>VDFB02047230.1:537387369-537830358 GCA_007258455.2 Sequoia sempervirens
CAGTGCAATTTCAAGCAAAATCCATTTGCAGACATGTTCATCTACCATATGGGAGTGTGCATGCCTATTTTTTAGCTTCATACAATTAGTTTTGACAAAGTTTCAGAAGGCCAAGTTTAAGGGTTTTTGAGAAAATTTGTTGTCAGCACAGTGAGATTTGTCAGTGGCCCACTTTGAAGGAAAATATTAAGCATCCAAAAAGATATTATGATAGACCAATTAGTGCTCTTGAATCTCCCTATCACAAGGTGCATCCATGCTAATTTTTTAGGGCAGTTGAACATCATTTGGTTTTTTTGCAAAATCGAATCCAAATGGGAAATGAAGTTGGAAATATTTTCACCAAGGGTGGGGTAATTATTTTACCTAGAATATTTTAAATGATTGAAAGTAAATTTTCACGGAGAAAACTAAAGGAAAAGAGCTTTGAAGTGGGTGATTATTTTTATTGTGAAGATGCACAAGTTAAATATAGGGAAAAATACTTTCACAAGGATGGAGAATATTTTTACCAAAGATGTTACAAGAGTAGGTAATGGGTAATTATTTTACCCGAAGGAGTAATCTACTAAACTTAGTGAAATATTCTAACCAAGCTAGATATAAGTGAGATATTTTCCAGCAAATGGATTAATGAATATTATTAAAAGCATTATAATGATTATTATTCACAAAAGAACACAAAGATGAAGATTAAAATATTTAATTTGCCAAGGGCAATTAATTCAATATTTTTGTCAAAAAAAGAAGAATACTGAAGCATTGCAGCGAATGGATATGAAGGGTTGTAACCCTAAAATAGCAATGTATATATACAAAGTGAAATTGTATCAAAAAATCAGATTAGATTTAGGAGAAATAAGCAGTAGATTAGGTAGTTGGATAGGGTGAACTATTGCCAAAACAAAATATCATGTTGTACATTGTAAAATATTTTTAAATTATATAATGGAGAAGAATACATTTATCTGGTGACCCAATTAAGGTGTCAATTGTTTGTTGAATTTATTGAAAAAATTATCTAGTTGTCTCCAAGGTTGTCATTTCTCGATTATTTAAATTAAAATATCAAGGATATTCTTCAATTTATCAAAGCACACTTGTTGTTCTTGTGTTCTTCAATTAACTGGTTCCTACAAGACAGGATTAAATCCTTTTGATTAATCACAGTAATTTAGAAAAGGATATTTGGATCATTAAGAAGAACTTGATAATTACACTCTTTCACGTTTACACAAGCTGTAAACAGTCACAAGTGCCAAGCAATTTGAATTATAGCCATTAATCAAGTCACCAATTATACAAATCTTGAATCCATTAGCCCAATAGAAGTAGGCACTGGTCACACCTTTCAATTTTAGAATTTCTTAATATCTTATTAAAACATCCATATCTCAATTTCAATACTAGGAGTAGGAATAGTTAGCAAGCTTTCATCTATTACACTTTGTGCCATTGTAATAGATCCATCAAATCAATCAATTCATACAACTTTAAGTCTACTTCATTCATATAGGTACACGCACCTAGGTCTAGCAACACTTGAAGAGAAGAAGGTCTAAACCATTTGGCCTTGTCTGTTACCTTGAAACGTATCAAGCGATTAGCAACCTCTTGAGGTATTTTACCTGCGTTGTTGAGAGCTAACAATTACCACTTTTCATGCAAGATAGGATGAAGAATACTAGGTAATTGATAGTGGATGTTCTAATCACATGACCAGAGATAAGAGTAAGTTCACTAAAATTGAAAAATATGATGGTGGTTTAGTTATGTTTGGTGATGATTTAGAAGCAAAGATCCGTGGTAAGGGTTCAATTAGTTTTGATGGAGTGCATAGTATTGATGATGTATATTATGTGAAGGGTTTGAGGTATAACCTTTTGAGTGTTGGTCAGATGTGTAGCAATGGTTTCAAACTTGTGTTTCAGAATAATACCTGTGAAATCATAAAAGGATCTGGGAGTGGAGACATGATTGCTGCTGGAAGAAGAACTCATGGAAATATCTATCAATTGAAAGGAGTTGATAGTCATTTCCTTGTATCTAAAATTAGTGAAATTTGGTTATGGCATCAGAGAATGGGACATGTGAATTTTGATAACTTGGTCAAGATCAGTGCAAAAGAGATTGTTCAAGGACTACCTAGAATCACAAGACCCGGTACTGCTATTTACAAAACTTGTTAATCGGGGAAATAGATAAGATGCAGCTTTAAGGGAAAAGAGAAATCTACTACTAGAATGTTGGAGTTAATTCATATTGATCTATGTGGTCTGAGTAGGACTTGAAGCCTAAATGGTGACATATAGTTCATGTTTCTTATTGATGATTATACTCGAATTACATGGGTTTCTTTTCTTAGAGAAAAGACTCAGGCTCTGGATAGGTTTAAGGTATTCAAAGTAAGAGTGGAAAATGAAGTAAACTTGAAAATCAAGTGTTTGAGATCTGATAGAGGTGGAGAATTCAGCACTGGTGAATTTAATACATTACATGAACAACATGTCATAAGAAGAAAACTTTCTACTCTAAGAACCCCTCAGTAGAATGGAGTAGTTGAAAGGAAAAACTAGATAGTACAAGAAGCTACTAGAACCATGATGAAAGAATCAAATGTATTGGATGTGTACTGGAGAGAAGTGATACATATAGTTTTCTATGTTCTTAATAGAGTTCAGATCAGACACAACAACAATAAGGCTTCTTTTGAGTTACGAACTGGTAAGACTCCTATAGTGAAGTATTTCAAGGTATTTGGAAGCAGATATTATATCAAAAGAGATGATGAAAATATTAGAAAGTTTGATGCTAGATGTGATGAAGGAATCTTTCTTGGATACTCTACTACTAGCAAAGCATACAAATGATCCCATATGTGGGCATGTACCTAAGGAGAACAAGGAGAATGAAGAGAAAGAATAACAAGTGGAAGAAGAAGAAGAAAAAGAATAAAATGAACCAGAACCTACTGTCAGAACTCCTAAGTATGTTTAGAAGAATCATCTAGAGGATCAAATAATTGGAGATAAAAGTGAAGGTGTGAAGACAAGAAGAAGAGTCACAGTCGAGGTAATTATGTCTATTATCTAAAATTGAACCCAAATCTGTAAGTGAAGCATGTGAAGATGAGAGTTGGATGATAGCTATGATAGAATAATTGCAACAAATAGAAAAGAATCAGACATGGGAACTAGTCCGTATGCCTATGAATAAAAATGTGATTGGTTCAAAATGGGTGTTCCAGAATAAGCTGAATGAAAGTGGAAAATTCATAAGGAATAAGGAAAGACCAGTATGCAAGGGATATTCAAAAGTTGAAGGTATAGATTTTGAAGAAACATTTGCCCCTATGGCCAGAATGGAATTTATAAAGATGTTTTTTGGATTTTTCTACTCACAAAGACTTCAAAGTGTATTAGATGGATGTTAAGACAACATTTCTAAATGGTGAGTTGGATGAAGAAGTGTACATGGAGCAACTTGAAGGGTTTCAGTTGTCTGAAAAACTGGACATGCTTTGTGAGTTGAAGAAGGTGTTGTATAGACTAAAGCAAGCTCCTAGAGCTTGGTATGCAAGATTAGAAAGATATCTAACAAAACAAGGATTCAAAAAAGCTTCTGCTAACAACAATCTTTACTTCAAAGTGCAAGGTAAAAAAATGTTGAGAGTAGTTGTTTATGTTGATGATATCATTTTTGGTTGAAATGAAGGTATGTGTAGAAAGTTTGTTGAAGAGATGAAAAAATAATTTGAGATGTCTATGATCGGTGAATTGAATTTCTTTCTTGGTCTACAATTGAATCAAATTGATAAAGGAATATTCATTTCACAATCTAAGTATGTAAAAGAGCCGTTGAAAAAGTTTGGGATGGAAGATTCAAACCAGTTTGTACTCCTATGGTAATCAGATGTAAACTGAACAAAGATGATGAATCTGCTAAGACTGATCAGAGAAAATATAGATCTATGATTGATGGACTATTATACCTTACTGCTACTAGACTAGACATTATGCATAGAGTGTGTTTAGTTTCTACATTCCAATAGATCCTAAAGAGACACATGTTGTATCTATAAAGAGGATATTTAGATATTTTAAAGGTACATAAAATTATGGACTATGGTATCCTAAGAGTAATGATTTCACCCTGAGTGCTTATACAAATGTTGATTGGGCCGATTGTGTAGATGATCAGAATAGTACCAATGATGGTGCTTTCTTTCTTGGTGGAAGATTAGTTTCATGGTTGAGCAAAAAGTAAGACTCAGTTTTTTTATCCGTAGTAGAAGCTGAATATATTGTTGTAGCATCTTGTTGCACATAGGTTTTATTGATGAACTAGATACTGAAGGACATTGGTGTGGTATGTGATGAGACTATTTCTATTTTTTGTGACAAAAAAAGTGCAATAAACAATTCAAAGAACCTGGTTATGCATTCAAGAACAAAACACATATCTATCAAATATCATTTTCTGAGAGAAAAAGTGTTGGAGAATGAGGCCAAATTGGAGTATGTGACAACAAAGGAACAAATTGTAGACATATTTACTAAGGCTCTTCCAAAGGATACTTTTGAACATCTTAGGGAGATGTTGGGGTTTATTGGATCTCTGAACTAGGTGCACATAAAGATGCATCAGTCCAATGAATTCATAGATTCTTCATTTATCTAGACTGATAAATGGGTCTACTCTATAGGGGGAGTAGAAATGGTTTTTCATTGTTGTAGTATGAGTGTTCTCCTAAGGGGGATTAATTAGAGTTGTTGATATTTTCCATTGATGTCAAAGTGCGAGAGAAAAGTCATGTGAAAATCAGTTCTCCTAGTATTGTGAAGGATGAGGTTTGTGTTTGATGTTTTTTCACATCATGTGTTGCCATCAATGACAAAGAGGGAGATTGTATAGGTATGAGAAAGTTTGGTGGTGTTGTCATTGATGTCACCATAGTTTTTTATGTTGTAGATTGTACATGTATGGCTAAGATGCTGCTAAGATGTTGTGAGTACATGGAGATATCTTTATAGTGTTGCAGATGTGTTGGTTTGATAAGCTTCCAAGTGCTTTTGAGAAAATTAAATAAAAAAGAGAAAACATAATGTTGAAAGTGTTCAGAATGTGCTTCAGTATGTGCTCTACATTTTTCATGTGTTGATCCTATGCTTGTGTGGACCTAAAGGTTTGATCATGTTTATTTAGCAGTGATATATCCCAAGTTTTAGCCTCTGGTGTGATGGTATGTGAAAGTTATGTTCATCGATATGTGAACTATTTTGGCAGAGTTGGTATTCTATGGACTAGGAGAAATATTGTTGCTCTGCAATTTTTCTCTATTTTGTTTTAGATCTTGCAGATCTGGAATATGTCTTGTGAAGGTCTTTTCTGTGCTCTGGAAAAGAGGTTTGAATATTGGTGATCCATAAGTCATTTTTTAGTAATTCAGTATGAAGTTTATACAGTTTAGATGGACTGGTGAAAAATGTTCAATGGTTGAAGTCTATTTTTTTCTGTTGATGTATTTGGAAGATTATGAGATGTATTCTCATTTTTAAGGAATAATGTTGTGGTGTTCGCATGCCATTTTCTAGTTGGGAAGCATGTACATACATGATTATTTTTGTTTTCATTGGGTTTGGCTAACCTAGTGTTTACACTTCATTTGACTAATAAAATTAATTTGAGGAAGTGTGTGATTGATCCGAGACATTATTTTTCACTCTTGGTTAAATGTTTTATTGTTCCACTCTTATTCCTTTCCACCATGATAATTTTGATTTGTTGACCTATTTTGAATTTATGAAATGAGGTATTTATGGCTGACCTTGGAGAAAGTTTCTAAGGTTGAGGATTGTATAAAAGCAAGTTGAAGTGTGAAGATTTGTATGAAAATGTGATGCAAAGTGACAAAAGTGAGCCACAAATCATAAAAGCACAAAGTGTGTGTGTGAGTTGTGATAGTATTTTTTCAATTTGTTGAAGGCAGTGAGTTGAAGGTTTCTGCAATCCCATAGATGTGCATTAATTGTTGTGGTGGATCTTTTGTACTATTTTGTATCTATAATAAGTGAGCCTCCCTATTGGAAAGTGAGTCCTTTCTGTAGGTAGTGAGCCTTCGTATTTCGACAATGAGTCCTCTTCTAGATAGTGCGCCCTTGGAAGTGAGCCTTTGTTTTATAATATTTTATATTGTGAGTTAACCCTCATCATGGCTTTTCCCTCATTGGGTTTTCCATGTAAAAATTTTGTTTCCATTGTGTTGATTTTCTTTCTGCTATTTGTGTTTCATGCTCTTACTTAAAAACAAAATAGTGTCGTTGTGGAATTAATAAGTGTTAAAGTTTTAAGTTTTAATTATGTGACAATTGGTTCACCCCCCCTCTCAGTTGTCATGCACCTGTTTAACACTTATTTCATCATTTGGTTTTGAACCAAATATTTTTGTGTGGGATATGTGGGGCTCTCTTACACTTCTATGGTTTTGCACCTAAAAGGAGAGAGGTACCAAAAATCTTAATGGCTCAATCAAGAATAAGCCCTTCAGATTCCAATGCAAATGAGATTGAAATCTATCAAAGGGGAATGTCCTAGATGCTGAAAATTGATAAAAGAGATAAACTACTACTGCAAAACTTAGAAAATGCAAGATGTTTGAAAACACACTATGATATGCAAAATGACCTACAAAGGCAAGTTTAATGTAACTTAAACTTATGAAATTAAAACTGTGCAACTGGAGATTAGAAAATGATGGAATGGAGCTCTAGAATCCTAAAGAATTCATGGTTAATGCCAAGTGGGACTCATGCACCAAGTTAGGTGAATTAGTCCTGTTTCGGGAAGATTCTACCAGAATAGGTTTCTAACAACTAGGTACTCAGAACTGCAAAAATATTTGTTTGATCCTAGCAAATGGGATTCATTCACCACTAATGGTGAATCAGTCCACTTCCTAATTTCAGGAAATCCAAAAGTGGAATTTGTAGCCCCCCTTGTGTACTTCTTCTCTTCACAAGTTTTTGGATCTGAAATTGGTAAATTCAGCTTGTAGGTGTTCTCCAAGCTTCTCTTAAGGATTTGACAACTTTCAATGAATTTGATGATTTTTTGACAACTTTTTCAATATTTCTCTTTGACAAATCTACAACCCAGACTTACAAATCACATGCAAATAGAGGGAAGAATTGTTGAGGCTTAGTGAATGGGGGTTTTCCTTGGTCAAACCCCTTGTTGGTAATTAAACCCTTGAAAATGAAATGAAATATGGAAAGAGAATGATGAATGAACAAACACAATGCTACAACTCACCAAATCCTTGAAGTAGAACTCTATAGACATGCAAGTAAAAGCTCCAATGGATGTAGACTTGAGGATGCTTGAAATGCTTAGAATGCTTAAGTGATGGATTGATTAATTGATTGAATGATTGGGGAGGGATAAATGAGTGGAAAAACCCTATATTTATACATAATTATGCAATAATTCTCAAAAATACCACATCATAGGCCTACCTTAGATCTTAGAAAATAAAAAACCACTAGAAATTTGAAATAATTTTTATTTTTGTGCCAAAGGGGACTCATTCGCCCCTAGTGGCAAGTGGATCCCACTTAAGTAATTTTAAGTGTGTTTTGGAATTTATATATTTTAAATAATATTTATCAAGATTATTTTTAAAAATACACTTAAGTAAGGCCTGTTAGTGTAGAATAGGGCCAATTAAAGCATAAGAAACGTCCAATTATTAATAACAAGCCTACAAAAGTGTGAAATTTTGTTACAACACTTCCAAATAAGGCTTAGTAAATGATGAAAAGATGTTATTTAGGAGAAATATATTAATAAGATCCTAGAAAAGTGTGATGGTGTGTTACAATACTTCACAACACTTTTTCAAGGCATCATAAAATTCTTATTAATTCACAAGGGCCCAAGACCTAATGTGAATGTGTTGACCATATTACAACACTAAATCAAGGAAAAAGTAAGCCAACATCCACAAGAAGAACCTAAATGAGCATGAAAATGTCCAAAGATCCATTTTTTCTATGCTACATTTAGCCCCCACTTTTGTGAGAGGATGAACCTACTTCAAACTCACACTAAAGTAATCAAACACACACATCAAGAGGGATCCAAGTGCATTCATGCTAGAAAGATGATACAATAATAATTAAGAGGGGTGATCAAGCCCCTAGGATCAGGATCCCATGGCAAACCAAACATAAGCACATATATGAAAGGGAGAATTAGAAAGAAAGAAAAAAGAAAAGAGAGAATCAAATCAAGCTTCAATCATTTGTTCAACCCGATGTGGATCCAATCTAGGTTGTTTGTTTGGAAAACACATACTTACTCTGAGGCAATGGAAGTCATGGCTATCCATCGAGTAAAAAGTCCTAGAAGGTGAGATGTGTACACTCATGGATGGTATGAAACACACACACACAGGGGGCTATGGGAAAATTCATGCCTCAAAATGGGCTTCCCACTCAACCATACCAAATTTATACCTCCTGATAGCTTTAATAAGGAACCACAATGAAAAATGTTTTTTTTGTATATGCTTTTTAATGTTATGTAAAAAATTTGCTATAGGGGATTTTTCTTTGTTCGTGTAAGGTCTTCTTCTTAGGGAGCATTGTGCCTAATGTCTCCAAGAGAAAAAAAGTCAAAAGTGTTAGATCATTTCCCATGGGATGCCTCGTTCACATCATTCCATGTTAGTAGATCATACACTCTTCGACAACATCAAACCTAATGACACCACAAAGGAGAGGACACATCACAAGAAAAAGGAAAAATCACACCATGAAATTTGGTCAAAAGATGTCATCTATGTATGCCCCCACTTTAAAGTGGTTGCTACACCAACACTATGAGAAATTTCTTTAAAGTAGCTAATGATACATTCTAATATGAAAGAAGACATGAGAGCCAACTTGGAAATCCCTATTCCAAATCATATGTTTCCAAATTGAGCTACATCATGAATAAGTATGTCACATGCGAGTCAACTTAAGGCATGTTGTCCACATCCCAAGAGTGCTCATATATGTTCATGGAAGGTTAACAACTAGATAAAAGAGATAATGACAAGTGGCATACGAGGACAAGGCTACTTAACCACTTGCCTCCACTTAGTGTAGAACAAGGGTGAGCCTAAAATGGATGATGATATGTTGCTCCTTGCAAAAGTGATTATGCTATGATCCTACAAATATTACATGACAAGGAGCAGCAGCTAATGTTATTTATTTTGATGAGTAAACAAAGTTTTTGCTTCATACATATTTAATGAGATGTCTTGCAATTTAGGATGTACCAAGATTAGAGTTTTCTTGGAAGAATCTTTTGCAATAGTGTTGACATTGGATGAAGGCTTTTTTTTTTAGGGACAATAACCAAGATAATTTGGCTTTATAGCATCGCATCCTTTTCCAGGTTGCTTCAAAAGTTCAAAATGTCTTCCAAAAAGTTTTGTCACGTTAGTTTGATTTTTTGGTTTTTCAATTGCCTCAAAGTTTTTCTTGGATGTTGTATTTTCTTTTAAAGTTGTTGAAGTGGATGTTTTTGACATGAGCTTTTTTCTCTTTCATTTTCATATTCTTTTGTTATGATCATGTTGTTGTTCTCACCCCTCTATTGTTTGTCCTTGATAACAAAGTCACAAATGGTGCTATGGTATTTACAGGTCCTCATATACTTACATTGAATAACTGATGCACTTTATTGATGGAATTTATGATATGTTGGTCATGATATGTTCATCTTGATTCAGAGGTTATAGGATCTTTATGCTACTTCATTCGGATTTATGGCATGGTTATTTTAACAGGTTCTTGGTTGGATTGGTATATGATATGGTTTGACTATGCTCCATATATGGTCTTGACACAATGTATACTTGATGGCTCTTGGTGATAACATTGTTTTTGATCAGGTATTTTTGACTTCATGGATAGTAAAATACATACTTTGGCAAGGTATACTTTTGCAGGTTCAGTTTGATTATGCATATTTCCATTGCATATCTCATGGCATTTTGACTTGGAAATGTCATTGTGTCAATTATTTCTACACAGGAATTTGATAATCAATGTTAAAGTGTTCATAAGCATTTTGACATTCCCTTTTAGCACATTGTATTGTTGATTACCTTGGCATTAGGCAACATATTATTGAAATATTTAATAAAGCTTATTCTAATGATCAATGCTCTTAGGCAACATTAATATTGATTGGTATTGCTAAACTCAATCATATTGAACATATGCAATCAGTCACTTTGCACTCAAATTAAAATTGACTTTGAATAAAGTCACATGGAAGTGATTGAAGTATGGTAAACACATCAGGTTTCATATGCTATATTTTGTGGTATTCATAATAAGATAAAGCCTCACATGGCTTTGATTTGGAGTAGTCTGGTTCTTCATATGTGATATGGTTTACATTATAATATATTTCTACTCGGGCTTACCGTATA
Source organism: Sequoia sempervirens (assembly GCA_007258455.2). NCBI lineage: Eukaryota > Viridiplantae > Streptophyta > Pinopsida > Cupressales > Cupressaceae > Sequoia > Sequoia sempervirens. The sequence continues at coordinate 537,397,862 of VDFB02047230.1, forward strand.
ACATAATATTTATTGGCATATTCAATTGGAAAACTTGGAACAGTCGAAGGCACTCATGACCCACATGGTCAATGTTTGACAACAAAAACAAAGTCTTTGGCAGCAATTGTTTAAAGGTTATTATGATGTTTTCTAAAGTCCTCTTGAACTTCACATTTTAGAAATCTAAAGTATTTGATTCAAATGTTAGGGAAAAATCATTGTCATTTTTGTATTTCTCTGAAGACAAACCCTAGCACCACCATGGAGAAATTACAGTTTTAGTTACAAATGTTCTAGTTGTAATTCGACCTTGGTTTTTAGGTATGACAATTTATGAACGGTGAACAATTAGTTGGTGGACTCTCCACGAGCTGGAAGCAAAGGTAATAGAGGATCTTATGGGATTTTGTTTGCAGTTTGAACCACCATAACAGAGGTAATATCCATACATTGCTTTCATCTTTCAAAGGTAAATTTGGTGAATGGAAAAGTAAAAAGGTGAAAGTTAATACTGATTCAGTTTTGTATTGGTTACTTCCTTTCTAGCTTTAGTTTTTAAAAGATCATGTGTTTTTGTTAATCTTAATTGAATCTACTTAAGGTTTTTGTAAGTAATACTATTTTGAACTTGAGTTCAAACTTGAGGGTTTTGATGTTTACATAGTGTTTTCTTTGTATAAATATATGACTCAAAACCCTGACTCATTGATGAGAGTTAATGAGATAGAATAGAGCATTGTTGAAAAGAGAATAAGGGTTTATTATAGTGATATTTTTGTATTCTTAAAAATTGAAAAAGAGAGCTTAAAGTGTTTATATCTCTGATCCTTATTATAGAGATTTCATATTTCAGTTAGATTATATTGGTACTATTTCATTTTGTATAGATTATAATCAGCTTTATTGTATATCTTTTATATGTACTCTATTGATATTTTGTAATTGAAAAAATAATGCAGTTATAAGGTCTTGACAGTTTGCATGGTTATTGAGAAACTTTGTAAAGGAGTTTGTGCTCCTACTAAAGTTGGTGCTCCTGAATTGTTACAGAGTTGGTGCTCTAAAAATAATATTGTAATTAGTTTGGTATTAAGCCTTTAAGGAATTTTGGAGTGGTTTTTCTACCCCAAGAGGGTTTTCCACTCGTCAAAGCCATTTTTTCTCTTTTGTGTGATTTGTGCTTATCTTGCTTATTCTCTCATTTAGTCATTTGTGAAAGTGGTTCATGCAATGCTCTGATACATTATCATAGTTCCAAGTTTTCTAAAAGTTTAAAGTTTCATTGTTCATGTTCAATGTATGGATTTTTAATTTTTCCATTAGTGAGTTTGGTGTCCTGTGTAAAAGAAAGCATTAAAAGGTTGTTCATTCAGCATTATGTGAACAATGTATATCATGCTTTGATATGATTTGTTAAGAATTCATGTTATGTTTGGTTAAGTCATTGGAAAAAAATAATTCAAAATTTAGTATTCACATTGCTTATATAAGTCACTCATTTGATCAAGATCAAAATGTTTGAATCTGCATTTCATGTCATAAAAAGTTTTAATTTATACATTACTCTAATTCACCCCCCCTCTCAGAGTAATTCCACTTCCAACAAGTGGTATGAAATCATAGGTTACTGCATTAGGTTTCATACCTAGGATTGATTCTGGTCTTGGAAGTCAATATGTCACAAGTTTGAGAAGGTATTTCTATCTATTTGTACAGTCTAGATATGTTTTGTGAAAACATATATGATTTTGATTAATTTTGGTGTAAAAAGCTAGACCCTTAAACCTGACCAGATTAAGTTCAACCAATTTTTTGATAAGATAAGTACTATGGGTAAGTGCAAAAGAAATAGAAGTCAGAAGAAAAACACTAGTATCAATTCTAGTGAAGTTTTGTCTCAAGCTATACCCTTGTCCGTTAAAACTAAATGTGATCCTATAGTTAGAGAAGAAGAAATTCACTCAGTAAGTGAAAAATAATATGAAGGTGATGAATTTGAGGTGGATTTGGAGGAAGAACTGCTTGCTGCCTTAGATGAACTTAAGAGGCTTAGAAAAGAAAATCAGGATCTTATAGTATGCCTACAAGAAAGTGTCCATGTTAATAAAGCTATAATACAAGATCATAATGGTGATAAAAAGATTATTGAATTTCTAAAAGCTCAAATGGTTGATAAGAAAAAGACCAAAGAAGGATTAGAATACAAGTTAAAAGACAAGGAGGAAGTGTGTAATAAACTAGAAAACGAGATTACCTCTTTAAAGAAATGTTCAGTTAATGATTCCTTGTTAAAATAACTAACTCTTAAAGATGATATGATTATTAGTTAGAAAATTGAAATTGAAGAATGTAAGAGGATAGCAGATGTTGTAAGATTTGATTTTGAGGTAAAAAATATTGAATGTCTAAAACTTGAAGGAGAAGTAGTTACATTAAGAAAACAACTTGAAAGTGTCAAGGCTCAATTAGATAAAAGTCAAAAATTTGATCATAGTACTAATTTATTGAATGAGATGATTGACAGACAAAAGCATTTCAAGGATCCTATAGGAGTGGGATATGAAGTTGGACAAAGCTTTGTAGAAGAATCTAAACATGAGACAATGTTTACTACTACAGATGGAAAGAATTTTATAGCCAAGCAAACACTAAGAATGAAAGTTGATATTGGTTACCAAATTGTTGATGCTCAGATAGAAGATCAGTGGGTTGATGAAATGACAAAAATACCATCAAGATCTACATTTATCAAGTATAATTATTCTCAATTTCATGGCTATTTCTATTGTTGTAATGCTTATGGACATAGAGAAAGAAATTGTACAAGAAATTATTGGGTGAATAAAAGTCATAATCATGTGAACAATGTCAAGAGAGGTTCATACAACATGTCTAGAAGAAATTATCCTCTCATTGGTCTAGGAAAAACCATTATATGTTATAGTTGTAATGGGTTTGGTCACAAAGAACAATGGTGTAAGAAAAGTATGATAAAGCCTTCTATGGACTACATGTTCAAACAAAAGGAAAATAAAATATTGAGTAAGGAGAAGACAAATCCTATACAAGTGTGGAGAAGAAAGATCAATCAAGATGACAAGAAAGGATCATGTATGATTTGGAGAAGAAAGCATAATCAATCTAGTGATAAAGATGAATCCATGAAAGTGCACTGTGCACTCTTTGCATAGGTGATTCCATCTAGGTCCTGAGAAGAAGCAAAGACTCAGGGGGGTCTATTATGGTAGCATAGTTTTACCCCTATGAAGTCAAAAATGAGTTATGATAGTATGCATCTACTATTGTTGGTATAAGAAGTCTCAAATTTTGATAGTATTGGTATAACAGTGATATCTACTTGTTTGGCACCTAATATCTTGGACATTACATATTTTGATGCTTTCTGATCATGGAATTTACACTTTGGATTAATTTTTAGTGACAAAATTATTTTATAGACTTGAAAAGGATTTGATTGATTGTTCTTTCATGGAGTGATAAAGAATAGTTTGTTGATGCTATAACTATGAAATCCAAATGTTGTTTGAAATCTGAAATAATCATGCTTGCACAAGTTTGTGAACATGTAATAGGAACACAGTGATATGGATTGGTCTTGGCATTGGTTCTTGGTATATGATGTATACCATTCTTCATAAGGTTTTAATGACTGTTGTGGAAGGTATTTTCATGTTTCAATTTGGTATTGTTGGGATTACTTCAGTAATTATTTCATAGTGTTATTTGGATCTTGATTGTATTGCATGAAAGTGGCTGAAACTTTGTGGTCTCAATGATTTTATGTGTTGGTATGGCTGAAGCTTCAAGGAAATTTTTTGCATGACACTGGTGAAACAATTTGGTATCTTTCTTATATCCTTTGGTATCAAAGAAGATGATACAAAAGACAAGATCTTAGTTCTTCATATGCTATCAAGTTGTGATAGCAGTAAGCTCACACATTTGATTATACACTGTCTAGTCATTTTTTTTTTGGTATAAAAGTGGTGCCAATTTATGTTGAAGTTGGTGTTGCTTGCTTTCAATGGTTTAGTATCTCATACAATGGCTATGTACATGTGATTCTTTCTTGAATTATGTATTCAACTAGTGAGTAGCTAATGTTTACTTGATCAATATTTGAAACATTGAGGACAACACTAACAAAGTGTTATCTTGTGTATCAATATTGTATGGTTAGTTTGTAGTTTTCTTTAATAGTGGCAAATTTTTTTAGCTTGACAAATTGTCAATGCTCTTACAAGTATGGTGATAGTAAATAAAGTTTTGGTGTTTGGCATTAATCACAAATGATCAATGTTTTTAAAGTGACAAGTTGATGAGTATAGTAACAATCATGGTTATTCTTTACATAGGGAGCCTATTTCTATATCTTTCATTTACAATTCTCTTGTATCTTTAGTTTGCTTTGCTATCTCACTTTGGGGGAGAAGCTCATAATTTCTTTGATGTTGTCATAATTGATGCCCTGGTACATGGTTATTCATGTTGGTAACATTTTGTTTACAGTTGGAAAGTTGATGCAATGGGCATTGGTAATGTATTCTCTAGATCATTATATGCTATTGGTTCTTGTTGCTTTCTATACAGTGATATATTTTGGGCAGTGGTCTTTGTTGCTCTATTATTTTTCAATGTTTTTTCATAGTGGTTACCTATCCTGCTTGGTCTTGTGGTTGACAAGTTTAAAAAGTTTTTGAAATGACAGTGCACATTGTTTTAAATGAGATTATTTTAGATGCTTGAGTTTTGGATGTAATGGTTTGTCTTGGAAGAATTTTGGTGCAAAGCCTCTCAGATGTTCTTGGTGATGTTTCAATTGGATAATTTCCTTGCAAAATGTTAGTTTGTGGTGGTTGCTAACTATTAACAAGGATTGCTACTTTGAAACAAGGACTCAATGTATCAATGATAATCAAAGCATTTTTTTTGTGTGAGGAGAAATTTGCAGATGAAGTTTAACATGACAAAGAAAGTAATATGTTCAAGTAACTGGTCTTAACTCTTTGATGACAAAGTAAAAACGGCCAAGGTAATAGGTTTTCAATCTACAAGTATCATTTGACAATTAGGTTTGTTGCATTATAATATTATGATACCTTTGCTTTGGTGTTGATGATATGGACCAAGATTCTTGGAAATGGCATATTGTTATTCTTGCTATGATATCAACATTTTCATATGTTGCATATATGGGTATATACATTTACTTGAGGCATTACACATTTTCTCTGCCCTTTGTCTTTGATGCAAAAAGGGGGAGAGAGATTTGTGTTTTTCCATCAAGGACAAAGAGGGAGTTTGTTGTTCTCACCCCTCTGTTGTTTGTCCTTGATGACAAAGTCACAAATTGTGCTATGGTATTTACAGGTCCTCATATACTTACATTGAATAATTGATGCACTTTATTGATGCCATTTATGATATGTTGGTCATGATATGTTGGTCTTGATATAGAGGTTACATGATCTTTATGCTACTTCATTCAGATTTATGGCATGGTTATTTTAACAAGTTCTTGGTTGGATTGGTATATGGTATGGTTTGACTGTGCTTCAAATATGATCTTGACATGATGTATACTTGATGGCTCTTGGTGATAACATTGTTTTTAATCAGGTATTTTTCACTCCATGGATAGTAGCATACATACTTTGGCATATACTTTGGCAAGGTATACTTTTGCAGGTTCAGTTTGAATATGCATATTTCTATTGCATATCTCATGGAATTTTGACTTGGAAATGTCATTGTGTAAATGATTTCTACACAGGAATTTGATAATAAATGTTAAAGTGTTCATAAGAATTTTGATGTTCCTTTTTAGCACATTATATTGTTGATTACCTTGGCATTGGGAAACATATTATTGAAATATTTATTAAAGCTTATTCTAAAGATCAATGGTTTTAGGAAACATTATTATTGATTGGTATTTCTAATCTCAATCATATTGAACATATGGAATTGGTCACTTTGCACTCAAATTGAAATTGACTTTGAATAAAGTCACAAGGTAGTGATTGAAATATGGTAAAGAAATCAGGTTTCATATGCTCTATTTGGTGGTATTGATAGTAAGATAAAGCCACACATGGCTTTGATTTAGAGTAGTCAAGTTCTTCATATGTGATATGGTTTACATTATAATATATATCTACTCGGGCTTACCATATCACATAAGATTTATTGGCCTAGTCGATTGGAAAACTTGGAATAGTCGAAGGCACTCATGACCCACATGGTCAATGTTTTGACAACAATAACAAAGTCTTTGGAACTGATTGTTCAAAGGTTATTATGATGTTTGCTAAAGTCCTCTTGGACTTGAAGTTTTATCAAAATTTGAAAAGGAAATCTAAAGCATTTGATTCAAATGTTAGGGAAAAATCATTGTCATTTTTTTTGCTCTAAAGACAAACCCTAGCAATGCCATGGAGAGATTACAGTTTCAATTACAAATGTTCTAGTTGGTATTCAAGCTTGGTTTTCAGGTATGACAGTTTATGAATGGTGGAAAGTTAGATGGTGGAATCTCCATGAGCTGGAAGTGAAGGTAATAGAGGATCTTATGGTATTTTGTTTGTAGTTTGAACCGCCATAACAAAGGTAATATCCATACATTGCTTTGATATTTCAAAGGTAAATTTGGTGAATGAAAAAGTAGAAAGGGGAAAGTTAATATTGATTCAGTTTTGTACTAGTTAATTCCTTTCTGGTTTCAGTTTTTAAAAGATCATGTATTTTTGTTAATCTTAACTGAATCTTCTTAAGGTTTTTGTTAGTAAAATTTTTTTGAACTTGAGTTCAAACTTAAGGGTTTTGATGTTTACATAGTTTTTTCTTTGTATAAATACATGACTCAAAACCATGACTTAGTGATGAGAGTTTATGAGATAGAACAAAGAGTTGTTGAAAAGAGAGTAAGGGTTTATTACAATGATATTTTTGTATTATGAAAAATTGAAAAAGAGAGCTTAAAGTGTTTATATCTCTGATCCTTATTATAGAGATTGCATATTTTAGTTAGATTATATTGGTACTATTTCATTTAGTACAAATTATAATGGGCTTTATTGTATATCTTTTATATGTACTTTGTTGAGATTTTGTAATTGCAAAAATAATGTAGTTATAAGGTCTTGACATTTTGCATGGTTATTGAGAAACTTTGTAAAGGAGTTGGTGCTCCTACTAAAGTTGGTGCTTCAAAATTTAGGTGGAGTTGGTGCTCCTAAATTGTTATAGATTTGGTGCTCCTGAATTTTGACAGATTTGGTGCTTTGAAAAAAATATTGTAATCAGTTTGGTATTAAACCTATAAGGAATTTTGGAGTGGTTTTTCTACCCCAAGAGGATTTTCCACTTGTCAAAGATTTGTGTTTCTCTTTTGTGTGATTTATGCTTATCTTCTTTAATCTCTCATTTATTCATTTGTGAAAGTGGTTCATGCAATGCTCTGATACATTATAATAGTTCCAAGTTGTCTAAAATTTTAAATTTTAATTGTTCATGTTCAATGTATGGATGTTTAATTATGCCATTAGTGATTTTGGTGTCTTGTGTAAAAGAAAGCATTAAAAGGTTGTTCATTCAACATAATGTGATCAATGTATATCATGATTTGATATGAGTTGTTAAGAATTCATGTTATGTTTGGTTAAGTCAATGGAAAAAAATCACTCAAAATTTAGTATTCACATTGCTTATATAAGTCACTCATTTGTTCAAGATCAAACTCTTCAAATCTGCATTTCAAGTCATAAAAAGTTTTAATTTATACATTACTCTGATTCACCCCCCCCTCTCAGAGTAATTCCACTTTCAACACATGTATTCCCCTATAGATGTAGAAATAAAATCAAAGGTTTTCAAAGCCTCTTCAAAGAACTGTGTGGCTTGTTCCATTTTCTTTTCTATTTCTATATCATTTTCTTGGTATTGATCATAGCACATGTAACATTTTTGTTTTGAGGAGTAGGAGACTTGTCATAAACTCCTAACGTTTGCTTCAAGGCTTGATCCATATCAAGCAATTCAAGATGTTTCAAAGTGAGGTTGATTTTTTGTGTGTTGATGTTTTCTTGCACCATGATACCTTCCCTATTAGGAGAGTTTTTTAGGAGAACTACAAACTATATGTTCATGACATTCAATGTTTGGTTCTTCAAAAAGGACTTCATTATAATGGAATGATTCATGGTTGAATTTTCTTGATTGGTAATGATGGTGTTGCTTTGTTCAATTTTCTTTTGCTCATGATTCTCAGCGATGTAATCTTGTAACAATGTAATATCTTCTTGACCAATAAGAGAGATATTAGGAGAGGGGGAAATTTGATTTTTATCCATAATTTTAGCCTTTTTCTCTAAGGTCTCATTCTCTTGTGTCATAATATTTACCCTAGTAGGAGATATTTTAGGAAAGTGACAAACAATAGGTTCATAACATTTCATGGTTGGATTTGATAAGTTAGCTTCATTGCTCATAGGAGAGGCATCAAGAGAAGGATAACTAGGAGTTTCATGCTTACCAATGATTAGAATTTTTTGTTCAAATAGGTCTTCCCAAATTGTAGGAGCATCAAGAAAAGGAGGAATAACATTCTCATGAGTCTCAATAAGGATATCTTCTAACACTAAACTATCTTCTTCATGTCTAGAGAAGATATTAGAAGAAGGAAGGGTTTGATTGTCATGATTATCTACATTTACATCCCCATGTCTTATAAATTCTTCCCAAGTAGGAGATATTGGATCTCTTAGTACATCCTCCACACCACTTTGCTTGTCATGATCATTCACAATTTTATCCTCATTCAATATAAAATTTTCACAAGTACGGGAGGTGTTTGGAGGTGAATGGAGACTAGGTAAAGTAGTGGCCACGATTTCAAATTTGTGTCTCATAATGTCTTTGCAAGTGGGAGGAGGAGGAAGATAAGAAATACATTCATGATTGACAATGATTGTATCTTATTTCACTAAAATACCTTCATCACTAATGGGAGAGATATCAGGAGAAGAACAATTATGATGATCATGATTATCAATGCTTGCATCCTTTTGTGTCAAATCTTTAGTGGATGATTCTAGTGAGAGGAAGTCCTTAAGGGATTCATCTAACATGTCTAACTCATGACTAATAAAGGGATTGTATGATATGCTTTTTCTAAATTGAATCATTTTTTGAATTGTTTCTTTTGATGTTTTTAGTTTTTTATTTTTGTTTTCTAATGAATCTAATCTAAATGAACTAAGAACTAATGTTGAAAATGAAAATTGCAAAAATCTAATGCTATCCATAATTTTCATGAAACTAAATGATGCTAGTTATAATTATTGCAATGTAATAGAAATTAATTGAACTAAAAAATAAAATTAACTGAGACAAACATCTTGAAAAACTGGAAACTGGAGTCTGAAAATAGTAATGCAAAATGTGCACTGGGACTGATTCACCCAAGATGGCGAATGAGTCCCAATAGCGGTACTTTTGAAATTTTTCTGAAATTTCTAGTGGATTCTTATGTGTTCTATGCTGTACAATGCAAATCTAAAGAGAAAATGCATAATTATACTATTGTTCAATGAAATGAAGTGTAATAATGCAAGCTAAACGAACTTTTCACTAATGCAAATTTTGAAACCCTAGAATGCAAATTAAAGAAAGAAAAATGCAATGCAATGTTAATGTAAGCTATTCCTAGGATTTAAATGCACTCTAAATTAGAAATATGATTCTCAAAATGCAGGTTCACCAAAATGAACCAAATATTTTTGGGATATGTGGGGCTCTCTTGCACTTCTAGGGTTTTGCACCTAAAAGGAGAGAGGTACCAAAAATTTTAATGGCTCACTCAAAAATAATCCCTTAAGATTCCAATGTAAATGATATTTAAATATATCAAAGGGGAATGTCCTAGATGCTGAAAAATTCATAAAAGAGATTAACTACTAATGCAAAACTTAGAAAATGCAAGATGTTTGAAAACACACTATGATATGCAAAATGACCTAGAAATGCAAGTAGAATGTAACAAAAACTTATGAAATTAAAAGTTTGCACCTGGAGATTGGTAAAGGATGGAATGAAACTATGGAATCTTGAAGAATTCACTATTGATTCCAACTAGGAATCATACGCCAAGTGGGTGAATTAGTCCTTTTCCGAGAAGATTCTACCAGAACAGGTTTCAGACAATTGGGTACTCAGAACTGCAAAAATATTTGTTTCAGCCTAGTAGTGGGACTCATTCACCACTAATGGTGAATCAATCCACTTCCTAATTTTTGGAAATTCAAAAGTGGAATATGTAGCCCTTGGTCTACACTTTTGCTCCTAACAGGTTTCTAGATCTAAAACTAGTAAATTCATCCTGTAGGTGTTCTCCAAGCTTCTCTTATGGCTTTGAAAACTTTGAATGACTTTTTTGATTTGTTCATAACTTTTCCAGTCTTGATCTTTAATAAATCTACAACCTATACCTATAAATCACATGCAAAGAGAGGAAAAAATTGTTGACGATTAGTGAATAGGGGTTTTCCTTGGTCAAACCCCTTGTTGGTAACTAAACCCTTGAAAATGAAATGAAATATGGAAAGAGAATAATGAATGAAAAAACACAATGCTACAACTCACCAAACCCTTGAAGTAGAATTCTGCAGACATGCAAGTAAAATCTCCAATGGATGTAGACTTGAGGATGCTAGAAATGCTTAGAATGCTTAACTAATGGATTGATTAATTGATTAAATGATTAGGGAGGGAGAAATGAGTGGAAAAACTATATATTTTACACATTTATGGAATAATTTCTAAATATACATCACAGGTTGACCTTAGATCTTAGAAAATAAAAACTCACCAGAAATTTGAAATAATTTTGACTTTTGTGCCAAAGGGGAATCATTCACCCCTAGTGGTGAATGGGTCCCACTTAAATAATTTTAAGTTGGTTTCAAAATTTAGATATTTTAAATGATGTTTATTAGGATTATTTTCAAAAATACACTTAAGGCCTGGAAGTGTAAAATGGGGCCAATTAAAGCATAAGAAAAGTCTAATTGTTAATGACAAGCCTAGAAAAGTGTGAGTTTTTTAAAACACTTTATATTAAGGCTTGGTAAATGATGAAAAGAGATTATTTAGGTGAAACATATTAATAAGATCCTAGAAAAGTGTGAAGGTGTGTTACAACAGTTCACAACACTTTTGCAAGGCATCTTAAAATTCTTGTTAATTCACAAGGGCCCAAGACCTAATGTGAATGTGTTGACCACATTACAACACTAAATCAAGGAAAAACTAATCCAACATCCACAAGAAGAACCCAAATGAGAGTGAAAATGTCCAAAGATCCATTTTTCTATGCTACAGGTTTAATTACCTACAAGCGATTTGACTGAGGCAAACCCCCATTCACTAAAAAATCAATAATTTTTTCTATCCTTGAGTGTGTGATTACAGATTTACAAGTTGAAAAATATTAACAAAGTTTTCAAAGTTGCAAAATTGCAAAAAATTTCATCCAAGATGCAAGATCATAGAGAGATCTATACAAAACTAACTAGTGCCTTCCAGAGCTTGATAATATAGATTTCAGGAGTTCAGACATCAAAGTACAAGATCCTAAAATTAGTTTTTGAAACCCTAAAAGGACTTAGTTTCCCCTAAAGGTGAATGAGTCCTCCATAGCTCAAAAAAAAAAATTTAATGGCCAAGTGCACTCCTTTTTATACTCTTAAAACATTCATCATAGTTGGTATAACAATTAGGGTTGATTTTTTATTGTTATTATCATCTTCTTTTGCATATTTGAAGCGATTTGGGTGGAAAGAAACAAGTGATTCTTCTAATTTGCTTACATTTGGGAAGGATCCCATTTTCCTACATTTCAATGGTTTCACTCACCCTACGATATGTTTGATAAATCATCCATTGAAAGTTAGATTAAAAAACTATATATTTCATTCACCATCATCCTGATGATGAACAAATTTTGTGTGAAGCTACAATATTCTTGGTTATGCTCAATGAATGTAGTCTCGTCAATGATCCATAAATGCATAAAGTTTCGATTTGAAAATTAAATATATATATACAATTATCAAAGTAGATTTAAACCTTTTGCTTCACATGAAAAATTTTCATTCGATTATTTTTTGCCTCAACCTCTGATACCTATTAAGCCTCATGAGGATTTCTTTTTTCTAGGTCATATCAAAATTTTAAAGGAAAGTGCATAATGGAGTTATCCCTTAGTAACATCCCACCTAAGGATGATCAATCTATGGTGACTTTTATTGTTGTTCCTCCCACCCCAAAGATTGTGGATGAACTCATGTCAGATTCGAATATCCTCACTAATACACCAATAATTTATGTTGCAGTTCCACCACCGCTACCATATAAAAGACCAAGAGATAATCATATGTTTACCTTTTTTCTTCTGAGAGATACAAATTTATAAACTTAAAGATATTGTGGCTTCCCAACCCATAGTAGTTCCTTTATTTCCTCCTCCAAGGGAAGAAAAGAGACCAATGGTAGAGGAACCATAAATTACCCCTTCACAAATTTAAACCTATGCAAGAAGGAATAGAAGTGGTATAGAGCATAGGCATAAAATCCATGCGATTTTCTACCAATTGGCTAAAAATAATAAGATATTACCTAATGATAAAATACCCATCTAAGAATTGACCATGATGAATTTCCACCTTCACCAAACCATACCATTGAACCTCACATGTATCAACCTAAAAAATAAAAAAATAAGAACATATGAATGATGTTGTCCTTAAACCACCCATTGTGATAAATTTGTATAGTGAAGATGAAAATGCTAAGATTGATGAACACGTATATAATCAATTTTGTTGTCCTCAAAGTCTATGGATTTAGATGGGGGAAACTGTGATGATCCTCCTGATGAGAGTGACTCACCATATGTTGAACTTGGTGTTACTCTTTATCATGTTTCATTTACCTTTCTATTCTAAATTAAAGAAATTCATCATAGATTGGTGTTGAACAATTACTTTAAGGTGTGGGCATACATTCCATTATGTGCTTCACGTTGTTCACACATGTTGGACTGAGTGATGCATTGAATTATAATTTTCATAATTTTTTTAGTACCTTAATATAATTATTGGGACTATAATTCTTGTTATGTTTGACATGGGTACACACAAAGTGACAATTCCTCCTCACTAGCTCGTGTGTGTTTCTCAATTTTCTACCCTTTTTTGAAGGCTCGCCTAGTGTATATTATACGTCACTAGCTTGAGATTCCCTTTTTATGCTTCACCTAGAAAATATGAGATTTTGTTTGTTGGAATAATGTTTTCATTGATGTAAAAAGTGTTGAACACTTACTTTAAGGAGTGGGTATACATTCCATTATGTGCTTCACATTGTTCACACATGTTGGACTGAGTGATGCATTGGATTATAATTTTTTATAATTTTTGTAGTACCTTATTATAATTATTGGGACTATAATTCTTATTATGTTTGACATGGGTACACACAAAGTGAGAATTACTCCTCACTAGCTCATGTGTGTTTCTCATTTTTCCACCCTCTTTAGAAGGCTCACCTAGTGTATATTAGACTTCACTAGCTTGAGATTCATTTTTTTATGCTTCACCTAGAAAATATGAGATTTTGTTTGTTGGCATAATGTTGTCATTGATGTAAAAGTGTTGGGTGGAAATTTTCTAATCTCTTTACAGATTATAAAACTTGATTTTTAACCATAGCTATTGTGAGATAGTATCTCTCCTCTCGGAAAAGGGAGGTTCCCTTCTTACAACTTACTATAACTAAAGTAAAATATTATAAAATTTATAATATTTACACTACACTAATCATATCGGGGTGTGTCACATTCATGATTCTCTCTTCTTTTAGAGAATATGTTTACAATGTTTCACAGTTTTTATTTCTTGATGTAATACAACTCTAAATAAAACCTAAGCATTAATTCCAATACTTCTAACTTGTCAAAGTATAGTCTAGAAGTACCAGTATGATAAATATACATAACCAGAAGGCTCATAGAGGCACAAAGTGATTTTCTAGTCTTCATTGATGAATTCCACAATAAAGTAACCAACAACGTAAATGAAGCACAAAGTATTCAATATACTTCATGAATAGATCCATGAACAACATGAACAATTTCAAGTAAAAATACTTAAAGATAACTCACCAATATTATCAATAATTACACGATTCCAAGTAAAAGGCATACCACAAAGTCTACACAAATTATCTTGAAAGCCTTTCAATCTCAATTTGTAAAAAACTTCCAATTCAATCCAATAATAAGATAAACTTATGAGAATGACATAAGGACATTCACATTCATTGAAATTGATCTAACACAATGTTTGGTATGCAATTTATCCTTCTTTATTGATATAAAAATAGTTGCACAACATGAACTCAAAGTTTCAAAATTTCTTCACAAATGAGCAGCACTTTGTTGCATAAGACAAAAGATAAATAATGCAATAGAACCGTCTTATATTTATAGATGAGAGAAGAGAGCTAATCTAGGAAAAAATCCTAACTATTGACTTATTCAAATGTGATGCCCATGATTGTAGGAGGACATCTATGTTTTTACATGTAGTTACGTTGTTGCAAAATAACATGTAAAAATTCCAATGTCTATTTACATAAAGCATGTGAAAAAGCATAAAAATAAACTAACTCTAGAAACACAAAAAAATCATTTCCCCATGCTTTCAACCAAGAAATATTCATGATGATGTGCACTTCAACATTGTTTTGTATTGGAGTGTACTTGGAGATGGTGATGATTCTTGAGATTGACTCCTTTGATGGTGTCAAACTCTTTTTGGTTCCTTTTAGGAACTATTGTCAAATCTAAAAATTCATCATTTTGTTCACTAAATCTATTGAGAAAGCTTCATCTTCAAATTATTTTCAAACCATTGATGTATACTCTTGAATAACTAAAACATTGGGAAGAACTTTCCAAATGTGTTTCAAAGCTTTCTTCCTTGGTGACATGAAAGAATTCAATCAAAATTGCTCAGGATCTTGGAAAGATCAAAATGGTATGTAAAAGTACCTCCAAAAAGTTTCATATCTTTCAGTGTTAGAATTTTTTTTGAGTTTTATGCACTGGTGGGAAAATTTTGAGAAACTGCATATGCTTTGGTAATTCAAATGCAAAGGTGGAGAAAATTTGAGCTCTTGCATGGGATATTACACTTCAGATGTAATGGCTCAAAAATTCTGAGATATTACATGAAAATATGCAAAAGTGGAGAAAAACCCTGACATTGCATGAGGGAACAAACTTTGGATGCAAGGGAACTAAATTTTTGAGCTACTACATGTGGGAAGGACACTTGGGTGCAAGGGCGATAAATATTTGAGTTACTACATGTGAATTTTTGTGTGAGATGTAGTGTCTCAAAAACTCCCTGACACTACATGTGTAAGAAAATGACTAAGGCATGGAAAATATGCAAAGGCTCAAAAATTCCCCAACACTACATGTCAATATGCACAGGTAATAAAATTCCATGAAATTGCATGATTGAAAATATGTAGAGGCTCAAAAATTCCCCGACATTGCATTTCAATATGCACAGGTGCTAAAATTTAGTGACACTACATCTCAGACAAACCTCACTCCTCCAAGTTCTAAAAATTTTCTAACTCCCAAAATTGAATTTTCACAACTTGGTTTAAAATGTGAATTTCAATAGAGCAACAAAGGTTCATACTTTGAATGACTTTTCAAGGCTAACGAACCATGTACAAGGATTTATTTAGATTTTCTTCATTTTGCATGCTTAGGGTATGTGGGCTATGTAATAGACAAGTTTTGTAGGGGTTATCCCACGAATTGAGCATGGTGAATTCAGGGATAATAGTTGGCTCTAGTTGGGGATCTCCCTTTGATAATTCTTTGAAACAATTGAAGGGAGAAGAACTCGAGTCTCTAAGTTTCTTCATCCATCCATTTGGCATAGAGTCAGGAGACAAAATAAAAATACGTAAAAAGTCTCAGAAAGAAAAAAAATACTATTTTCACCAAAAAGTTGGTCAAACTTGAGTAGTCCTCTCCTTTTATCCCATAATGCATCATATAATTCTTATTCCAGGATCGCATAATTGATTTTGATAATGTCATAACCCTTAATTTTTGGTTTGATACCAACTCTTCTAACAAATCATTAACTCAGCATCAACTTGGGTATGAAAGCTTTTAATTCTTTTCTTACATGTAACTTCCATTCTTAACAACAATACTTCATGCTCTTCTTTGTCATTATTGTTGTTGGACTGCAGCTTGAAAGGAAAAGGGAAGTTTTTTCCTTCAAGAGGTATGAGAATAATTCCTACTCCTGATCTAGTGGACAAATAACTACCACCAAATTCAATATTCCAAACTTTTTTTGGATCCATTAAATTGATAGCTTTAAAACTTGTGACTCCTTCATCCGAAGAAGATTCTCCATCTACAAAAGACTTTTTGTCTCAAGAAATTTACCTATTAGAAGAATACAATACATCATTTTTCTTCTCTTTGCTTGCATCCTTATCTAAACACTCAGATATTTCATCAATTTGCAAATAGTAAAAACTCATCTTAGGAGACTCAAAGAGAATTTTAGGTTTTGGGTCACCTAATCTTGTTACAAAAAACTTTTCTTTCATTTCTTGTAACAACCTCTTCATGACACCCTTGACAAGTAGCCTTGCCTCTAACATATCCATTTTGAGTTCACCACCAACATCTTTACAAAAAGCTCATCCAAGAAAGATACCATAAGATGTTGGACCATCTACTACCAAAACTATCATCTTGATCTTCTTTTCTGGATATGCAACAAATTTCAAATTATGCATCTTTAATCTACTCGATCAGGGGCGTTGGTTTATTCTCCATGAAGAACCAACAACCAAAACTTTTTGTCAGATTTAAACCCAAGGCAATAACTACCTTAGCAGGCATGACATTGTTAGATGCATCAGAGTCAATTACATAATTGCTTAACTTGAAGCCATTGACTAGTAATGAGATGTAGAAAGGATCAATATTTTCTACAAATAATGAGGGAGCAAAGAGTAAGTTACTTTGTGGAGGCTTAGGATTTGGGGCAATAGGAATATCTAAAGGGATTTGTTTAGATGGATTACTTCATTTATCTTTCACAAACATTACAAGCTTATCAAATTGATCAGGATTAGCTTCCAAGTATTCAGCTTTAGACATCTAGATTTTATTTTTTCTTCACATGATAAATGATATCAAATGCTTGGAATGTGTTGGAGCAAAAAATTTCTCCTCAAACATCCACTAGCTTTTCTTTTTCCATTCACATTGTAACCACACAAAATCGATTGCTATTGATTTTACATTGTGTCTAACATGAAATACAACAATTTCTGTGACAAGATCCATAGTGTCACCAACATTCCCTTTGTATATACCCATTTATTCCTCCAGATAATCATAAACTACAAAAAAATTTCCTTTACCATAGTATCGTAACATCAAAATAAAGGAAACATGGGATAATGGCTTCTAAGTCAAGAAATAAGCCCTTACCACCATACCGCCAAGAGATTATATAGCATGAGCGGTAAAGTGGTACTCATTGCCACCCCGTAGGGAGAATTATAAGGCAATGCAGTAATGCGGTACCTACTGCCATCCTGCATAAGGTGATTCAAAGGAGTGCAGTAGGGTATGTGCAGGATCATGATGGGCCAAAACATGGTGATATGATGGGTATGTGGCTGACGAATTTTTTTTACCCAAAATTGATGAAACAAAAAGGATTTTTAAAGGAGATTCTTAGCTTTCCACCAATATAAATTATGTTTTACTTTGAATTTAATAAATAATTATTATTCATTTTCTATTTGAATTACATCTAAAGTTCTCATTGATAGGTTGATTGGAAAACATCTACAACTTTCAAATGGTATCACATTTGTTGAATCCAAAACATGTGTCACATTCTACGCTTCACATTCTATAGGATTAAAAAAAAAATATGAATTTCATGAAGTTTTGACCAATTTAAGGTGGTCAGACATACAATTTTTTATATTTTTATTCATAATTAATTATTTACTTGGAAAAAAAGTACACAAATATATGCATCACATTGGGACATGAGTCCTCTACTTATATCTAAAATCTTATAAAAAAATATTATCATTTTATTGTGGTTAGGGTGGTTAGACAGACACCTACTTCTTATTTTTTCCTTGAAATTTAAGTACTACTCCATTGAAATTTCAAATTTTCACCAGATAATTATTTTTTCTTTTAAATAAACCTAGTAGTTTAGAAACTACATTCAATTTGCTAAAAATTATATTCTTACATATTTTTGAAATAATATAGATAACTTATTAAAAAAATTATGTCAAGTTGCCTAACTCTAATTTTTCTAAATTTTTTTCCACTTAAGGGCCTATTTTTTCCATGATGATCCTGTACATACCCAGTAAGGTAGTAAATAATAAAGAAATAAACCATACAACACTATACCACTAGGAGGGTGAGCAACATATGTGGTAGAGTGGTATACATTGCAACAATGCAATAAGAGGTCTTAAGCAATGCAGTATAGCGGTAAGCATTGGAAGAGAAGTGGACAGCACAGTACCTCATGAGGTGGATAATATGGTTGTGTATGGTGGTATATACACCACAACACCATGGTAAGAGGTGTTAAGCAAGGTGGTATTGCAGTAAACAACATAAAGGAAGGGCAGACACCAGCATATCGCAATGAGTATAATAAGAGACAACGGTAGTACGATAATCATGACATCATTACAATTTACATACATAAATGGAGAAAATCATGTTAGTCACCCTGAAAAATGCTACAATATTAATTTAAAAGATTTGAGCTTGTTGGGAAACTATCTTATGAAGAATTTGCATTAATACTGATATGACTAAATATCATGCCCTCAAAAGCAAGTGAATTTTCCTAAGACTGTGCTCAGTTGAAATACATTGTTGTGGATGTTGTTGAGGATGTCGAGAAAATGAGCTTTACAAATGACTAGAACTAGGGTAAGTGCACGAATAACCCTATGAAGAAGCTTGATTAGTGTAGTATTTGGTAGAGCTCTGTTATTTGAAGTCATAGTAGGAAAAAATGAAATATGCCTCCTAAAAGAAAACAATTGGAAGTAAAAGAAAATAAGGCCAAAATTAAGGAAGAAGAATATAAGGTAAAAAAGAGACCACTCTACTAGTCTATATTAGATATACTTCCAGGGTCAACCAAGGAGGGATATAAGAAATTTCTCATAGACACTCCACCGAGTTGTAGGGATTCTCTTATTCACAAATCTTGGTGGGACTTATTTTGGTATTTTTATAGTAAGATAATTGAGAAGATTTTAGTGTCAAACCCTTGAATATTGGATTTAGCAAAGTTGATTGTCCTAAATGTGTTTATTGATGTGGATTTTATCAGATTACTAGCCAATCATTATCACTCTGCAACCAAAACAATAAGGTTTACAAATGGCTCAATATTGGTAGAGGTAGCCAAAGTTGCTATCATTGAGTGTTTTTACTTAAACAAGTAGGCTTTAAACAAAATAAACCTATAGAAGCACAAGGAATATTATACTAGGTTAAGAAGGACCTATAGAAGTGACGAGCTAGCTCTATATATGAAAAGAGGCATTGGTAGAAGAACAACCCCATTTCTACTTCCACTACTAAACCATTCACTGTGACATATTTTTAATATTATTTTGTGAATACATAACTAGGTTTGTGCCAAGTATTAGGGGTGAATGCTCAAGATAAGATGCCAATAAGCTTTATGATGATGGCCATGAGAATTAAAAACCCTAAGACTAATATTGAGTGTTAATTTGCATCATACCTTGAGAGGGCATTGGATGATGAATTCTCACAAGTTATAGAGGATAGAACACAAATTCATTTAGACACTATTCCCTACTATGTCATTTGATTTTGTATCCATTGGACTAAATGAATGGACTTGGCTAGAGTGGATGAGCAAAGAAATCCCACATCTATCTAGAAGAGGTGCTATATTTGGGATAGTTAGTGCAAGAATTCAATATTTGCTATATTCTATGAAGATTTTGTGCACAAAATCCTTGGAGTTCTTGGTTATTCAATACCAAGATTGTAAAAATAAAATGCAGCAATTGTTAAGACGTTTGGCCCTAATACAAGAAAAAGGTCACACACATAATTTTGGTGATTGGTTCTTTCTCACAGAACTTACAATAATAAAAATTTATGGCTGCCCTACTACTCCACACATACTTCTGAAGTTTGTGCCCCTCATATTAATATTTCTTTAATTTTTTTGACAAATGATGTGGATGGAAAATCATGTAATGCAAAAACAAAAGAAGGGAACATTTCTGCCAAACTTAACCAAATGTGGAGACTAGACAGTAGGCTCAGATACACTGGAGGAGTTGGATTATTATTTGAAGACAAGATACACATTAGGTTCTAAAAAAAAGAGAGCCTTTGACCCTGAAAATCATATGAATAACATAAGGAATAATCTTCTTACCAAAATGATAGTGGCACACCAAGTGGACTATGAATAAGATGTGATAATAAATTGCCTTACTTTTTATGAGGTATCCCTCAAAAAGAAAAAAAATAGGAACTTATAATGAAGCTTGAAGAGAGGAAGAAGCAAAATGACAGAAGTTTTCCTAGTTATTTCATTGAGGAAAAAGAACCCATTAGGAGGATAAATAAAATAATTGATAAATTTAAGGATTTATATAGGATAAAATAAGTACATCTTCATGAACTTGGTGGGGAGATAACTATAGAGCACACCCTGAAAACAACATCAGAGTCTCCCATGGAGAAATTTCCTCCCAAGAGACAAAAGACACAAAGTGTTGAGCCATTGGTACCTTATGAGGAGAGTGAAGGGGTGGGAGATACTAAAAAGATGGCCACTGTATTGCAATCATTAAAGGGTGGTATTGAGGTTGATAAGCCCATCCATGAGACCAATACTCATAGGCATGAGGAAAGAATGGATGATGCAGAAAAAACAAGTGCAAAGATACATGAAGATGAGAGAGAAATTTCTGCCAGGAGGTTTATAAATGATGATGTGTTCATCAAGAGTCCAGAGTTTATGGATTTATGGACAAAGATGAAGATACTATAAATTAAAGAGAAAATGGAGTTAGATGACTTGGGAATTGAAGAAGAAGAAAAGAATCAAATGGTGGCACATACCTTCAATGAATTGAGAGTTGACCACATTGGCATTAGCCCTCAAAAGGCTAGAGAGATGATTTTGAGGAGTAACATGCTCATTTTCCCTTGGTTGGAATTAAAGAAAATTTGTGTGCTTGATCAAGGACAAGCTCAAGAAGATCCAATGCTAGTTGTAGAGTTTGACTCTGATGAAGGGGTAAGTGGAACTGGGTGTAACCCTAAAATTGAAACCCTGACCATTTGGATCAAGTAGAAAAACACACAAAAGCCTAAATTGTTGGATGTAATATAACGAATGAAGGGGGCATCAAGAGTAAGAACAATACAGGACACCACCCCTTTGGAGGCAGCCACAATGACCATGCACTCAACCATGTTCACTTGTGCAACTATCAAGGGATTGGAGGAGAGATTGAAGGATCGTGAAAGGGAACAAAGGTTCTTAAATGATGAAGTGAATAAACTATTTATTGAGAATGTAAAATTGAAAGAATAGTTAAACAACAAAAACTTCACAAAGCAAGGAGATAGTGTTATATAATCCTCCTAGTTCCCCATTAAATGTTCTTCATAGCATTCCTGTTGAGCAAACATAGGCTCCAATGAATGGAGTGAATGAAATGAGGGAAGCCACCAGTAAAACCTAGGATGAAGTAAAAAGGAAATTTTGTGAAGTTATGGAGAAAATTCTAGAGCACAAGGTAAAGTTGGTTATTGATAAACTAGAAGGTGTGTATGATAGTTACAAATCACTTCACTAGGAAATTGATCAGATAAAAGAACATATGCTTGTATTGGATCCCCTATTCAAAAGGTGGCAACCCACTCACCACACTCTATCTAAGTTATGCAGAGTTCTACAAAGGAGTCTTGATGCTCCTGCAACATTAAAACCAACTGAACAAATAGTGAAGATGATTGTTGGTGAATTTAAATATATACGAGGGGATGATAAAAGGATTGTGAGACACGTAGATTCATTCCATATCTTCAAATAATGGTATACACCAAAATTTGTGAAAGATGAAGGTCAAGTGAAAGACTTGGATGAGTGGAAGAGGGAATTTGGTTAGGTTATTCACAAGTGTTTAACCCATGTATACAAGGATGGTGACACCAATCTTCATAGACTCAATTTTATCATGGATGGATTGATTGTTCTTGATACTAGACATCCAAAATTTATCAATGATACAAAAGCACTACTAGATAGTCGATGGAAGACTCATCTTGTAAACATGCCAAAGATCTAGGAATATCAGTGCCCATCATATTTTAAGGTATATCAATAGGAATAGAAGTATTTGGATTCAGATGAGTAGGTCACTAAGGTTGAAGAAGTTGAGAAACCCAACTTCATACACACTAAGAAACACCCGCATGAAATAAACTATCACATGCAAAAGATATTCAGAACCAAAGAAGATGTTCTACAAGCCTCAAGCAAAAATTGCATTAAGAGAATCAAATAATTACAATGAGATCAATCCTTATGATGGAGATCAAGAAACCCTAAAGGAAATCTAAAACCAAAACCCTAGTGTGCACACTTAATAATTAATAAATAAATAATTATTAATGTGCCTAGGTTTAGTTTAAGCAACTACAATGATAAGTGACTTAATTAATTAACCAATATGATGTAATTAATTAAGGGAAATAACTTATTACTCTAACAAAGGCGAGGGAACCTAGACGTCTATCATGGAGAGGAAAAGCTTTTCCAGATCGATGCTCACAAACTTTCTACATTGATTAAAGGAAGCACATGTCTAAAATATCTTAAGCTTTTTTATTTCTTTAATTATGCAAATTAATTAGTTGTTAGTAAAAGAAGTAGTTTTGAAAGGTCATGTCCTTTTGTAAAAGGCATGTAGCTTGTTGCTTCCTATATAAATGGAAATCAAGGCCAATTTTGAGATCATCATATCATATATTTATCATCACTATTAGTAGTAGTAGGCTACATTCATATAGCATATTCCACCCATCCATATCATATCAAATATTTCTGCTATAAAAGTATATCTTTTGAAGCAATAAAATGGAGAACTCTCATAATTGGTGATCTATTTTTGTGTTCAATTGTTGTGTTAATTTTGATGCTTATCTATTCCTCTACTATCTCCAAAGTGGTTTCTTCAAGTTATTTAATTTCATAAGATTTATCAAGACACATTTGTTGTTGTGGTGTGATTGTTCTGATTGGGTTTTGGTGAGAAAGAATTAAAATCCTTTTAGTTTATTCATCTTAATTGGTTCCCTCAGGGATTAAATTTGTTTAAAGGTAATTAATTTGATTTGTTTCCTTTAAACTAGGAATTAAAAATCCTTTCATAGCATCATAGTAATTTGCGGGAATAACACTGGTATCATTAAAGAAGAGTATTGTAATAGACAAACCTGCACATTTGCACAAGGTGTAAACATCAAAAGTTCCCAATGATTAGAGTTAAGTCGAATATCAAGTTTACCTATCAGACACATCTATCTCCATTTCCATCATTCATCCACCAACTCCATTCACCTGATAGATTAGGGACTGGTTAGTTTGAAAATATTTAATATAAATCCAATTCACATTCCTGATTATTCAAACACTTTTAGTAGGAATTAGTTAACAATCTTTGCAACTACTTCACCCACATATGCCATCATGAGTAGATTGCCAAAATTTGCAACTTATTCCTGAAGAGTAGGAGGTGATCAATCTTGTTTGCCTTGTTCATTGGCCAAAAGTGTACTAAGAGACTGGCACCCTCTTAAGGCTCAAAACCTACACTTTTGAGACCTAAAACATTGGTGACTCTACTGGGGATCAAGCCAATTCTGAATATAGGTCCTCCATCATAGTCATTGAAGACCATCATAATAGTCTAGAGACTCCACTAGGAAAAGGACAAAGTTCACTCAAACCTTAAACTTTCCAACTAATGAAAAAGTAGGTGGCAACTCTAAAAAGAAATTATGACTGATAAAGTAGACATCAGATTAGAAAGCATAGATCATAGACACCAAAGATACACCATATCATCCAACATGAATGGCAGGAGGTCTTTGCATCAAGAAAGTCCGAAGAAGAAAAATGGTAGGTGGACAAACAAACATGGATCTCCTACTTCAAAGTCCGACACAAATAGGAACAAAGAAACATCTAGAAGGCCAGACACACCATTCACTGATAAGGAGAATGTCCTTAAGCAACCACCTACATTGCACAACAGCTTTGATCCATTGCATGGGTCAGAAAATCATGAGGATAATTTATGCAAGGATCCCAAAACTCCACTTGGATAGGAAAACAATGGTCGTCATGTTGTCCACTTCAAGGAAGACCCTTAGAAAAAAAATGAATTTATTTCCCAATTGGAGGAAGAAAAAGATCAAATACAAAAAGACTATGATAAGATATTTTCAACACAACAAGAAGGAGAAACCCACTATGGATCTATGAGTCACTCTCTTCCTATTGGGAATTATGATGGGATGACTACCCAAGAAATAGAAGAATATGTACAATGGGAGGAAGAAGAGCTTAAAAGAAGACAACAATTGATAAAAAGGAGTCAAGATCTGAATCAACAAATGTCCCAGTTAAATGTTAATGCATCAAGACCTCCAAAATACATCCCTCCTCATAAACAAGGAGGCAATTTCAATCCACAAGGGTTGTCTCAGAATACAGGTGGTCCAAGTTCTTCAAGAGCACCCTAAAACATAGCAGGAAGATAAAATCAGCCTGTGCAACATTGTGTAACACCACAAAATCCACCACCATAAAAAACCAATATCATTCCACCACCTAGACAACAATACATTCATCATCATGTGCCACAATAGTATGTGTATCCTCACCCCAACATCCAACAAAATGTATACCAATAGCCTGAACATGGATATCAATACCAGCCTAACCCACCATCTCATAATCCCTATCCATAGAACCCTACAAGCATAAGAAAAAAATTTGACTTTTCTGGATATCAACTATACCCATATCCCATTGATAGCAACTGGAGAAATACTATCCCCAAATTCATAGGGAATAATGTAACAACAGCTAAAGAACACATAAGAAATCTCAATTCTTTTGTACAAGATATAGCTATCGATTAGGAGGATGTCCTTATGAGACTGCTCATGATTTCTCTAACTAAAGAAGAAATGGATTGGTTCAATAGCCTACCAGATGCTTCAATCACCTCTATAGAAGACTTCCAAGATCAATTTATAGAACAATATATGAATCAATGTGCCCCTAAATTTTCTCTACATGAACTAATAAGTATTCAAAAACATGAGAACAAATCAATTTATGATATTAATCAAAGGTTCTCCAAGCTCTACAATAAGATACCACATGAATCCAAATTAGCCGACCCAACAGGTTTGAGTATCTATTTAAAGGCCTTTGATCCAAAAATAGGGTATGAACTTAGAAATAGATGCCCTAGAAGTTTGACTAAAGCACAAAAGGAAAACTTAACCATTGAAAATAATAGAAATGTTGCTAGCATGATTGGAAAATGGGATAATGTTAGGATCCCACAAAATATCAAAAATTCCTAGAACAAATAAGAGAATCAATATAGAAATTAAAGGTAAAGATTGCATGGCATGCCTTATAATACTACTTGGAAAGATGGAAAACTAGTAGAAAAATCAAATTGGAAGGAGACTCTTGATCCCTTGTAAAAACATGGAACACATGCACTAAATACTATAGCATGGTGTTCACCTTTCCATAGATCCCATGTCGTTGAACATTGTGTGATGGTTCAAGCTTGTTAATATGAGTGGTCATAGGAGCAAGATAGGAATGGCCACATTGTAAACATGTTAAGATGGAGGCCTCATCAAAACGGTGAAGCATACTATTCTTCTAAGAAGGGGTACGAATATGATGTTGACAATAAAAACTACAATGTGAATATGGAGCAAGAGGTGTTTTCTGATCAGGAAGAAAAAACACAAGAAGTATCATATGCATACAATAAAACACCTTAGTTCTAGTTAAGAACACCAACAAAGGAAGTAAATAGGGCTATCATAGAAAAATTTGTGGTTGAGGAAAAAAGGAGAAAATACAACTTGAGAAGCAGACCCACAAATAGATATCAAGGAATACCAAGAAGCATGTTTGTAAAGGAACAAAAGAGCAAGGAGAATGTACCATCTACCTAGATGAAGGGTTAAATAAAGAAGCCTCAGAAATATGTTCAAAAGGAGACTACAGACATTGAACTTGAGAAAACACAAAGGGATGGAAAAGTCCAAAATGAAGGGAAAAGAGTTACTAGAACTGAGAAGGGTGATCAAGGGACCATTGCCCCTTCATTTGACATGGCCCAAGCACTAGCTTATACAAAGATGACAGTCCCTTTAATGGAGTTGATGAAGATTGATGAGTTTAGGGATACAACCCTCAAAATGATCACCAACACATCCCACAAATAGAAGGATTAGAAGAAGGAAGTTAATTTTGTAGAGAGGGAAATTACAAAAACACCATAAGTATATTTGGAAGGTACACTCACAAAGAATCCTTCCCAAGTAGATCCATTTTATACTACGTTGGTAATCAACAATCTGGTGAAAAAAATTATGATTGACTCAGGGGCAGCAATCAACATTATGGTTGTGGTTGTCATGAAGGAACTAGGTCTGTGGGTGAATACTACATATGGGAACTGCTATACCATGGATAATAGATCAATCCATGTAGTTGGAGTGATATGGGATATGGAAATAAAATTGGCATCATACCTAGGGGCAACATATTGGACAAACATTACTATGGTAGACACTCTCCCTTACTATGGGATGTTACTATCAAGGAAATGGACTACAATAGTTGGTGGGAATGTTCAACTAGAATTTTCTTATGCCACAATACCTATGAATGGAAGGGAAGTCAAATTATACAGAAAGCCTAGATATAAACATGTCATGAAATCTTTGATCCTAATTAAATGAATTGTTTTTGTGACATAGACCTGGGATGTTTCAGAGTTGAAAATTCAAACCCTAAAATATTGAACACACACCCAATTGTTCAAGATGTCTCCAAGAATGAATATGGCATATGGTGAATGTACTTTAATGGAGCTTGTAGTAGAGAAGAGAATGAAGTAGGAATTATCTTTATCTCACCTAAAGGAACAACATTTAAATATTCATTTTTTCTAACATTTGAATGCAAAAATAATATAGTAGAATGTGAAGCCTTGTTGCTAGGCTTAAACATGGCCACTAAACATGGGATCAAACCGCTAACTATTCTTTGGGATATTCAATTAGTTGTATCACAAGTAAGATCAAAGTATACAAAAAATTAAAGATTGAAGCAATATCTAGAAATTTTCTATGGGACACTATTGAGCTTTTTTATGCTTTCTCCATTGAGTGGGTAGATAGATCTAAGAACTTGATAGATGATTTCCTAGCAAACGTAGCCTTGAAAAGGGATGATGTTACCTTGGTAGGAATTTCATAGGTAGAACTCAAGGCCAGGCCTACAATCCCTGGAAATACCTACAATTGGTAGGTTTTTAATGATGACATAGATATGATAAATTTTTTACATTGCATTGATCAGTATGAAGCCCAAGAGATTTATTTTAATGCATTTGTGGAAGAAGTAGATGGTAAATAGACTATATTCAATGAAGAAGTTGTGTAGCTGAAGACAAAAAATATCCCTAAAGGATTAGTGGCACTACAAAAGGCCTTTTGATGGGAATGATTGAGTAGTTATGAAGAAAACAATAGTAAGGAGGGAAGATATTGAGGAGATTAACCTAGGAACTAAATTTTCCCCAAAGAAGGTATACATTGGGAAAAAGATAATCCCTACAATTAGAAAGATGTTGATTGTATTATTGAGGAAATATAAGCATGTTTTCACATCTTCTTATGATGACCTTAAGGCATACAAAGAAGATCTGTTCCAACATGAAATTCCATTAAAACCTAATGCAAAACCCTTTAGAAAAAAACATAGACCAATAAACCCTACCTTGGAACCCAAGATGCATGAGGAACTTATGAAACTCAAGGAGGGAGGTATCATCAAACCTATCAGGAATTCCACTTGGTTCTCTAACTTGGTTCCTGTCATAAAGAAGAATGGAAACATAAGGTTGTGCATGGACTTTCAAAATTTGAATGTCTCTTCCCTTAAAGATTATTACCCACTCCCAAATGGATGGATTTTCAAGGTACAACTGGGTGAAGGTGAAGGAATCAAAATAATAGAATATTGCATTTACCACCCCTTGGGGAACATATGTGTATGTAAGGATGTCATTCAGACTAACAAATGCTTGTGCCACATTCTAAGGAGTTATGGATGTTGCTTTTGTTGATCTAATTAAATACAATAATGGTGGTCTAGAAAGATGATCTAACTGCATATTCCAAGAAAGTAGAGGACCATGTTGCACACCTTGAGAAAATATTCCTGAAATCCCTAGAGTATGGCATCCCCATAAATCCTAGAAAATGACATTTTGTTGTAATAGATGGAAAGTTATTGGGGCACATAGTGTCCAAAGGAGTCAGAATTGATCTAGAGAGGGTAGAAGCTATAGATAAGATCCCTATTCCTAAGACTGTAAAGGCCATTTAGTCTTCCTTTGGACAAATAAACTTTGTAAGAAGATTCATATCAAACTTTCCTAAAATTTTCAAACCTATCTAAAAGATGTTGAAGAAAGGGTCCAAGATTGACTAGAACACAGAAGCACTTGATGCATTTATATCTATAAAAGGGAAATCAATGAAGCCCTAGTGTTAAAATACCCTAATTTTAATAAACCCTTTTAGATCTTTTCATTTGCCTCATACCACACTATTGCAGCAATGATCTGTTACAAAAGAATGATGAAGGGTATGAGTAGCCTCTATCATTCTTTAGTAAGTCCCTTCAAGGAGTTGAATTGAAGTATGATATTATAGAGAAGCAGGAATATGCACTTGTCAAAGTAGTAAAAGCCTTTAGACCCTATTTGGTAGGAGAAAAAATAATTGAATATGTCCCTAATGTTGCAGTCAAAGATGTATTTGTACAAAATGAAATTATAGGGAGAAGGTGTAGATGGATTAATAGAATTCAAGATTTTGATATTGAGATCCAAATCACTAAGTTGATAAGAGGAAAAGGATTGAAAAAATTTATGGTTGAATCAAACCTTGAAGCATCTCAAATCTGCAACATAGGCAAAGAAGAAGGTATGATCACAAGCATTGAGAATACCTCTTGGTATACTGACAATGTATTACCCAAGAACTGGAAGTTTCCTAAGAACTTAAATGAAAATCAAAAGAGGACCTTGAAGCTCTATGCCTCAAAATATGTCTTTATGGATGGTGAATTGTACTAGAAAAATAGAGATGGAGTACTATTTTTATGCATATATGAATCACAAGCAAAGAATGTATTAAAGGAGATCCATGGAGGAGTCTATGGGGGACACTTTTTAGCCAAAACCACTGCTCACAAGATCTTGAGGGTTGGATACTATTGGCCTAGGGTTTTCAATGACTCTTTCACTTATGTAAGAAAGTGTGAAGCCTGCTAGAATTTCTATGGAAAAATGAAATACCAAGGAGCATTACCACTCAGACCAATGTAGGTTGAATCCCCCTTTCATCAATGGGGAATTTATTTTATTGGAGAAATACCAGAAAAATCCATTGGAGGTCACAAATGGATACTAGTGGCAATTGATTACTTCACATAATGGATAGAAGCCATCCCAATGAAGCAGGCCACTAGTAAAGTTGTAACAAATTTTTTGATGGAGAACATCATTACAAGATTTGGAACACTTGTATGGATAATTATAGATAATGTTATGTGTTTCATATCAAAATAATTTAGAATGTTCTATGAAACATATGGCATCACAATCTCATATGCTTCTCCTTATCATCCACAAGAATATAGGCAAGTTGAATCAAGCAACAAAAGTATCTTGAAAATAATTATGAGGATGTTAGACAAGAAATAAATATCTTGAGATTCTAAATTGAAGATGGCAGTATGGGAAAATAGGATCATTGTGAAGAATTCAACTGGTAAATCACCCTTTGAACTGGTCTATGGGGCACATGCCAAAATGCCTATGCAAAATTTTTTACCTACACACAAATTCATGCTCCAAGAAGACTTATACATCCCTGAACCTATGGAGGTAGAATAGAGAAGCTAGCAGAACTAGATGAAATCAGAAGTTTGGCCCAAGAACAAAACAAAAAAATGCAATCACAGATGAAGTATTTGTTTGAAAAAAGGGAAAAGGATAGAAAATTTGAAGTTAATACCATGGTCTTGTTATGGAATACTAGATGTCAACATAAAGGGAAGCATGGGAAGTTTAAATTCCTTTGGATAGGACTCTTTGTTCTTACTGGTAAGGGAGGTGAAGATTCTTACGATCTTCAAAATATGTTAGGAGAAGATCAATTTTCAGTCCATGGAAAATTCCTAAAATAATTATTTTCTTAAACCAATCTTCCATGCATAGTAGTTCTAGGAGAAGGTCAAGAATTTATAGTGCATGGAAAATTCTTGAAATACTTCTTAAAAAATGATTTTTCCATGCAGGATAGTTTTAGGTTTCCATCCAGTTCCCCACCCCATCTTATCACATTCATTCATGGTTTGTTCCTTAGAAATCATTGATGGATTCTTGCAATGACCTCATGATCATTCATCCCAAATCAAAGCCATTGTTGGAGCAAAAAATTCCTCCTCAAAAATCCACTAGCTTTCATTTTTCCATTCAAATTTTACCCACACAAAATCCATTTCCATTGATTTTACATTGTGTCTAACATGAAATGCAACAATATGTATGACAAGATCCATATTGTCACCAACACTCAATTTTTATATACTCATTTATTCCTCTATATAATCATAAACAAAAAATTTTTTTCCTTTGTCACAGTACAACAACATCAAAATAAAGGCAGCGTGGGATGGTAGCTTCTAAGTTAAGAAATAGGCCTTTAATTCCATACTGCCAAGAGAGTATATAGCATGCATGGTAAAGTGGTACTCACCGCCGCTTCATGGGGAGAATTATAAGGCAATGTGGTAATGTGGTACCTAATGCCATCCTGCATAAGGAAATTCAAAGGATTGTGGTAAGGTGGTAAATAACAAAGAAATAAAGCATACACCACTATAGCACTAGGAGGGTGAGCAACATATGAAGTAACCAGTATACACCACAACCCTATAGTAAGAGGTCTTAAGCAATGCAGTATAGTAGTAAGCATTAGAAGATAAGTGGACACCGCTATACCACATGAGGTGGATAATATGGTTATGGTATGGTGGTATATACACCACAACTCCATAGTAAGAGGTCTTAATCAAGGCGCTAGTTTGGTAAACAATAGAAAGGAATGGAAGACATTACTATACCACAATGGGTATAATAAGAGATGGATGTAGTATGGTAATCATGGCATCATTAAAATTTACAACAATAAATGAAGAAATAATGTCAGTCACCCTAACACATGCTACAAAATTAATTTCAAATATTTGAGCTTGTTGGGAAACTAAAAAGTGAATAATTGGTATTAATATTGATATCACTAAATACCATGCCCTCAAAAGTAAGTGAATTTTCCTAAGACTATGCTCAATTGAAATGCATTGTTGTGGACGAATCTGAGGATGTTGAGAAAAGGAGCTCTACGAATGATGAGCACTCATGTAAGTGCATGAATAACTCTCTGAAGAAGCTTGATTGGTGTAGTATTTGGTAGAGCTCTATTATTTGAAGTCATAGTATGAAAAATTGAAATATGCCTCCTAAAAGAAAATGTTCAATCGAAAGTAAAAGAAAGTAAGGCCAAAATTAAGGAAGAAGAACCTAAGGTAAAGAAGATACCACTCTACTAGTCTATATTAGATATACTTCCAGGGTCAACCAAGGAGGGAAATAAGAAATTTATTGTAGATACTACACACGGTTGTAGGAATGCTCTCATTTCCAACTTTGGGTGGGACTTATTTTGGTATTTTTACAATAAGAGAAATGAGAAGATTCTAGTGTCAAACCCTTGGATGTTGGATATAGCAAAGTTGATTGTCCCAAATGTTTTTATTGATGTGGAATTTATTAGATTACTAGCCAATAATTATCACTCTGCAACCAAAATAGTAAGGTTTACAAACGGGTCAATATTGGTAGAGGTAACCAAAGGTGCTATCATTGAGTGTTTTGACTTAAACAAGTAGGATTTGACCAAAATAAACCTACAGAAGAGTGAGGAAGATTATACCAGGTTAATAATAACTTATAGAAGTGATGAGCTACCTCTATATATGAAAAGAGGCATTGGCAACAAAACAATCCCCATTTCTACTTCCACTACTAAACCATTCACTATGACAAATTTTCAATATTATTTTGTGAATACATATCTAGCTTTGTGCCAAGTGTTAGGTTGGATGCTCAAGATAAGATTCCAATAAGCCTGATGATGATGGCCATGAGAATTAAAAACCCTAAGACTAATATTGAGTATTAATTTTCATCATACCTTCAGAGGGCATTGGATGATGAATGCTCACAAGTTATAGAGGATAGAAAACCAATTCATTCAGACACTATTCCCCACTCTATAATCTGATATTGTACTAGAATCAAGACCATTGCACTAAACAAATAGACTTGGCTAGAGTGGATGAGAAAAGAAATCCCACACCTATCTAGAACAGGTGCTATATTTGGGACAATTGGTGCAAGAATTCAAGATTTTCTATATTCTATGAAGATTTTTTGCACAAAAATCCTTGGAGTTCTTGGTTATTCAATACCAAGATTACCAAAAAAAATCAGCAATTGTTAAGACCATTGGCCCTAAGATAGGAACAGGGTCACACACATAATTTTGGTGATTGGGTTTTCCTCCCAGAAGTTACAATAATAAGAATTTATTGCTGTCCTACTACTCCACACATGCTTCTGAAGTTTGTTCCCCTCAAATTAGCATTTCGTGTATTTCTATGACAAATGATGTGGATGCAAAAGCATGTAATGAAAAAACAAAAGAAGGGCACAATTCTGCCAAACTTGACCAAATGTGGAGACTGGACAGTAGGCTCAAATACAATGGAGGAGTTGCAATATTATTTGAAGATAAGATATGCATTTGGTTCTAGAAAAAAAGATCCTTTGACCTTGAAAATCATATGAATAACATAAGGAATAATCTTTTTACCAAAATGATAGTGGCACACCAAGTGGACTATGAATAAGATGTGATAAGAAATTGCCTTAATTTTCATGAGGTATCCCTCAAAAAGAAAAAATGGGAACTTATAATGAAGCTTGAAGAGAGGAATAAGCAAAATTATAGAAGTTTTCCTGGTTATTTCATTTAGGAAAAAGACCCCATTAGGAGGATAAATTAGATAATTGATAAATTTAAGGATTTATATAGGAGAAAATAAGTACATCTTCACAAACTTGGTGGGGAGATAACTACAGAGCACACCCCGAATAGAGCATCAGAGTCTCCCATGGAGAAATTTACTCCCAAGAGATAAAAGATACAGAGTGTTGAGCCATTGGTACCTTATGAGGAGAGTAAAGGGGCGAGAGATACTGAAGAGGTTTCCACTATATTGCAATCATTAAAGGGTGATATTGAGGTTGATCAACCCATCCATGAGACCAGTGCCCATAGGCATGAGGAAAGGATGGATGATGCAGAAAAAACAAGTGTAGAGATACATGAAGATGAGAGAGAAATTGTTGCTAGGAGGTTTATAGAGGATGATGAGTTCATCAAGACTCTAAAGTTTAGGGATTTCTAGACAAAGATGAAGATAAAATTAATTGAAGAGAAAATGGAGTCAGATGAAGTAGCAATTGAAGAACAAGAAAATAATAAAATGGTGGCATAGAACTTCAATTAATTGAGAGTTTACCACATTGACATTAGCCCTCAAAAGGCTAGATAGATGATTTTGAAGAGAAAAATGCTTATTTTCCCTAGGTTGGAATTAAAGAAAATGTTTTTTTTTTATCAAGTATGGGCTCAAGAAGATCCAATTCTAGTTGCAAAGTTTGGATCTAATGAAGGATTAAGTTCAACTACCTGTATAACCCGAAAATTGAAACCTTGGCCATTTGGATCAAGTAGAAAAAAACACAGAAGCCTAAACTAATGGATGTAATACAAGGAACAAAGGGGAAACAATGTTAAGAAAAATACAAGACACCACCCCTTTGGAGGTAGCCACAATGACCATGCACTCAACCATGTTCACTTGTGCAACTATTAAGGGATTGGAGGAAAAATTGAAGGAGTATGAAAGGGAACAAAGATTTTCAAATGATGAAGTTAATAAATTGTTTACGAAGAATGTCAAATTGAAAGAACAGTTAAAAGGAGCAGGAATTTCACAAAGCAAGGAGATAGTGTTATATAAGCCTCCTAATGCCCCATTCAATGTTTTTTAGAGCATTCTTGCTAAGAAAATAAAGGATCCTACAAAGGAAGTGAATGAAATGAGGGAAGCTAGTTGTAAAACCTAGGATAAAGTAAAAACACATTTTTGTGAAGTTAAGGAGAAAATTCTTGAGCATAGGGTAAAGTTGGTTATTGATAAATTGGAAGGTGTGCATGATAGTTATAAATCACTTCAGCAGGCAATTGATTAGATAAAAGAACATATGCTTGTATTGGATCCCCTATTCAAAAGGTGGTAGTCCATTCACCACACTCTATCTAAGTTATGCAAAGTTCTACAAATGAGTCTTGATTCTCCTACAACATTAAAACCAATTGAGAAAATAGTGAAGATGATTGTTGATGAATTTCAATATATACAAGGGGAGGATAAAAGGATTGTGACACATATGGATTCATTCCATACCTAAAAGGATTGATGAATTTCAAGTTGTTTAAATTCACAAGATTTATTAGGACATATTTCTTGTTGTGTGATTGCTTTGATGGGTTTCTAGTGAGAAAGAATTAAAATCCTTTCAATTAATTCGTCTTAATTAGTTACCTTAGGGATTAAAATCCTTTAAAGGTAATTAATCTAATTGGGTTCCTTTAAACTAAGAATTGAAAATCCATTCCTAGCATCACAATAATTTGAGGAATAACACTAGGATCATTAAAGAAGAATACTATAATAGACAAACCTACATGTTTTTACAAGGTGTAAACATTCAAAAGTTCCAAACAATTAGAGTTAAGTTGAATATCAGGTTTACCTATCATACACATCTATATCCATTTCCATCATTCATCCATCAACTCCATTCATTCAATAGATTAGGCATTGGTCAATTTTAAAATATTTTATATAAATCTAGTTCAAATTCTTGATTATTCAAACACTTTTAGTAGGGATTAGTTATCAAGCTTTGCAAATACTTCACCCCCATGTGCCATTGTGAGTAGATTTCAGAAAGTAGCATCTATTTTAAACTTTGAAATCTTCCTTATCATTCAAGTACACCCGCCTAGGTCTAGTAGAGGCTGAAGAGTAGGATTTGATCAATCTTGTTTGCCTTGTTCATTGGCAAAAAGTGTACTAAGAGATTGGCACCCTCTTAAGGCTCAAAACCTACACCTTTGAGACCTAACAAAATGAATTGATCAAGGAAGTAGGTGTAACTTTAGGGGTAGGTTTACTTAAATAGGCATTGGTCTTAGGAACCTAATACTTTCTTTTGAACTTGAAGAAACAATAGGAGGATGAGGAGCACTTACTCATTTATTTGTTGTGTTCTTTCACTACAATGGAAAAGGAGTACCTCTTTTTGTAATAGTTACAACTAATTTGTCCATTGCTTTTGTATTATCCTTTATTTTGCTCAAGACTATTTTGTTGTGATCGAGTGAAGACAACATATGCATCTATCACTATGTCCTCCTCATCAAGTTCATGCTCAACATGCAAATAACCAATGTTAGAGTTTCTAGCTAGATCTGCTTCATCTTCATGGAACATATCACTTTTTTCTTTTGTAGGGTATCCTAGTTGTGTGTAGTCACCTTGCTCCACTTCATAATATCCCCTAGTTGCATTGGTGGGTGGAGCCTCTAAAGCAAGTATTTCTTGAGGTGCAAGAAGATGATTCTAATTTTTGTTTCTAGAATAATTGGAAGAATTTTGGAAAGTTATTCTATGAACATCCTTGTAGGAATTATTTGAAACTTTCTTCTTCAAGGCCAAAAACTCATTTTCCAACCTTTTAACCATGGGATCAACAAAGTTGGAATTATTGTTAGAAGATGAAGAATTTGATGCTTTCCCTTTTCTATTTGTATTTTTTCTTATCTTACCATCAAGTATCAAATCATCTTCAATGCTTGTAGCTAATTGTTGAGTAGCTTCAAGATTAGGAATAATATCCCTACAGAACAAGAAGCTTACCTCCAAAATTTGTGTATTAATCAAGAAGCACTTTAGATTATGGGTCATTGGTTTAGCCTCTATAGGAATCCTTGTCACCAGCTTGTTAAACTTGGCCATGAACTCATGCATGTGTTCATGGGCTTCTTTCCTCATGGTTGTAAGCTGAGTCAACAAGGTGTGTTCATCTTTAGCAAGTTTGAATCTTTCTTCAAACTTGGTGCAGAGAGTGTTCCAGTAAGTAACCGTAGCAGGAGCAAGAGTGCAGAACCATTATGTAGCTACTCCTTGCAAAGTTTTGATGAACAATATTACAACAAAATCCTTGTGTTCAACATGAAGAACACCACAAAAAATGTAGAAAGCAACAATATGTTCATCTAGATGTTTGTTTCCATCACCATAGAATTTTGGGATACTCTATCATGAAACATGTGGAAGTTCATGTAAAGGGCCAACCAAAATAAGAGGGCCAGAATCATTACCCCAAGGTCCAAGAGGTGGGAGTTGAGCCATAATATTTTGAATGATAGGTACTTGAGTTGGAACCCTATTAAAAACAAAAGATTTACTAGGAAGCGATGATCTTAATCTTTGTTGAGGATAACTTGCATTACGTTCTAATAGTGATCTTGCTCATAGAGGATAAGGAAGAATGTTATGATGTTGTAACAACTGGAAAAATGGTTCCACCACACCAAGTTGTTCCCTTAAACCTCATGTATAAAGCCTCAAAGATAATTCACCAATATTATTAGTAATTACGTGATTCCAAGTAAAAGGCGGAGCACAAAGTCTACAAAAATTATCTTTAAAGAATTTCAATCTCAAGTTGTAAAACATTTCCAATTCAATCTAATAATAAGATAAACTTATGAGAATGACATAAGAAAACTCCCGTTCATTGAAACTGATCCAACACAAAGTTTGGTATGCAATTTAGCCTTCTTTAAATTGATTGAAAAATAGTTTCACAACATGAACTCAAATTTGCAAAATGGCTACAAAAATGAGCAACACTTTGTTGCATAAGACAAAAGGTAAATAATAAAATCAAACCCTCTCATATTTATAGATGAGAGAAGAGAGCTACTATAGGAAAAAACCCTACAACTAATTATTGACTTATTCGAACATGATGCCCATGATTGTAGGAGGACATCTATGTTTTTACATGTAGTTACATTGTTGCAAAATTACATGTTAAAATTCCAACACCTATTTACATAAAGCATGTTAAAAAGCATAAAAATAAACTAACTCTAGAAACAAAAAAAGATCATTTCCTCATGATTTCAACCAAGAACTCTTCATGATGATGTGCACTTTAACATTTTCTAGTATTAAAGTGTACTTGGAGATGGTGAGGATTCTTGAGATTGACTCCCCTAATGGTGTCAAACTCTTTTTGGCACCTTTTAGGAACTATTGTCAAATCTTAAAATTCATTATTTTGTTCATTTAAGCTATTGAAAAAGCTTCATCTTATAATTATTTTTGAACCATTGATGTATACTCTTGAATAACTAAAACATTCGAAAGAACTTTCCAATTTTGTTTCAAAGATTTTATGCTTGGTGACACAAAAGAATTCAATTAAAATCACTCAGGATCTTGGAAAGATCAAAATGGTATGTAAAAGTAGCTCCAAAAAGTTTCATATCTTTCAGTGTTAGAAAAAATTCTAAATTTTATGCACTAGTGAGAAAATTATGTGGAATTGCATATGCTTTGGTAATTTAAATGCGAAGGTGGAGAAAAATTGATCTCTTGCATGGGATATTACACTTCAAATGTAATGGCTCAAAATTTCTAAGAAACTACATGAAAATATGCAAAATTGGAGAAAAACCTCGACATTGCATGAGGGAAGGAACTTTGGATGCAAGGGCACTAAATTT
This sequence comes from Sequoia sempervirens, assembly GCA_007258455.2. Lineage (NCBI taxonomy): Eukaryota > Viridiplantae > Streptophyta > Pinopsida > Cupressales > Cupressaceae > Sequoia > Sequoia sempervirens. Next base: position 537,436,449 of record VDFB02047230.1, read on the forward strand.
TTGAGCTACTACATGTGACTTATGGTTTGAGATGCAATGTCTCAAAAATTCCCTGACATTTCATGTGCAAGAAAATGACTAAGGCATGGAAAATATGCAAAGGCTCAAAAATTCCCTGACACTGCATGCACAAGAAAATGAATAAGGCATGAAAAATATGCAAAGGGTCAAAAATTCCCCGAAACTACACAATGGTGAATGCAACATTCTCTACACAATGATCCAAACCAACAAGTTCTATATATAACACCTCTTACCAACATATCCAAACCGCATAAGCAGATCTTCAACACAGAAGAAATGTAGAGCAAAACCAAAAAACTACTCTATAATACAAAACACTTTTTCAACACATTGTTTTCTCTTTTATTCAAATTTTCTCAAAAGCACTTGGAAACCAAGCACCAAAGACATATTCTCATCATCTTCAGCACTTCCTCGACACTAATAAACCAACTATAATACAATAGCTCAACTATGCATTAATAAACAAAGGATTCTCAAAGAAACACTAGAGGTTGACAACAATAACACTTACTAATGACAATATAATGCAACTAATCAAAGCATCACCACAAACTCATAGATCTATTGACATCAATGGAAACACATATGCTTGTTGACATCAATGAAAACACCAACTCAACACCAATTTATTATTCTTGCAACAATCTCCCCTTTTGTCATTGATGACAACACATGATGTGAAAATCCACCAATGATGGACAATAGCTTAGATCACTAACACACAACTCCATACCAACTCTTTTCATTTCCCACATTATCCTTTCTCTCCCTTTTAATTATCTCTCTTCCCTTATTCTTCCCCCTTAGTAACTTGTCTTTTTCATGTAACTTTCTCTCCCCCTTTGATATCAATGGAAAAGGGAAACATATTTACATCTCTTCCCCATTGATATAAAACATAGTTGTACCTGCTCACCACTACTATACAATATCATTTTCCTTTACTACTTTGCATACTCCCCCTTAGGAGCACACAAAAAATTGCACCAATCAACAACCACTACACATAACAACAACCTACAACACAACACTCACTCCCCCTAACTGCAACAACCAATAATGCTACTACCTACTCCCCCTAAGAGGTAGCCATCAACAATAGTCCAAAATAAAGAATGAATCTTGAGATTCACTAGACTGATGTTGTTAACCTAGATCCTATACCTACAAGAACACAACAAATGAACACATTAGTAAGATCAAATGCAAGTTAGAATAGATATTCATCAAGAAATCCATTTGAATGTAAGATAAAAGGAATGAAATGAAGAACACAATACACTTAAAACAAAGATAGCAAATCCTATTCTAAAACAAAGCAAACTCTTAATCTCTTGAGCGAGTTGGTGCCAATTTGATGTGAAAATTGGCCCTTTCCCAACTCCAATGATGTGATGAAGATGATTTATGATGAAGAGTGATCCACTTGATGAAGTCCTCCAATATGCTCCAAGATAAAATCTCCATAACCTAGCTAAGATTGGATGAAATTGGATGAAAATGCTATGAATTTGAGTATAGTAAGTTTACTCAAGTTGTGGATGTTAGAATGAGGAGATTGGCCTCTTATTTATAGAATGTCAAGTTGCAAGAATCCTTAAAAGAGAGCAATGTGGGACTAAAAATCAACAAATAGCAAGGCGCCACTTGTCAACATGTGAATGGATGGAGGATGTGCAAGTTTTGAAGAATTTGTTAATAAATGCATATATTTGAATTTTGAAATTGTTGAAATGACATGTACGAAGGAAAGAAGGCACATTAAATGCCACTTGGCTCAAGGAAAAAGGAGTTTCTAGGTGGAGTAAATGCCTTCTTGGAAGGACAAAGTCCACTTGGATTTTTGAATTCAAATTTGAGGAATATTCCTTTATTATGCCTATTGAGAGAAAATAGAGATTTAATAAATGAATTAAATCTATTTTCTTCTGCAAGTTGCAAAAGCTAGAGAATGGGACATGAGAAGAGATTAAATTAATCAATGTTAATTAATTTAATGAGAGGTTAGAATGATGTGACATATTGATTTAGATTTATGGATTAATTTAAATTAAAATATGAGAACATGATTTCAAGATTAATTAAATAAAGATTTTTATTTTATTTAACCAAGGAGATGAAGTTAGATTAAACTAAATAAGGTTTTAATTTATTTAATTCAATAAGATGACTTTAGGGATTTAATCAAATAAAATTGATTATTTAATTAAATAGGGATAATAGATTAAACTAATTTATTTAATTAGCAAGAAAGGATGACTTAATTAGATAAATGATTTATTTAATTAAGAGAGGAATATTGATGAATTTAATCCAATAAAGGTATTCAATAAATGGTTAGACAGAGGGATGATTTAGGATGAAACAATGTTAGTGGTCGGGATCAGATGTGCAATGTCAATCAATATATTTTATGTGTCTACATTTTTCCCCTCTTTGAAGTAGTGCACTCATTGCATTGGTTCAAAGAATAAATAGTCTCAATCAAAAGCCAAAAAAAATTCTGATTGTGAAAATTGCCTCACTGCTGCCCCAGTGAAGGAAATTATGGTAACCTATTGCCCCCTTGAGAGATCAGACAAAAATTGTGATTTATGGGTGATCTTGCGAAAAAAGAGGACAAGGTGCTCGAAAGGTCTAGAAAGGCTCCAGGAGGTCAAAAAATGAGGTAAACACAAAATAACAGTGCGAAATGACCCTTGGACACAGGATTGGGGGTCAAAACCCTAGCAGGAAGGTCGAATGGGGTAAAAAAACCCTAATTTTGAGGCTTGAATAGGCCTTGAGGGGCCACTTCCAGTTCATTTGAACACCTTCATCCTTAAGAGATCTCACGATTTGAGCTCTAATACCTTGACGAGTTGGAACAATGACAACTTCCATTGCATAGTTTGGGATTTGAAGATGCTAGTGCCACTGTTTGCAAATTTCAAACTATGACGCCTTCATAGTTTGCAACACTGGGCTAGTTTTTTGAACGCTTGGGATAAAATTTCTTGATGATTTTAACATGGTGATCTTTCCTTATATGAGAGGGGGCGAGGGAGCTCTATTCTCATGAACACAGATCATGGGAGATATTTAGTTATTTGTGAGATCTATCTAACAGGGTGTAGGACTGACTCCAAGAGATGGGGCTATGGTACATTTCCTATGCAACACCCATGTGGACCCACTTGGGCATGATGTCTGCGCCTTCTAAGAGATGGCATAGTGAGACATCGTCCTTTCATCTTCCCATTGGTGAGGCCACCATTAACTTCAAGGAAGTGTGGCGCATCCTTAGATTAATGATAAATGGTCAACGAGTTATTTATGATATGGCTACTGGATGGGATGCCTGCAATACAATCCTAGCCATAGATGAGATCATGTTTTGTGAGGGCCAGATAGACTTGGAGTGTCACTAGTTGCTCATGTCACCATTCTGTCTAGTGATAGTTGCTATCATTTCAGGTCTTGTTGCTCTAGATCGATGAGGTTGATGGGGGCTTTGCTAGGAGCAGATGGTTTACGACAAGTCAGTCCATTTTGCATGGGGTTCGATTCTTCTTGCCTCCCTTTACAGGGATTTACATGAGTATGCATACTTGGATGGTAGGGAACTTGGTGTAGGTGTCATGCTTCTTCACATGTGGGTGTGGGAGCATATCTCCATTCTTCGGTCGCAGATTGTTCCAATGCCAGTCAGACTTGATGATCTAGATGTTTGGCACTATAGGGGGGTGTGTCCTTCACACACACAAGCGATCATGGGATCCCTCACTAGAGGAGGGTCATTAATCAGATGAAATTTTTTACATGGTGTCCCTATCTTGGTCGGTCTACATGGATCGATGATGTATAAAATTTATTCTTTGCCTACCAAGATCAATTTATGTAGGGGTGGGAGCACACTATGATTGAGCGATATATGCCCGGACGAGTTCAGCGTTAGTTTGGGGAGGTACAGGATAGGCTAGATGATGATTACATAGCCATCTTTGCTTGTACAGTGTCACAAGGTTTCTGGGGGTGATACATTTGTGCCTCTGAGGTAGTTGACAATTCTAGGCAGCTGGTGGTCCGAACATGGGTGTATGATTAGGGGTCACAGATCCAAGAGTGAATGGAAGCGTATAGCTATTGGTTCCGACTGCCTCTATGTTTGGCAGTTCTAGGTGCACCCTCCATTTGATGGAGAGACAAGGGTAGGGGAGCAAGTCAAGGATGAGGAGGTGGAAATCCTCCAACAGGACAACCAACACAAGTCCAGCCAGCATAGGTCCAACCAAGATAGGTTTAGATGGATCAGCCTCATGTTGTTGTACAGATGCAAGACCAAGATCAGGGGCCAGAGGGTGGACATGATGGACACCAGGATCAGGCCACCACACCACCACAAGCTGAGGGTGGGGACTAGCCTCACATGCAGCCTCCACTAGGACAACCATCGGGTTAGTCAAATTTGAGTGATGGGATGATAACATAGTTGTAGGCCCAGGTCCAGGCCTTGACAGCAAAGAGAGACTGAGCTTGTGCAGAGAGAGATGATGTGATTATTCAGAGGCAGGCCATAGAGTTACAGGCTGCTACAAAGATGGGACACATACAACAACTAGAGATTATGGCAGCCTCCTCCTCTCACAGCACAGTGCCTCTTCGTTCATATAGGGAGGCCATCCAAGAGGCAGATTATTATTAGTTGCTTTACCATCAGGCCATGCCTAGACCAGCTCAAGCCCCAGATTACTCATAGCAGACCAGCCACAGACTGACAGAGGGTCACGATGATAGAGGCGAGGGCAGCAGACATGAGGGTTAGAGGTTACTTTGATCAAGATATTATTCTTTTGTGCCATGTGGGCTCATTTTTGATAGCCCATTGGGCCTTTTTGTACTTATTGACATACACACATGTACAGTGATCCAATTATTTTGTACTATGACAGTTACTTGATGATATATATGAGATGATGATGTTGATATGATGTGTCGTGTATTATTTATTTATTATGCATTTATGGATGGTTCTATTTCTATATGCTATGCAATAATGTTATGGTAATATGTGATGGAAATACTATATGTGGATGCATTTATTTTTGATGGTGTATGCATTATGTGATGGTTATGTGACTAATAGATCTATATTATGCCTCTAATGAATGATGACATATGATATGTACATGGATTTATATGATATGCGATATGGATGGATGATACATGATATGTATGTGTATATGATGATTTATGTATGTTGATGCAAATGTGATGATTTATGTAATGATTTCTTTTTCAATATCTTTTTTTTATTATGATGGTGATGATGATGATGTGAATGCAGTGATCCTAATATGTGGCCATGCAATGATGAATGTATGTGATTTGCTATGTACGATATGCACTTGTGATGATGATTATGATGTGATTTTATATATGACATGATATGTTATGTAAAATGGTATGGAGATGATGATTTATGGTGTATATGAAAAATGATATGTGAATAATGACCTTATGATGTATATGTGATGGCACAATGAATGCTTTTTATGAGATGTTTTATATGATTATGGATGGATGTATGCACTTAATGTAATGGATTGTTTATAATTTTTATGTACCTATTATGCATTGTTTGATTATGCATTGTATGCGTATAATGATATGGGATGATTTATAAAACAAAATGCAAAATAATTTATGGGATGTGGTTATTTAGGAGATGTTATATATGATATGGATGGATGATGGATGATATGTATGTTTATAATGATACAAATGGATGCAAATGCCTAATCTATTTATGTGATGCGATGGTGGTTATATATGATTATGCAATGGATGATGTGATAGATTATTTAATTATATGCAAATGTGTATGTAATGTTATGATTATGAGATGCTTAGAATAACAAATCTATATTATATGCATATGAGATGATCAATGTTTCTATATGATATGCATTGTGTTGATGATTTGTGGATGCAGGATTAATGATGGTGGTGATTAACTGTCATAGTACCTTGTTAGCATAAAAAGCAAGAAGAAATGGAAGAAAGAAGAAATTTCAACAAGAAAAAATATGATGATGATGATGAACATATTTCATGGAGTTGGGATTTTCAAAGGGCCAATTATCTTATGTTTGATAACACACATAAATACGATGCATCAAAGTATTAAGAACCAGGATGACATAGTATTTAGTGTGATGGACTCTAACTTGAAAATCAGATAGGAATATCCTTGTTCACACCTAACATAAGAAAACCTTACTAGGATGCACTTTAGATATTTCAAACATCTCAGACCAAAACATAGAAAGGAAAAACTTCCTATGGGGTCAACAAAATATCCAAAATACCTTTTATACACACCTAATAAAGCAAGTATTGGCCAAGTTATATTACAAGAACGTCCAATAAGCGCAATAGATAAAAAGATCATGACCATTTCCCCATTCCTATATCTCTAAATCCCTTTGTTGGGGAAATCATTGAGAGGTCCTTAGCATGGGCACAATAAGATAAAACAAAAGATACAAATACAATAAACAAACAAGCTGATGTCCTTCAATACCGCTAGCCAAGATTAAACTATGGTGATGTCTAATGTTGATGTCCATTGTAGGAAGGATGCATCCTAGGACATGACGATATTAGATGATTTGATATGGGACTGATTGGATAATAGACTATTGACACAAAGAGTTGACCAGCTTGCTTACGTACTAACCTAGATTTTGAGATTTTTGACGTTTTGGGTTTTCACTTTTTTTAACCTGCTAGACTTGTTTCTGATTGTTTCACCAAAGGTTGGGGATGATATTTGATTTATTATGAGTGATATTTTTTCAAATATTTGGATGTTTTGGAATTTTGAAATGTTTTGAGGCTATTTTTTTTTTTGTTGGTATTTTTCAAGATTTTATGAATGTTTTGATTTTCCAATTTTCAAATGTTTTTGGGGTTTTCTGAGATTTTGACCAAAATATTAACCTAAAGAGCTATCCTAGGGGCCTTGAGGGTTGATCAACAAATTATCCTTTCCTACGTTATACATGCAAAGACCACGTAGTTCAACTGATGACTTGACTAATTTATAGATGAAGATATACATGATGAAATGTCAGTTTATTATGATGGACTCCTAAAGGACTGACCTAAGTGTCTTGGCGGATGATCAAAGATCAACCTTGCATACGTTCAAGGCTTAGAGACCCATAGTTCGACTGACAACTTTGTTTTTGACTTTTTGACTAACTTTTTGACCTGTTTTTGGGATTTTGATATGTTTCGAATGTTTTTGGATTTTTTTGGTTTTAGGACTTCAAGAATATACATGAATTTGATCTAATCAGAAAATTCCCCCAGTGTGATGCAATAGACTACTCTGATAAAGATAGGAAAAACTAACCTTGGGAATGGGCTGAGTAGTACTAAGAGGGATCATGATACAAACATAGGACCAAGCTATGATGCGAATGGGTGGATGAGTGATGGATGGATGTATGGAATGTGATGGAAGATGGATGATGTAGAACAAGCCATGAAGATCCTAGTGGATGAAACGTGCTTATTTACACAAGGCACCTATTTTCCAATTCTTCACCAAGGTACTTGCCTAAAGTGCCACCGAAGTGGTTTTCACTAGAGGACGATTTTTTTCTTTACTATTTTAGATCATTTTTTTGATTTTTTGATTTTTTTTTTTCTTTTTGATATATTTTTTATTTTTGTTATCAAGATGCCTATTTGCCAGGTTTTCACCAAGGTAACCATTTTTTTAGGACATTTTCTAATTTTGTTGGTTCTATACCTTGAAAGATTTAGGCATAAAACTTTTTGAAATGGGAGCTATTCATGGGCTCCTACAGAAGTTCCCCTTTGGGTGTTGATAACTAATATGCCCCTACCTTATAGCTCGCTATGATAAAAAATGGTCCTAACCAATTGGGTTCAAATTTTCCTTTGCTATTTGGATTTAGGACATTATTTTGATTCTCCTTTAGTACTAGTTCTCCAACTTTGAAAGTCCTACTTCTAATCTTCTTGTTATAGCTCCTCTTGAGTCTGTTCTGATAGACTTGCAAATAATTTAAAATGTCTATATATCGCTCATCCACTAGCTTCAGCTCATTGAGTCTTAATACTCAGTATTCTTCATCCGTGATGAGGTTTTGTAGTGATATTCTTAGTGATGGGAGCTTGATGTCAATGGGTAGTATGGCCTTTGATCCATAGACTAGGGAAAATGGGGTGGCGCTAGTGGGTGTACGGATGCTTGTTCGATAGGCCCAGAGGGCAGGATTGACCTGTAGATGCTAGTCATGACCTACGCCATTAACTATTTTCTTAAGGATTTTCAAAATGGTTTTATTTGTGGCTTCTGCTTGGCCATTGCCTTGGGGATAGTATGGGGTGGAGAAGCGATGTTGGATTTTGAATTTTTCACAAAGGTCATGGACATCCTAATTCTTGAATGGTGTTCCATTAACTAAGATAATAGTTGGGGAACACCATATTGGCATATGAGATAGTTCAGGATGAACTTTGATATTTGCTTCCCCATTATGTAGGTCATTGGTATGGTTTGACCCACTTGGTAAAGTACTCAGTGGTGGTTATGATGAACTTGTGGCCATTAGATGAAGTGGGAGTGATTTTTCTAATGAGATTGAGCCCCCACTATGAAAAAGGGGCATGGTGTAACAATAGGATGGAGTTCTTGAGCCAGAGCATGGATGAGGTCCCCATGTTGTTGACATTGTAGACACCTTTTGACGTAGTCGTGTTCCTTTGTTTCCATTGTGGGCCAATAATACCCCATCCTCAGCAATTTCTTGGCCAAGTTCATTCGACTCGAGTGTGAACCGTAAATCCCATTGTGCACCTCAGTTAAAGCAGTCAAGGCTTCATCAGTATTAAGGCTGCGTAATAAGGTTCCCTCTATGCTTCTATGGTATAAGGTATTTCCTAGGATGAAAAACCTAGAAGTTTTTTAATACAAGTTCTTTTTAGGCTTGAGGGTGAGTCAGTAGGTAAGACACCTATTCGTAGGTAGGTATAAATGTCATGGTACCAAGAATCTCTAGGACCAATGATTTCGCACAAAAATTCTAACTCTGGTACCTCAAATGCGGTCACGAGAAGCTGCTCTACCAAGAATTCATGTTTTAGGATGTTGAGAGGGATTTCCAATAAGGATCCAATTGTTGACATGGTGTCTACAACTCTGTTGTTTGCTCTAGGAATTTTCTCGAATGTGATCTTGATGAAAGATTCTTTGAGAGCCTCCACTAGTTTCTTGTATGTAGTGAGCTTATCATCCTTAGTCTGGTACTCACCATTCACTTGGTTTATTATCAGCTGAGAGTCTTTGTATACTTTGAGGACCATGATGTGCCACTGCACTACTATTCTGAGACCTATTGTTAAAGCCTCGTATTATGCAATGTTGTTGGTGCAGGGGAATGCCAATTTATATGATCCAAGAATTCATTCCCCTTGTGGGGTGATAAAGAAGACACCGACTCTTGATCCATGTTGGGTGTATGAGCCATCAAAGTAAATTTTCCAATGGTCAGCTATGTTGAGATTGAAGATGGATTCCTCTGGAAACTCTGAGATGAGAGGATTCTCTGAAAACATTGGTGCTTCTACAAGTTGATATGCAATGACTTGGCCTTTAATTGCTTTTTTCTCCACATATTCAATGTAATACTCTGATAATATCATGACCCATTTAGCCATTCTTCTTATGAGCATTTATTTTGACAGTAAGTACTTGAGAGGGTCGATTTTGGCGATGAGTTTGATTTTGTGTGCCAACATGTAATGTTTAAATTTTTGTGAAGAAAACACTACTGCTAGACATGCATTCTCAATGAATGAGTAGTTTAACTCATGCCCAACCATTGTGCGGCTGATGTAATAGATGACCCTTTCTGTCCCATTTTCATCGTGTTGAGCTAGAACATCACTAAGGGCTACTGCTGTTGATGACACATAGAGAATTAATGGATTTCTTGGGATTGGTGGCATGAGGATTAGTGGTGTAAGTAGTTATTATTTGATCTTATTGAAGGTTTCTTCACACTTGTCATCCCACTTGTACGCTACTCCCTTGTGAAGTAGGTGAGAATATGGATTCTGTTTATTTTCCAGCTGTGCTCTGAATCTTTTGATGGACTAAATTCTGCCTTGGAGACCTCTCAACTGTTTCAGTGTTTTGGGTGCCTCCATTTCAAGGATTTCTTTTACCTTAGCAGGGTCTACCTCAATACCTCTCATTGAAACTATGTATCCTAGCAAATTTCCTAATTGTACACTAAAGACACACTTCTTTTGATTTAACTGGGCCTTGTATTCCTCCAGCCTGTCAAAAATAGTACTCAAGGTTGCTATGTGATCCTTTTTCTAGATTTGGATAGTATATGATTGACATATTCTTCAGTAGTTTTATGGATCATATCATGGAAGATTAATGTCATGGCTCTTTGGTATGTTGCTCCTACATTCTTCAAGACAAATGGCATCATATTCCAATAGTAAGTCCGCCATGGACAAGTGAAGGTTGTTTTGTGTTGGTCTTGTTTAGCAATCATTATCTAGTTGTATCCCGAGAAACCATCTATAAAAGAAAGCATTTCATGCCTTGTTGTCATGTCGACTATCATGTTGATATTAGGTAGCGAGAAATCATCCTTTAGGAATGCCTTGTGTAGGTCCCTGAAGTCTATAAAAATTTGAATGCCCCCATCGGGATTTGAGATAGGCACCAGGTTTGACACCCATTCTAGATAGTCTATTGCTTGAATGAATCTTGCATCTAATAGTTTCATTAGTTCCATTTTGACTAGTAGGGTGATCTAAGGGTGCATTTTCCTAAGCTTTTGTTTAACGGGCTTTGCCAGAGTATTCTGCTAGATGATGAGCTACAATTTCTGGATTAAGCCCTAGAATGTCTGCATATCTCCATGCAAAATTAACTTGTCCTTCTCTCAAGAAGGTTGCTAGGAGTTCTTGTTCCTCTGATAGTAATGATTCCACATAGAATGTGATGTGTGGGGTCTCCTCTGTTCCTAGATTAACTGGATTGCATTTTTCTACTAGGACTACTGATTTTTCTTGATGAAGTGCTTTGAAAGGAAGATTGAATCCCCCATGTTCAAGTTCCTTAGAGAGGTTTTTTCCTTTGGATGCATCCTTTCTTTTTATTTTTTTCCAGGTCAGAGAATGCCACAGTGTGGTTTTCACTCAAAGACCTAAAGCTTATTCTCAGTTTTTCACTTTTGCGACTGAGGAATTCAATCATTCCCCCATAGTATGCATGTGTATCTAGCACAATGATGAATCCTACTTTGTGATCCCCACACAAAATATTATCCTAAAATCCCTGAATTCTGAGAGCACCTCATCATTTTCAAATGTTTCTAGAATTGGCAGTCCTCGTTGGTCATAATCGATGAGTTGGTGGTAAACTAGGCAAATTTCATGATTTTGATGGTCTGACTCAAAGGATAAGGTGCTAATAATGAGAAGGGTGGTATCCTTGAAGATCATGGGTAGGTTGGTTATGGGATCCTCATCATCACTACTACTACAGACGTCAGATATGTAAAAAGTGAAATTATCTATGACTCAACCTGTGGATACAGGTAAGAAAAGTTCAGCTGGTGTTGGTTCATCAGGAGTCTTGACTACTTTAACTGGGGGACCTCTTCCACATATGGTTATAATTGGAGGGGTACATCTGAGGCCAAGATTTCTCATTCGCATCTCAGGAATAAGGGGTATTATAAGCCCATTGTCATTTTTCCCAAATCTCTAATTTTTGTCATAGCCCATTGTGAGCATCATTTGCAAACCTTTGCTTATGTCATCCATTGGTAGATTAGCTACTAGTCTATTATCTAGGTATAGGAGATAAGATGGGTCTTTCTCTATGAATTCTCAGTCGAGATCCCCCAAACTTCTGAAGTTGGGATATTCAGGGGATGTTTGGGAAGTGGAGGCTTGATTTGATTGCAAACGTCCTTGTGATCTAGGAGATTGTGGTAACCCTCCTACCACAAAAGCATTATTGGGAATCATATAGTTTCCTCAGCCATTGTCCTAGATGATGACTTTGATATTAAAGATGGTTGGGATGGTGGGTGTCTCTATCACAAAATTGGAGGCGAGAGTGGCTAGATCAATGTACGGTGTTGATGGACCTTTATCATTTTTAGGTACTTGAGGTATTTTGTAGTATTTTTCCTCAAGGATTTTGTAGTAGGAGAATGGTTCAGGAGCTCCATGGATGGTGACCTATTGTCCTTCATATGTGAACTTGAAACACTGATGGAAGGTTGATGCTATTGCTTGCATTGCATGGATCCCTAGGTATCATAGGAGAATGTTATAAGGCAAGTTGAGGTCCACGACCTAATAGGTGGTTTCCATGATAGTTGGCCCTACTTAAATAGGGATTTGGATTGTGCCTTGGGACACTCTTTCCTAATCATCATATGCTCTAATTGTAATACCTTTTCCTTTGTCAGTGAAGTCCTCTAATATTTTTAGGTTCTTAATGAGCTTGAGGGAACAAATATTCAAGCCTGCACGCCCATCTACCAAGACTCGCTTGACTTCATTTTTTCTGCACTAGGACCTTTGAATGGAGTGCACAGTTATGAGATGGTTGAGTGGGAAAATCTTGGTCAAATAATGTAAGGAGGTTTGGAGTGATGATGTTTATGACCATAGCTTGGAATTGTTTCCTATCAAGATCTGTGGGGATAGTGGATGAAGCCAATCCATCCTCAAGGATTTTCTTGTGGGCAGATGAGATTTTTAATAACTCCATGATGGAGATTTGTGCTAGGGTTCTTTTTAGCTAGTCAAGGACATTGTAGCAATTGGGAACAGATCTAGGGTTGGGTGTGGGTGCTCTGTTTGGCTGAGATGACCCTGTGATGGGAACTTTTCTGCCTCTTGTGGTGACTCCACAATCGACATTGGCTCCTTTGATGGTGATGGTAGTGCAGTAGTCATCCATGGATGTGACGACATGGTCGTACACATGATTCATATTTTTGTAGATGCCTTTCCCTTTATCAATGTTATTGTTCCCTATATTGTTATGGTTAGGCATTGGATTCGTGTATATTTTGAGATTCTGATTCCCTATTGGTTGTTCCAAATTTATGATTCTTTGATCAATGAGGTCTTGGACTATGTTTTTTTAACCTCAGGCGACTGTTAGTAGCATGTCCTTTTATTTTATGGAAGTCGCAGAGTTGATTTGCATTGTACCAAGGAGATTTTACATCCAGTTCTTGGTAGTTCTCATAGGTGGGAATCTTGATGAGGTTTTCATTTATTAGTTTCTTCATGATGACTTCAAGAGTTTCCCTAAGGGCGGTGTACTTTTTCTTGGTGAATTTCTTGTTTTGCTAGGGTGGTCCTCTTTGATCATTGACATTATTGATTGTTTGATTGTTTGGTTGTTGTGTTATGTTTTTCAGATGGTTGTTTTGATGATGGTTTTGGATTAGTTGTTGTGGTGTGGGTATGTTTTATCGAGGGGCACTGATGATAACTTTGGCATCAATGACACCATTGTTGGTAAATTTTTTGTTTCTTTCCCATGTGTGAGGTTTGTCATTATAGCTTGTAGATGGGCGATTGTTATGTTGTTTGGGATATGAAGGTGATCCTCCAGGTTGTGTCATAAGGGCTCATTTGATACTGAGTGCCTTGGAAATCAATTGGTCATAAGTGGTGATCCCTTGGACCTTGAGGTGGAATGCCAAGAGGCCATCAAGGTTGGATATGATAGTGCACATCTGTTGTTCCTTGGGCATGATCCATTTACTCTGATTGGCCTTGGATCACCATTTTTGTAGGAATGAGGCAAATGATTCATTGTTACCTTGTTTTAGAGCTGATAGTTCCTCAAGATTGACATCCATGGTGATATGGCATGCATAGTTTTTAATGAATGCATCTATGATTTCTTGGAATGTATTGATGCCTTTCGGTAGGTGAGAGAACCATTCCATGGTGTGGCCAACCAAGCTCCTAGGAAATAGCCACATTAGATAGGTATCATCATACGCAACTTCCATGCAATGAACCTGGAATTCCCTGATGTGATCTTCAGTGTTTCTTGTCCCACGGTACTTGTCAAAATCAAATCCCTTTGGGAACTATTTCATCACAAGGCTTCTATCAAAAGGATAAGGACACAAATTGCTAGATGTTCTTGTGGTTCACCTTGATTGAAGATCGTGTACTTGTTGTGAGAGTAGTTTGATTTGTGTTGTGACATTAGTTTGTGGATTAGGAGGTGGGATGAAAGTGTTTTGAGGTGGTTCACTTGTTGATGGGATGGGTGGATTGATTGATGTGTTGGTTGGTGATATTTACACATTCTGTTGAGCCATGTATGCTTGTACTTATTGTTGGTCTTGTTGTTGTTGTGCCAGGATTGCCTATTGCTGAGCCTGCAATTCTTGTTGTTCCAACAATGCTTGTTGTTGAGCTGCTTCCTACTGTTCTTGATATTTCTTTAGCATTTGCTGATATGCTTGTTGTTGTGTTGTGTGTTGTTGTGCAAGATACTATACTTGTGCTTGTACTTGTTGCACTTGATATTGGGCATGGGCTTGAGTGTGTGCTTGAGCTCATTTCTAAGCTTGGGCTTGAGCTTATTCTTGTGCAGCTTGAGCTTGAGCTTGAGCTTGAGCTTGAGCCTGAGCTTGAGCTTGAACCTGAGCTTGCGCAAATTTTTGTTGTTGTTGTTGTTGCAATAAGATTTGGGCTTGCGCAACCTGTTGTGCTTGTAATGCAACTTGGGTAACTTGAACAGCTTGTGCAGCTTGCTAAGAAACTAGTTGTGCAACTTGTTGAGCATCTAATTATGCAGCTTTTTGTTTTTGTACTTGTAGGAATGCCTTTTGATAAGTAACTTGTTGAGTTTCTTGCAACACCATATTGTATTGGCTTGATGTATTGGAGCTTGGTGGTGGTTGTGGTGATGGTGGATTTGGAATGGTGCTATTTTTGGTGGTCAGAGGTGTTGTGTTGGTGATTAGGGTTTGATTGGTAGATGGTGCGATCGATTTGGTTGGTCCTTGACAGACCATGTTTTGAGATGTTAGGGGGGTGGTTGGTGATGTGATGGTGGTGGTATGTGTTATCAAGGTGATTTCCATCTTTTGTTGCAATGTTGATGATAAGTTTTGAGCATTTGGCATGATGCTTTGATTGATGTTCAGGATGTTGGTTTGATTTTGATTGATATTTAATAAAGGGGGAAGCCATAATCCAAGGAGTGGTGTTGATGATGATGGAAATGGCGGAAGTGGTAAACATGTGAGGGATGTGATTTCTTGAGGAAATGGTGTGGTGTCAAAAATGCCCCCTGGTCCGAACATGTCACCTTCTCCTTGTGAGGTTATGTGGAGAGAGGTTTGGGGTGTTGCACGAAAGGATGATGATGATGGATTATTAGGATCATGGAAAGTGAGAGGTACATATGTATGTAATGGATTTTGGGGTACGTTTTGTCCCAAGATGGTGTTTTCCTCTAAATCCTAATTATTGACAAGGGGGTGTGTTTGTATGGAATTGAGAAATGCACTTCCCTTATTAACACTAGGTTGGGTTGGAGCAATGGATGATGTATTTTGCGGGATATTTTGAGTGATACTTTGGGATGGGGGTGTAGATGAGATGGGGATGGTGGATCAGATTGGGGGTGTGATCCCAGAAGATGGTTCCACAATAGTACTTATGTCAAAATTAGAAGGGATTTTAGCTCCTTGTTTTTCCAATTCGAGCATGTATAGTGAAGGGTTGAGTCTCATCATGATGTTAATAATATTAAATGATTCTCTAGATTTTGAACTATTTCGGTGATTTACTCATGTGACATCCCAAAGGGACTATTGATAAGATCCTCCACTTGGCCTTCCTCTTGTGGATTTTGTGATGATGATGGAAAGTTAGTTAAAATATTGTTTGATTCAATGGGATTCATTTCAAAGATTTTTTGCCTTAGGTCACTTGAAGTAGATGTTTCTTTGTTGGATTCCATGTTCTTCTTATGTTGAGATCTAGTTTTCACCATAAAATAGAGATCAATTTTTCAAGAATATGGGAGATGAATCTCTAATTCTTTGGATTGATATATCTTTAGGTACAAAAGGAGAAATTTTTAGGATGTTTCAAGGATCAAAGGGTGATGATGATATGGATGATGTGGATGTTTGAATTTCTGAGAAATCTTGAGGGGATGGTAGACTTTTTAGGAATCTCTTGAATTTTGATTTGACTTTGATTTGATATTTGGTTTGCTTTGTTTTTAAATTATGAAAAAATAGATCGTAAGATGTTGGATGTTTATCTAGAGGTAGATTTTCTCAAAGGATGATAATTTGAATATGTGTAGGAAGAAGGATGCATCTACCCACACCTATTCAAACAAGATGATAATTTAACCAAGCATATGAAGAAGGATGCATCTACATATACCGAGATAAACAAGATGGTTTGATAATTTGACTAAGCATATTTAAAATGATGCATCTACATATACCTAGCCAAAGATGATCTGATGATTTTGATTCAAAGATTTCAAGGATTTTGTTTCAAAGATTTGATTTTTTGCCAAAAATCCTAGCATGGAGGATAATTTCAAGATTTTTCAAAAGATGATGGTGAGGTGATTTTGGTTTGATGTTCAAGGATGAATGAAAAGGTTTGATTTTTTTTTTTGATCCTAGAAGGTACCTAAAAAGATGCTTGTTTACTAGAACTCGGTATTGAAGAACATACAATACTTCTAAGGACCTCTATAACTAAGAAGTGGTTCAAACTGAGCATACATTTCTAGATTGTTCAAAGGAATGAGTCTATAGAACCTTGTGAATTTTTTGATTATTTTGATATACTGATTTTGGTTGCATTTCCTAATGTATTTCTTGATGACCTTTCGAGTGTGATTCCTAAATTTTGAACTTTTTCTCAAGGACTTTTGTTTTAGGATTTTGACTTTCTTGGAAATCAAGAGGAAATAACACGTGTGAGAGCCAATTTTGTTATCTTTGCTTAGTGACTTTGTTTTACCATAAACACTTCTTTGATTAGTATTTCCAAACTAGATGTCCAATCTCCAAATTTCTTGAAATCCCACAAAGTATGTTCTGTGGAATTTTGATGAAATCAAGGCAAGGGTTCCTATTGTTTAACTTTAGTAGGAAAATTGAGATGTAAATCCAAGTGTTTAGAAACCTGTAAGGATAAAATCCCAAGGGCAAGCAATAACACATGAATTTGGTCAATTGTATTTGCCTCCTAAAGGGTTTGAAATTTTTATGATGATGTTAAATGTTTTTTTTTCCAAACATTTTTGAACAAGCAAAGTGTTTTGTAACCAAGAACAAGCACAACCTTATGGATATGAAAGACAATATTTGTTGAGTCCCCACTTGGACAAGTCCAACTACACTTATCTTTAGCAAATGGTTAGATGTTTGACCCCACTGGCTCCCCTCCATGAAACTCACTTATACGGGGCAGCCAAGCATCAACACCCATGAAACTCCCATGGCATGATTTCTATTTCTACTAAAGACCGTAAAAGTGTGGGGCGGCTTTAGAACAACCGTTCTTGCACCAAAAAATAGATAGGGATTTTGGCCTTTCTACAACAAGGGCTTTAATTCGGACTTTCTGTTCGTAGGAGTTGACCCAATGCGGAGAGAGACCATTGTTTCCCTTCTTGTTACAGCCAACCGTGTGATACTAGCATTTATTCCAATACCCACACTTATATCCCAGCTGGAAATACTCTTGGTTTTAGAGTGTTACCGGTTGAGTCATTCCCTTGGGTGAGTACTTTTTCCCCAAGGCAGGCCCTCTAAGATAAACAATAGTGAGCAAACATATCCATAACTCGATCAATCTTTGTTGAGAAACAAAGAGAGAATACACGCAATTGGTTTGACTCACACTTGTATAATTTGTTGTTCAATTTTATAGCCCCAAATAAAGTGAGGCAATTACTTTGTCTCAACCTAAGATCACCAAAAAGGCCTTTTAATTCTCAAGATCATTGTGAAGCTCGAGAGAAGTGCATACGTCCTTTTCAATGATGTTAGTTTAAGTAAGCAATGACAAAAAAAAGTAGCACATGTTCTTTTTAATCCAACAAAAGCAATAATGATTTCTTTTTACAGCACCAAATGAAGTGTGACAATTTTCCTTGTTCAATTGTTAACCTCAAACAAAATCTAGTGAGTTTGTGTACTAAAGTTCATTTTAAGCTCCTTTTGTAACAAGAATTTAAAAAGTTATTTTTAGAGCTCCCAAAGTAAAACTAGTAAGTCCTAAGCAAGAAAGATATCAATTTTTTCCTTAAGAGGAATAGTGAATCATATAAGAGTGTTGAACAAACACTAGAGTGTTTAAAAACACTTGGTATTATGAGATGAGGTCATCATGCTTATTTTCCTCTTCACCTTTCACCAATCCAACCTACAAGAAAATAAGTTAGATTCTACAAAAACAAAGGTAAAAAAAGTAGAAAACAAATCAAATAACCAAAATTTGATAAAAAAACATGTGTTAGAAATAAATTTTCTCTTTTTACTTCCCTTCAGCGGTGCAATCCATGAAGGCATCACAGTTTGAAGTCACCAGCAGTGTTGTATAGCACCGCTTACCAGTCAACATCACTCACATCCAGACTAGTGAGCATGAAGGTGTTGCTATTTTGATCAATGGTGCAATTTGGATTTTGAAAAGATTCTAGTGAGCTGAAAAGATTTAGCAGTTTTGTTTGAAATTTTGAATTCTGAGCGGGAAGTATGGAGCATCGCAGTTTGAACTTTGCAACAGTGCTATATGGTGATGCTAGGTTCTTAGTGGTGCTAAATAGTGATGCTAAGATTCCAACAGTGGAGTTTTCTATAAACACACAAAAAGCACAAAATTTTCTCAAAAAATGTGATTTGATCTTCTAGTTTTCCCTCCTAGCACCAAAATGTGAACCTAGATCCTATACTTGTAAGAACACAATAAATGAACACATTAGTAAGATCAAATGCAAGTTAGAATAGAGATTCCTCAAGAAATCCATTTGAATGTAAGAGAAAAGGAACGAAATGAAGAACACAATACACTTAAAACAAAGATACCAAATCCTATTCTAAAACAAAGCAAACTCTTAATCTCTTGAGCGAGTTGGTGCCAATTTGATGTGAAAATTGGCCCTTTCCCAACTCCAATGATGTGATGAAGATGATTGATGATGAAGAGTGATTCACTTGATGAAGACCTCTGATATGCTCCAAGAGAAAATATGCATAACCTAGCTAAGATTGGATGAAATTGGATGAAAATTGCTATGAATTTGAGTATAGTAAGTTTACTCAAGTTGTGGATGTTAGAATGAGGAGATTAGCCTCTTATTTATAGAATGTTCAATGAGGGACTAAAAATCAACAAATAGCAAGGTTCCATTTGTCAACATGTGAATGGATTGAGGATGTGCAAGTTTTGAAGAATGTGTCAATAAATGCATATATTTGAATTTTGAAATTGTTAAAATGACATGTAAGAGGGAAAGAAGGTGCATTAAATGCCACTTGGCTCAAGGAAAAAGGACTTTCTAGGTGGAGTAAATGCCTTGTTGGAAGGACAAAGTCCACTTTGATTTTTGAATTCAAATTTGAGGAATATTCCTTTATTATGTCTTTTGAGTAAAACTAGAGATTTAATAAATGAATTAAATTTATTTTTTTGTGCAAGTTGCAAAATCGAGAGGATGGGAGATGAGAATAGATTAAATTAATCAAGGTTAATTAATTTAATGAGAGGTTAGAATGATGTGACATATTGATTTAGATTTATGGATTGATTTAAATCAAAATATGAGAAGAACATGATTTCAAGATTAATTAAATAAAGATTTTATTTTATTTAACCAAGGAGATGAAGTTAGATTAAACTAAATAAGGTTTTAATTTATTTAATTTAAATAAGATGACTTTAGGGATTTAATAAAACAAAATTGATTATTTAATTAAATAGGGATAAATAGATCAGACTGATTAATTTAATTAGCAAGAAAGGATGACTTAATTAGATAAATGATATATTTAATTAAGAGAGGAATATTGATGAATTTAATCCAATAAAGGTATTCAATTAAATGGTTAGACCGAGGGATGATTTAGGATGAAATGGTGTTAGTGGTCGGGATCAAATGTGCAATGTCAATCAATATATTTTACATGTCTACATATGCATATCCTTATGCATCTAGTTCAAGGAAGGAGGGGGAATGACCACTAACTTATTTTGGAGATACTCAAAATCATCCTTAGGAAGAGTCTTTGTAAATATGTTAGTGACCTAATCTTTTATAGGAACATACTCCATCTTCACCTAATTTTTTGCAACTTTTTCTCTCAAAAAGTGATTTTGGATTGAAATATGCTTTTTCCTTGAATGCATTACTAGATTTTTTGAAATAATGATAGCACTTGTATTATCACATAATATAGAAATTAGTTCAACATATACCATTCTAATATCCTTCAAGGTTTTCCTTATCCAGAACACTTGTTTGCAACTTGATGTTGAAGTAATGTATTCTACCTTTCTAGTAGATAATGAAACTGAACCCTAATTTTTTTTTAGCCAAGACACCAATCTATTTCAAAGAAAGAATACATTGCCACTTGTAATTTTTCTATAATCCACACAACCTATCCAATCTACATTTGTATACGCACTTACAAAAAAAAAAAATCTTTTGGATGTCACAAGCCATGTTTCTGGAGTTCCCTTTAAGTATATGAATATTATCTGTACTATTGCAACATGTGTCTCTTTAGGACATCCTTCAAATCTAGCCATAAGACCAACTACATGAATGATATTTTGTTTAGTAGTAGTTAGATATAGTGTTCCTCCAATCATTGATCTATACTTACTTTGATTAGCTTGAGGGGATTCATTATTCTTGCTCAGCTTGCAACTAGTAACCATAGGGGTACATACCATTTTAGAATCTTCCATTCCAAACTTCTTCAACATTTCCTTGACATACTTTGACTATAAAATGAATATCCATTTCTTTATCTGATTGATTCATAGTCAAAGGAATAAATTACTCTCCCCAAACATAGACATCTCAAATTCTTTCCACGTCTCTTCTGTAAATTTCTTGCACATTGCTCTTTACCTCCAAAGAAATCTTATGTCATCAACATACATAGCCACAATCAAGAGTTGATCTTTTTCAATTTTAAAGTAGAGATTACTATCTATAGTACCTTTATTGAATCCTTCTTGTAACAAATACCTAACCAATCTTACATATCAAGCTCTAGGAGATTTCTTCAATCCATATAGTTTCTTTTTCAATCTACAAACCATAACTTGTTTTTCTGATAACTAAAATCCTTCTAGTTGTTCAATGTAAACTTCTTCTTCCAATTCACCATTCAAGAATGTAAAATTCACATCCATCTGATATACTTTGAAATCCTTATGTGCTGCAAAAGCCAAAAACATCCTAATAGCTTCCATCCTTTCCAGTGGAGAAAGAGTCTCCTCAAATTCTATTCTTCTACTTATGAGTAGCCTTTACACAGAAGCCTTGCCTTGTTTCTCACTACTCTATTCTCATTTAGTTTGTTCTAGAACACCCACTTAGTTCTAATCACATTTTCTTTTTCTTGTCTTGGGACAAGTTCCCAAGTATGATTATTCTCAATTTGGTTCAATTCTTCCTTCATATCCTTGATCCAATATTCATGTTTACATGCCTCAATCACTATTATAGGTTAAAATTTTGAAAGTAAATATAAGTTTACTTGTTCTTCTAGTGTATCGACCTTTCTTCTTTTGTCACCAATGATCTAATCTTTAGAATGATTCTTCTGCACATACTTAGGGGGTTTAGGGACCTATTTCAGAGTTTCTTCCTCTTCAACGTATACTTCAATTTCCTTACCTTCATCCTTCTCTTTTTCTCTATAAGAGGTCTCATTTGGTTCATATCCATCTATCATTATTGCATTTCTATGTATGTCTTCATCTACTTTAACATTTTCACTTTTATTAATCCTTCTCAGCCTCTTATTGTAGCTTTTGTAGGCTTTGAATTTTTTAGAGTATCTAAGGAAAATACCCTCATTAGATCTTACATCAAAATTTTCTAATATTTCCTCATCGATCTTGATATAATATTTTCCTCCAAACACTTTGAAATATTTAATAGTAGGAATCCTTCCATAGCATAACTCATAGGGATTCTTTGAACTATTTGTTCTTTCTTGTACTTCGTTAAGTATGTAGATAGTAGTGTGAATTGCTTCTCTTTAGTAGACTTCTGGTATATTTTCTTCTTTCACCATAGTTCTTACAACTTTTTGAATAGTCCTATTCTTCATTTCAACCACTCCATTCTGTTGAGGAGTCCTAGGGGCTAACAAATGTATCTTTATCCCTCGATCTTCACAAAAGGTGTTAAAATATTTGGAGGTGAACTCTCCACCTCTATCAAACCTCAAAATTTTTATTTTCATATCCATTTCATTCTCAACCATAGCGTTAAATTCCTTTAAATTATCTAAAGATTCTAATTTTTCTTTGAGAAAACTAACCCAAGTCATTTTAGAATAATAGACAATTAACATCATGAAATACCTATCACCTTGAAAAATTCTTGTTTTGTAGGTCCACAAATATCTATATGCACTAATTTTAAAGGACCGATAGAAGATTATTCTTTGAATTTGAAACTCATTCTAGCTTGCATTCCAATCTGACATTCCTTATAAACATTGACAAGCTTTGTGATCTTTGGTAGATCTCTCATAGATTGAATTGAACTTATCCTCACTAGGCTATCAAAATTGATGTGGCACATTATTTTATTCCATAGCCAACTTTCATTAGTATGTGTCATAAATCACATACCATAAGCACCTTTTAGCTGATAAAAATTACCATTTGTTCTTTTTCCAACAACAACCAATGTCTCAAAGAATTTTTTGATTTCACAACCTTTATCCTAAAACACAAGACTATATCCTTTTCTACACATCAATCTTACACTCAAAATATTATGTTGTAGATCTTTAACATATAAAACATCATTTGTATTATGCTTTCCATCAAAACTGATTGAGTCTTTTCCACATATCTTAGTAGATGTATCATCTCCAAACTTGACTAAACCACCTTCAATCTTTCCAAGCATAACAAACTTACTCTTATCACCTGCCATGTGTTTTGAGCATCCACTATCAATGATCCAGTTGTTCTTCTCTTCCATAGCATGAAGAGAGGTTATCATTGCTCTTGTCTATATAGTACTATCCTTTGTAAATTTCTTCGAGTTAGTAGAACTAGTTCCAAAATTTTAAACCATGAACAACCATTCATCATCCTCATCATTAGGGTGATCAGATTCATCATCATATATACTGGCATCCTCTCTAACATAGTAAATTTTATTAGTTGATTTACCTTTATTCTCTTTATAGTTATCTTTTGATGTTCTAATAGGACATCTTAAAGCATAATGACCAATATTAACACAGTTAAAGCATTTGAAAGGTAGCTTACCTCCATATTTTCTAGTGCCCTTTTTCAATTTCCTCACATGTAGCTTGCTTCCAACTCATCCAATTCATTTGGATAAAATTTTACTTTCTTTTCTTCTTTGTCAAATTTAAAAGTAGCCTCTTTCTTTGAATCACTTGAACCAAACTATCTTAATTCAAAAGAAATTGAAAAGAACTGAGAAACTAATCTATAGAATAGTTATTTGGATTTTGAAATTCTTCAATAGCAAAGACCTTATGACTATAGGATATAGGTATAGTTCTAAGTATTTTTTTACCACCACATCATCATCAATAGTCCCACCAAGATCTCTAATGGAATTGACAACTTCATCCACTTTTTGCATGTAGTTTGTAATATCTTCATCCTCTGACATCTATTGGGTTTCAAACTTTATATTTAGATTTTTCATTTTAACTTGCTTGACCTTTTCATATCCTTCATAAACACTTTCCAAGTTTTTTGAGATCTCTTTAGCAGTTTTAAGACTCATAACTTTCACAAATTCAATATTGGAAATCCAAAGAGCATACCTTGCTTTCCCATTTTTTTCATAAGCCTAGATTTCATCAATAGTTTTTAGACCATTCATAGGTATAGTATATCTAGATTCAACAAAATTCCAAATCTCAAACCCTAGTGAAACAAGAAACCCTCCCATCCTGGTCTTCCAAAATACATAATCAGTTCCATCAAATAGAGGAACCTCCTTCTTGTGCACCATCCTAGATCTACCTCAAGCGGTTAAGCTTTCTTCCAAGGAACCTTGCTCTAATACTAATTTTTGAATGCACAAGACAATTGAGAGCGGGGTGAATTATTTGTATATTAAAACTTAGAAACCATCATTAAAATTTAGATTCACATAAACTTATTTAACCATTAATCTTTTAAAATGATTTACCATAAAATAAAATAACAAAAAAAAGAACTCAACAACACCATGCACAATAGAACACTAGATTTACATGAAAACCTAAGAAGGAAAAAAAAATGGTGAGAATTATCTCACAATATAAAGTAATTGCAACACTGTATATAATAAGCTCACTATCAAAGAGCTCACTACACAAAATAAAGAAGGGATCATTACTAGATTATAGAAAAGAAGATAGAGGAATGTTACTATGATAAATCCATCTCAATAAAATAAAAAATTCAACCACAACATCAACAATACATTCACAACCTTACTAAGGATTGCAGACACCTTCTTCTCACTACTTCAATAGTCTAGCACATTGAAGTTCGCACTGCACTTCACAAATATGCAATTTGCATCAAAATTCTTTGTACACTCATCCTTCATCAACACGACTCTTATTTATACCTTCTTCAACCTTGAAAACATTCTCCAAGGTCATCTATGCACCTCAACCATGCAAAAAAAAATTAGGTCAGAAACAAAACATTCCTGTGATGAAAAGGAATAAAAGCAGACCACAATATTACTTAACTCAAACCTAAATCTACTCAATTACACCACATAATTATTCCACAAATATTGAAGTAAATCTGCAATTAGTGTAAACACCTAAGGTCAACCAAACTTGTGTAAACATAATTAAACAATTAAGTATATGCTTCCTTTGATCCAAAGATAACTCATGGACAACATCATCACTTGAACAAAATCTAGAATATTGCAAAAACGTCCTAAAATCCAACAAAATGCTTCACATCAAATTTCACCTAAAGAATGTACACACCAAGTATACTCAGAAAATCTTCCAGACACTCTAACTTAGGAAACCAACTGTGGAGCACAAAACCATGAACAACTTCAATTCAATATAGACATAAGAAATATTAGAACACTTCTAGATTTGTAAGACCAAAAACATGAATACTATGGAGAAATGTGGAGAAATTTTTTTTCTCCCAAATATAATTACAACATACATTTCACAAAATGGTGAAGAAAACATTCTCTACAAAATGATCCAAACCAAGAAGTTTTGGATATAACACCTCTGAACATCTCTAACCAACATATCTGAATTGCACAAGTAGATCTTCAACACAAAATAAATGTGGGGAAAAACTAGAACACCACTTTGTAATATAGAACAGATCTTTTACACACTAGTTTCTCTTTTATTCAAAATTTTCTTAAAATCAATTGGAAACTAAGCACCAGAGACACAATCTCACCATCTTCGACACTTCCTCAACACTGCTAAACCAACTTCAATACAACAAAACAACTATACATGCATAAATGGAGGCTTATCAAAGCAACACTAGAGGTTGACACTAGTAAAACTTACTAATGACAACATAATACAACTAATCAAACCATCACCACAAACACATGGATATATTGACATCAATGAAAACACATAGTCTTGTTGATATCAATGAAATCACAAAATCAACAGCTACTTATTCTTGCAACAAAATATTTTAGGTTTCATACTTAGAAAAATTTAAGCTCTACCTAGCTGATAATACTAGGTTGAGGGGACGATCATCTTAATGAATTGAATGCTTAAGTAATAAGTTAAACTACCTTCTATTACCAATTACAAGTGAATAACAAATTAGAAAATATGTGCACTGCCTTGACTAAAACTCTTAGGGTTTAGCTAAGAAACCATAACAAAGGTTGAGAGTAGATATAATTCAATTTTGAGTTCTATCTTCATCCTCTGATCATACATATCACACCACTAGAATGGGCATGAAAAACCCACATCGGATTAGTTGTCTAATTTCTCTACAAACTTCTAGACACAACCTCAATGATATGACGACATTACAATATTTTGTGCAACTTTACAACTTTGCAAAACATGCTCTTCTCTCCATAATAATTCACCATTCTTCTTGAGGTTGATCCACCTTACTTCACTAATATCTAGAATGCTATTGGTCTTCTCCTTTTGACATCCTCTCATTCCCTTTAGACATCAATCAACAAAATCCCATTTTGATATGACTCGGATATCCTTTTGACATCAATGACAATCAACTTGCCAATAATGTACATACATAAAGTGGTATAAAACCTTATCCACTTTTGTTTGGATCTAAAGCAAACTTTCCAATTGAGGTCAAACTCCCTTCACTATGAATCTCTTTATAGTACATCATTTATGAGAAAGTGTATCTAATTACATTATTACATGAGCGAGAGCTATTGGATGAGGCACATCGATTCCAAAATTGTCAAAATAGACTATGGCATAGCTATAAAATGATAAAAATCCATCAGTTTGAGATTGATGACTACATTCTTAAAGACAATCAAAGAAATTTATAAAATAGAGAAAATAAAGGAAACTTTGAACCTACTTGGATAGGTCCATTCATAATCATTTCCAATTGCAATTCAATAACCTAATACTACATTAGAAGGTTAGGCACTAGAAAAAAGAATTAAAATCATCCACCTCAAGAAGTTTCACACTTAATCTAAGGAATGCCCAAATAGTTAAAAAATACATAGAAAAATTAAAGGATCAAATAATTAAAAATAAATATAAAGATAAATAGTATATATTCAATGGTTAAAACCACTTTGGTGGTTCCTTGGGTATGTACCACAATGAAAATATGCTTGTAAGCACTATATATAACAGTCACATTACACCATTTATCATGATATCATCTATTTGATTGATATGCCTTCCAATCACCCATCCACCTATTAATCCTTCTCTTTCCCACATATAGATTTTATACAAATCTATATTTGATTTGGCACTCCAACACCAACATTACACCACTAAGACTTAATAGACTTATCCTGGCTTAGTTGTATTTTATTTAATTAAATAATAAATTTTACACCAATATTACAAATCTATATTTGATTTGGCACTCCAACACCAACATTACACTAGTAAAACTTCATAGACTTTTCATGGATTAGTTATATCTTAGTTAATTAAATACTAAATTTTACCCAATGATGTCATCATCCTTACATTTCAATAGTCTCAACTTCTAGATAATAGAAAAATTTCATTTCCCTTCCATTATTTGTGTTTATAGAAAATATTAACATGAAATTAAAGGATTTTAAAAGTAAATTGGTCTCATTATACATCACTCATCTGAGCATATTATCATGAAATATCTTGTCTACTCATCCACAACTTCACTACCATTTCATATCCCTCATTTTTGTTGGGAGAAAGTGCCTAATTTTTTTTGAGGAATTGATCTTATCAGATACCTTACATACTTTAGGTGATCCATTCTAGAAATAAGGTTCCTACACTACACACACCATTACAAAGAGATTATACAATACATTGAGCTTATCCTACTATACTGATATTTTCCCACCATGCTAAGATTTTGTAGAATTGAACTCAATAATAAACACAAGTTATACCACAAACCAATCACATATTGGACATAGTGTAAAATATAATATCATAATTAAGTTCAATTATTTAAAAAAAATACTATCAACATTACTATTTCCCAATATCTGTGTCTCTCAACAACTATTACTTTTCAATCTACATCCTTCCCATACCTAGCATAATCCAGTCATTCATAACCCATACTAATTTCACAAGAGGCATGATGGATGAATGCAATTATTAGTTGATCTTTTAAAAAAAATTCTTTTGACCCATATTATTCCTACACAAGACCATCTTGATCTTTATATATATTGGTGTGTTTTGATTGGTATACATAGGGGGGTGCTCTTTATTTTTTGGTTCTTCCCTTACAACATCCACTAAATCTAGAAATATCTTTGTGTAGAAGAGGCCATCCTCATGCTTGTTGATTGTTTTTTTTTTTAAACTGCAGGAATCGGGTAGCACGACCCCCTATAAACTGCAGTGCGCCTGATAAACTTTTTAACATGACCGGCGGCGCTGGCGCGACACGCCCTCCGGTACCACGAGACGGGGGAGACTAGAACTCGTGACCAGCAGAGCCGCAACGGAATTACTTAGCCAACCGAGCTAGGGCCCCCGCCCTCATGCTTGTTGATTGTTATATACATAATCCACCAAGGAATTTACCAACCTTGCATGTTTAGAGACACCTTTACGTATGATGTTGCTCAATGCATATATCAACTAACACCATCTTATCACCTTGTTTTTATAAGGACCTTCTCTCACTGATGTTTTATTCCATGACATGAGTCACCAAGGATTTTCAATGGCTTGCATGTACTAGTATAACCTATTATTTGAGAGTTAGTCCATGCGAATGATACATTGTCACCTTGGTTCATAAACAATAATTGCAATGCTAGTAATATTTCACAGGGTAGAGAAAATATAAATAAAAATATTAAAGGTTTGAAATGGAAAGATCTTCTAGGGTAACTCAAGGTATGGAGAAATTTCTATAAGGGTGTGTTGTCAATGTAAATACCATAGGCTTTGTAAAGAAACCATGTGAGACATGTTGTCTATGTTGAAAGTTGAAGTAAATGCCTCATATAGATGCTATGAATGAAACTAAAAATAAATTCCCTCTATAGATGCTACAATATAACTTTGAAATAAATGATCCATATATATGCTACAACAAAGGATGAAGATGCGAAAAACCTTAAACATAGATTTTTTTATTTTTTTTAAATTGAGAGCTTCCAAAGCAAGGATTAGTATTTAGATAACGGCCACACTAGGCATGCCAAAATTGTCGATGTCTAATTTGAGCTATATAAGATGAATTGGATGCATAAACATATAATAAACCCCTTGAACTAAAATATAATACATACAACTATGTTAGAAAAAAATGGGAGAAAATAAAAATTGTAAAATATGTATTTAAACTAAGCATTAAACCTCTATTAAATATTTTTGATGTTCTCCAAATGATAAATAATTTGACATGTTGGTGCTTTTGGTTATAAGTACTTTATTTGATAACATATGGCTACAATGTGATTGATAGATCGATGTCCTTTGGAAAACCTTTCTTTAATAGGCTTCTCAAATGAGATTTAGAGAGCTCAAATTAAAGGATGAGATTTAGGGTTATGATTAAATTTCATAGACATGCTTCCTAGCCTCTTGAAATGCAATAGAAGAAGATGAAAGATGCTTGATCAATGGATGAGGTTTCACTAAAATGTGAGATGCAATGAGATGTCGGCAAGAGGGATTACATGGAGAAAATAAGTGGATGGCGTAGACTAAAGGATGAGATGGAGGGTTAGTTTGTACAAGCATCTGGTGTATATTCAAAATGTAAATCTATCTAGGTCCTAGCTCTAGTCAAAAGGATTTACCATAATATAGAAAAATAATCTTAAATATTTAAGTTAGATCCTAGAATCATATTGATAAAACATATCTTGAGTAGTTTAGATCAAAATAACATTCCATTAATAGATACTCCACTTTAGGTATACTATATTTGCATATGTTCTATCTAATCAAACCTTACCAAAAAATCAAAGGGCTTAGACTCACAATTGAGGAAGTTTAATACTACAATATTGATATAGAAAACTTATTCAAGATCCTTCTCGACTATACCAAATTCATAAAGAAGAAATCATTATAAATGTATAGAATTTAAAAGTGCAAACAAAGACAAGATAAACTCACATTAAATAAACCCAATTATATAAAATAGACAAAATTATACAGTAACATAATGAAACAACATAATCATATATAAAAATGTGAAAAATATTATAAACAAATCAATCAAAGTGCCTTGAATGTAAAGTTGGTGCCTACCTTTCAAATCTAATTATTTACTAAGTGTGTATCTATAGGACACTCAACAATATCAAAGAACTAATCATTTTCTAATTTTCTAATTACTTTTATCTCAACTCATAATTATATAAGTATGGTTATTGCATTGTTTACGTATTATTTACTACAACAAAATAGTTCACACACTTTTATCAGCTTTGTTTTGCTTTACCCAACCATAAGTAATCATCTTGAGCATATCATTTTCCCCACCTTGATGATGCCGACATTCAAATCATTTAAACAACATTTACTTCTTGACAACAAGTACAGTGTTAATGAAAAATCATTATCAAAATTGTCAAACTAACTTTTAGGTTGAGAAGATTGATTATTTAGATCACTGGAGCCATGCATTGAAAAATTAAATATCTCTCTATACACACATTTAGATTAGTTGTTTACTCTTGAAATCAATTTTTCTTACTATAGAATTTCAGATATATTTAAGTGGTTGGTATTTTATTTTTTTAACATATTGAAAGTGATAAAATTGAAACTAAAACTTTTTCAATGGATTTGATGGATTCACACTAAAACAAATGTCATTGTATGTTGAATCGTATGAACATAAATAGCACGCTTTGGCTTCTATGTAAGCAGTTCAGAAGAAAATTTCAATTCAAATCTAGAGATTATCTTTGAAAACTTTACAGATGAGACAATATGCCGACAACCATGACAGCTCAACTTGATTTTTACACAAAATTTTTGTTACACCCACTTTTCAGGTCCAAATTACGACATGTTAAGAACAAAAGCTTTAGTTTCATTTTCTTCACATCTCGAGAAAGAAAGCAATCGAAAGCTTATTTCCACAAGTTTGAAACATATCAAATACTATTTTGCACAAATTGTTAAAAGTAATCTAGGATGATGTGAAGAGAGGAGATTATTTAGTGACATCAATCGAAAATTAAATACTTTACTAAATTTATTTTATAGCATGTTCATGCTCTCAAGAGAGTGATTAAGATTTAATGCATTTGTATTATTGTGATATCCATATCGGCTTCATCAATATTGTGCACAAATGAGGGATAAAAAATTACATGTTCATTTTATGTTTATTTTAGTGGTAAATCATTTATATTTGAATAAAAAATATTTTCAGATTGACAGTGTATCTATAAAAATATCTTCTTTGTAAGGAATGAGTATATCATGAGTAATGATGATGTTCAATTATTGATTGTTTGCTATATTCACTTGGTTTTGGTTGGTAATGTTGGTAGGTGGTATTGTGGTGTCAATATGAGGGTGTATCTATCTAAGTCAATCATGGTGTAGAAATGGCAACCCTAGTGTGATTTGGTATGAAACATGCTCAAATGATATGAATCTCCTAATGAGCATTAGACAAAAAGTTATTGTGGTGTTGTTTTTATACTTCAAATAATCTTTCTATAAGAATTATGCACTATCATTTGGTTTGGTCTATCATAAGATTTGTGTGTATGGTCTCACTTGTTCATGCTTGATTACTTTGTATGCTAGTTGAGTCACACTTATCTCATTTACAATGATATCTATCCAATTTTCCATAACTTTAAGATACATGGACATAAAATGTCAAGTGAGATGGAGAAGTGAAAGGCTGGGAGAGTGATTTTGATTATCTTAATTTCACTTTTCTTAATTGCCATGATTATTTTCTTTGAGTTGTTTTTTTTTTTTCACATCTTGACTTCTCACTGAGCTGTTTGAAATATTTTCTATGTTTAGGAGGCTTTGATCTACTTGTGGAAGGACCTACCAAGTTGTATTTTCGACTTTTTAGTTTTCAATTTTAAATGCAGCATTAACTAAAATGAACTATTTAAATCCAAAAAATAAACAATTAAGATTATTTTTTCTTTTTATTTTTCCAAAGATAAATATTTTCAATAAGATAATTAACTAACAAATAAATGAATTCTTTTGGCATTTTTCTAGACTTTCAGATGCATATGCAATTGAATTAATTTAATTTTCTAAATGCAAGATATATGGTTTGTTTCAATGACTTTCTTGTTTCTTTATTAGAAAGTTAGTTTATCTCTTGTTTTGATTTTTCATTAGTTTGATAAGAAGGATCTCTATTGAAGATGTGAATATTGTTTACATATGATTTACTTTGAAGAATGATTTTAAAATAAATAAATCATACCTATTATAATCAGCATTCTCTTGTAAGAATGTTTTTTTTTTTTTATTAGACTGCAGGAATCGGGTAGCACGACCCCTTGTAAGAATGTTATTTATTTATTACTTCTAAACTACTATTTTTAAAAATAAAATATATTGAACAACTGCAAATAAAGTAAATGAACTTCTAACTTTTTGAAAATATTATTTGGAGCTTACATTGCTTGTGTACATAGATGTTCAAATTCTTCTGTGTATTTTATCCATTAATTCTATGATAATTCTCTTCATAGAACTAGAAAAAGTAGTTTAAAATTTGTGAGAAGGTTGTTGATTAAATTGAAGATTTAGTGAGGAATATTTGTCACTTGAAATTGTTGAAAGGAAAAATCTTAAAGAATTGAATGCAACATGAATTCTATGTAGGAGCTTGGTATTTAGCTAACAGATGCTTGTAGATCTAGGAAGGTGAGCTTGTAGTGGGTTACATGATGTCATCATCACTAGTGAACAAATATAGTAAACAAATGATAGTGATGTAAAGTTATTTTTAAGAAGTTAAATATATTAATTTCATTTTATATTTAAGATCTCAATTAATAAAATGTTTATTAATATAAATGAATTAAAATCATTAATTATTATATATTTAAATATCTAGCATCAGAAGATGTCATGTTGTTAATTATTTTATTAGTGAATATTTTTTGTTTTGATATTAAGGGGTGTTCCCGTGACCTAGTCCAGCAGTCCCCGAACCTCGGGTACTTGAGGCGAGCTAGGGCGAGACTAGTCCCCTGCAGGTGAGATCTCCCACCGGCAAGAAGTCCCACCTCTTAAACCCAGGAGTGAAGTCAAACCCGAAATCAATGGGGAGCAAACCCACTGCCCAAGCCCAACTCTACTACCTGTTGGAGCATTTTACTAGTGAATATTGTTGTCTCCTACATTTAATAGATAAATTTCTAATAAATCATCATAAATTTAACATCAATTTATCAATTTATTTTGATGGAACTATTAGGTTTGCGAAAGTCTTTTACTTTTTATTTAACCCAGACCAAATTAACTTTTTGGTTGAGAAGATTGATTGTTTAAATCGCTGAGGTCATGCAGAGTTTGACAAAATATCTCGCCATGTTGACGCTTAGTAAATTTGAATTTTTCAAACCACAATCAAACTTATCAAAATGGTTATATACACTTAATTCTTATTGCGAAGATGCATTGAATGTGATAAATTGAAAGTTTGACTATCTGCTGCAGTTCAGCAAATTCTATCGATTGACACTAAAGCAAAAGTCATTCAATGTTGAATAGTGTGAACGTAGAAAGCATGCTTTGGCTTCCATGTGAAAACATCAGTTCAAATTCGAGAACCTTGGAAGATTTGATTGAAGTGGTTGATGAAGGATCAGAACATTTGAAGATTCTATTTGATTTGGATTTAGCGTTGTATACTTAGGATAGGCTCGATTTTTATGCGATATTTTACTTTAAGATTGATTTGAGGCTTTAATTTTGATTCAGTTTCAATTTGGATAGGTAGATGGTGGCGTTGGTTGTATTCGATGATTTGGATTTGATTGGATTTGGATGGGATGAAACTTTGGACTTTTGATAAATTTAAAAGTTCAAATTTTTGATAAGATTAGATTTTACGAATTGGTCGGCGTTTTGGGATGGAGTTGGATTAGATGAAGAATGAAGGATCAAGAACTTATGATGATTTTGTTTTATTTACGCTTTCTATACTTACAGGCAACGTTCTTAAGTGAGAAGTTTATTTTCGATTGCTATACTTAAGGTTGGCCAAGGTCTTAAAAAACCTTAAATAAGTCTTAATGATTGATCTTAGGGACTTGATCATTGGTTAGGTTTGGATTTTTGATGATTATGATTAGATTAGGGGATGATTGATATGATGAATTAGGATGCAATTAAGATGCGGGGACAGGATAATGAATTGACATTACCTAAGGTTTTGGGTTAGGACAAGGATTTCGATTTATGATTTGGATGAGCAGGTTTAGGTTGATTGATTAATAGATATGAAGATTGTGATATGATTTAGTTAAGAGCTTCAACCTTTAGGTTGCCTTTGATTTGCAATAGAATTTTGAAATTTTATTATGATATTCTCCAAAAGATGGAGATTTAATTTTGCAAATTGGGGATTGATGGTGGATAATAATATTAATGTAGTGGATGATGTTTAAGGATTAGAATTAGAATTATTGTATTTTAGGATAGGGATGGTGGATTAAGGTTTGCATGATTGATTGAAATTATTTTTGATTAAGATGATGTGTCAAAAAGGATGGGGTGTATTATGATTGTGGGATGAGGCTTTTAACTATTGGTTTAGGATTTGGTTTTGAATATTATTTTTTTGGATTCAAAGGGTTAGATGTTGATTTTTGAAAATGTATTTTGGATGAATAAGTTTTGATTCCTTGTTTTAAGGAGTGAATGCATGGGTTTAGATTAATAGAAAATAAAGAAAACACACCAATAACCTAGATTATTCAAGTAATGGATGTGTGAATGATCACAATACCACCAATATTCCTTTTATATGTGTGATGTTTAGGGACTATGGTAAAAAACTAGACACTTTTGATCACTCAAAATCACTCTATTGTGCAAGGACAGAGTAAAAATAACTAGTATACTCATTCCTAGAGGCACATGTTTAGTAAATTTATGGTGCTAATTGCTTAGTAATGCATTAGAATCAAACATGGATGAAAGGTTTTATTCTAGGATAAAGAACATTTTTAGGGATGCCTTCTATATACCCAAGGGTATGTGAAGCTTAATGTTATGAACATGAGGGGTATGTGTAGGATCATCATGGGCCAAAAAGTGACAATATGATGGGTATGTGTAGGGTATGTGGTTGACAACATTTTTTTTACCCAAAATTGATGAAATGAAATGGGTTTTTAAAAGAGATTCTCAGTTTTCCACCAATATAAATTATGCTTTACTTTGAATTTAATAATTAATTATTATTCATTTTCTATTTGAATTATGACTAAAGTCCTGATTTATAGGCTGATTGAAAAAAATCTATAGCTTTCAAACGATATCACTTTTTTTGAATCTGAAACATGTGTCACATTCTATGCTTCACATACTATAGGATTTTAAAAAAAATGAATTTCATGAAGTTTTGACCAAGTTAAGGTGTTTAGACATACAAGTTTTTATATTTTTTAAAAGTTGTAATTAAAAATTCATAATTAATTATTTACTTGGAAAAAACATTTTAAAAAAGTATGCATCGCATTGAGACATGAGTCCTCTACTTATATTTAAAATACTATAAAAAAAATATTATCATTTTATTGTGGTTAGGGTGGTCAAATAGACACCTACTTCTTACTTTTTTCTTGAAATTTAAGTACTACTGCATTGAAATTTCAAATTTTCACCAAATAGATTTAAAAAAAAAAACCTAGCAATTTAGAAACTACATTCAATTTGTTATAGATTCTATTCTTACATATTTTTGAAATAATATAGATAACTTATTCAAATTTTTACGTTAAGTTTCCTAACTCTAATTTTTTTAAAAATTTTGCCACTTAAGGGCCTATTTTTTCCATGATGATCCTGCACATATCCTAAGCCCATCTACAAGATTATGTTCATGGAAAATTCCAATTCTACTTCACCTTATCTCTATAAAAAAAGAGGTAGCAAGGTCTAGAAAAACCTGATGGAGCTCAGGTTCAAGGTATAATTTTCTCTCTCCCACTTGTTATACTCCAATAGTACATGTGGTGTGCCCCATCCTCTAAGGTGATGAAATCTTATGGATTACCCACTAAAAAGAGACAAAATTGTTATACTTGGTTTTCATCCACAAGATCACCCTTAGGTGCAAAGGATATCATACATATGTAAACTTTGGGATAGTTAAGATATAAATTAATTTGTATCATAAACCTGAATACAAATTATTTTTAGGGGTATCCTTTTTGTAAACAAGGTTACATGTGGCTTAATTATATGAGCATGAACTCATCTAGAACCTTGTGTTCATCAAAAATTCCTATTCTAGTTCACCTTAACACTATAAAAAAATGGTTAGCAATATTTATTTTTAAAATTATGGTGCTCCTTTGAGATACATTTTTTCTCTCCCCTATTTCTAGATATTGCACTAGTGCATGTGGTTTGGGCCATGCCTTAAGTTGATAAAATCCTTGGGAATATCCTCTAAAGAGAGAACAAGTTCAAAGTAATGATTGATTTTTATTTACAAGATCACCCTTGGGTGTGAGGGAAGATCATATAGAAGCACACATTGGAATAGTGAAGAAACAAATTAATTTTAATCCTAAAACAAAAATTTTGACCAAACAATATTTTTACATTGAAATTCAATTTTTTGAAAAATATGTTTTAAAGGTGTAAAAATGAGTCTTATTTGCAAATAATTGTTCAAAACCACATGTTATTAGTTTCAATGATCCAGGTATTCATTAAACAAAATTTCAAGTTAGTAAAACATATAAAAGGAAATCAAATTCGCATGCTCAAAATAATGGAAATATATAGGTGTTAAGTTAGAGGGGACACATAACACTCAAAAGATGCAAGAAAAACCAAAGAATAATAAATGTAAAATCAAACTAATATAGACACAAGAATTATGGGAATTGCAAGGGAATCATATAGATCTATAGGAGCCATAAGAAATGGAAGGGTACAACACAACATGTTGTATGCACTAAAAGGCTATAAATCCTAAAAAATATGAGGGTTAGCCTAAAAAAATCATTTTAAACTCTTGCAAGATATAGGTTAGCAAGAATTATAAGAGTAACTATTAGAGACAAATAAGCAACTAAAAGTAAAAAAAATACAAAAAGGGTTTAGAAGGATTTGGATAGCTTATAATAGCACAAGAAGTATAGAGGATGTAGGGAAACGTTGGGTTTATAGGGTTTCCATGAGCTAAGGCATAGGTTCCACACAATGTGTTGCTTATGAAAAAAGGTCTAACAAACTCATTAGCATAGAATATAAACCAAAAAGGAACTCCAAATCCTAAAAAATCAAAGCTAGGAAATGCTTCTGAAGATGTCACATAGAAAAACCTGGGTATGAAGACATAAAAATAGGGTCAAATGATAATGAAATTAAACCATAAAAACTCTAGTGAAGATAGAAAAAACAAACCTAAAACAAATATCATTATATAATAAAATTTCATACACATACATTACAATGCTAGTAATATTTCATTGCGAAGAGAACCTATAAATAAACAATATTAACTTTAAGGGTGTGAAATGGAAAGATCTACAAGGGTGACACAAGGTAGGGATAAAGTGCTATAAGGGTGTATTGTCAATGTAAATTCCATTGGATTTTTAGAGGCACCATGCAACATGTTTTCTATGTTGAAAGTTCAAATAAATGCCTTGTATAAATGCTAAGAATGAAAGTTGAAATAAATTCCCTATATAAATGCTACGATTGAAAGTTGAAATAAATTTTCTATATAGATGATACAAAAAAGGATGAAGATTCTAGAAACCTTTAACATATAAAATCCTAAAAAAAAACACATTTGAAAGCTTCCAAAGGGAGGATTAGTACTTAGATAAGACTCACACTAGGCATGCAAAAATTATGGATGTCTAATTTGAGCTATATAAGATGAATTTGATGCATAAACATATACAAAACTCTTGTACAAAAATATTGACATACAACTAAGTTGAAAAATGGAAGAAAATATAAATTATTATATATAATTAAACTAAGCATCAAATCTCCATTAAATATTTTTTATGTGCTCCAAATTATAAAGAATATGTGATGTGGGTGCTTATACTTACGAGTTTACTTTATATGATAACATGTGGCTACAATGTGATTGATGGATCAATGTTCTTTGGAAAACCTTTCTTGAAAAGGCTTCTCAAATGAGATTTAGAGAGCTCAAATAAATGATGAGATCAAGGGATATGATTAAATTTTATAGACATACTTCCTAACCTCTTGAAATGTAGTAGAAGAGAATGAAAGATGCTTGATCAATGGATGAGGTTTCACTAAAATGTGAGATGGAACGAGATGTGAGCAAATGGGATTATATAGAGAAAATAAGTGGATGGTGTAGATTGAAGGACGAGATGGAAGGTATGTTTGTACAGGTGTTTGGAGTATATTGAAAATGTAAATCTATCTAGGTCCTAGCTCTAGTCAAAATAATTTAACATCATAGAGAAAAAACATCTTAAATATTTGAGTTAGATCTTGGAATCATATTGATAAAGCATATCTTGAGCAATTTACATAATAAAAAATATTCCTTTAATAAATACTCCACTTTACATATACTATGTTTGCATATGTTCCATCTCATCAAACCTTACAAGAAAATCAAAAGGCTTAGACTCACAATTGAGAAAGTTTTATACTACAATACTTACATAGAAAACTCTTACAAGATCCTTCTTGACTATACCAAATTCACAAAGTACAAATCTTTATAAATGTATAGAATTTAAAAGTGCAAAACAAGATAAGATAAACTCGCATTAAATAAACCCAATTATATAAATAGACAAAATCATACCATATCATAATGAAACAACATAATCATATATAAAAGTATGAAAGATATTATAAACAAATCAATCAAAGAGCCCTAAATCTAAAGTTGATGCCTACATTTCAAGTCTAATTATTTAGTAAATGTGTATGGATATGACACTCAACAATACCATAGAACTAGTCATTTTCTGATTTTCTAATTACTTTTACTTCTACTCATTATTATATAAGAATGGTTATTGCGTTGTTTATGTACTAAATTTACTACAACAAAATAGTTCACACACTTTTATCATCTTTCTTCAGATTTAGCCAGAGACAAGTTATCATCTTGAGCATGCCATTATCCCCACCTCGATGATGTCAACGTTTAAATCTTTTAAACAATATTTGCTTCTTGGCACCAAGTACAGTGGTAATGAAAAATCATTATCAAAATTATTAAACTAAACTTTTGGTTGAGAAGATTGATAGTTTAGATCACTAGGGCCATGCATTGAGAAAATATCTCCCCATAGGCATGTTTAGATTGATTGTTTAACCTTGGAACCAAAATTTCTTACTACAGACTTGTAGATGTATTCATTTACTTTTTGTTACCAGGTGTAGTGTTTAATGAAAAATTATTATGAAAATTGTCAAACTAACTTTTTGGTTGAGAAGATCAATTATTTAGATCCTTGGGGTTATGCATTGAGAAAATATCTCCCCATATGCACGTTTAGATTGATTATTTAATCTTGGAATCATTTTTTATTACTATAGAGTTTTAGATGTATTCATTTGCTTCTTGACACCAGATATAGTGTTAATGAAAAATCATTATCAAAATTGTCAAACTTTCTCATTGAGTAAATTGATTGTTTAGATCGCTGGGTCATGCATTGAAAAAATATCTCCCCACATACGTTTAGATAGGTTGTTTACTCTTGAAATAAATTTTTCTTTGGTATTTTAATGTTTTACGTATTGAAAGTTATAAGATTGAAACTGTAAATAATTCAATGAATTCTACCGATTCACACTAAAACAAAATTCATTGTATGTTGAATCGTGGGAACATAAATAGCACGCTTTGGCTTCTATGTGAAAAGTTTAAAAGAAAAGTTCAGTTCAAATCGACAGGTTATCTTTGAAAACTTTGCAGAGGAGACAATATTCCGACAACCGTGACAGCTCAACTTGATTTTTACACAGAAATTTTGTTACACCCACTTTTCACGTCAAAATTTCGACATGTGAAGGAGAAAAACAGTTTCATTTTCTTCTGCGCGAACACGCGATTCAAGAAGGCGGTTCATTTGTATTTGTATAAGGAATAAAATAAGATTTGAAATCCTTTGTTGAAAGCTTGAGGGTCACAACCCGAGAGAGGAAGCGAAACGATAAGTTATTTGCGCATCATTTTCCTCACATCTCGAGAAAGAAAGAAATCGAAATTTTATTTCCACAAGTTTGAAACATATCAAATACTATTTTGCACAAATTATTAAAAGTAATGCAGGATGATGGGAAGAGAGGAGATTATTTAGTGACCTCAATCGAACATTAAATAATTTACTAAATTCATTTGATAGCATGTTCATGCTCTCAAGAGAGTGATTAAGATTTAATGCATTTGCATTAGTGTGATCTTC
Organism: Sequoia sempervirens; assembly: GCA_007258455.2. NCBI lineage: Eukaryota > Viridiplantae > Streptophyta > Pinopsida > Cupressales > Cupressaceae > Sequoia > Sequoia sempervirens. The sequence continues at coordinate 537,477,145 of VDFB02047230.1, forward strand.
AAATCTGGTTCATCAATATTGTGTAGAAATGAGGGATGAAAAATTATATGCAAGCTTGCTGTATGTTTATTCTAGAAACAAATCATTCATGTTTGAATTAAAAATGTTTATCGATCGAGAGAGTATTTATAAGAATATCTTCTTTGTAAGGAATGAGCATACCATGAATAAGGATGATGTTTAATTGTTGATTATTTGTTGTATTCACTTGGTTTTGGTTGACAATATTGATGGGTGGTATTGTCTTGTCAATATGAGGGTGCATCTATTTGAGTCAACCATGGAGTAGAAATGATAACCTTAGTGTGATTTGCTATGAAACCTACTCAAATGGCATTTAAGCTCCTAATGAGCATTAGACAAAAAGTTGCTGTGGTGTTGTTTTTCTACTTTAAATAATCTTTCTATAAAAATTATGGAATATCATTGGTTTGATCTGTCATAAGATTTGTATGTAATGTCTCACTTGTTCGTGCTTGATTACTTTGGTTGCTAGTTGAGTCACACTTATCTCATCTATAATGATATCTATCCAATTTTTTATAACTTAAAGATACATGGACTTAATATGTGAAGTGAGATGGAGAAGTGAAAGGTTAGGAGAGTGATTTTGATGATCTTAATTTGACCTTCCTTAATTGCCTTGATTATTTTCTTTGAGTTCTTTTTTTCAAATCTTGGCTTCTCACCAAGATGTTTGGAATTTTTTCTATGTTTAGGAGGCTTTGAGCTACTTGTGGAAGGACCTACCAAGTTGTGCTTTTAACATTTTAGTTTTCAATTGTAAATGCATGCATAACTATACTGAGCTATTTAAATCCAAAAAATAAACAATTCAGCTTCTTTTTCTAGTTACTTTTTCCAAACATAAATATTTTCAATAAGATGATTAACTAAAAAAAATGACTTCTTTTTGGAATTTTTCTATACTTTTGGATGAATATGCAATTAAATTAGTTTAATTTTCTAATGCAATATCTATAGTTTGTTTCAATGGCTTTCTTTTTTCTTTATTGAAAAGTTATTTTAACTCTTGTTTTGATTTTTCATTAGTTTAATAAGAAGGATCTCTATTTTATGTTGAAAATGTGGATGTTATGTGCATATGATTTACTTTTGGAACCTCTTAAAATGGGGGTTATTAAGTGCTATCATATTGTTTAGAACATATAACACACCCACTTTCAACATATTCCACTCAAAGATAACCCTAGAGATCTCAATGCAAAAGAGAAATAGATCTTGCAATAGGGCTATCCCAAAAGACGAACGTAAACAAATAAGGTGTTCACCACCAACTTTAGACTTGGAGAATACAATGAAATGATGAAATGAAAAAGCACTAATGTGATGCAAACTTGATTTAAATGACCTAGAAATGCAAGTAACGCAAAATAGAAGGATGTGAGATAAAATGTGTGCACCTTGAAATCTAGAAATGGTTGGATGGAGCTTTGGAAGACTGGAAATTCTGCTTTTAATGTTAACTGGCACTCATTTTCCAATCTAGGTGAATCAATCCAAAATCTAGAAAACTGTGCGAGAACAAGAATCTGCAAAAGGGTATCTAAATCTGCAAGAATCTAACATTGACTAAAACTAGGACTCATTCGCCAAAAGTGGAAAATCGGTCCAGTTAGGCTTTTATAAAGCTTTCAAGTCTAATCCTGCTCTTCTCTATCTATTCTATCCTTTCTAATTAATTTATGGATCTAAAACCCTGATTTACAACCTACAGGTCTTCTCTAATGTTCTCCAAGGTTTGATGATAACTTTGACAATTTTGAATGATTTGGAAACTTTTCTCCAATCTTGCTCCTTAGGAAATCTACAACCTAGACCTACAAACTGCACACAAAGGAGAGGGGAAAATGTTATTGGGTTAGTGGATAGGGGTTTTCCTTGGTCGAACCCCTTGCTGGTAATCAAACTTTGAAATGAAATAAAATAAGAATGGAGAAATGAATGAACAAATGACAATGTTGCAACTCACCAAACACTTGCAATAAAGTGCAACAACTATGATTGAGATGGCTCCAATGGATGTAGATCTTGACTCTTGCTTGAATTGGATAGATGTTGAATGCAATGCTTGCTTGAATCTCAAAATCCTACATCCCAATTGTTAGCTCCAAAACAAACATGATGCATGAAATCCTTGACATGATGAATGATGCTTCAATGTTGCTCTCAAATGCTTGATAATCTGCTCTTGAATGCTCTTGAAAACACTTGAGTGCTCTTGTGAACTCAACTTTGCTATTAGGAATGCTCTCACAAAAATCTTAGGTGAAAATGAATGAAAGAACCTTGTATTTATACTCAATTATGAAATAATTTCTAAAATTACAACACTACAAGCTGATGTTAGATCTAGGAGGATAAAATCCCACTAAAATTTTGAATTAATTCTGATTTTGAGCCACACAAGACTCATTCACCCAAGGTGGCAAATGAGTCCCACTAGGCCTAAATTTTGGGACCAATTTTAAAAATTCTTAGAAATTTGTTAAACCAGGTTTGAGACCCAAAAATTTAGGTGGGACTCATTCGCCGAAGGTGGTAAATGAGTCCCAAATTACTAAATATTAGCCATTCAAGCCTAAAACACCTAAATTATGATTGGGTGATGATTTGTGTTGGGATTATCCTTGAAAAGATGTAATAAATGAGGCTTGTGGATGCAATATAGGGCCAATTAAAGCATAAGAAAGCCCAATTATTAATGAGAACACTAGAAAAGTTTGAAAGTATGTTACAACACTTTACAACACTCCAAATAAGGTTAGATTAAGGTTAAAAGAGGTTTATTAGATATATAGTTATTTTATAAAACATTAGAAAAGTGTGAAAATGTGCTACAACACTTCACAACACTTTATCAAGGTATGATTTAAATTCATTAGTTCACAAGGACCCAAGATTTAATGTAAATGTGTAAAACACATTGCAACACTAAATCAAGGAACCATTAAGCTTAATTCACAAGGAGGGCCCAAACAAGCAAGGAAAAATAGAAGGGATACTTTTTCATTGCCACATCTAGCCTCCACTTTAGTCAGAGGATGAACTTGCTTCAAACTCATGCTAAAGTAGAAAAACACACATCAAGAGTGGTCCAAGTGTACTAATTCTAGTAAGATACAATACAAATGATCAAGAGGGGTGATCAAGCCCCTAGGATCGAGATCCCATGGTGAACCAACATAGGCACAAAAGAACACACATGATAATTGTATAAGACCATCAAAAAAGAACAACCATGCACTATCAAGGACCAAAGGAAAAGGTAAAACTTAAAAGAGTCAGATCAAGCTTTGACTGTTTGTCCATCACAATGTGGATTATATATAGGCTGTTTGTTCAAAAAATGCATACTCTGAGGCAACAAAACTCCTAGCTTTCCACTAGGTGATAATTACAAGGTGAGAAACATACACTCATGGCTAGTATGCACTCACACACACGTGAGTGGCTATGGAAAAAGTCACGCCTCGATCGAGCTTCCTGCTCAAACCATACCAAAGTTATACCTCCTGATAACTTTGATAAGGCACCATGCAAAAATGGTTTTCTAGCTTCATGAGACAAAAAAACAATCATATGCTTGGAGCTTATTAACAAACAAGATGGGTCCACAAGCATGCAAGTTGTTGCATGCAAAGTGGCCATATAACTCAAAATGCAAAATATAAAATGTAAAGAACATTCAAAGGAGTCAGTGCTTATTTCATGCGAGGTCTTAACTTAGGGAACATTGTGTGTAACATCTCCAAGAGAGGACCAATCAAAGAATAGAAAATTCACAACTTAGGGGATGTCATGTGTCACATCAAGCCACTAAGAGGAATGTAATATGATAAGAGAGATCACACTCCTCAAAGACATCACACCCAATGTCATTCACAAAGTGAAAAACACATCGTATAAAGTAAGAAGACTGTACCATGAACCATGAAAAATAAAAATACCAATGAATGGCCCCACTTTAAATAAATTTATAAACACCATGCTATTAGTAATTACTTTAAACTAGCAAATGATAAATGCAAATAACAAAGAAGAAATGAGAGCTGACTTGGAAAGCCCTATGCCAAGTCATATGTTTCCAAGTAAAGCTACGCCATGTAAGAGAAAAATAAAAGAGGGGTTTCTCCAAAAATGAAAATCCAAACACATAAGGGATATATGGATTTGGGATCAGTATGTTCTTGCTACAATGTTCTTAGAGAGGTCAGAACTGTCATCATTCCCCAAATACACATAGAACTAGAAGAATAACACAAAGAGAGAAAAAACAAATAAAAAACTTTCAAGTCAACATGGAAGAAACATGAATGTCTCAACACCTTACATCTCCCCCAAAAGGGAAACACAAGACAAGGAAAAGATAAAGGAAAATAAAAGTAAAGGTAATTTTTTTGAGTCAACATGGAAGATACATGAATACCTTGATGCCTTGGGTTATCCCCAAAAGGAAAAAAAAAAGAGAAATAAAAAAGATAAAAGGAGAAAAGATAAATTATGTACAACATATAGAAGAAGGAAGGTACAAATAGAGGAATGTCACAAAGAGAGAGAGAGAGAGAGAGAGAGAGAGAGAGAGAGAGAGAGAGAGAGAGAGAGAGAATAAAAAAAACATGGGGGATCACATTACACACATGCAATCACACAAAAGAAAAAGAAAACAAAAAGAAAAGACTAGTAAGGAATATGAAAGTCAACCTAAAGCAGGTTGTCTACATCCCAATCATGTTCATCATATACCAAAGGTAGAAAACTAGCCAAAGGGAGAATAGCAAGTGCGGAACTAGGATCAACACCCAATTCAACACTTTTCTTAGGAAAATTGTCATTTAAGCTTATGGAAGAGGAAAACAATGTATTCAATTCATTATGCACCTCTTCATCAATTCTAGCGACCTCGCCATCATCATCCAAGTTAATCACAATAGGAGATTAAATGATAATGTCTAAAGAAGGCTTCAACTCTTGTTGTGGTTGTATTAGATTGTCTTGTTTCAGACAAGGGGTAGAGTCATCATGCATTGCTTCAGTCAAGTTTTGGTTTTGATTTTTTTTTTAATTCTTCATGTAACATGCGAACGAGGGCATGATGTCTATGTTTACGCTCTCTAGCACCTCTATTTATTTTAGTTATGCTTTCAAATTGCATTTGTGTAGGAGTGGGTTGATCAACCATAGGCTTCTTTTCTTCCCTAAGGGGAGGAATAGAAGGAACCACAGGAGGTTGTTCGACCACTTTCTCTTTAACTTTGTATACTTTTTTTACTCTAGGAGGTGTGATGGGGTTGTTTTCAGTGTCTCTTAGTGTTTTGTAGGAGGTAGATGAGGTTTTTGTCTTAGGTTAGTCTTGGTTGTTTGGGATTTCTTTAGATTCAAGAATGGTTTCATCTAGGATGGTAGGCTCAGTGGTGGGTGGAGCCATGTTTCAAAGGGATAATTCTGCTATTTTCTTTTCCTTAAAATTTTGATAGGACAAGAAGAAGAAGTCTTCTCATAGTTTTATAGGTTCTATAGGCTTGGGCCAAAAGGAATAATTACCCTTAGAGGACAACGGGTTAAAGCCACTGTATATGCTGAAAATTGAAAAAGTGAATGATTTAATCTATAAATTCAAATCAAAATTCCAACATATCATCAATAGAGCCTTTCCAAAAGAACATAAATGAAAAATGCAAACTAAACTATGCAAAACTAAAATAGATGCACTCAAAGGAAAATTAGCTCCATTGTTTTCCTATTTCACCATGATTCTTGATTTATGCATTTGATGCTCTCAGATTTTTATGAGCACAAGTGCAACAAGAAGCTGTGATGAACAAAAGAGAGATTTGAAATTGAATTTTAAAATAAAAAGTGTGTATCCCAAAAAGTGATAAGGAGGAGGTTTTTATAGATGAATGTGTAATGTGAAAATGAGAAATGAGAAATGAGAAATGAGTAGAGTGATTTATGTGATGATTAGTGTTTGGAAGCTCAAAATGTGCAATTTTGAGCTAATTCGATGGAAATGATTTATGAGTTTAATGTACAATTTTGAGCTAATTTCATGGAAGTTGATTTATGAACTTTAAATTATTTAATGAAATATATGAATGCATTTTAATGATTAATGCAAATAGATGAATTAATGATTTATAAAAGATATGCATATGAATATGATGATGAATGGAAATATTTAATGTATGAGTATAATGATTATGCATGTGTAATGGATGTATTTAAGTGATTATAGATTAATGATTAATGAAATGGATAAATTAAATATTTAAGAAATGGTTAAATGATTTATGACTATGCTGATGATTAATATTTATGAAATGGGATAATGAAATATGAAAATGGATAAATAAACGATAAATGACTAAATGATTATGTACATGGATCATGATTATGAATAAATGCTTATAATATATTAATGGTTTTATGGAGATATGATTACGTATATGTGTACCATAGAAAAATGGATCATTGACATTTTCATGGTCTTTTAGGTCTTTCTTCATGATGCTTGGTCTATTTTTCTTTGATTTAATGTTATAATGTGACTTAAACATTCACATTAAATCCTAAAAATTCAAATTATGGCATCTCAAGTGAAGGTGTTGTGAAGTGATGTAAAACATTTCTACACATTTCTATACTCCTTTCATTACAATTCACCTAAAAGTTACCTTTTTATCACTTATCAACTCCTATTTTGAAGTGTTGTAAAGTCTTGTAACAAGATTTCACATTTTTCTAGGCTTAATTTCACTATTTACACCTTTCTTATGTTTTATTTGACTTCTTTATGCACTCATAAGCCTTAATTAAGTGTATTTTTTAATGCAAACTTGACAAACAACATTAAATAGAACTTAATTCCTGACACCCACTTACAAGTCCAAGGTGGGACCCATTCACCATGGGTGGTGAATGAGTCCCTCTTAGCTCCAAATTCAAAATATTTCAAAATTTCTTTCACGTTTTTATTCAAAATTACCTTATGTTAGCTTATGATGAGGTATTATTGAGTTAGTAAGGCACAATTGTGTATAAATAAGTTTTTTTCTCCTCATTTTACATCTCCTAATATCATAATTCATTCAAGCATTCAATCATCCATTCAAGCACGTTGCATCATTTAATCAAGCATCAATTAAGCATCTTGGAGCAACCATTGAAATATCTTTAGATTTCTTCAACAAGGTTGTGGTGTGTTTAGGACATTTGCATGTTGCTTATTCATCTTTCCTTGTTCATTTCATTATGTTTCTTCATTAAGGGTTTGATTACTAAAGTGGGATTTGACCAAGGAAAATCCCTATAACCTAACCCTTCACTATTTTTCCCCTTTTGTATGTGTGTTTGCAGACTTGTGTATGTAAATTTATCAAGCAATTAGGTGTTGAAAGGTGGTCAAGAAGTCAACAAACTGTTTCAAGTCAACTACATCCTATTTCAATCTTAGAGACAACCTACAGTCCATTTTCTATAGATTTGACTTTGTCAACCAGACGAGAAGGAAAGTTTAGATTAGGTGTTACAAAATTGGTCCCTAATTTCACAGAATTTTGTGAGAGGAATTATTCACCAACAATAGTCAATGAGTCCCACCTTAAGGCTAGAAAACTAGATTTTATCATATTTTGGATCCTGACAGTCAGAAACCAATTTCCAGGAGTTTTTGCCAGTAGTAGTACTGATTCAGGTCATCAGTGGCGATTGAGTCCCACTGGCGATCTTCATTAATTTTTGTTAGCATCCAGGACACTCCAGATTGATTATCAAATTCCTAGGGGCACTATGTTCAACCTACTTTCAATTTTGTTTTGCATTTATTCCTGTTTTAGTTCATGCTTGCATATCACATTGTGTTTTCAAACATTATAGATTTCCTAGGTTTTGCATTCATAGTCAGTCAATTACATTGCTTAGTTGCATTTTGATCATCTCATTTTTCCTTAATCACATCATACATACATTATATTGATAGAACCGGATTGATTTTGAGGGTGTATCTCTCTCCTTTTAGGTGAAAAACCCTAAGAGTGTAAGAGTAGCCCATAGACCTCCATCAAAGTCTATGGTTCATTTTGGTGAACCTGCATATTGAGCACTTTATCTTTCTGATTTCACTTGCATCTTGCATCCTAGGTTTAATTTGCATCAACATTCAATTAGGTTTTTCTTTTTTTTTTGCACCCTAGAGTTTCTCAAAATGCATTAGTGAAAGATTCATTTAGATTTCATTTTTGCATATTAAAACATTAATAAATTGAAAATCTGCATTTCCATCCTTAGTTTTCATCTTAAAAGTATTAAAATCACTTTAAATTTTCTTAAAAACACAAAAAAAATCTCATAGTTGGACTCATTTACCACCCTGGGTGAATCAGTCTACCTGGACATTTTCTAGGTAATTACTACATTTATGTTCTCTATTGTTATTTCTCTATTTCAGTTTGTATAATTTTTGTTATTTATATTTTTCACTCCTAGATTGCATTGCATTTTCATTCACCCCATCTTTTGTGGTACTTGTATGAGTGTTTGGTGCTCCATTGATAATACTTTAGTGAGACAAAGTTCTAGACTCATGGCTTCCTATGATAGCACTTTCGTTGTGGACCTTGGAATCTCAAGAGCTCCTACTCCTAGTATGGACAATGGTGTATTAGGAATGGATACTACCACTACTATGCCTTCACCTTTCCATCCAATGAACGTTGACACACAAAAAAATTCCATTCTGCAAGAAAAAGTCATTAGCATTCATGATAATTTTGCACATTTACAACAAGATTTATCCCTTGAAAACATTTCCACCACTACCATACCTACAATAGAAAACCTTTATCTTTTTATTGAAAGTGATGATAGCTTACAAGTTATGAAAATAATTGTTGAGATATACAACAAACATGTTCCTTCTACTTCCCGGTCAACCAAAATTGTTGTAACCCAAGGAGGACCTCATATTCCTCCTCCTTCAACCATAGCATCCATACCAACTTATACCACTCCTCAAGTTACAACAACTATGCAACAGGTTAGTCATGTGACTCCTTCTTTTGCTATTTCAACTAGCATTCCTAGTTCTTTTGTGGGATCACATATTCCTTCTTCCACCTTCACCCCTCTTAGTGTCCCTTTCACTTCCCCTAACATTACATAAATTCCATCACCATTTTCCCTTCAACCTCATACCATTTACACTGATCCCATCATTACAGAACTCTTTAACACCATTTCATCCATGCAACAACAAATATACACCATTAGCCAAATTCAAAATGCTTGACCCACATATCATGTTCATAGTAGTCCATTATCCTTAGAGATCTTACACACACAGATGCCACAAGGAATTGAAATACCTCAATTTGAGAAATACGAAGGTAAAGGAGACCCTACTAACCTTGTCAATGCCTACATAACCTTGTGCAGTGATTTTGTCCTTGACGATAAAATTTTAGCCAAATTTTTTCCTAGGACCTTGAAAGACACTACATTAGAGTGGTTTTCAAATCTACGTAATCAGTCAATCTGATCGTTCAATAAAACTAATGCCTTTATAAGTCACTTCCAGGTTCATATGACTCCCAAAAAGACAATGGTTGATTTAATGAGATGTAAAAAAAATGCAGATGAAAAAGTAATTGATTTGATTTCACGTTATCAGTCATTGTATGCTCAAATTGATGTCAAGATATTTGATTCACATCTCCAAAAGATGTTTATTGAAAACTTGCACACTCACCTTCAGGAAAAGTTAACAATGATGAAATTTCCTTCATTCATGCATTTATGCATGACCCTATGTGACTATCACAACTCGGTTTCTAGTCGTGATTCAAAGTCCACTTCTAATCGCAACTCAATTTCTAGTCATGATTCAAAGTCCACTTCTAACTGAGCTGAGAAGTCTGAGCAAAACAACCAAAACAATGCGTAAAACTTTAGAAAACCAAATAGAGGCTTCTTACAGTTCAATCTACCTTCTCCCAACAAACCTAACCTATTCCAAATCAAGTAGCAGCTATTAAAGCAGTGGTACCCTTTATCTATGGGGACCTAAAGAGACAATTTACCCCCTTACCCGATACTCTCCATAATACAATGAAACAATTGCTATAGCAACAAATGATCACTTTAGCTACCGTTAAACCACTTGATACCACCAAGCCTTAACCACCCACATTTAAACCTAATGCTCAATGATCATTTTTCCATTGTGGGTGTCAATGATCAAGGAAATAAGTCTATTGCACCCCCTAACCAGAATTTACAAATGTTTACCAACCCTATGCCTAAACAAAATGTTTCATTTTTCAAGGCTAGTGAACCTTCAAACATTCATGTGATGAACATTGATACAAACAATGAACAACTTGATATAACTTCAAATGTTACTCAAGTTAATCCTTTGTATGAACTTGTGGGTATGATAGATGTTGTCCCTCGTAAGGGCCCAACCAAAAAATCTCTTGATATTACTTTTTCTTCTCACGATATACTTAAAAAGCTTCCTAATGGTCCTCTTTACATAACTAATAAAATCTATGATAATCCCACCAATGGGATATTAATAGATTCCGCCTATGGTGAGAATGTGATCACAAAAGAGATTTTAGTAGTACATGATCTCTATCAAGATGATTATAATAAACCAATTGCATGGATTAAAACACATATTGGTTTTGTGTGTCTTATGATCAGATCGATCGTATTCCCATTATAGATAAGACCCAAAAATTTGGATGTAACTTTTTCTATCATTCCACAATTGGATCAATTTTGTCTATAGCTAGGTCATCCTTGGATTCACTCAATGAAATCGGTCTTGTAAATTGTTAACAAATGTTTGAAGTTTCTACAAGGCGATGAAATATTTACCATACACCATATTGGTTTTCATCCATTGTCTTCTAAAGGTAATTTCTCCTTAGAAGCCTTTTCACCTGAACCTATGGAGCCCATCAACCCCCATAAATATTTCTTTTTCATAGCCTATCAAAAGTTCAAAGAAAAATGAATAGCTAAGTTGTCTCTTTGTAACATGTCCCCATCCACTTTTTCTCCTCCTATCCTAGATGAGACCATACTTCAGCCTGAATCTAAAACTAAACAAACAATACCACCCCATGAGCAACCTCCCCTAGCCACTCCCCCTTCCTCCATTAAACTCCCATGAGATATTGAAACCTATCATGTTATAGGTATGTGCAGGATCATCATGGAAAAAACAGGCCCTTAAGTGGCAAAAAATTCAGAAAAATCAGAGTTAGGCAACTTGACATAAAAATTTGAATAAGTTATCTATATTATTTCAAAAATATGTAAAAGTAGAATTTGTAGCAAATTGAATATATTTTCTAAACTATTAAGTTTGTTTAAAAAAAATATATATCTATTTGATGAAAATTTGAAATTTGAATGCAGTGGTACTTAAATTTCAGGGAAAAAATAAGAAGTAGGTGTCTGTCTGACCACCCTAACTACAATAAAATGATAATATTTTTTTATAATATTTTAGATATAGGTAAAGGACTCATGCCCCAATGTGATGCATATTTTTTTGTAATTTTTTTCTAAGTAAATAATTAATTATGAATTTTTTATTACAAATTTTTTAAAAATATAAAAACTCATATGTCTGACCACCTTAACTTAGTAAAAACTTCATGACATTCAATTTATCTTTTTTTAATACTATAGTATGAGAAGCATAGAATGTGATGCATGTTTTAGATTCAAAAAATGCTATACCGTTTGAAAGATATATATGTTTTTCAATTAGCCTATCAATCAGGACTTTAGTCATAATTTGAATAGAAAATGAATAATAATTACTTATTAAATTAAAAGTAAAGCATAATTTATATCAGTGGAAAGCTGAGAATCTCCTATAAAAACCCTTTTCTTTTCATAAATTTTGGGTAAAAAAATAGTCATCAGCCACATACCCATCATATTGCCACTTTTTGGCCCATCATGATCCTACACATACCCTTATGCCTCCTCCCATTAAACAAGTGTATAAAGCTAAAGAGAAAGTGATTGGGTATGTGCAAGATCATGATGTGCCAAAAAGTGGTGATATGATGGGTATATGGCTGATGACTTTTTTTTAACCCAAAATTGATGAAACGAAAAGGGTTTTTAAAGGATATTCTTAGCTTTCCACCAATATAAATTATGATTTACTTTGAATTTAATAAATAATTATTATTTATTTTCTATTTGAATTATTGTTAGAAACCAAGATCTGAAATAAAAACCAAAAAATCCTTCCACAGAAGAGAAAAACAAAAAAAGCAAAGCTTTGCAAAGATGTGCAAAATATTTTTATTCAAGAATTTCAATAATTACAAGATATGATTTGCTTTATAAAAGAAAAGATGCATAACCCTAATCTTATCTTGAGCAACAAGATAGCTCAACAAGATAAGGATGAGAATAATAAACCTAGGAATTAAATATTACCTAAGCAAAGTTATGCAAGTGTAATTAAATATTAATTACACTAACACCCCCCCATAAGTGCAACTTAGGGAGACTAAAAAAGCATGCACCTAAAAACTAAGATGAATGCAAGAAAGCATGAATGGGTCCCAACAACAAGGCCTGATCAGGTACCCATGTACAAATGCAATAATGAGGTAGAGAAGGAGGGTATGTGCAGGATCATCATGGAAAAAATAGGCCCTTGGCAAAAAATATAAAAAATCAAAGTTAGGCAACTTGACATAAAAATTTGAATAAGTTATGTATATTATTTCAAAAATATGTAAGAATAGAATCTGTAGAAAACTCAATGTAGTTTCTAAACTACTAGGTTTGTTTTAAAAGAAAAGAAATTTATTTGGTGAAAATTTGAAATTTCAATGCAGTAGTACTTAAATTTTAAGGAAAAAATAAGTAGGTGTCTCTCTGACCACCCTAACCACAATAAAATGATAATATTTTCTTATAAGATTTTTTATATAAGTAGAGGACTCATGTCCCGATGTGATGAATATTTTTTTGTAATTTTTTGCTAAGTAAATAATTAATTATGAATTTTTTATTACAATTTTTTAAAAATATAAAAAACTTGTACGTCTGACCGTCTTAACTTGGTCAAAAATTCATGAAATTCAATTTTTCCTTTTTTAATCCTATAGTATGCAAAGCATAGAATGTGATGCATGTTTTGGATTAAAAAATGTGATACCAGTTGAAAGCTATAGATGTTTTTCAATCAGTCTATCAATCAGGACTTTAGTCATAATTTGAATAGAAAATGAATAATAATTACTTATTAAATTCAAAGTAAAGCATAATTTATATTGGTGGAAAGATGAGAATCTCTTTTGAAAACCCTTTTCGTTTCATCAATTTTGGGTAAAAAAAAAGTCGTCAGCCACAACACCCATCATATTGCCACTTTTTGGCACATCATGATCCTGCACATACTTAGGAAAACCCAGCGAGAAAAAACCCCCTATAATGAGATGACTGTTGCAAAGAAGCACTAGAATAACATTATGGAGTAGCACTAGAACCACAATTTGACAAGCAAGGAAAGATACTTCTATCTACAAGAAACCAAAAATGAAATCATAATAATGCGACAAGAGACCCGATGCCACGGAACACAGGAAAACTCACAAACTGGAACAACCCTGGAATCTGTGAAGCAACAGTAGATGAAATGATGACATAATCTAGAAATTGTGTATCTCAATGCTGATGCTAAACTAAGACTAAAACTCTTCCATGGGAACAAGTACCATGAAGATTCTGGAACATTAACCATAAAAACATGGCCCTCAAATTGAGAAAAATCTAAACCAATGTGGATCAAGAACCATAAATTCTCAATCTAAAGTGTGAACCGATGTGAATTTGATATGTGTCAAGCAAGAGCAAGATGTGGCCAAAAGAAACTAAGAAACTAGATAACCCATACAATTTTCCATCAAAACAAGATGGAGATTGAAGTGCACGCACACTCTAATAAGATTATTATGCAAGAAACCCCCCTGATGGAACTTTATCTTAGTTCATTTATTGCAATAACCCAATGATTGTAAAAGGAAAGAATGTTAAACATGCATAAACAAAAAATAAAAATAGACCTCAGATCTACGTAGAGGATTTAACCAGCTTTCCAACACTACAATAATGATGAAAAAAGGATCACCGAGTCAAAAGATATGCCCTCTAAAGTGAAAAAAACTTCATCTGAGTTCAAAGACCTGCAAAATAAATCTGGAGAAAATTTTTGTAAGGGGGCTTTTTTTTTTAGCCCTAGGGCTCCCTGCAGCCCTTATTGGGCCTTTTGGAGCAATTTTCACTAAATCAGGTGTGTTTTTTGCATACAATGTCCGTTTTTTGTAAATGAGATGCCGTTGGAAAGCTGATTCTGATGCCAATCCAGTAGTGAAGGTGCTTTTACCAGATTTTTCTCCACATTTATTTTTCAGGTATTTGAACTCAGATGAAGTTTTTTCACTTCAGAGGGCATATCTTTTGACTCGGTGATCCTTTTTTCATCATTCTTGTGGCATTGGAAAACTAGTTCAGTCCTCTACACAAATATAAGGTCTATTTTGATTTTCTATTTATATGAATGTTTAGCATTTTGTCCTTTTACAATCATTGGGTTATTGTAATAAATGAACTGAGATAAAGTTCCATCAGGGGGGTTTCTTGCATAATAATCTGATTAGAGTGTGCATGCTCTGATACCATGTTAGAAACCAAGATCTAAAATGCAAACCAAAAAATCCTTCCATAGAAGAGAAAAATAGAAAAAACAAAGCTTTGCAAAAGATGTGCAAAATATTATTATTTAGGAATTTCAATAATTACAAGATATGATTTGCTTTATAAAAGCAAAGATGCATAACCCTAATCTTATCTTGAGCAACAAGATAGTTCAACAAGATAAGGATGAGAATAATAAACCTGGAATTAAATATTACCTAAGTAAAGTTATGCAAGTGTAATTAAATATTAATTGCACTAACAATTATGACTAAAGTCTTGATTGATAGGTTGATTTAAAAATATCTATACCTTTCAAACAATATCACATTTTTTGAATCTGAAACATGTGTCACATTCTATGCTTTGCATACTATAAGATTAAAAAAAAAATTGAATTTCATGAAGTTTTGACCAAGTTAAGGTGGTCAGACATACGAGTTTTTATATTTTGTAAAAGTTGTAATAAAAAATTCATAATTAATTATTTACTTGGAAAAAAATTACAGAAAATATGCATCACATTAGGACATGAGTCCTCTACTTATATCTAAAATGTTATAAACTTTTTTTATCATTTCATTGTAGTTAGGGTGGTCAGACAAACACATACTTCTTATTTTTTCCCTGAAATTTAAGTACTATTGCATTGAAATTTAAAATTTTCACCAAATAGATTTAAAAAAAAAAACCCTAGTATTTTAGAAACTACATTCAATTTGATATAGATTAAATTCTTACCTATTTTTGAAATGATATAGATAACTTATTCAAATTTTTACATCAAGTTGCCTAGCTCTGATTTTTCTGAATTTTTTGCCACTTAAGGGCTTGTTTTTTCCATGATGATCCTACACATACCCGATTGACCCATCTTCTTAAGTTTCTTTTGTTCTCCCCCCTTCAAAAGAAAAGGATCCTATGATGGATCAACCCACTCTTACCCCTCAACAAATTCAAAATAAAATAAAACAAAACCACGGTGCTAGGGAGTGTAGGCATCATCGTCATCTCCTTGCTCATCAGTCTCAAATGGAAGAAAACAAAGAAAACCAACGTCTACTTTTGATAGAAGTAATAGATGGTCACCCTTTTCCTCCTAACCCACCACAAGATATTGTAGTCTATCCCTCATGACAAAATGATCTGATCCAATAGCCACAACTTTTAATGCATCCAAGTCCTTGGAAATAACCCTTCGTCCTCCTAGCGTAATCAATCTTGATGATGATGATGACGAGGAGATCACACAAATAGATGAATAAGTGCATAATGATCTAAACTCCTTATTTTCACCCCCCATGAGCTTAAATGATAAATATTCTATACCAAGTGAGTAACCTGGTACATCTCCTAGTTCAAAATTTGAAATTCTTCCTTTGGACAACCAACCGCCCTCGCAATACACTAAATATGATTGGGAGGCAAATGAATTGTTAGATGGTTGACTTGCATTCACCTTTCTAGTATTTTACATTTCATTTTCAATAGTTTCATATGTGTATTGTGTTTCCCTATAATGTGTGTTTGATGTTCTCTCTCTTTGTACACTTCCTCTATTTGTACCTCTATTCTTCTATATGTCGTACATTTCCTTTTTCACTTTTATTTTGTGTTTCGCATTTTGGGGAGGATACAAATTGTAGAGATGCCCAATGTCTCTTCCATGTTGACCCAAAAGGTCATTTTTTTCCTTTTTTTTTGTTTCTCCTTTTGGGGATGGCACAAAGCATAGAGATGCCCTATGTCTATTCCATGTTGACCCAAAAGGTTATTTTTCCTTTTTTTGTGTTCTTCTTTTGGGGATGACACAAGGCATTGAGACCGAAATGTCTCCTTCATGTTGACCCAAAAGCTTTTCATTTTTCCTCTTCATTTTCTTTTTGCTTGTGTTTTCCTTTTGGGGATGATGCAAAGCGTTGAGACCAAAATGTCTCTTCCATGTTGACCTAAAACAAACTTTATTTTTTTCTTTTGTTTTTGCTCTCTTTGTGTCATTTTTATAGTTCTATGTGTTTTGGTGAATGATGACAGTTCCAATATCTTTAATAAAAACATTGCAGGAACAAACATATTGACCCCAAATCCATAGATCCCTTATGTGTTTAGTGTGTTCTTTTCTATGGGGCAGCTCCCTTTATTTTGTTCTCTTTTTCATTTACATGATGTAGCCTTACTTGGAAACATATGAATTGCATAGGGATTTCCCAATTGGCTCTCATGTCTTGTTTCTTTTTTCAATTCTCCTTTGCTACTTTAAAGTAATTGCTCACAAAATAGTGTGTAACAATTCCTTTAAAGTGGGGGGCATACATTGGCATTATTCATTTGGATTTTTCTTGGTTCTTAGTGTATCCTTGTCAATCATATGATGCGTTTGTCACTTTGTGGATAAAATTGGGTGTGATTTCCTTCATAAGTGTGATCTATCTTGCAATATTACATTCCTCTTGGTGGCTTGATGCGATGCACTGCATCCCCTAAATTGTGAATATTCTATTCTTTTATCGGTCCTCTCTTGGAGACATTAGACACTATGTTCCCTAAGTTACAAGCCTTGCATGAACTTAACAAGACTCCTTTGAAATTTCTTGTACACTTTTACATTTTTGCATTTTTCCTTTTACATCTTTACCACCTTGCATTACGCAACTTGCATGCTTATGGTACTATCCTCTTTGTTCATGAGTTCTAAGCATACAAAAATTTGCTTGTATCATGAAGCACAAACTAAAATTTTCCTTGTGGTTCCTTGCTAAAGTTATCGAGAGGTATAACTTTGATATGGTTGCACGGGAAGCCCATTCAATGACACGACTTTCCCCATGAACACCTATGTGTTTGTGAGTGTATACCAACTAGCATATTTACTTCACCTTTTTGGATCTTCTCACCCAGCAGACCACCATGAGTTATGTCACTCTAGAGTGAGTATGCATTCTATTTTTCTCACAAATAGCCTAGATCTGATCCACAACTAGTTGGAAAAATGATCAAAGATTGATCCAATTCTCCCTTTTATTCTTTTATTTCACGTGTGTGTTCTTTTGTCCTTATTTTTAGTTTTCCATGGTATATTTATCCTAGGGGCTTGATCATCCCTCTTGATCATTGTTATTCCATTTTTCTAGTATAAGTGCATTTGGATCCCTCTCGATATGCATGGCTACTTTAGTGTGAGTTTGAAGCAAATTCATTCTCTCACTAAAGTGGGGGCTAAATTTACCATAGAAAAATGGATCATTGACATTTTCATGGTCTTTTAGGTCTTTCTTCATGATGCTTGGTCTATTTTTCTTTGACTTAATGTTATAATGCAACTTAAACATTCATATTAAGTCCTAAAAATTCAAATTATGGTATCTTTTGAAGGTGTTGTGAAGTGTTGTAAAAAAATTCTACACTTTTCTAGACTCATTTCATTACAATTCACCTAAAAATCACCTTTTTATCACTTATCAAGTCCTATTTTGAAATGTTGTAAAGTCTTGTAACAAGACCTCAAGCTTTTATAGGCTTAATTTCACTATTTACACCTTTCTTATGCTTTATTTGGCCCCTTTATGTAGTCATAAGATTTAATTAAGTGTATTTTTGAATGTAAACCTGACAAACAACATTAAATATGACTTAATTCCCAAAACCCACTTACAATTCCAAGGTGGGACCCATTTTCCATGGGTGCTAAATGAGTCACTCTTGGCTCCAAATTCAAAATATTTCAAATTTTCTTTTAGGATTTTATTCAAAATTACCTTATGTCAGCATGTGATGAGGTATTATTGGGTTACTAAGGCACAAGTGTGTATATATAAGTGTTTTTCTCCTCATTTTACATCTCCTAATATCATAATTCATTCAAGCATTCAATCATCCATTCAAGCACTTTGCATCATTTAATAAAGCATCAATTAAGCATCTTCGAGCAGCCATTGACATGTCTTTAGATTTCTTGAATAAGGTTTTGGTGAGTTTAGGACATTTTCATGTTGTTTATTCATCTTTCCTTGTTCATTTCATTCCATTTCCTCATTAACGGTTTGATTACCAAAGTGGGATTTGACCAAGGAAAATCCCTATAACCTAACCTTTAACCTTTTTTCCCCTTTTGCATGTGTGTTTGCAGATTTATCAAGAAATTAATTGTTGAAAGGTGGTAAAGAATTCAACAAAGTATTTCAAGTACCAACTACATCCTATTTCAAGCTTGGAGACAACCTACAATATGTTTTATGTAGATTTGACTCTGTTATCCCAACAAGAAGATAAGTTAAAATCTGGTGTTATATAATTGGTCCCTAATTTCATAAAATTTTGGGATAGTATTGATTCTCCATCAGTGGTGAATGAGTTCCACCTTAAGGCTAGAAAACTAGATTTCAATGTGAAATCTTGGATACCAATAGTCAGAAACCAGTTTCTAGGAATGTTTGCCAGTAGCGAGACTGATTCACCATTAGTGGCGAATGAGTCCCACTGGTGATCTTCATTGATTTCTGTCAACATTTAGGACACTCCAGATTCATCATAAAATTCTTAGGTGCAGTCTGTTCAACCTGCTTTCAATTATGTTTTGCATTCATTCATGTTTTAGTTCATGCTTGCATATCACATTGTGTTCTCAAACATTGCAGATTTCTTAGGTTTTGCATTCATAATCAGTCAATTACATTGCTTTGTTTCATTTAGATAATCTCATTTAGCCTTAATCACATCATACATACATTAGATTGAGTGAACCACTTTGATTTTGAGGGTCTATCTCTCTCCTTTTAGGTGAAAAACCCTAAGAGTGCAAGAGTAGCCCATAGAAATCCATCAAAATATATAGTTCAAGATGGTCAATTAAAATATGCAATGGATAAAAATGATTAAGATGAAATTTTTATGGGTCTACATTTTTCCCCTCTTTGAGACAATGCAGCCTGTCATATTGTTTCAGAGAAAAAAGATTGATTAACTGATACATTCCATAGGGATATCCTGGTAAGGATGATGATAGGGATGATATCCCCCCTCAAGAGATTAATCAAACAAGTTGTGATAAGATTAATCTCTCGATAGATCACGAGGATACAATTTGATAATTGATATTGCACAAGTGGTTAAGCAGTGATGTAGATTTGATGAAAATGCATAGTTGATGGGCGTAATTGAACAATTGATGTAAATGATTAGTATAGCCTGGTTGATAAGTTGATTAAGCTGATTGAGATGATTAAGCTGACTAAGATTGATGCTAGTGAAAAATAATGATTGATTAATAAATTTAGTGATCAAGGAGCAAATTGATTGATTTGATATTTTGACTAAAAGACAAGCATCAATTGCATGAACCGATTAATCATTCTTTGAAATACAAAGTATGAACTAAATGAAATGATGAAGGAAATGGATGATGGATAGATAAAAATAGATATGAAGGAAATGAAAGTGATGAAGGTTTTTTTGCTTTACAGAGTGCTTTATCATCATAGAGATTATTATGTTGCAAATTAGTATAAGTGTCTAGATAACATGAACATCTAGATGACCTAAATATTGTTTGCATTTTTATTTAGCAGTGAAGTATAAGCATCTAGGTATAAGGACCTTAGATGACCTGAATACTTATTGCATGGAAGACACTATTAGAAAAGGAATTCTCTCATCCATAGTAGACTCATAGGTCCCCAATGATTTTAGATAACCATGTCTTAAGATGTGTCATCCTATGAATAAGAAACAATCCACAAAAAACAAAGTGAACATGCTCCATCCTTGCCTCTCTAGTCCAAGACTTCCTCGAGAAGCTAAAGGGCATGCCACCAAAGATAAAAAATCATAAAATAATCAAAGACTGACAAACAAACAAGCATCATGCTTCAATGTAGAACCGATTCATGTCATAGTTTATGCATTTGGTTGGATTTGAAAGATGGATTGATAGATATGTTGTTATAATGTTTACTTGATTGTCAATCCTAGCGCAATTTTGATTTTTCTTGAAGTTCAAAGTTGTGTTGCAATCTGAAAGTGTCACTATTTAGGGATTTTTGAAGTTATGTGATATTTTTGGATTTTCAAAAAAAATTATGATTTTTATGGATTTTTTCAAGACATTTTATGATTTTTAGGGATTTTTTGAAGTTTTAAAGATGGAGTGAGATGAAATGTGATATATGCTTGGTTGAAGAAACTAGATTCCCCACACTAGAGGTAGTGCAACCATGGATAAATGATAGATCAAAATAAAATATTCACTGCAACACCTGTCACACAAGCAAAATATCTTTTATCGAAAGATGATAATAGTTGGTTGATTGGGTGCCAGGAATGATTGATTCCATAAGTTATGATGATGGTAAGTACTTAGGATCACTGATTCCTCTAAGTATGATAAGGTTGAGGGTTGATGATGATTGATTGACAAAAGATATGAGGATTGGATAATATTTTATAGCTAGGCTCAAATATGATTTGCATGATAAGATTCAAGGTTGCAACGAGACATGATGGCCCACACTAGAGATATGGATAAATGATAATAATGTGAACTATGATGGAATGGTAGCGCATAGGGATATGAAAGGGAATCCAAAGCATGCATTTGTAATTTTTCCCCTAATCTCATCAAGAACAAAGGAAGGAAATGGGACATGGATTTTGATAAGCTAGGAGATATGGAATGGAAGAATGGAAGGATAAGGATAATGAATAGGATGATCAAGATCAACTAGATAAGATATGGACACAATTCTTAAGTATTTTTCCCCTATTCCTCATCAAGACCAAGGAAAGAAAGGATGATGGAATATGGATAAGGTGAAGGATATGGTACGAAATATATGGAAAATGTGTATAGGATAAGATGTATGATGTTCAAGAAGATCCTTAACCTTGTCAAGATCAAAGGTGGAAAGGTAAAGGATGAACATAAAAAGGAAAATGGATATGAATGACAGGGTGGATGAAACTTTCCCCCAAGTGTAAAGTGCAAGAGGAATATGGAAGATAGGATATGGATAGGGATAAATTAATGTGGAAGATAGTATATGCATGATAGGGAGATGGAGGAAGGACTCAAGCATCAAGTTTCATAGCTGATATCCCTTGAATATGTGCTCTAATAAACCATGGCAATGAGGATTAGACTCATAAATGTTGGTAGATTAATGGTATGATGGAAGAAGCTAAGGACTTATGCAAAAGTTTGGATTAAATGAGGATAATGGGAGATGGATGCTGGATAATGGATAGGAGGTTGGAAGGCTTGTTGATGGATAGATGGAAAGTATGGTAAGATCAACATCAACACACACCTTGAAGGGTGGTGGAGTGATGGAGGAATAATGGATTTTGATAACTTGATAGGTTTTAGATGGATGATTGGAGGAAGCTTTTGGATTAGCAAATTTGGATGCCAATTTAGATTATATTGCTTAGACTATGAGAATTTTAGGAATCCAAAAAGCATTTGACTTTGATTTTTTCTTTATGGGCCCTTTTGGCCTCTGAGATTTTTCTTTTTAATTTATGGGCCTTTGTGGCCTTTGATTTTTTTTTGACTTTGGATCAAATTTTCTTTTATTTTTGTATGTCTCTTCAAGGAGACATGTTGATCCTTTGATATATGTGACTTTTGATATGGAAGCTTTTGAAATTTAGCACCCAAATTGCTTCCAAGAGCAATGGGATAGGTGGATGGATATGAATGATATAGAGGCATTATGTATGGGTTAATGTAGGTAGAATTTTGAGAGGGCATCAATCATGTGTTCCTTTGTTGTTCTTGATGAATAGGAAATGGAGGGATGTAGGGCCCCAATATGGATGGGAGTGTTGATGAAATAGGTTTTGGATGATAAGGACCAAGGATAGATGGAAGATTTGGACTAGGATAATGACCTAGGATAGATGGAAGGTTTGATGGACTAGGATACTTAGGTTTGTTTTAATGGAATATGGACTTACAATGGATACCAATGTATTGAACATGAGGCATATAACCAAGGCCATGATAATATGGATTTTCTTAGATATAAAGGGGTTCTAGGATACCTTGTTCATGAAGGCCTAATCATTTTCCTTTGTATTTCATACTTTGACACATTTGTTTTCCAATGGGATATGTATTGTTTATGAAATAGGATGCAAGTTCATCATGAGGTGGATGTGATATGAAAGGAATAACAAGATCTATGAGTAAACCAACTTGGATAAAAGTGAGGGAACCCATTTGATAGGTAAGGGGCTCATGTATAGCTTGAATAGGGGTGATAGACTCTTATGGAGGATTGTGATCATAAGGGTAATTAGGATGAATGATAGGATCTTGACATGGGGATGATGGGGTACTTTTATCTTGACTTGGAAAAGGATCATGAGGTGTAGGAGATGGAGTAGATTGATCTTTATTAGGTTTGGAATAATCATGAAGTGTTATGAAAGGAATATATTGATCATGAGATGGATGAAAATCATCATGGAATGAAATGGTATCCTTGAATGGAGGTATATCTTGATCTTGATTAGGAAGGGAATCCTGAGATTTTTTAAAAATCATATCTTGATCATCAGATGGGACGACATCATTGGATATGATGGAAGAACTATCATGTTCTTGGGCTGCAATGGAATCATGATATGGCATGGATTCATTAGATGAGGTGGAAGGAGGATTTGGGTATGTGCATGATCATGATGGGCCAAAAAGTGGCAATATGATGGGTATTTGTAGGGTATGTGGCTGGTGACTTTGTTTCTACCCAAAATTGATGAAATGAAAAGGGTTTTTAAAGGAGATTCTCAGATTTCCACCAATATAAATTATGATTTACTTTGAATTTAATAAATAATTATTATTCATTTTCTATTTGAATTATGTCTAAAGTGTTGATTGATAGGATAATTGAAAAACATCTATAGCTTTCAAACAGTATCACATTTTTTGAATCCAAAACATGCATCACATTCTATGCTTCGTATAATATAGGATTAAAAAAAGAAAAACTGAATTTCATGAAGTTTTGACCAAGTTAAGGTGGTTAGACATATGAGTTTTTATATTTTTTAAAATTTGTAATAAAAAATTAACAATTAATTATTTACTTGGAAAAAAATTACAAAAAATATGCATCACATCCGGACATCAGTCCTCTACTTATGTCTAAAATATTATTTAAAAATATTATCATTTTATTGTTGTTAGGGTGGTCAGAAAACACCTACTTCTTATTTTTTCCCTAAAATTTAAGTACTACTACATTGAAATTTGAAATTTTTACCAAATAGATTTTTTTTTTTAAATAAACCTAGTAGTTTAGAAACTACATTGAATTTTCTGTAGATTCTATTCTTACATATTTTTGAAATAATATAGATAACTTATTCAAATTTTTATGTCAAGTTGCCTAACTCTAATTTTTTTGAATTTTATGCCACTTAAGGGCCTGTTTTTTCCATGATGATCTTGCACATACCCACTTGGAAGGATAATTTTCTCTTGAGATGGAAGGGGATCATCTTGGATGAAACAAAATGAGATAAGGGGATCATCATGATGTTCTTGAGAGATGGGATCTTGGTCAAAGATTGGAAGGGGTTGTGGAATTTTGGTATCATTGGATGGAGTGGAAAGAATGCTTTGATCTTGATGTGCAAGGGAGTCTATGCTAGCATGCTTTTGACTAATAGATTGACATGAATCATTGGATGTAGATGGTATGATAGGAGAGGATGGTTGGATAGATTCTTTAATTTGGGTGAAAGACTCAGGAGGTTTATTTTGACTTATGGGGGATGAAGATAGATGCATGACATAGTAACATTGCACAATATTATTTGTGTTTCAGGACTTAGATTTCTTTGCACATAAATCTTCAAAAAAATTAGCAACAAGTATCTTGGAGGATGGGGATGATGTATTTCATGCTAGTAGTCTTTGGAGAGAATTGTTAAATGATTCTTTGGTTGATGGATTAGAGCTTGTGAAGTTGGATAGTGATGTTGGTGTATGAATATTATGCTTTCAGATAGGAATTTTATCAGATGGTGATACAAGACTAGTAGATGGAGTGGTGTATGATTCCAAACTTTAGGTGGTATTTCCATTGTCAATAGTATCATCAATATGATCTAAGATTTCTACAAATTTCTCATCATCACTAGGAGAAAATTTTGACCCACCTCAGAGGATATATGGTTTTGGATTATCTTCATGATTAGGCAAAGGGGCTCCTCGAAGTATGACCTTGGGCTTGTGACTAGGATTGTTAAGTATTAGGACCATTTTAGGAAAGTTTTAGGATGTTTAGAGGATGTTGTAGGATGATTAGTGAAATTTTGGGAAGGTTATGGATGGTTTAGGGATGATTATTATGATGGATGAAGCATGAGACCCAAAGGTTATGATAGGTGATGATTTTTTTTTGAGATTTGTTTTGGGAGATAGATGCAAGACACAACAGATCCAAAATGTTTGATTTTAACAATACAAGCACAAATCATAGAAGCTTGGCCACACTGGCTCCCCTCCACGACACTCACTTATAGGGTCAACCAAGCTTCAAGCCCTCATGAATCTCCCATGATAAACTCTTCACCTCTACTAAGAACTACGAGAATGTGGATGCCTTGGCAATGACCATTAATGCACCAAAAAATCGAAGGGTTTTTGGAAAACTACACAAGAGGGTTCTAGTGAATACTCGGGGACATGTCACCTCATGAGCATACAACAAGCCACTTTAGGATTTAACCACTCTACTAGGGGATCTTATAACTTTAAAATAAAAAGTAGGTACCCATTTTCTAATGGCACTACATAGCTAAGGCCTACATACCATGAGGACTTGACAATTTAGTCTAATTCTTTTATATACCAACCCAAGCCAAAAACCAGTTGGACTCATTCCCTCTTGCAAGGCAGGTCCCTCTAAAGTATAAACACAAAAACAGATGGGTCTAGATTTTTTATCACTTAGTTTGCACAAGGTGAGAGCATAATACCTACCATCCTTCAAACACAACAAACAGTGTTCATTGACCTTGTAGTCAAATCTATATGTGTGAGAAGACAATTGTTCGTTTTAAGCACCAATTGAAAAATGTGATAATAAAATGAATACACTTTGTTTCAAATCACATTCCTTTGACCACGTCTTGCACCAAACTAGTTAGTAGTTTTGATTTCAAATCTTCATTAAATGTATGTTTATATTTTTTAGCCTTTGACATGCAAACCTACAAAGAGAAAATCAATAATTAGCCACATAATTAATAATTAAGCTATGAAAGAAGAAATACAGTAATCAAAATTAGAAACTAATGTAAAATTAAAAACTACTCAAAATTAAAAACTAATTAAAAACATCTAATTAAAAATTAATCTAGAATTAAAAACTAATCTTAATTAAAAAAATAATCTAAATTAAAAGTTAATCTAAATTAAAATTTAAATCTAAATTAAATTAAATATGCATTCTAAATTAAATCTAAATTAGAAACTAAATCCAAATTAAAAAGCTAAATTTAATTTAAAGACTAAAAGCTAAATTAAAATTAGAATTCAAAAGTTAAATTAAAAGTTAAAATCTAAACTAAAATTTAAATATAAATTCTAATTAAATCTAAATTATAAAAATCTAGAAAAGTTAAAAGGTTAAATCTATAAAGTAAATCTAAATTAGAATTTTAATCTAAATTAAAAGTTAAAACTTAAATCTAAATTAAACTTTACACTAAATTAAAATCTAAAATGAATTAATTGAAATTAAAATCTAATCCTAAATTAATTAAAACCAAAGTTAGAAACTAAAAAAAGAAGAAACACCAGGAAAGGCATGTTCAAAATAAAATGTTTTGAGTGCAGTTTACAGTGAAATGATGGCAACTATGATGTGATTGCATTTATTCCTTAGATTATTCAACATTCATTCAACCATGATTGTATGATATACATAAGTTGGATTCATCAATTTAGATATATTGCAGAATGTGAGAATGCATGATTGCAGATTATGCACAAAATGGATTTCTTGAAAAGGCCTTTAAAACATTCATACAATTTTTTTTTGTAGGTCAATGATCTCTCTTCATATTGCATAAACAATAATCAAGCACTTGCTGATGAGTAATGGAAAAATAACCTAGAGTTACTTGGGTGCTACCAGATTCTTATGTTGATCCCATTTTACTACAGTAAAACATCTAGAAGGAGAAGAGCAAGTATATGCATGTGAACGATGTAAAGTAAAAATGCAGGCTATGAAACAATTCACAGTAGATAAGGTTGTACATGTTCTTGCTATTGATCTCAAGCGCTCCAGTTAATGATCATCATAATAAACAAACAATATATATTCATGATTAGAAGAATGTCTAAATAATGTAGAATATTTAAATTCAATATAATTTAGCCTGCCAAATTATTATTTCACATCCCCTAGGCAATTTTTTAAAAAATAAGCATGTCTCCATAGAATACTTGAAAATGAGGAAAATTGTAGCCATAAATTAATGATTTCACGTCAGGTTCATGATTTGTATATGCTGAAAACTGAAAAAGTGAATGATTTAATCTATAACTTCAAGTCAAAATTCTAGCACATCATTAATAAAGCCTTTCCAAATGAATACAAATGTAAAATGCAAACTAAACTATGAAAAACTAAAATAAATGCATTCAAAGGAAAATCAACTTCATTGTTTTCCTATTTCACCATGATTCTTGATTTATGCATTTGATACTCTCAGATTTTTATGAGCACAAGTGCAACAAGAAGCTATGATGAACTGAAAAGAGATTTGAAATCGAATTTTAAAATCAAAAGTTTGTATCCCAAAAATTGAGAAGGAAGAGGTTTTTATAGATGAATGCATAATGTGAAAATGGGAAATGAGAAATGAGTGGAGTGATTTATGCCATGAATCATGTTTGTCAAAATGTGCAATTTGGAGCTAATTCCATAGAAATGATTTACATGAGTTTAATGTGCAATTTTGAACTAATTTCATGGAAGTTGATTTATGTATTTTAAATTATTTAATGAAATATATGAATGCATTTTAATGATTAATGCAAATGGATGAATTAATGATTTATAAAAGATATGCATATTAATATGATGATGAATGGAAATATTTAATGAATGAGTATAATGATTATGCATGTGTAATGAATGTATTTAAGTGATTATAGATTAATGATTAATGAAATGGGTGAATTAAAGGTTTAAGAAATGCTTAAATGATTTATGACTATGCTAATGTTTAATATTTATGAAATGGGAAAGTGAAATATGCAAATGGATAAATAATGGTCAAATGGATAAATGATTAGGTAAATGGATTATGGTTATGAATAGATGCTTATATTATTTTAATGGTTTAATGGAGATATGATTATGCAGATGGTCAATTAAAATATGCAATGAATAAAAATGATTAAGAGGACATTTTTATGTGTCTACAACCATTATGATGCACGGTGAAAAATTCATTGTCAAAGGGAAACTTTAAGCATTTATGCACAACTGAAGGGACAAATTTCATGAAGAAAAATCATGGATAGCCTAGCTTTCACATGCAATTGGTCTGACTACAAGATGATGGTGAATGAGACATCTAATTTTTTTGGTCCTATTTGTAAAGGAAGAGTGATCAATCCCATCGTAGGGCAAGAAAAACCATTGTGTGTCTTGATCCATGCTTTCGGTTTATCATATATATCTTGATAGAGCTCATGAAAAAGTAAGAATTCCTTGGTGATCACATTCTCTCCATAGGTGGGATCTATTAGTATCCCATTAGTGGGTGTGTCATAGATAAATCAGCTACATAAAGATGACCATCAGGTGCATGTTTAACTATATCTTTAGAGGTGAAAGCAATGTCAAGTGGATTTTTTAGTTTGACCTTTATGAGGAATGACGTCTATCACTCCTACCATGTCATCCATAGGATCATTTTCTATAGAATAGTGTTCAATAGAATCATTGTTATCATCATCTGTATCAACATTCATCACATCATTCTTTGGAGTTTCACTAGCTTTGACAGAAGAAATATTGTGTTTTGGCATGGGGTTGGCAAAAATTTGCAAGTTTTGGTTCAGAGGGGTAAAAAACTTATTGCCCTAATCACTAACACCTCCAATGCAAAGATGACTGAAATCAATGAGGTCTTACAGAATATTTTTTAGATGCTTACAATGTTCTGTGTCATGTCCATTTTGTCAGTGATAATGGCAATAATAATTTGATCTAAATATTGAGGGTAAAGGGTTATTAGGACCAGATGTTTTAATGGGAGGCAAGGTAATGATTTTTCATTATAAAAGTTTGGACATTGTGTTATGAAGGGTATCAGGTAAGGGAGTGGATTATCTTTTTGGGTCCCCATACCTAAAGGTTATCATGGCTTTAACAAAAACTACTTGGTTATTGACATGCTGAGTTGTTTGCTAAGGGGGGTTGAATTGAAGGAATCCTTTATTCTATTTCCTAAAAGGTTGGCAATTGTTTTGGTTTACGGCTCAGATTTCTCAGTTCGGCTAGAAGTGGACTTTGTATCTTGACTACTAACAAAATTTTGATAATCATGGAGAGTGGTACACAAGTGCATGAAGGATGGAAATTTCATCATGGTAAGATTATCTTAAATCTTCCTTTTCAAATTTTCTATGAACATCTTTTGAAGATGAGGATTAAGGACCTTGACATCGATTTGGGAATAAAGCGATTGATATCATGAGATAAAATTAGTTATCTTTTCATCTCCATGTTGTTTACATCTCATCAAATTGGCCAAGGTCATTTTAGGAGTCTTATGCACTTGGAAATGGTTTAAAAGTGTCTCAAAAAGTTCATTGAATGAACTAATTGAGTTGTTCAGTTTAGAGGAGAACCATTCTGAGGTAGTATCTTTCAATGACCTAGGGAAAAGCTTAGCCAAAAATTTATCATAAAGGACAAATTCACTACGTAAAGCACTATAAGCATTAACATGGTTAGAAGGATCTCCCTTTCCTCCATATTTCTTGAATCTAGGCACCTATACAGTTTTTGGCATCGGTGTTCGCAATTTATCTCCAAGGAAAATGGACTACATTTGACATAATATGTAGGTGGGCCATTTTGATTTTTGTTGATTGCATGGAAACTTGCTTTTGAAGGGATGAAACAGTTTGGAAGAGTTGATTTATGAGAGGGTCATTGCTTGTGTTATTAAATGGAAATGGTGTAGTGCCCTCCGTTTTGATCGTCGTTGATGTTAAGTAAGTTGTTGTTGGTAATGTCATGATGATGTGGTGATTTTATTATTTAATTTAATTTTAAGATGATGAGATAACACTAATAATACACTTGGAGATGATTAATAAAGTTAATTTAATTATAAGGTTACTTGTTTGGAATTAAATAAATAATTAAGATTCAATAATAAACGTTAATTTAATTATCTTTGGGAGTTAGTTATTGAAAGTAATCGAATTTGATGAGGAAAAGTAATTATCATTTAATGATTAAATTCAATTAATAAATCTAAAAGTAAGAAAATATTAGAGAGGAATAAATATTAAAATTGTATTTAAGTTTAAATAATTAAGGTGAAAGTATTTATCAAAATAAATATATTTTATTGTAACTAAAAGAAAGATTAAATTATTAAATATTTATTAAATATTTAATAGATGATCTATTTGGTTCATCTATTAAAGAATCAATTATAAAATAATAAATAAGGGTTGTGGCGGGCATTTAATCGTAACTGTTGGAAGTTGAACGGTTTTCTCGTTGGGAGTGGAAAAGACTCCGTGAAACAAATTATTAAACAAGAAGTATTCTAGAGGAAGGGGGAGGAAATTTCAGTTCGTGAAGAGGAGGGTTCGTTATGGTTAAAATTTTCTTTTTACCATACATTGGAGGGAGTTCTCCTTATGATCGAATCTGAGACTGGCCTCCCCGACGAAATATTTGGTGGATTACTGGCGGTGTTGCTAGGAAGATTGCATGGCATCGTCTTAGCCAGGTTCCTTTCTATCTTTGATCTTCCACTTTCTTTGATTATTTCGGTTAGGCACTTTCAACAGTATATCGCCCTAAATGCTCTGGCAGTTTTCATTAGGCAATATAAATACTCTTGATATTGTTTTTTTTTAAATTGGAGAAATTATGTATATCTTTTACTCATATCTATTTCAGTCCTTAATAAAAACATCAGGTCTTGAGTCTGAATCTTACAAACATCTTGCTCTAGAAACGTATAAGTACGGGAATCATTTCATATTCTTGAACATAATAGGAAGTTTAGAGGTTTTTAATAATCTCTCTGATTTCACTATCATTCTGTCTCAACTGCGGCGCTTCATCTTAATTAGGAATTTAAAATAAAATAAAATTGCATAATTTGCTTGTTTCCTCTGTCATCTGTCGCAGTTCCAACACTTGAAAATAAAATATATGTCATAGTATAAATAACCTCCCTGAATCCTCAGCAATCTTCTCAGCCGCGCACTTGAACTCAATAGGAAGTTTTAAGATTTAATTAACCTGTTTGATTCTTCTGGTAATTTATCACAATTGCAGCAATTGAAAATAAGATATTGTCATTGTTAATAAGATAGAGAGTTTCCATTGGTCATGGTGAAGTTTAATTTCCAAACTGCAAACTTGAGCGCACCCCTGGAAACTCGCTTCCAAACAGAAATACGTTTAAAAGGAATAGTTGCACATTAATTCTCCTTCTCTTAATCCGTGTATTTGCAGCTCACCTGTCTTCTCCTCTTTAGTCTTGAGGAGAACATCTGGGATTTGATAATAATACAAGTAAATGGCGATATTTCCAAATTCCAAAACTCACCTTCTAATATTAATTGCTTCTCACATTTTTACAACCGTAACCATGTCAAACTTGGAGGAAG
The DNA here is from genome assembly GCA_007258455.2 of Sequoia sempervirens. NCBI lineage: Eukaryota > Viridiplantae > Streptophyta > Pinopsida > Cupressales > Cupressaceae > Sequoia > Sequoia sempervirens. The sequence continues at coordinate 537,508,808 of VDFB02047230.1, forward strand.
TTTGGTTCGTGTGTCTTCTCTGATGCCGTCCATGAGCAGATTGTTCAAGTGAAGAAATTGAGGACCAATGAGCAAATTATTTAATTCTCTTGGTATGCGCAATGTTTCAAGCCCTTGCCAGTTACCTCTGTTCATTCGAAGCTAAGAGAAATTGATGTTATTGGATACAACGCTTAGATGAGCTCCTTCACATAGTCTGGTAATCTAAATTTTTAAATCTCCCCGAAACCATAGGCAAAACTATCACAGCTGCAACGTTAGACTTGCAAAAGTGTAGTAAATTAAATAGTTCCTCTGAAACCCTTGGCAGCCTGTCACTGTCACAGCAATTAGAATTGAAACATTGTACAAAATTAAATAGCCTCTCTAATTTCTTTGTCAAACTGTTTGAGTTAGGGCATTTGAATTACCAATTACATATATGTGAGTGACTTTCTATTTATTTTGAATTTATATATTTTTGATACTATTCTTTTATATATATATATATATATATATATATATATATATATATATATATATATATATATATATATATATGCGTATGGTTATATAAACAAGTATAGATACATAATTATAGGTTAAAAGATTTGAGTGAAGGTAGTCTTTTATATATTTAGAATTTATGAGGATATTTCAATATATAAGTAGATTTGTATGATGAGTATTATTCAAAAGAAAATGGTTCGTATTTATATAATATGTTTATAAAATATGAATAATTTCTTTAATTGTTTTGTTTATGATTTTATGGTGGTGTAAAAGTAAAATATGAATCGAGTGTTAGAATGTTCTGTAAGATAGTGAGTTAAGTAAAAGTGTAATTTTATTTTAGGTAAATAATTAAAGTGAAAATGGTTATTTCGATAGGTTGCTTAGTAAAATATTATTTAACAAAAGATTTTAACGGAATAAACATTATTGAATTAGGTATTTAATTTTGTTGTAGATAAATGAACTGTGTATTTAGTTAAAGTAAATCGATTTATATGGTTAATTAAGTTTTAGGGTTCACTAAAGGAGATAAGTGATTCTACATTTACATAGTTTCTTTTACTTGAAGGTTAAATGATAAAGTTATTTTTAAGTGAGGATAAATCCCAGGTTCATAGGTTAATTAATTTAAATGATACTGATTAAGTGTTAAATGGTTTTAATTACCTTTTTGTCATCTAATGAGTTTGTGAATGATAATTATTTATCAAACTACTATGCAAAATAATCCATTAGTATCATCACCTTAGGATTATAATAAAGTTGTAATTTATAGAATTGTCATCTTAGTATTACATTTTTAAGTTATAATTAGGATTCATATTAAACAGTCGATGGAGTTGGTTATCTTATAAATGATATAGTTATTTTAAATATAATTATTTGTAGTAAATACTCTCTTAATTAAATTAAGTGGATATGTTAAAATAAGTGGTAAAAACGTGAAATAATGCTTAAATTAAAGGAAGGTCTTTATGGTTATAAGGTGTGAGTAAATGTGTTTTAAACAAAGTGTTTTGATTATTGGTTTAAGTGTTATTTAATTGTTTTAAGATGGGTGTTATTTGTGGGATATTTATGGAGATGTCTCAATGGCCTGTTCATTGTAAGTGTTTTAAGATAGTGTTCTTCAAGGTTGATGTGTTTGATGGTTTCCTTGTATGGAATTATTCCTTAAGACTTTGTAATTAATGTGTTTATATTCAGAAAATGATTTATTTATAGGAGTTAGAAAATTAGAATTATTAGGTAGTTAAGTTAGGTATTATGTTATTGAGTAGGTTAGTAAAGTGATTAGAGAGAGAGTTTCCTTATGTTAATAATTTGGGTAACATTGATAGATTAGTTTATTCTCAATTTGATTAGTTTCAAGTGGGATAGTTAACTTAGAAATAATGAAAAGTAGAGTTTTGTATGTTGTTGATGTATGTAGATAATATTGGCGATAAGGATTATTTCTGTTTAGGTGGGAGAATTGATTTATAAGATAAATGGAAGTAAATAAATTTGAAAACTTTAAATAGTTGGGTATTACGATAAAGGCTAGTGAATGATTGTAGATTCGATAAATGTTTTGATTAATTATATTTAGTTAAACAAAGGGTTTATGTAAATGAATAAAATTAGATGATCTTTTCTAAGTCAATTTCCCTCATATTCTTTTAATAGTTGATTTGTGGGGTTTCTATAAGAACAGTTCTAGAAAATACTTGTGATTGATATCAGGATCAAATTGTTGGTTTGAGTGGGTTGATCTTCGAAGGGAGATTGTTGTTATAATGTGTAAATTGGAATATATTTGTGTTTGAAAGAGTATACTTGTGAATAGTGTCTTATGGCTTAAACCATTAGATTTTATTTTCACTTCACAATATTGTGCTATCCTTAAATGTTGGAAATGATTGATCTTTAAACTAATGTTCTTTTTAAAATGTTTCAAGTTACTTCTTATTGAATGAATGGATATAGTATTAGAATGTGTGGTTTTATGGATTCTTTCGATGTGACTTTTCGTGAGTTGATTTTGAGTTAGGGACTTTCTCTCATTTAACTTACATTTCTATATGTCTTATTTTTCTCTTTACCTAAGTGGCAAGTTGGTTAATGTTGTCTTTGTCTTGATTGACGGTTCTGCTTGAGTGTTAATGAGTCAAATTAAAAGTTCTTTGAGTTATGGGTATTCCGAGAGGAGAAAATAGAGGTTTCCCTTGGATGTCCGATTTGGTTCGTATCGAAGTTGTTGATGTTGTTTAAGGGAATTGTTGATCTTATTTTGATGTATTCTCTCATCATATTTGAATTGAAAATAGTTCTTCAAGGTTTTGCTTTTATTGTTGTCAGATTTTCATGGGGAAACCCTAGTGTAACTTTTTGAGAGTCTTCTAGAGGATTGTTTTTATGGTTGGTCCATGTTTTCTCTCTATGTGCCTTTGTACTAGCAAGTATTTTGGTATCATTATTTTGAAAGGGTTGTATGAGACTTTATGAGACTCTGATGTTGTACTTGTTAGCAAGATGGGTAATTCCTCGCATGCTTCACTGTTGTGATCTACTGTTCTTGTTATGTTATACAATCCTTGGATTTTGGTTTTTATGTTTTGAGTGTCTAGAGAAAGAGAGTGGCTCTAAGTGGGTGGTCGACGCACAAAGGGGCGCCAGGATAGCCCTCGTTAGAGTGAAATTAAAAAGTGATAATTTAAATAATTAATTAAGGGGTGGGTAGAATCACATTAAAAAGATAATTGATGCCTCGTCCGCCGTTTAGTGCTATCACAGGCTAAAGGGGATTGAGAAGGTCGTGGTTGGCAAGATCGTTACCTTGTCTTCATGAAAGGTTAATGATTCCGCATGAGCAACCCTATGGAGCGGTGCCTTGAGATAGGTAGCCTGGATAACCATAGATGGAGGTGGCTCCTATCGCTCGGGTTGCCTGGATAATCCATCAGTAGATGGAGGCGGCACCTTGCGATAGGGTAGCCTAGAGAATCCATGTTAAGCCATGCAATGACACTCTCCTCTAACACTCCTTATTATGTTGCTTCTTTGAAAATCCTCTGGAAGTGGTTCTTTGTCTTGAATTGATGAAACATAGTTGTTTGAAATAATTTATGGTTTTACCCTATTTTGGCTTTGGTGTACTTGTGGTTTTGTATGATCTCATCGATATTTGACTTATGACCTTGTACCCTTATGGTACTGTGATATGATGTTATTGTATTGTTTAAGTGCAATTTGGAATTGTATCATGTTTTCAGTTGATTTGGAAGTGCTTCATGATCATCCTTTGGTTACTTGTTTACTGGTTATTGCTTTATTTAGGGGATGAGATTTGTGACTCTTGGATGTGGTTGATTATGTCATTGTAATTTCTGAGTGTTATGATACTTTTGTATGACATTGAGTCTTGTGGTTCTCTGTTGGATGTTCTTGGTTGAGGTCTCTTTCTTGTTAGCTCCTAGCACGGGGGGTGGGTCTTTGGACTCACATGGTCGGGTGGAACATGCCAAGCACCCCATTGGGTCCCCAGTTGAGGATTGAGAGGTGTGGATTGGTGCTATTGTGGAGACTCCAGAGTTATATTTGTCTTGGAGCCAGTTATGATACTTTGTATTCATCTATTCATTTGTATCATGCTATCTGGTGATGGTTTCACTCATATTTGGAACACTTTTGTATCATTGTACTTCTTAAACATTGTACTGTAATGAAATGTTAAACTTGGTGTGGATATTGGCTATGACAATTGTTATTCAATTTGCGTATTCAGATGGTTTCTTATCATTGATCATCATGTATGTGTTCTATTTGTTAATGCTTACTTTATATCTTTAAATTTTATTCTTTATGGTTGTTGTATGGATCTAAGTCGCGTAATGACTCCTCGTGTACCCCAAGGGATGTGTGTTAAGGAATCTATTTAAATGAAATTCATGTTATGACTTAATATGTATTACATGTATGTTATGTTTACTTTAAAAAATAAAAAAAATTGTGTTGTAATTATTGTGTTATTGTCCTTTGGGGTTCACACGGCGGGGCGTTACAAATGGAAATGGTGAAGGGGTGTATGTGTTTGAAGGACAAGTGAATGGAATGCTTATATGTTGTAAAGTGGTAGGAGATATGACATGTGATGTGACATAGGAACTAGGGATGCTAGCGGAAATACCCATAGAAGGAATCACATTACTAGTTTATTGCATTGTTGTTGTGCCTTGAGGATTGGTATAGGTAGGTATTAAGGAAATTGTTGTGGGAGGAGTAATTTGAGTTCCTCCTTGGCTTGTGACATTTCTTGTAGGTAAAGTACAACTAGTGGTTGGGGTGAGGTGTTTTCCAAATATTTGAAGTATTTCTCTCACAAGGTCAAGCCCATCTTCACTTTCAAGCATACGGTGAGTGTTATCTATAGTAGGGATGGTAGTGGTTGAAATTTTTTCATTTTGTACTTGATGTTGTAGATTAGCTAGGTCCTCATGAATTTGAATTATTTTTTCTTGTGGAAAATTATCAATACTTGTTTTAAATTGCATCACACTACTTGAAGGTAAGGAGTTGTTAACGGTATGATCCATACCTAGTGTATTAGTGTCAATACTAGGAGTGAAAGAGCTAGACATCCCATGATCCACAACAATTGTGTTATCATAGGATGACATGAGTCTCAAAATTTGTCTTACTATAGTATTAGCAATAGCACATCAAATACTCATACAAGGGATACTAAATGCAATATGAATACAAAACTAAGAACAATGAAATGCTTATAACAAAAATTCTAGAAACTAAAACAAAAGGGAAATAACAAAAAATAGAAAATAAAAAATAGAGCCTTAAATGCCAGAAGATGCAGTTTAGAATATGCACAAGGAGTAATTCACCCAAGGTGGCGAATGAGTCCCAGTAGGGTTTTTTTTCAAAACATTCAAGAAATTTTAATTGAATTTTATGCTTTTTATGTTTTATGATCTGTATCTTGGATGCAAATGCATATTTTGTTTCATTTTCAATGAAATTAGATGCAAAAATGCAAACTATATGAGCTTTCACTAATACAATAATAGAAACCCTAGAATACAAATTACCTAATGCAATGTTAATGCAAGGAAAATCTAAGATGACAATGCACTCTAGATAAGAATTATGATGTTTTAAATGCAGGTTCATCAAAATTGAACCTCTTAAAATGGGGGTTGTTAAGTGCTATCGTATGGTTTAGAACATAGAGCACACCCACTTTCAAGATATTGCACTCAAGGATAACCCTAGAGATCTTAATGCAAAAGAGAAATAGATCTTGCAATAAGGCTATATCAGAAGTTGAATGTAAGAAAATAAGAGGTTCATCACCAAGTTTAGACTTGGAAAAGACAATGAAATGACAAAATACAAAAACCATAATATGATGCAAACTTGATTTAAATGACCTAGAAATGCAAGTAAAGAAAAATAGAAGGATTGGAGATAGAAGGTGTGCACGTGGAAATATGGAAATGGTTGGATGGAGGCCTAGAATACTAGAAATTGTGTTTTAATGTTGAATGGGACTCATTTTCCAATCTGGGAGAATTAGTCCAAAATCTTGAAAACTGTGCAGGAATAAGAATCTACCAAAAGGGTATTTGAATCTCTAGGAATCTGAAATTTCATTGAAACTAGGACTCATTCGCTAGAAGTGGTGAATCAGTCTAGTTAAGCTTTTTTGAAGCTTCAAACTCTAATCCTACTCTTCTTTGTTTTCTCTATCCTTCTTGATTGATTTCTAGATCCAAAACCCTAATTTGCAACCTGTAGGTCTTCTCCAATGTTCTCAAAGGATTGATGAAAACTTTGAAAATTTAAAATGATTTGACAAATTTTCTTGAATCTTTCTCCTTGGGAAATCTGCAACCTAGACCTATAAATCACACAAAAAGGAGAGGGAAATATGTTGTTGGGTTAGTGGATAGGGGTTTTCCTTGGTTGAATCCCTTGTTGGTAGTCAAACCTTGAAATGAAATCAAATAAGAATGGAGAATGATGAATGCACAAATGCCAATGTTTCAACTCACCAAACTATTGAAATGAAGTGCTACAACTATGATTGATATGGCTCCATTAGATGTAGATCTTGACTCTTGCTTGAATTGGATAGATCTTGAATGTAATGCTTGGTTGAATCACAAAATCCTACATCACAATTGTTAGCTCCAAAAAAAACATAATGCATGAAATCCTTGACATGATTATAGATGCTTGAATGTTACTCTAAAATGCTTCACAATCTACTCTTGAATGCTCTTGTGAAATCAACTTTGCTATTAGGAATTCTCTCACAAAAGTCTTAGGTGAAAATGAATGAAAGAACCTTGTATTTATACTCAATTATGCAATAATTCTCAAAATTACAACACTAAAAGCTGACATCAAATCTAAGAGGATAAAATACCACCAAAAATTTGAATTAATTTTAATTTTGAGCCACACGAGACTTATTCGCCCAAGGTGGCGAATGAGTCCCACTAGGCCTAAATTTTGAGACCAATTTTAAAAATGCTTAGAAATATGTGAAATCAGGTTCGAGACTCAAAAATATAGGTGGGACTCATTCAACCAAGGTGGAAAATGAGTCCCATATCACTAAATTTGGGCCATGGGTATGTGTAGGATCATGATGGGCCAAAAAGTGGCAGTATGATGGGTATGTGGATGACAGCATTTTTTTTACCCAAAATTGATGAAATGAAAAGGGTTTTTAAAGGATATTATCACATTTCCACCAATATAAATTATGCTTTACTTTGAATTTAATAAGTAATTATTATTCATTTTCTATTCAAATTATGAATAAAGTCTTGATTGATAGTGATTGAAAAAATCTATAGCTTTTCGAACAGGTATCAAATTTTTGAATCAAAACATGTGTCACATTCTATGATTTGCATACTATAGGATTAAAAAATAAAAATTGAATTTCATGAAGTTTTGACCAAGTTAATTGGACATGAGTTTTTATATTTTTAAAAGTTGTGATAAAAATTCATAATTAATTATTTACTTGGAAAAAATTACAAAAAATGTGCATCACATTGGGACATGAGTCCTCTACTTATATCTAAAATATTATAAAAAATATTATCATTTTATTGTGGTTAGGGTGGTCAGATAGACACCTACTTCTTATTTTTTCTCTGAAATTTAACTATTACTACATTGAAATTTCAAATTTTCACCAAATAGATTTTTTTTTTTTTTTAAAACCTAGTAGTTTAGAAACTACATTCAATTTGCTACAAATTCTATTGTTCAATATTTTTAAAATAATATAGATAATTTATTCAAATTTTTACGTCAAGTTGCCTAACTCTAATTTTTCTAAATTTTTTGCCACTTAAGGGCCTTTTTTTTCCATGATGATCCTGAACATACCCCCATTCAAGCTTGAAACACGTATATTATGATTGGTTCATGATTTGTGTCCAGATTATCTTCAAAATGATGTAATAAATGAGGTTGTTGGATGCAAAATAGGGCTAATTAAAGCATAAGAAATCCCAATTATTAATGATAACCCTAGTAAAGTGTGAAAGTGTGTTACAACACTTTACAACACTCCAAATAAGGATGGATTAAGGTTAAAAAAGGTTTATTATATGTAGTTATTTGATAAAACCTTAGAAAAGTGTGAAAGTGTGTTAGGACACTTCACAACACTTTAGCAAGGTACCATTTAAGTTCATTAGTTCACAAGGGCCCAGGACTTAATGTAAATGTTTAAAACACATTGCAACACTAAATCAAGGCACCATTAAGCTTAATTCATAATGAGGGCCCAAACAAACAAGGAAATGCACAAGGGATACTTTTTTTGTTGCCACAACTTTGAAGAGTGATTTAAAAATAAATAAATAGTAGTTATTCTAATCAAAGGTACAAATCAATTCATCTTACATAAAACTTTAAATGTAAACTAACAAGTAGTTGTAGTCTATTGCATTCCCTTGTAAGAGTGTGATTTATTTATTACTTCTAAGCTACTATTTCTAAAAATACAATATATTTAACAACTATAAATAAAGTAAATGAAATTATAAATTTGTTGAAATAAATATATTTATTTATGTGCCAAAATATTCATTCCAAACCCTTATTTTTACCATTTTCCAAAAGAAGAGCCAAAAATAAATAAATGTATTTAATATTTTAATTGCCATGAATTATGAGTGTCCTAGAAATTTAGGCTATGACTCATTGAACCCAAGGGCATATGGGTCCCCTTCATGTGCTAGGACCCATTTAAAAATATTTTTTTGGTGGTCTTTTAATGATTCAACTTCAAATTCTAAGTGGCATGTTTTGGAATATATTTTTTGGTAAATTAGATAAACACCTATAAATACATAGTCTTTTGGCAATTTGGAATCTAACACTTTATAAAGAAACATGATCTAGAATTAAGAAAATTAACAAAAGAAAATATTATTCTCAAGAGCATTCAAGAGCAACATTATTAGTTGTTTAGAGTAGCAATCAATATCCTAACATCATGTCCAAGTTTATGTGTGTCCATGTCATCTTGTGGGTATGTGCAGGATCATCATGGAAAAAACAAGCTCTTAAGTGGTAAAAAATTCAAAAAAATCAGAGTTAGGCAACTTGATGTAAAAATTTGAATAATTTATGTATATTATTTCAAAAATATGTAAGAATAGAATCTATAGAAAATTGAATGTAGTTTCTAAACTACTAGGTTTCCTTAAAAAAAAATTCTATTTGGTGAAAATTTGAAATTTCAATGTAGTGGTACTTAAATTTCAAGGAAAAATAAGAAGTAGGTGTCTGTCTGACCACCCTAACCACAATAAAATGATAATATTTTTTTATAATATTTTAGATATAAGTAGAGGACTCATGTCTTGATGTGCTGCATATTTTTTTGTAATTTTCTTCCAAGTAAATAATAAATTATTATTTTTTTATTACAACTTTTTAAAAAGTATAAAAAATCGTATGTCTGACCACCTTATCTTGGTCAAAACCTCATGAAATTCAATTTTTATTATTTTAATCCTATAGTATGCGAAGCATAGAAGGTGATGCATGTTTTGGATTCAAAAAATTTCATACCGTTTGAAAGCTATAGATGTTTTTCAATCAACCTATCAATCAAGACTTTAGTCATAATTTGAATAGAAAATGAATAATAATTACTTATTAAATTCAAAGTAAAGCATAATTTCTATCGGTGGAAAACTTAGAATCTCCTTTAAAAACCCTTTTCATTTCATCAAATTTGGGTGAAAAAATAGTCGTCAACCACATACCCATCATATTGCCATTTTTTGGCCCATCATGATCCTGCACATAACCTTGTCAAGGCTAACATGCATTGTAGATCCTCAAGCATCCAAACATTCAAGCATTCAAGCAAATTAGGCAAGCGAGATCCAATTCCTTTGAAGAGATGTGTATTAATTTAGTCCTTCAAGGAAACAATTGAAGGGTGGCAAGTTGTAAAAATTGTTCATTCACCATTTCCTACCCTTTTATTATCTTTTAATCAAGGTTTAATTATCAAATTGGGGTTTGACCAAGGAAAACCTCCATATAAAAAAAAAAAAAACATTTTTCCCTCTTTGTGTATGTGTGGATTATAGGTTAAAGAAATATTAAAAAAGATCTTGAAGAGAAATTTTACATTGTTGCATTTTTTGTCATCATTCTTGCCAAGACACAAAAACTAAGTTGTAGAATCTATTTCCCATTTTGACAAGTTTGTAAAAAAAAGAAGCATCTCAGATCTGACATGAGAGGACTATACAAAGTATTTTTAAAGCCCAATCAAGGATACATTTTTTAATGCCCTAACTAGGAAAAACCAATAAATCACAAAATGATTACTCAAAATTAAGAAATAAGTTAAGCAATGCAATTGATATAAAGATAAACATCCCTCAATTGATTAAGAATTTATTTAATTATATGGAAACAAAAGGATAATGTTAGATTCTTATAATTATTAATCCTTGAAATGCATTTCATACACTATTATCTTCCATGAAGTAATGTGTAATAGTAAAAACACTATTGTCTTAATAGCATCATTCTCTATTACCTAACTCATTGACTAACTCTTTATATTCCAAATAGATGATTGTTTGATTATACCATGTAATAAAATTATTTAATACTTGACAATAAAATAGAATATTTGGACATAGCCACATTAGAGACTTAAAACTGACTTAAAACTCCACTGAGGACTAGGGATTTTCCAAATCCAACTAAAGATAAACCTAAAAATTTAAAAATCAAAGCTGGAATATACCTTTATCAAATCCATAACTCTCAAACTATCATCATTAATTTCATCCATCAACTTAACTAGCATCTAAAGTGCCACCAATTTTGGACTCTTTTCAAAAATGAATTATTAGCCAAAATGAATTCTTTGAAGGTATAAAGAAATAATTAAATTTATCCACCTGTGAGTCCAATTCAAGAATTACTCAATATATTTATTAAAGAACTAAGGAAATATTATAGTTAAACTAGAATTAGCAATGACGTAGCAAAGACTAACAAGGCTCCAACAAGATTCATATAAAATGATATGCCCACAATAAATTTTTGTTTTATAAAACTTGATTCATTTGGTTTTAAGAAAATGAGAATAGCGTTTAACACTTCTTTAAATTATACAGAACAACACATCAAAATATACATGAATTAAATACTTACAATAGGGTTCATATATGGGGATTTCTTTAATCATGGGATTGAAGCACGATGAAACATGGGCTAAAAAAGAGACACTCTTCTTTTATTAGGTTATATGAACTATTTCACATTCTCCAGTCTGAAGGCATATGATCGGTATAAGGTGATTTTGCAGGTTGATTTTACTTGGCTATGTGGGTTGTCAAAAGTATATCTACATATGGATTATTATGCCAGTAATTGGAAATTTTAGTATAAGATACATAATTTTGCTTATGACTGCTTATGGCATTTTGAAAAGCTTTCCATAGCAGTGGAAGGGTTTGTAAATTTATTTCTAATAGTATATGTTATACTTTGGATTCACATACTTTGATATTGTAAATTTTACATATATTACTATAAATATAGGCTAACTGCCTTTGGTTGAATATATATATATATATATATATATATATATATATATATATATATATTTTAAAACTAGAAGTAGAGACCTTTCGTTGAGAGATGATTGAGAAAAAGAACCAATCAAATCTTCACTAAAGAACCATGCTACTGAGATTTCATGACACTATCACCTTTAACATAAAGAACTTGAGATTGTACCAAAGATCATTTGAATTTCCCAAATGGTTCGCTAACATATTAGTGAGCATTCACTTGCATGTCAAGTAAGGATTTCTTTACGGAAGCTTGGGAACATAGAACTAAGCATGGAGGACTAGCTTAAAGTAAAGGAAACAAATAAATCTGCACAAACAGTATACGAACAATGCTTATGAGGGCGTATTGTTGAGAAATTGGAATCACTTGTAGCTTTTCGCAAAGAGAGGAGGGATCCAAAAAATGAGGCGACACATCCTACGGAGGCTAGAGAACTAGATTGTAAAGCATTGGCATAAAGACTAGGAAATTTTTATCTACGATAGGACAAACATTGCACTAGCTAAAAGGGGTCGATTTGGTATTGCAAAGGAAATTTTTACACAAGTACAAGAAGCTACGATAGGAACACCGTCATTGGTTGTAACATAAAATACTTGTTACCCTAAATCTCAAATATCAATTATATATATACCACCTAAGGTATTTAGATATTTAGCTACCATGATTTTATAAAAGAATTGAATGTAATTCTTTCCCAGGCTTTTATAACCAACCAATTTACTCAATCAATCTACCTCCACATGGGTGAAACATTTTGACTATAGATAATCACATTACCAATTAATGTATTTTACAAGCTATTGACCACATATAAATTATCATGCTCTTTTAAACTTTCTTTTTAATTTAACTCTACATTCATTTTCTTTTGTTAGTTAGTTAATTGTAAGAAAATCATACACTGTAAAATCAAGAATACAAAGATTAAAAGGATAGGTTGAAAAATAAATACTCTCGTTACCCTCTTTGTAAATAAAATTTAGAAGCAAGGAACAATAAAGTTAAAAGTAATTAAACTTATAAGGAAATGTAAACAATTATTCAACTAAGGTAGTTTAAGGATATTTTATTGAATTCAATAAAACAATTAATGCATATTTTGCCTGGTTTCTATTAGGAAAAACATGTATACGTTTTGTAGCTTAGGGTTTTCTTTTAATTCTTCTGTGAATCAAATACACAACATCTATTTGACACGGAGTTCAATTTTCTTTCCAATTAAATAGACCTTTTGAAAAGTACAAAACCTAATAGTATAAATAAATATATATAAAAAAAAAATATGTGAGTGATCTTATTTGTTTATAGCCCATGGCCTTTTCCCAAAGAACAACTATGAAAGTTTATCAATATTCATACAGTATTACTATTCATACACACATAAATACATAACCTCTTGAATTCCTTATTTTCCCCAATTTTCAGCAAAACTTTCATCTATAACACAAAAGCTAAGAAACCCAAAACTCGAGGAGGCAAGCCCAAATTCATAATACAATCAAGAAAATAAAATAAAAATCAAACATGTACACAATAAAAAAGAACCCGTTGTTGGATTTTTCAAAGGGGGGGAAGGGGGATTTCGTTCTCTCTCGGGGAAAACAAACTTACATTTTTTATTTTTATTAATAATCCCAAACTTTGCACTTCCTTTGTGGCAAACCTTCCAACACATCCTCCTACATTCCACCGCTAATTCCCTGCACAACCACAATCACCCTCCTTCATTCCAATTTGCACATAACACCATTTTAATTACACCTCCCTGAAAGAGGCTCCATGCCCTCCTCAACCGCACATGAAGGAGGATCTCAACCCGTAGGTTAGATCCGCTCCTTGTTCAAACACTCAACCCCATAACACACACAATAGAAGAGAAATAAATAGATAAATAGATAAACAACATACCCCTAAGAAATATAACAATAAAAGAAATCATTTATTCATTCAATCTCTACAATGTAAATTAAAATCATTAAAATAACCCTACCTTGGCAATCCAAGTTAGGATCAATCCAATCTAGGGGAGCTCTTGAGTCCTTCCTTTCCAATGAACCTATTCTAGCCAATTCCAGAAAAAAAAACGAAGAGAGCAAGAGAGAGAGAGAGAGAGAGAGAGAGAGAGAGAGAGAGAGAGATCGAATTCACCCAAAAGTCTTTTTTAAATAAACTACCTGTATTTTTTTCAACTTACCACAATTGAAAAATCACTTGCAAATCAGGACACAACCTTTTCATAAACTCATAATAAAATCAACCAATATTTAGCATAATCCTCTTTCCTGCTTAAATGGTAAAAATGAATAATCAAAGGAATAAATGTATAAATAAATAAATCAACAGATTTTAAACATCAGGGGCTTTGCCTCCAAATTTCAAGGGCATGGCTCCCCACCTACAATATCTTTGCACAAGCATTAGTACTTTTTGGGAAATATAATGAAAACACAATATCTATATATATACATAGAAATTTTCTAGCATTTAAATTCAAATCTACTTAAAATTGCAAAATTTAGATATTCAACAAAACAATTTTGGGGTCCATACCATATTAACCAAATAACATTATGAATGATCAAAAGCATGTTATTAGATAACCATACCACATCATCCAAAATTTGTAAATATCTAAACATGTAAAATTACTATATGTGTCCACAAATCAAAATAGCATTGTCCATGTACCAAAACCACCTCATAAAACATGTCCAACGCACCACACTATAAAAACATAAACCAACCAAAGTATCAAAAGTAGCACTAGTGACCCCCTTACATTCTCTCATCCCCCCTCCCCCCCCTCGCCGAAGGGTAAAGCTTCTTCCTAGAAGCTAGCAAAAGATATGGAGATAAATATCTCATTTTAGCTATATCCTCCCATCACTAGTATACAAACAACAATATATGACTAAATAAACTACTAAAAATTGCATATAAATGACTAATTTTAGTCACATGACTATTAGTGGTTTATTTGTAGTCATTTATAACACCACCAAATTTATGAATAAACTATTTTAGTCATTTATTTAGTTATGGTAGTGATTTATTTAGTCATATTTAATCATTAATTTAGTCATTGATTTTTGTTAACTAGTCATTTATTTAATCACGGTAGTCATTACTTTAGTCATATATTTAGTCATTAATTTAGTCATTTATTTAGCCATTTATTTAGTCATTAATTTAGTTATTAATTTAGTCATATATTTAGTCACTAATTTAGTCATATATTTAGTCATTATTTTAGTCATATATTTAGTCATTAATTTAGTCATTATTCTAGTTATATATTTAGTCATTAATTTAGTCATATATTTAGTCATATATTTAGTAATTAATTTAGTCATTAATTTAGTTATATATTTAGTCATTTTTCTTTACTGGTTTTCATTAATTGGTAGAAAATATTGTCATGAAATGAATAATTTATTAAATACCATAATTTTTTTAATGCAAAACTAACATAATATTAAACTTCAACTAAAACATAAAAGCAAAGAAAAATATTACATATACAAACAAGATACAACATGTTAGAATTAAAAGATTGATTCAACATCATGATAAACAAATGTAATCTATAATAAAAAATTTAATGCAAATATACATACATAAATATATATATATCAAGTTACAAGATGTCAAAGCTATCTAAGAATATATATGTAAATATAATGAAAAATGTCAAAGTTGTCTAAGAGTTTCCAACTCTTTCAAATACACCATGATAATTAAGATCCCTAAACAACACATTCAAAATACTATATAAAGTAGTGAGCCAAGATGTCTAACAATAACTAGTACATGATAAACATTTTCAACTATATGATTTTTTGCAAATATTTTAGTGGCCACCATGTGAAGGTTCCCTCTTTCTCTTTTAGACGAACAACTCCATCTATTTTGTCTTTTTAAACAAGGGGTATGTTACTTGTGACCTTTAACATGTTTACATTTGCATCTCCTATTCCTTACAAGTTGACTCCATGACAAGGGAGCAAACTCGAGACACAGAAAATGATGCAACAACTAGAGAAATTTATTATTATTTATAATGAAACTTATTACATGTAGAGGATCACAAATCTTCAAGCTTTGCAATACATGCAAGTTACAAAAAAATACAGAAATTACAGTATTTTTCCCTTTCACAGCATGCAAACTCTTTCCCCAAAAAGCTACCAAAAATCAGAAGCCCATAAATAGAGCTCCTTTCCAATTTGGAGCCAAAACAGCATTCAAATTTGAGTTTTGGTGTTTTGGCGCCCAAATTACAATTTGAAATTCAAATTTAAATTCACATTTGAAAATTAGCACATTTCTAAAAATGCACCAACTTCCAAAAGCCATAACTTTTAATCGAACCATTGGATTTTCAATGATAATACATTTTCAAAAAGCTCTCAAAAAGATGTTGTGGCACAAAGTAGGGCCTATGGCCAACTACTTTAGGTTTTCAAAAAAATTTGGGCCCATCCGGAGCCTCTAAGGGCCTATTTGGCTTCAAATATTTTAATAGCTAAAGGGGGCATCGAGAAATAAAAAAACATCTGAGAAACAACCAATAGGAAATTAAAATATTTCTTTTTTGGGGTGATGTAGGATTTCCCTTACACCACTAGATACTCCTGCATCAGACACCTAGGGTAATTTGAGAAGTGACCTCGTCACATCGCAAATGGTTGAGGAAAATCCAAGCGGTCAACCTCTGTTTTGGGCAGCCAGGATGAATCTTCCACAAAACTTCCTCTCCATTTCACTAGATATTCTTCATACTGTCTGTTTCTGGTACTCCTTCCCACATGGCTATCCAGGATTGCTTCAATCTCCTCCCTCTCTGAAGTAGGTGCGGGAATGTTACATTGTTATATTGCTTTCAAGTTGACTCCATGACGGGGGATCAAACTCGAGACACAAAAAATGATGCAACAACTAAATAAATTTATTATTATTTATAATGGAACTTCTTACATGCAGAGGATCAAAAATACTCAAGCTCTGCAATGCATGCAAGCTACAAAAAATTACAGAAATAACAGTATTTTCCCCTTTTGTAGTGTGCGAACTCTTTCCCCAAAAAGCTATCAAAAATCAGAAATCCCGCCCATAAATAGAGCTCCTTTCCAAATTGGAGCCAAAACAACATTCAAATTTGAGTTTAGGCGGTTTTTCATCCAAATTACAATTTGAAATTCAAATTTAAATTCACATTCAGTAATTAGCACATTTCTAAAAATGCACCAACTTTCGGAAGCCATAACTTTTAATCCGACTGTCGGATTTTCAATGATAATACCTTTTCGGAAAGCTCTCAAAAAAATGATGTAGCACAAAGTAGGGCCTACGACTAAATACTTTAGGTTTTCAAAAAAATTCGGGCTCATCCGGAGTCTCTAAGGGCCTTCAATTTGGCTTCAAATATTTTAAGGGGGTATCCAAAAATGCAAAAACATCTAAGAAACAAACAACAGGAAATTAAAATCTTTCTTTTTTTAGGTGATGTAGGATTTCTCTTACACCACTGAATGCTCCTGCATCAGACACCCAGGGTAATTTGAGAAGTGACCCCATCACATCATAGATGGTTGAGGAAAACCCAAGCGGTCAACCTCTATTTTGGGCAACCAGGATGAATCTTCCATAGGCATTCCTCTCCATTTTACCAGATATTCTTCATATTTCCTATTTATGGTACTCCCTCCCACACGACTATCCGAGATTGCTTCAATCTCCTCCTTCTCTGAAGTAGGTGCAGGAATGTTACACTGTTCTATTGTTGGACCATTCTTTGTGCCACCTTCATGATACTTTGTCAAATCTGCAATGTTGAACATAGGGGAAATTTTGACTCCATCCAACAGCTCTACCTCATATGCGTTCCCTAAATCATGCTTCTTCAAAATTTTATAGGGACCGCACTACTTCATCTTCAATTTGTTATAAGTTCCCACTGGAAACCTTTCCTTCCTTAAGTGGACCATCACTTCATCACCTACCTGAAACTCCTTATTCCTCCTCTTCTGATATGGCTTAGCCTTATACTGCATATTCATCTTTTAATGTGTTCTCTTACATCTTCATGTACATTCTTGATGTTCTCTGCAAATTCTTTAGCTTCAACACTAGTCTTCTTCTCTTGGTCCATCTTCCTCAATTCTGGAGTAGTTCTAGGACTACCTCCATACACAACTTGGAATGGTGATCTTCTTGTACTTCTATTGACAAAATTCTTGTAAGAAAATTCTTCCTGGGGTAAAATCAAGTCCCATCCCTTGGGTTTATCCCCTACCAAACATCTTAGTAGGTTACTCAGACTTTTGTTCACAACCCCAATCTACCCATCAGTCTGTGGATGGTATGTAGAATTGAACTTCAACTCTGTCTTTAATTTTTTCCACAAGGTCCTCTAAAAGTATCCCACAAACTTGGTATCACGATTTGAGACTATACTCTTTGGCAGACCATGTAGCCTCACCACCTCTCTAAAGAACAAGTCAGTGATGTGGACTGCATCATGGGTCTTCTGGCAAGGAATAAAATGCGCTATCTTTGAAAATCTATCTACTACCACAAACACTGAATCATTCCCTCTCTGTGTCCTTGGAAAACCAAGAACAAAGTCCATACTTATATCTTCCCAAGGCCTCTTTGGTACAGGTAGGGTCTGATACAACCATATATTTTGGCTCACTCCCTTAGCCATTTGGCAGACCCTGCAACTCTACACAAAATTCTTCACATCTTGTGACAATTGGGGCAAATAATAATGTTCACCAATAATGGCAATAGTCTTATCCCGACCAAAATGTATTGCCATTCTTCCACTGTGCTTCTCTTTTATCAGGTTCTCCCTCATGGAACTCCTTGGAATACACAATTGGCTTCCTTTAAACAACATGCCATCTTGGATTATGAAATCCAACCACCTTGTCTTTTCAACTATAGCAGGCTCCTTGCAATCTTTCCAAGCTTCTACAAAATTAGGATCCTCAGGGTACAAAGTCTTGAGTTCATTGAACCCGACCACTTCAATCTGCATCTCATTCAACAATGTTTGCCTCCTACTTAAGGCATCTACAACCCTATTCGACCTCCCACTCCTATGTTTAAAAAAAAAGTTATAACTCTACAAAAATTCTACCCATTTCATATGCCTCTGATTTAATTTTCCTTGACTATTCAGATACTATAATGCTTGATGATCAGTAAATAGAACAAATTCCTTCGGTAGCAAATAATATCTCCATTTCTTTAATGCTTGAACTATTGCATAAAATTCCTAATCATATATAGAGTACTTTCTCTTTGCATCATTTAACTTTTCACTGAAATAGGCAATGGGCTTACCTTCTTGGCTCATCACTACTCCAATGGCACAGCCACTGGCATCACAATCCACCTGAAACACCTTATTGAAATCTAGGAGGGCTAAAATTGGTTTCTTTGTCACCTTCTGCTTCAATAGATCAAAACTCTTCGTTGCTCCAGTGCTCCACTTGAACTATTTTCTATCCCCTCTCATTGTTTCAGTTAGGGGTGCACAAATACTATTGAAGTTTCTAATGAACTTTCTATAAAAACTAGCCAAACCATGGAAAGATCTCACCTCAGTAGTAGTTCTTGGGGTAGGTCATTCTAGAATAGCCTTCACCTTCTCTGGGTCCATCTTGAGACCTTCCGCCGAGACAACAAACCCCAAGTACACTAACTCCTTCTTCACAAAACTACACTTCTTCAAATTAATCGATAATTTCTCTTCTCTCAACTTTTCAAAGACTCTATGAATATGCATCAAATGCTCACCCAAGGACTTACTGAATATCAAAATATCATCTAAGTACATAATAACAAAACTCCCTAAAAACTCTTTTAGTACCTTGTTCATGAGCCACATGAGTGTGCTCGGTGCATTGGTTAGCCCAAAGGGCATGACTAACCATTCGTACAAGCCCTCTTTGGTCTTGAAGGCAGTCTTCCATTCATCTCCCTCCCGAATCTGGATCTGGTGATATCTGCTTTTTAGGTCAATCTTTGTGAAGTACTGTGATCCCACAATAATGGGTTACAGTTTTTGGCCAAACTTGACATTAAAATCAGAATTTTAGACTAGACATTCACTTTCTTACACCTATAGTAGCTAAACCATTAAGGTTTTGAAGATGAATCAAACTAGTTATTTTTTCTACTAATCAACATTTTTAAAAAGTGATGTTTACTTCGGCCCACATAACTCTTTTTTTAGATAGGATACAATTCTAATTTCTAAAATACAAAATTTTCACACCAATATCTAGGGGATGGATATTTTTTCATAATTTTTTGTTACATATTTTATTTTTAATTAATTTTCCAAGTCAGCGTAATTAGAATTTGGAAAGAGGTGTACTTCGGCTTGCATAACTTTTTTTGTATTCATTTAAATTAACTTATTCTTTTTTTGTTGGAATAAGGACATTAATAACTAGTGCACATATATTTTTTAGAATTTTTTTTCTCTATTTTTCTATTTTTTGGTATGTGTGAAATAAAGAATTTGATGTTCATTGAAAATCCTACATTCACAAGAAATCAAAAATAAATATAATAATAAAATTAAACATATTTAAAATTATACTTTTTGGGAAGCTTATAATAAGGGATGTAGGCTTACAAAACAAAATTTTTAAATGAAATCATTTGATCACCCAAAAGGTAAATCGAAAGTGGTTTTTCATCAGCATTTTGATAGGTGTAGAGGAGATTCGATTATAGGTATGGTTTAAATCTAACAAGGTTCTATCCAAGGGGGTTTGATCAATCCCTCTTTAATTAAAATAATTTAAATGGAACCTTTCAAGTCATAAATAATTGTATTTTCTAAAAATATGTGATTTCAGGCAAAAATCAAGATATCCCAAAAAGTGTAACCCATTATTGTGGTAGCACGCCCACTCAAACAGTCCATCAAGTCATCCATCCTTGGCAAGGGAAATTTGTATTTTATTGTTATCTTATTTTTGGCTTGGGAGTCTGTGCACATTCTCCACTCCCCATCCTTCTTCAATGCTAGTACTGCAGGTACTGCACATGGACTCAGACTCTCACAAATCAAGCCCTTTCTCAACAATTCATGAACTTGTCTGTTAAACTCCTCATTTTTTGCAGGAGTCATTCTGTGAGCTTCCTTATTTGGAAAACTGGCTCCAGAGATCAAATCAATCTAACGAATGATCTTCCTCACTAGTGGTAAACCCTTAGGTACACTATTAGAAACAATCTCCTGAAACTCACCCAATAGTCCAAAAAATTCTACTGGCACCTTCTCATTATCTTCCTTATCCATTCTAGGAATCAATGCATAACACATACACTCATGCTTCATCCCTTCTAAAAATTTCCTTCCATTGACAAAACAAATTATAGCACTATTGCATACCTTTTCTTCATCCTTCTTCAGGTGTTTCATCTTATGGCGGACTACATCCTTCATTAGGGAATAAGTGTTTGCATGGCCATCATGTACAACTCGCCTATCGAACTGTCGTAGCCTCCCCAACAACATGTGACATGCATCCATGGGAATGATATCACATAGTACCTCATCACGATAGCTTCTGATCTTGAACCTCACCAGGCACTACTCATTGACCAAAACTTTGTGATCTTTTTGCAACCAGGCAATTCGATATGGATGTGGATGCCTTTCCCTTTTCAGCTTCAATTTTGTAATTATCTCTTTTGACACCAGATTATCAGTGCTCCCACTGTCAATAATGACATCACAACATTTGTCTTCACACTTGCACCTTGTGCAAAATAGATTATTCCTCTGTTCTGGTTCCTTCTCATCAGTCACCAGGGCTCTTCTAACCACTAGGGCTTCTCCCCTTTCTGCATCATCTGAATGCTCAGATTGAACCTCCTCATCTGCATGTGCAACCCTTCCACAACCTTTCGTAATTCTATCTATCCTTCCTTGGTGTTGTGGACACTCATAGGCTCAATGCCCTTCTTCACCACAATGGAAACAAGTTCCTCTGAAACCACCTCTTTCTCGTCTTGGCCCAGATTTTCATCATCCTCTACCTCTTTGATCACCACTGTTTTGATCATGAGGGCCGTAGAAGTTATCATTATTTTGGCATCGACTGGTACCCACATCTTCATTTTTCCTTCCATCCACATTTCAACTCCCAGAAGATCTTCCACTACCCCTTCCGCTTTGACCTCCTCATCCTTTTTGCTTGCTGTCAAATATTTTGTTCAGGTTTTCCTACACATTTAGAGAAAACTGGTATGCATTCTCAATGGTGGTCATTCTAACCAGGCTTAGCTCCTCTTGAATGCTTGGTCGTAACCCATTGAGATAATAGACTATCTTCTCCTTAGGTGATCCCACAAAGCTAGTTTACAATTTCTGGGAGAAACTAATTTTTGTTGAAATCATATATTTTTAGAAAATATAATGATTTAAGCCTTAAAAGGTTCCATTTAAAGAATTCCAATTGAAGAGGGTTTGATCAAACTACCTTAAATCAAACCCCCTTGGATAGAACCCCACTAGTTTTAAACCATACCTATAACAGAGTCTCCTTTACACCTATCAAAACGCTGATAAAAAACCACTTTTGATTTACCTTTTGGTGGATCAAATGAATTCATTTCAAATTTATTTTTTTGAAAGTATGTACTCCTTATTATAAGCTTCCTATAAAGTATAATTTTAAATAAATTTAATTTAATTATTATATTTATTTTTTATTTCTCGTGAATGTAGGTTTTTCAATCCAAAATCAAGCTCTTTGTTCTGCACATGTCAAAAAATAGCATATTATTAAAAAAAAAAATAAAAAAATATTTGTACACTAGATATTGAAGTTCTTGATCCAACAAAGAAAA
Source organism: Sequoia sempervirens (assembly GCA_007258455.2). Taxonomy (NCBI): domain Eukaryota; kingdom Viridiplantae; phylum Streptophyta; class Pinopsida; order Cupressales; family Cupressaceae; genus Sequoia; species Sequoia sempervirens. The sequence continues at coordinate 537,531,335 of VDFB02047230.1, forward strand.
AAAAATTGAATTTCGATACACACAAAAAAAGTTACGCCTTATACAGTCGCACTATGTTTGAATTATAATTGGTTTGAATTCAAAACTTCATTAAAGAAAAAATATTCAATAAAAAAATATCTAACCAAGTGGAAGCACTAGATATCAGAGTTAGGAATCTAAATTTGAAAGAATTAGAATTTTATCCTTCATAGAAAAAAATTTATGCGTTATACGGTGAGTGTCACTTTTTAAAAATGTTGTTTTCTGAAAAAAACTAGTTTTTGAGGCAGATGGAAAAAGAAGTGCAATTTGATTCCAAAAATTTTGAAAAAAATATATTTAGAATCTATGGACAAAATTTCACAAAACTCTAGTTTGCATCATCTTCAAATTCCTCACGATTTAGCCGCTATAGGTTCCTGAAAGTGAAGGTTTAGCTAAAAAAAATTATTTTAGTGTCTAGTTTGGCCAAAAATTGTAAACCACTATTGTGGGATCACCACCTTGTGAAAATATTTTGTGTATTATTTCATAGATCTACTTCCTTGCTTCAACCCTTGCAACTTGTTCAGCAGATCTAACTCGTAGTCCACTGGTATGAACTGCTTCTTCAGTTTCTCCACCATGCAATCCCAACTGATAATCTTTCCTTTTCCTCTTCGATTTCTCTCCAACTAGACCTCTTTCCACCAAATATTGGCATGGCCCTTTAGCTTCGTTTTTGAAAAATTAACGTGATCTAGGTCCTCTACTTCATACTCAAAATACTCTTCTAGCTCGTTGATCCAGTCGATCAACTCTTCCGAGTTCAGACTTCTGAAATAACTAGGAACTTCTATTTTGGGTCTTTTTCCAATCTTCGAAATGGCCCTTATCAGTCACATCTGATCTCTATCAATCGCTTCTTCTTCCTTTTCTACATCTAAATCTTCCACCTCTTCTACATCCTCTCTTTCTCCTCTCCTTCCCAGTTTTAACCCTCTTCTCATATGTTCCTGCAATGCATCAATTTGTCTCTGGAGGGCTCTAAAACCCTCGGCCACGAATGGATCTCTTCCACCAGCATTTCTTCTAGCTCTGCCACCTCTGGCATCACCAAGCCTACCAGGAATCACTCTTGGAGGCATCTTGAAGATCTTGAACCCACAACCACGGTCCTAGTGCAAACTGTCTCATGATCTGCGATCTTTCCACATGCTCAAGAAAACTCCCTCTAATACCACCTGACGAGGGAGCAAACCCAAGACACAAAAAATGATGCAACAACTAGAGAAATTTATTATTATTTATAATGGAACTTCTTACATGCAGAGGATCACAAATACTCAAGCTTTGCAATACATGCAAGCTATAGAAAATTATAGAAATTACAGTATTTTCCCCTTTCGTAGCATGCAGACTCTTTCCCCGAAAAGCTACCAAAAATTAGAAATCCCACCCATAAATAGAGCTCTTTTCCAATTTGAAGCCAAAAGAACATTCAAATTTCATTTTCGGCGGTTTGGCACCCAAATTAGAATTTGAAATTCATATTCGAAAATTAGCACATTTCTAAAAATGCACCAACTTTCGGAAGCCATAACTTTTAATCCAACCGTCGAATTTTCAATGATAATACCTTTTTGAAAATCTCTCGAAAAGACAATATGGCACAAAATAAGGCCAATGGCCAACTACTGTATGGGTTTTCACAAATTTTTGGGTCCATCCAGAGCCTCTAAGGGCCTCAAATTTGGCTTCGAATATTTTAATAGCTAAAGGGGGTATCCAGAAATGCAAAAACATATGAGAAACAACCAACAGGAAATTAAAAATCTTTCTTTTTTTGGGTGATGTAGGATTGCCCTTACACCATTGTATTCTCTTGCTTCACTCCATGTATAATAGATAGGGAGTGAATCCGCCCAATGCCCACAACATCACCATCAAATGGATTGAACACCCTAACTTTATCCCCTTCTTTGACATTATCAATGCATTTCTGCAAAAAGAAAAAAAAATACATTATATTACATAGGTAATGATTACCCTTATTTGCATAATAAAACAACCATTACTTACTTAAATAGTACTTACATGTGTGTGTTAAAATAATTGCAAAAATAAAAATAAAAATAATAATAATTGCAATGATCAATCTAATTTACTAAAAAAACAACACTCATAGTAATTCTTACAATGTTACTATTAGCTTCATGCTAATCAGGTATAAAGACCACAAATATAAACACTACATTACCATGCATGCATGACAGGTAAGGTTATGACAACACTGTTACACATAAAAAAAGGTTGCTAATGCACAAAAACAAAGAATGCAATATGAGAGCACTACTACTACTACTACAAGGTGAAGGTGAAATATATTGGGATGTACAAAAACAGTGGCATTAAAGCTCTAAAACATAACCCCATGTAGTCAACATAACCCTGTCAATGATGACATATAAAAGAAGAAGAAAGAACAAAATGTATCAAGGCAACATGTGATAGCCATTAAGAGCAATCATTAAGGAAACAATGCAATATTTCTCTGTGGCTTTCATAGCAATAGTAAAGGAGTAACAAATAAGGTTGGATGTAGAGGTCACATAAATAATAGAGAAATAAACTTTCACTATTAGAAAATAGTGTAAAAGTATGCAAAAAAAAGTAAGGAATGATGTCCAATGAACTAGTAGTAGCAATTAGTTTCATAGCTGTAGTAGTGAGTTTAGTGCAAGGGCGGTGAGTTTTATGGTTGTAACAATGAGTTTAATGGATCGAATAGAAAATATCATTACTAAAAAGAAAAAAGACATTAAGAGAAAGCAACAAGAATATCAAAAGAAACTATTGTTTAATAACAATAGCCATAATGAAGAGTTAACAACAGATCCATGAAGGAAAGAACATGTATCATCCAATTAAAGAAGTAGCACACTAAGTTCAAGATGTTTACAAGGTCAATTACAATGCCCTAAAATATAGTCAAGCATCATAAAGTAATTAAGTGCCAACAATCCCCACTAAAAAATGACCAATTAGGTACAATGATTGTTCTACGGGTTACATTCAATGTTTTAGTTGTTTATTCACTATTCCATAAGCTTGTTCACTATTTGGGATCATAACAGGACCATTAATACATGAAGGGTTTCAGAATCAAGGAAAAGTAACATTTCATAGCACTCACCTCAAGTTCAACACCACTAGTACTATCAATATCATGCACATTATACTCCTTGAATTCAACATAATCACTTTCAACATTGTCCTGAAGTTGTGTAGCTTTGCCGAGAGCTCTATTGACAGGGTCTTTTCCTTTTTGTTATGCTTTCATATAATTTTCTTGCATGTGGTTTAATCATCATGCAAAGTTAATATAAGTCAAGTAAATAATGCAAGAGCTATAAATTTTTGTCCACAACAACTATTATATTACCTCAACTTCAACACAACTATGATTGACATCAAGTCATTCTTGTTTTTGTGCTACTTTGATAAAAGTGATATGCATGTAGTTAACCATCAAGCAAAAAAATATATCTAGATGAGGAGTAATTCATTTAAAAAATAGTCAACAAAGCCCTTCCAAGCATAAAAGTCACAGTATATAGTCATTTTTCTTTGAGGTATTTTTTCAAAAAGTTCACTGCCTTGTCTATGCTAACACATTTTTCATACATGTCTATCAAATCATTTTATCAAACAGTTCATTTCCTTGTTTCTATGGCTAAAATCCTAAAATAGGTGCTTTCGAACAAGCTATGGATGCTTGGAAAATATCTATCAAAGCATAATAGTAAGCAATAGCATAGATAAGGAAATTAACTATTTGAAAAAATGCCTCAAAGAAATGTGGTCTCATGCTAATGGAATGACATGACAAGAAAATTGCTATGGTTTGTCATGGCATTCCATCACCATGAGATCACATTTCTTTGAGGAATTTTTTTAAATAGTTCATTGCCTTGTCTATGCTACCACATTTTTCATACATGTTTACCAAAGCATTTTATCAAATAGTTCACTCCCTTGCTGCTATGGCTAAAATCCTAAAACATGTGCTTCCAAACAAGCTATGGATGCTTGGAAAAAATCTATCAAAGAATAATAATAAGCAATAGCATAGACTGTAAGGCAGTGAACTGTTCAAAAAAATTCCTCAAAGAAATGTGGTCTCAATGGTGATGGAATGCCATGACAATCTATAGCAATTTTCTTGTGATGGAATGTTTCATTCCATTCCATCACCATGAGACCACATTTATTTGAGGCATTTTTTCAAATAGTTCACTTCTTTGTCTATGCTACCACATCTTTCATACATGTCTACCAAAGCATTTTATCAAAAAATTCACTCCCTTGCTCCTATGGCTAAAACCTTAAAACAAGTACTTTTGAACAAGCTATGGATGCTTGTAAAAAATCTATCAAATCATAATAGTAAGCAACAAGCTATGGTCTCATGGTTTATTTTCAAGTGAAAATCAGCGTGATTTTGTTCACATTTTTTTGCAAGTTATAAATGCATTGTTTTGGAAATTTTGCGGTTTGAAATGGAAAAAATCATTGACCAAAAGGTCAAAGAGTTTTTTAAAAAATGGGGAAAAAATCATCCAACTTGCAATCTTTTTCAAAACTAGGATTAATTGAGATTTTTTGCAGATTTCTTCTTTATTGGCCCACATTGCAAAATTGTCACACCCATAAATGTGTTTGAGAATCCATAATCTTTCCCAATTCCTAAATAAAAATTATCACTATCGGCCTAACAATGCCTCATCGATGGCTCTATGAAATCAATTAATAACTTAGTATCAGTGTAACAATACCCTATCAGCCTGACTCCTAAGGCATCCTCCCTGATAGACTGATAGAGTCAACAAAAACAAGCACATCATTGTAACATGTGAACATCAGTGGAATGAATGTTTGCATTCCCCTGATGGCCCGATATCACCATGGATTATCAAGAATTAATATATATCAGGGGAATCAATCTTGTTTACCTTGTTTGTGGGACAAAGGTGTATTAATGGATTGACACCCCCTTATGGTTTAAAAACCTGCACTTCCGAGACCTAACATATCATTTATTGATCTCATAGTTATTTTGTCATAAAACTTAGTCACAACATTTATGACAATGGCAATGGATTTCAATCAAACAAAAGGAAAAATTTCATAGATTCATTGTTCTAGATATGATCGTAATAGTTTTCCTAGAGATCACAAGAGTAATTTTATAAAGGCATGTTGTGGAAAACATTTATGAAATTTGCAGACATCTTTAGAATACAATATAAAGATGATATAGTTGATAATCAAAATATTGAGGGATAGCCTCTTACCTGATCTGAACCCATGGAATTATGGTCATTCCATGCAGAAACTATAGGCTTAATAGAGGCAACCAACTATGAAACTTTCTTAGTAAGACAGTTTAAGCAACTCAGTATATGCTGGTACTCTTCATTTGAGTTGACATGATTTGGAGAGGCTCTCACTGGGTGTTCAACATATGGCTATGAAATTTCTATTGACAAACTGGATTTCCTTTTGATACTAGTATTAGATTTAGTATGATCTAGTGCTACCATATAATTGACAACATCTCCTACACCTGCTTCTCTATTATTGTTTTCCACCTAAAATACAATGTCAATTTCAACGTATAGTTAGTTCAATAAAAAATTGAAATAAATAACACAATGTAAATTGAACCAAAAATCCATACACTTACTCCACATTTATCCATTTTGGCCTGCAACCCACCTTGACCAAATGTATATTCAGTCCTCACATTATCTCTTGCTCTCTTGCCTTTGTTACTCTTTGTCAAATATTATTCAAAACATACTTTATGTAATACCCCTCATACTATTGGATTTATTATTTTTTAAAGATTTATGCTTGATACTTCGTGACTATGATTGTACTATTTATTGTTTGGTTTGGAGGACTAGATAGTTAGATTGTTTGGTGATTATGCTTATACATTTGAGGACATGGATATTTCATATGATATTGTGGTTTGGTGATGTTAGTTGATTTCGGAAATATACTGATGCAGTGATTTAGTAAATTATGTTACATGATATGATCTGCTAGTTTAGAAATGCTATTTTATCATTAATATTATAATTGTTAGAATAGATGTGATGAAAGGATAGTGTAGCATCACTCGTTCGCGAGTGCCCTGCTATGCTACAATTCCTTCTCACAATGTAATGATTTGATTTTATAAATATATGTACATGTACATGACCTTGTTTGGATGCAAGGATTGTAGGTACAAAGTCTCGATTGCACATGCTTTGGTAGGATAGGGTGAGCACCAATAACCCAATGGCATAATGTTGAAATAGAGATGACAAGGAAGTCACCCCATCCCATGTTGTCAACCATCCCAATTGAATGGTATTGTGTGTCATCGTGTTGTCATTTTGGTATTTTATTACTATGTTTTGTGTAAGTGTATTGTTCGTATGTATTTTACTTTGGTATTTTATAAGTTGTGATTTATTTAATGAAATGGTGGTAATAATTGTTATTATAATGTTAGATCAATGTGTATTTAAATATTTAAAAATTTTAGTTTAAAAGTCATGTGTTTTAATTAAATGTTAATTAAATATTAAAATTGTGTTTTGTTGATTTAATTAAATTATCTTGTTGAAGATAATTATAAAATAAATAAATTAAATAAATTAAATTATGTGCATTGCAAGTAAAGCTTGCAAATTCTAAAATAAAGCAGAAAAGTATTGATTAAAGGAAAAATAAATAAATAAAAGAACATAAAAGATAAAAAGGATGAATGGAAATTAAGTGTTGACTGAAAAGTTTGAATTAAAATAGAAAATTTCTTTTAAGTGGTGTTTTTTAAAGTTTTCGAAAAAGAAAAGAGGTATGTTTTATTTAATTGAAAATTGGTGAGTTTTCATTCATAGAAGATTGAGAGAGAAGTTGCAAAAAATAATAATGTTTTCTGAATTATTAATCTTCTGAAGTTTTTTGGAAGTGTTTGGGGAAATTGGTTTCTTTTACTTTCATTATTCTAGGGAGATTCTTTTGAATTAAAGATTAAATCAAAAATCTGAGCAAGGAAATCGAGAGACGAAGATCTGAAGAAAGGAACGAAAGTGACTCAAAGGGCTTCTGAATCAAGTGAAGTTTCATCCAAAGTTTCAACAGCACAGGACTCCAGGTTTCATTTTATCATTTCTCTAGTTTTCACTTTCAAAGGAAAATTGAATTAAATAAATAAATTGACTTTCTAAGAAAGAAAATTCTTTTGGAAATTTGAAATTGTCAAACAAACAAGTGAAATGTTGTCAAAATTATTGTTTGAAAATGTCCATTGTCTTTATCCTTTGATGGTGGGAAAATAATTCTTTTATTCAAATGGTTGAGTTTTAGGGGTTGGGGCCTTAGCTCGGTTGGCTAAATCTTTCCTGTTGCAGGAGGTTGGTCACGAGGTCTAGTCTCCCCACCCCCGTGGTACCGAAGGGCGTGTCGCGTCAGCGCCGTCGGTCACGTTAAAAAGTTTACCAGGTGCACTACAGTTTATAGGGGGTCGTGCTACCCGATTCCTATAGTCTAAAAAAAAAAAAGTTTTAGATATATATATATTCAAGCATGTGTATATATATACATATATTTCATTCATATAATCATACAGTGTATATATTAAATATATATATACATCTATATTTTTTATTATGAAGTCACTCAAAGATATTTTTATTTATTTTGGGGCCGAATCTTGGAAAATTCGTACTGTTGAAATATTATTAAAAAAATAATAAAAAATATTTAAAAAATTAAATTTAAAAATTTGAGGGAGGGACGACTATAGTCGTACCCCTCTGTACCTGTGTGTAGTCCTTATGACTGTCGCGCTACCCACAACAGTCGACAAGGTTGCTGCACACAGTATGGCAACCGTAAGGATGTGGACTGTGCATGGCCGAGCGGCCATTTAGTTCGGTGGTTGGTTTTAAAATAAAACATTTTTTTTTAATTCTATTTTTATTATTTTATTTTTTTTATGCGTTTTATATATATTATATATGTATGTATGTATGTATGTATGTATGTATGTATGTATGTATATATATATATACATATATGCATATGTATATATATATATATGATATATTTAAAGTATATTTTCAGATCGAGCATAGTATTAACCAGATTATATTTAATATTAATCAGTTGGGTTATTTGTTTAATGTTGATGACAAATAGTAAAGTAAATATTTATTTATATAGATTGTATTTGTATATATAAATAGATAAATTGTAAATGTTAGAGTGTATTGATTTAGTTCTAATGGCGAAAAATTATAAACATTGAATATTATTGGTTTATTAAATGAAACAAATTAAATGTGGTGGTAAAAGTGTTATTGAATTTTGATTTCAAATTGTATCGAGGAAAAATAGAAATTATCAATGCAATAATAATATGTTGTCTATTTTGAGTGTAGCGAAGACAATGCGTAAAAGCTTGAAATAGTGTCTTGAGTCGTGAGATCTTATGAATTGTTTATTTTTCCATTTTATTATCGTTGGTTTTTCTCTCAATGTGGGAACCCTGTTGTAATTGTGAACCCAATTTTAGTTATTGTGAACCTGAGTCCAGAGGAATGATTTATATGTGATCCTTGTTTTGTTGTATTCTTGAGGTTGAGTTTTATTGTATTATTTTGGAAAGGGTTGTATGAGATTGTTGTCTTTTGATATTGAGTTATTGCGAGATGGGCAATGCCTCACATGTTAGTGTTTGAGTTGTATGCTTTAATCTTTATGGTACAACCCTTGTCATGTTTTGGTTTATGTTTGGGATCTGTTGGGAGAGTGGCTCTTCATGGGGGCTGGTGCCTCAAAAGGAGGAAGAGCACAGGATAACCCACGTAAGAGTAGTATAACAAGTGATAACCTAAAAATAGAATTTAGGGGGATGGGTAGTAAAACACATAATATAATAAATATTGGATACCTTGTCTATGCATTAGGGCTATCACAGACTAATGATAGACTGAGAAGGCCATGGTTAGCAAAGTCGTAACCTCATCATCATGAGAGGTTATTGGCTTTGCATGAGCTACCCTATGGTGCTGGCACCTCATTTAGGAGGAAGGGCCAGGATATCCATAGATGGGCGTCGACACCTCAATTCTGAGGAAGGGCCAGGATAACCCATGAAAGCTATGCGATGACACTCTCCACTAGACACCCGTTTGCTTTGTTTCCTTATTACTTTTGGAATTGTATTTTGAATGTTGTATCAGTTCTTTTGGAATTGTACTTTGAATGTTGTATCAGTTCTTTTGGAATTGTATTTTGAGTGTTGTATTAGTTCTTTTGGAATTATATGGCATTCATTATTTCAGTTTCATTTGTAAATGTTTTATGAATGTTCTTTCATTACCTGGTTAATGGTTATTTCCTTGTTTGATGTGATGAGATTTATGACTTTAAGTTATTATGTTGACTCGTGAATGTTGTTGGTTATGTCATTGTAATCCTTGATGTTGTACTTAAGTTTTGCACTACATTGTTTTGTTGGAGTCGTTTGGAATTCATGGTTGTGATCTCTTCCTTGTCATCTCTGAGCACGGGGGGTGAGTTATTTATAACTCACATGGTTGGGTGGAACTTGCTCTACACCCATTGGGTTCCACATCAATGATTGTCTCCTCAACATTCTTCAGTTGGAATTTGTACCAGTGGATCACTTTGTACTTCATTCATTATTGTACTTTGTATCATCCCACATGTATGGGAAATTTATTGTAACTCATTATTAAGATCATGTAATGTAGTGTAATGTTAAAGCGATGATGTAGCATTTAGGATCCTTTGTAACATTATTGTAAGAGATTCTTTATGATTGTAATATGGGATGTAGTGATACTTTCACTCTTGGTTCATGGATGTACTTTTGTAAATGGTTTTGTAATGTTATTAGCAAGTTGTTTAATAATTATCTTTTACTTTTGTTATTATTTGTGTTGCGATGCGACCTCGCGTGCCCCAGAGGATTTAACGTTAAGGTGTTAATGTGCAATGTAAATGTATTTAATGTTTAATTGCATGTTTACCTTATGTTATTATTAAAAAAAATTGGTTGCAATGTTTGTTCTTTGGGGTTTGCACGACGGGCGTTACACTTTATTTCAATGCCTCCCACTATTTGGGAGATAGAGTGGAGTCTAATGTCTCTTTTCCCTCCATGATTATTTTTCTACAATTGTATCTAAAACTATTCATCAAAAGTCTCATCTTGTGCTTGTAATATTTTCTAGATATTTTTCCACCAACAATGTCAAAGATATTTTCCATTTTTTGTATAACATATTCCACATTTCATGGATCTTTCTCGCCAAAATTTTATTTTCAAATATCCAAATGGGCCCTACATCTTACGCCCAACTCATAGGCCCACCTTGCAGCATTTTTCCCAATGGGTTCACCATGTCTTGATACCTCAACCAAGAATGGCTTCTTCCCTTCTAATATTCTTTCTTTTGCATTCCTCTATGTAGATCTATATAAATCTTGACTCAATCTTTGTCTTTTAACATAAGCAGACACATCTTCTATTGAACCACTACAAATATTTCTAGTTGATCCACTAATTCCATCAAAATTTGTAGATATGACAGGTGCACTCTTAGGCCCATCAGATGCAAGTGAACTCTCTTCATGACTTTCATTAATTAGAACTTCATACTCCTTGGGCACATCACTTATGGCATGATTAGGTAGATCAGTACTGGTCTCCCCAGATTTCACTTCATCACAACTAGTTTTTTCACCAACTACATTTGTTGAATCGCAAAAGCATTGGCTTGTATGAGCTAGAAACACTGTATCTTTACTTTCTTTTTATTTTTTCTCTGTACTCTTTTTCTTTCCTGTAAAAACAAATAAAAGTCATATCATGTCTTATATACATAAAGTTTTTTCCTATAAAATTTCATTTAACATTATTAAACAAATAATATACTAATCAGTGGATTTACAACTTGCTTGTTTGTCAAACCAAGACATGATAAATATTCATTATTCTTGGCCACACATTCTTCATGAAAGTGCTCATAATCTGTCACTCAAATTTCAGCATTGTGATCACTATCGTGTAATTTGTGCCTTATATTCTTTTTCTTCATTTCTTGATGTCCAAAAAATCAACAATGTATAAATTAGCAATTTGATACAAAGATAATTAACTATAACAGAAATTGCATAAATACAAGTTTATGAGGTCTTAGTTTTAATGAACAGTCATTAAAACACGTACGAAGTCTAAAGCACTGCAAACAACAACAATCATTAGATGTTGTGGGTATTTCAATCAATGGATATTAAATAATGGTGCCCTATAGAAATGCCAATTGCATAGAAAACTTAGCAATGTATTTGAATCAATCCATCAAATCTTTAGCAATAATGTTTTCATTCATGGTTCAAGAAAAAAATATGTATTACCAAATTTTAACTAGAAATGAACTTGTAGCATGGCAACCATTTTGTAGAACTAAACTACTTCTTTGCTTAGGTGATAGCACCATCACTAAGAAATGTCTATGGTATTTGGTGATTCTTACTTTTGTTGTTCTATTATGTAATAATTTATTCATAACATCCATCTATGCATTCATGAAGGGGTAGATTTCATGAAAAAGAATAGATATGTTGGAGTGGACAGTGAGTAAGGAATGCCATGAATTGAGGACTAAGTAGTCAAACAACAAAGAACTTCAAGATATATGCAAAATATTGAAGAACATTTGATTAAAGAAAAAAAAAGAAATGGCCTTATAGTATATAAAGACACATATGAGACAGTGATTTCTAGTGCATGAATTTAGAAGCACAAATGTTGATAACAATGATATCACTATTCAAAAGAATGCGAAGAAAACAAAGGATGTGAGTAGCATGTAATGCCAAAATAGTAGCGATATGATGAGGAAATGCTTCTATTGCAATGAGGAATCATTGTATTGATGCCTTGAGAATTGACAAAAAATAGTGATCAATCATCAAGGATTGCATACTACTACTATAAATAGTGAAGGAATAGAGAGAAAAAGACCATATTAGTGAGGAAACAAGTGCCACAGTCGGTGAAAGATCCAATAAATGAAGACAACAATGAGAAATAATTTCATGGCAAAGAGCAGTCAATTCCAAAGTTGTTCCCAAGGAAATGGTATACAATAATATTACAAAATAGGGCTAAAGATAATGCCATATGTAGGGAAGACAATGCTATTTTAGTAAAAAAGTGTAAAATAAAACATAGAAACAATATTGAACAATGCTTCAATGATGGCTTTTATAAAGTATGCTAGAACAATTACAGTGATAAAGAACATATATAAAAGTAATAAATAGTCCAAAGGAGTTGTTAAGGAAAGATCATTGTCAAAGTAAGGAAATGATGGTATACATATTCATATTTCATTCATATTCATATTCATATTGCATCCTCATTTATATATGGGTATGTGCAGGATCATGATGGGCCAAAAAGTGGTGATATGATGGGTATGTGTAGGGTACATGGCTAACAACTCTTTTTATACCCAAAATTGATGACATGAAAAGGGTTTTTAAAGGAGATTCTCAACTTTCCACCAATATAAACTATGCTTTACTTTGAATTTAATAAATTATTATTATTCATTTTCTATTTGAATTACGACTAAAGTCCTAATTGATAGGCTAATTGAAAAACATCTATAGCTTTCAAACGGTATCACAATTTTTGAATCTGAAACATGTATCACATTCTATGATTCGCATACTATAGGATTAAAAAAAAAGAATTTTATGAAGTTTTGACAAGTTAATGTGGTCAAACATATGAGTTTTTATATTTTGTAAAGTTATAAAAAATTCATAATTAATTATTTACTTAGGAAAAAATTACAAAAAAATATGCATCACATTAGTACATGAGTCCTCTACTTATATCTAAAATATTATCTTTTTATTGTGGTTAGGGTGGTCAGACAGACACCAACTTCATAGTTTTTCCCTAAAATTTAAGTATTACTGCACTAAACTTTCAAAATTTCACCAAATAGAATTAAAAAAAAAACTAAAACTAGTAGTTTAGAAACTACATTCAATTTGCTACAAATTCTATTCTTACATATATTTGAATTAATATAGATAACTTATTCAAATTTTTATGTCAAGTTCAAGCCTAACTCTAATTTTTCTAAATTTTTTGCCACTTAAGGGCCTGTTTTTTCCATGATGATCCTGCACATACCCATCTGAAAACATATTCATATTGCATTCATATAGAAACTTTGTTCAACATTAAAAGTTTGAAATAGCTATTATTTTGAAGGTCTGTGTCCTTAAAACATAAAATAGTCTTAAAACAACATAAAAGTCTTACATAAAAGGTCATAAAATGGGGCTCATCAATAATCATCTGCATTTCCAGCAAGATCAGAATCCTAATCACTCATTTCTGCATCTACTTGATTTTCTTCCTCATCCTCATTTGTGACATGCAATACATTCTCTCTCCCAATTTCTTCATTGGTAATCAAAATATCTTCTTCAAATAGTCCCTCATTGTCTTCATCAACTTCTTTGAATGTTTCTTGTAAATTAACATATTGCACATCAATCATTACATCAACTTCCATGATTTTTTATCTTGAACAAGACTTTGTTTGAATGACATATGACCAACCTAGGCCTCTTACATCATCAATTAGAAATGATTGGTTAATTTGAAGAGGGGAAACATACAACTCATCTATCTATGATAAAAATTGTTGTGTACTTGCACGTACAAATCCATACTCATCAAATTGTACTACGGATGGTCAGATTAACTTACATTTTAATAATATAGGACTATTTTCACCAAAATCCACTCGAATAATTTCTTGGATGAATCCAACATAAAATTTCTTCTCAATTTCATGAAGAAATTCAACACTAACAACACAATCACAATTTGTCTTTCCTTTGTCTTTTTCTTCCACTCTTAAATGAGTACCATAGGCCCACATTTCACTAAAACACATAGCCCATAAATGTGGAGGTTGTGAAATCTCACTTTCCTCTATTGTTATATCTTGAACTTCTTCTTTTGCATCACTAATTGCATTAGCAATCCATTCTTCAAATTTTGGAAAAGAATCAGGTCTCTAATCAAAATATGATGTATGCGCTTTGAGGTCGATGTTGCATCCAAGTTTTATTCTCTTCTTCATATTTTTTATATAGAATAATGACGTCCAAATAGTAAGATTAATAATATAAATGTGTAAATGCAATTGAGTAAATAAATTATTGTGTAGTTTTTTTAACCCATGCCACTTATTGAGCGAAGATGTGTTTGAAAAATAAAGGAATGTATTTCACTTCTTTCTTGATATGATAGCTTGAAGTGACATCCATTTCCTTCTAATACTTCACCATCAACTCTCTCATCTTCATCATCATCTCATACACGTTGATTGCCATTTTTAAAATCCTTCATATATTATGTGCAAAATCCCATGGCCTGTTGCATTGAATATCCCTCAGACATGTTGCCTTCTGGTGTTTCCCTAGTACAGAATTTTTTTTCAAAACCTTCATATATTGTTCTATAGGATACATCCATCTCGTTCTTACTAGACCAAAATGCTCTAGTTCATATTCTAGATGTATCAGAAGATGCATAGAAATGTTAAAGATTGTTGGTGGAAATTCTCGTTCCAATAGACAAAGGACTTCAACAACCTCCTCCCTCAAACTATCAAAGTTTGAAGGATCTAATACATGTAAACTCATTCTCTTTAATATTAGGCCCAACCTTATATTTTCCAATTTTGGTCACTTTTCCAAACTTGATATATTTACCACAATAGGTGAAATATTCTCAATTATGACATGATAGTCATGGGTCTTGAGGCCTCTTAAGCTATTAATGTTAGTTTGGCTTCTGATGTTACTACTTACATATCCAGTGGGAAAGCGAGTGAGACATCAACTGTAAGAATTGTGCATGTTGTTCCTTTGTCCAGACATAAGGAGCACTAGGTTTTCTATATTTTTCTTTATCATATTTTTCAACCCAAAGATTTCGATGAATATTTATTGCTTGAAAGTCTTCACGCTATGAAATAGTATCAAAAACTCACCAAAAAGAGTTTCTATAATAGCATATAAACTATATTTTTCTCAGTATGCATAAAGTGAACAGTATGCATAATGGCTATATCCTTAAAGTATGGCAACTTATACAATATGCACAACCATTTTATGCTGATTTCATTACATGGATCATATCTACTGCCAGCAGTCCCATCAATTTCAATAAATGACATTCTTTTTTGTCCATTCTCAACAATGTAATCACCTATTATTAGCAATGGCACTTCGCGATTATCTTCTTGACCCTTGAAACGTGTTTTTTGTCAATGATATGGATGATCCATTTTAAGGTAAGCATAATGTTCACAATAAATACACTTACAAAAACCGCTTGAGTGCCTCACAAAATCCTTAAAGTTGCAAGTAGGACATCCATGGTATCCATGAACAAAGAGACCAAACAATGTGCCATATGCAAGAATATCATGAATCATAAACAATAAGGAAGCTCTTAAAGTGAATTTGATTGAATGACCATCCCTTAAATATTGAATTGCTTCAATTCATTTCTACAATTCCATTAGCTGATCATATAATGGCTCTAGATAAGCATCTATTGTATCTAAAGTCACACTTTTCTTTCTTGGTATAATCAATGATAACATTACTTAGAAAAATTGTTTAGTTGTTAACCATGGCGGAAAGTTATAATTTATAACAAACACTGGCCATGTTGACCATTTAGTACTTTGATTTGAGAATGGGTTCACCCCATCTAGAGCCAAACCCAACCTTATATTACAAGGATCTTGAGAAAAATCAAGCCATTTGTTATCAAATTCCATCCATGTCTTAGAATCAGGCACATGCCATTGTTTTCCATCAGTGCTCTTATTTTGGGCATGCCACTGCATAGTTCAACAATGTCTCTACACCTATACATTTGGAGTAATCATGAGATTATTAGAAAGTGGGGAAAAGCCTTTCTAGGAACCACAGCTGATTTCAAACCTTGTTTATACCTTGGTTCATGAAATTTCAAACATTCAATATCATTTGCAAATTGTTTGCAAAATAATACACAACCATTCACACATGTGTGGATATTTTCATACCCCAACCTGAGCTTACCGATCTGCTTTTTACATTGACTTTGTTTTGTTGGAAATGTGGAGTCAGCTAGTAACAATGAACTTAATAATGCCAATAATTTATCTACACTCTCATTTTTCCAACCATGCACCACTTGAAAGATAAGAATTTGAAGGATTGTTGTCAAATTATTTAACTTGAAATTATCATACACAGGCTTTAAAGCATCATCCATTGACTTGGCCCAATCATCATTTATACCCTTCGTAAAAAAAAATGCCTCTTCATCTATGTTTGGTGCCACTTCATCTATGGTTTTTTCCTCTTCATCTCTCACAGTCTTCCATTCTATCATATATTCATAATAATTGTAAGCCTAAGGGCTTATAGCACTATGCCCATATCTTATCATATGTCGATAAATCATATTTCTTTTTTTCACCTTTCCACCAAGACAATTTTTACATGGACATGGATATTTGTCAATGTCCCTCTCATCGGCTACTCTCTCATCATATGCGTGGTATTGATCTGTAGTCAACCTTTGATGCTCATCCATCTATAATATTGTGCATTCTCATATTAATTTAGCTTTTTATTTAAAGAAAAAAACATAAATCTAAAAATAGAGATGTCAAAACATTGTTGAAAGTAATCACATTTAGTACAAACCATAACAGAAAGAAGAGGATATAATGAGTGATTGTTCTAAGATCTATTTTACATTCATTTGAAGTTTACCTACTGAGAATGGAATATGGCTGTGTTTCCTATGAGCTTACTTTCAACAATGAGGGTTTTGAATTACCTCTGAATTTGCTGCAGAGGGCCTCGCTAACTTTAAATTCATTGCAACAAACTTTGAATTCCTTGCCCACCTTTTCAAAAGTCTCCAAGTCCTATCCAAACAAGCTTTATTTCCCATGAAAGTGCTTCAATACCTATCCATGAGAATAAAAAATGTCAACAACAATCCAATTTCATTCCCATGCCAACAATTATACATTTTACAAGTTGTTTGACTTATACATATACACAAGTTATGTAAACTACTAGATAAATAGCATTTAAAGGTTTTTCATCTCTGACTTACAATATTTTTTTGAGTTTAGCTAATACAACTATTTTTTTTGGTTTTTTTCATGGTTGTTACTCATGTAGCATGTACTTTCATATCCCTTTGAGTTGTTTTCTATATTTCTTTCTTCTACATTGGTTGTGTTATGAAAGTAAAACTTGCAATTGCCCCTACTAATAAGATTTGAGTCTTTAGTTGTTTACTTTTTTTTGTGATATTTGACTTTTGAGTCTTAATATATAAGTCTAGATGTTTATCTAGATTGATGTGGATATTGTAAATTCTAGATACTTAAAGCCAAAACATGATTGAGCCTTGAAAGTGGATTAATCCATAGATAACATTATGGAAAGTGATAGAATGTAATGTTCATTGTGGGTCATGAATGAGTGCAAGTGATACTATAAAATATTTAACTATACCAGTAATGATCATATGGTGTTAATCAATTAATGTAAATGTGACAAAAGGATTTAGTATATGTAAGTGAGTTGAAGGCCAAGAGTATTTTTTCTGATTGTCAAAGAGGAAAAACTTAACATAGCCATACACTCATAATTGATTTTGGATCACAAGTTTTTGTGTTCAAAATCATCTCTTAGAAGTACACTATATATATCTTCTACTAGTATTTCAACACGCTGCAAATATTTCTTGACAAACTTATCTCTAGATTCACCTAACTTAGAATTACATGCCAAAAGCTACTATGTTTTCTCCTTGGTGAGTTAGTTGTGTTCCTTTTTGTTCAAAAGGAACATCTTTGTAATTAATGTGGGTTTGTCTCTTTTTATGTGCATCCATTTTAGGCATGTAGTCAAATTGATTCCATAGAGGTTGTGTTTGGTGAAGGCTCATCAGGTAATATTTTGGAGTAATTCTTTAATTGGAAAATATATCCTTATTTTCTATAATTTTATTCTATTTGGTAGAGTGGCTCTGGGGATAAGGATTTTAAATGTTTACACAAATCTAGGAAGAAGTCACACTTTCTTTATAAGAGTGTCTTCAAAATTTACTTCCAAATTACCATGAGAAATCTCCTAAAAATTGTGGTTATAGGAGGGTGTGGGAGGTGTGCTTAGTGAATGTGATGTATATGCTATCCAAAAAACAACTGAGCTAGTTCTTGCATAAGTACTTTGGACAATTAAACTAAATAGATATGCATGCATTAGTAGTTTCAAGTGTAGCGGATCCTATTCAATCATGGGAAATGTTAGGAGATTCATTTGTCTCTCTAGAAAATACTTTTTTCAACCATTTCAAATTTACAACTAGCTTGAAACAATATCTTCATTATTGAAGAACTAGCATTCATCTTTTCATAATTCTTTGGTAGAACTGTAGTAAAATGGGGATATTGTAAAGAATAATATAAATTAAAGGATTAACATTGATTTGGTCAAGCTAGGTAATGAACACCATATATATGTGGTATTTTTATTCTTGGAGACAACAAGCTTTATTCAGTTATCCATTATTGATTCTTATTCTCTCTTATTTTTTTGTATGATCTATGCATGTTATTTTTCATTGTGCTAGTTCTTAGAACTAAAAAATTTCATATTTTCAACTATCCTTGACTCACCAATCCTTCACATTCCATAGAAATTCATCACATTTTAATTTTATGATCAACACAAATTGTTGAAATTTGTGTGACAAGATCCATTTTGTAGCCCACATTGCGAAATTGTCACACCCATAAATAAGTTTGAGACTCCATAGTTTATCCTCCTTCCTAAGTAAAAATTAGCACTATCAACCTAACAATGCATCATCGGTGGAACCCCCATCATATCCTCGTCGATGGCACGATGAAAATAGTTCATAACCTAGCATCAGTGTAACAACACCCTATCGAGGTAACTCCTAAGGTGTTCCCCCCAATACACTGGTAGAGTCAACAAAAGTAAGCACATTGTTGTAACACATGAACATTAGTGGAACTAATGTCTACATTCCCCTGATGGCCCGATATGATCATAAGTTATCAAGAATTATTATATATATTGGGGGAATTAATGTGTATCAGGGTATTATATTTTGGCGTCCTGCCAATAGACCAAAGGAAAATTGTTCATCAGTGGAGAGGGTGGATATTGGTGGAATAAGGATTGTAGTCTTGCCAATATAGCGATGATGATTGATTGCTAACTAATGTGACATCTCAAGGCTTTGTCGAGATATTTAAAAATAAATGCTTCCCCCCGATGACAAGACTGAAATGGGTGGTGTAATTATGAGCCAGAGTTGAAGTAAATTATATCACAAGTTGATTGCATAATTTTTTGTATAGTCTGGAAGATTTCATTGAGGACAAAATTAGAAAGGAAAAGCTTGGAGTTCTCACATAACAGAAACTAGTGGAGGCAAGACCCAAGTACACCAATCCTAACTGAGAAGTTGTATTTTTCAAAAGATTAAGAATTTTAACAATGGAGGATAACGCAGAACATCCCAAAGCTAAGAAACTGAAAACTGAGAAGAGACTCTTGAACCAAGACCTAATAGATCAATGCCATGGGTTAGGGCTAAGACCCAAGGGGGTGCTCAACTAAATCCTTCAATGGATAGATTATTAGATAAACATAAAGGATTAGGGGATATTTGGACACCACGATGCAGGAATGAGCTTTTCATGTATCATTACAGGAAACAATTTAGGTTTCATGCAGTCTACAACCTATAGAGGTTGAACTTGGGAAGACTCATGGTGGGCAATGTGTTCATAAATGTAGAATTAATTAAAGCTCTGGCTAGAAGATATGACCCCAAGAGGAGAATTATCCAAGCACATAATGGGGCTGGCATGCTTGCTATTTTTCAAGATTTAATTTCTAATGTGTTTTAGTTGGAGTGTCTTATGAACTTTCCAATCACAATTAGAGATCTCTTGATAGAGTATCACCATATGGATACCAGCTAAAAATGATGGAAACTACCCTAAGAATGAAGGATGCCAACTTAGGAGGTTTTCGAGTAATGAAAACCCTCCTTTTCATGAGGACTTGTTTGAAGAATATTTCAGATACACTTATTATTCAGTTGGTCAGGTCTTGGGGTAGAGGTCCCGCCCCTCATTTCTATTTCCCCAATGGTCTTAGTTGTAGAAATACAAAGCAATGATGTTAGGTCATTCAATTATGCTAGATACTTGGCCAATGTCATAAACCAAGAGCTTGAAAAGATTAAAAACAATAGTGAATATATTCATTTCAAGCATTATTTTGTGTTCATGCATTTGCTCAAGCACAAGGGACATGTTAGAAGGGTTCGGACTCAAGAATTAAGAATAAAAGATATAGATGAAAATGGGAACCTCAAACCTGTACAGATGTGGAATTCACTATGGGATAGTCGATTTGGTAGATCTCATTATCTTTATTTTGAGGAGTTTTCTGTGAAACCATTAATGGATTTTTTGGGTTATCCGTGTGATTATAACTTATCCTCAAAAGTTCAAAATTTTCTAAGACCAAAGGAAAATGACCCAAGGAATAAGGTGAATCGTAACTGGGGAGACTGGTATGCTTTTCCTAACTAGAAAATGATTAGGGTTTATGGGTTTGAAGGAACTCCACACTTATTGCCACAAGTAGTTCTTGATAGAATTTCTACTTAGAAATTGTGAGGAAATTGGCAAAATATGATGCCAAAAACCTCAAAGGACACAACAAAAAATTGATCATGCCCAGTACCTTATGTTTTGGAGAGTTTACAGTGGTTGTAAATTAGGGATAGGAGGAAATTGATGCTAAATTAGCACAATATAACCTCCCTCTAGGTAACAAAAGGAAAAAAAAATGATGTTGAAGGACTTATTCACAAAGCAAGGTTATCATAGGGGTTATCAGGATATGAGGATGTATTCTGAGATGAAGATGTAATCAAAAACCATGATGAAGCCTCTACCACTAAAATAATGGCTACATATAATAGGGTTATGCTTGTAGAGGAATGGAAAAGAAGAAATGTCCCATCTTATTCAAAGGCATTTGGTGAAATACATGATCCTCTAGCAAGGATTGAGCAACTCATTGATCATATGGATGAAGTGGTAAAGAATGTGCCTTCATTTGTCTTTGATGCCCCTCATACAACCTATTTAGGAGTGTAGGGTGAATATATAGATCCCTTAGATTATATCCCTTCATAACCAACTCCTGATGTGAGCTTTTCTATAGATACTGATATGAGTGAAGGAGAGGAGAGTGATGAGGAAAGTGATGAGGAGGAAGAGAAAGTAAAAAAATAATTTCTCCTGTAATTGCATAGTATGAGCCTCCTCAAGAACATAATGTTGTAAGATTTGAAGCATCATATGAATTATCAGATGATGTTAGGGTCAAGGCTAGATAAGATTTCATTTCTGATGGATATTTTGTTAAGTCTCTCAAGTTTAAATTATATTTTTATGAATATAAAGGAAAGAAAATGAGACAAAAGATGTAGAATGTCACTCCTAAATGAAAAGTTGTTTTGGAAGAATTGAAAAAAGAAATAGATAAAGAGATGGAGTCCATCACTTCAAAGAGAGGGAGAGAGTTACTTCAAGAAGCATGAGTATTGATTTTTCTTGAATGGGATATAAGCTCTACAATTGTGTTTGATAGTTTTAGAAAGAGAGGAGATAAAACAATGAATTTAACAGAGGAAGAAAGTGACAAGATGTATTCAGGATCTGGATACAATCCAAATGAGGCCACCTTGCTAACTTGGTCACTATACCCCCATGAAAAAAGACCAGCTATGATTGATAATCCAAACCAAATATTTGGACATCTCTTGGTTCAAAGAGTAAGGGATACCAACCCCATGGAGACAACAAAGTTGAATGTCAATGTGGAAAATTTCACCAAGGCACAGATTGATAAGTTGGTTAAATAAAATGACAAGTTGAAGAAGGAATTAGCACATCAAAGAGAAAGATCATCTTCCTCTTCCACACTAGAAATGTATTTCCATGGCTTGAGAAATATATGAGAGTATTGGATGCAATGGATGATAAAACTTATTGGAAGCATTGCCACCTGAAATCTCAGGAAAAATGTAAGGAATTGTAGAAGGAAGTGAAAACCATCAAGTATAATACTGCATCCAAAATAATCAAGGGAAGATTCAATAAGATGATGAAATGTGCAAATGAATATTGGAGGCAATTTATATAGGTACACTCAGCAATAGAGGAGAATGAACGATTACAGGGGAAAATAATCGAAAAGAGAAGAGCTTCAAGAAAAGAAAATCCTGAAAGGATAGATAATGTAAACACATAAAAAATTGGTAGAAAAACACAATGGGTATCATAATAGGCTCATAGAGGATCTCAAATGCTTCAATTCGACTTTGACACTCTATGATGATATGGGAAATCCTCGATAATATGATGATTGGAAGGAAGACTTTAATGCACTTTTGATTGCTACATTACAAGAGATCAATGACAAGGATATGATTTTACAAAATACTCACAAGAAACTTGAGAAGATGATGTATAGGGAGTATGATATGAGAGAAGTGATCTCCAATGAAGATACCTGTGTTGAACAAGAATACATCCATCACCTCTCTGCATTTAATCTGTTCCTCAACCAAACTATGGATACACTAGACACAATAGGGAAACCATTAGGATGAAAGGAGTCAGCTGACAACATGAGAACCATATCATGTAGTACAAGATTTGAATAGATCTTAGGTGGTCACGAGCTTCTGTTTGGAAATTAACAGATCAATGCATTTAGTTACTGCAATATTTTTTTTGTCTTAATTATATTTAGTTATCAAACAACATGACTTTTGTAATGGGTTTGTAGCTTGTTTCCTCTCACATATATAAGACAGACCTTGACCCGAATAGATCATCATCACATCATTTCCATTTTAGGGTAGGAATTAGTAAGAATTTAGATTGCACCATTTTTCCCATCCATCTCATATCAGAAACTACTATTAAATAATGCATATTATTCAAAGATAAGTATAATGAAGAAGGCTATGTAGAATTTCTAATTTTCTTTCAAGTGTTCAACTATTGTGTAGATTCATATGCTTATATGTTATTTGGTTGTCTCCAAAGTGGTTGTTTATGTTATTCAAATTGAGTGTGTGGAAATACATTTAATTTTTCAATATACACATTTTCTATCTAGTTGTGTGATGTTCTTGACTAGTTTCAGTATGTAGAAGAATTAAAATTGCTTTTAAGAAATCAAATTTGATAGGTTCATGTTTGGATTAAAGTCCTTTTGAATGGATTTTCTTAATTGGTTTCCTTTCACATTTGAATTAAATCCTTTCACAACTTCATAGTAGCATAAGGGGATATCACTAGGATTACGAAGAAGAGTCCAAATAACTAACATACTTGCATGTTTGCATAAGGTGCAAACATTCAAAGTGCCCAACTGTTCGAGTTAAGTTGAAGAGTAAATCTACCTATCTTACAAAACCCTATCTCCAAAATAATCATTCATCCATCCATTTCATCCACCCAATAGAAGTAGGCACTGGTCATAATTAGATATTACATACAAAATACAACTCACAAACTTGAACTCTCAATTACTCTCACTAGTATTTAGTCATTAAAACTTTGCATCTGCTTCATCTAACGTGCCATAGCAAGTAGATTGCTCAATCTAGGAACCATATCTATCAACAAATCTACCTTATTGTTTAGGCATACCCACCTAGGTCTGGAAGAGCCTGAAGAGTAGAAGGTAATTAGTCTTGCTTACCTTGTTTGTGGGCCAAAGGTGTATTAAGGGATTGTCACCCCCTTATAGTTTAAAACCTCCACTTTTGAGACCTAACACTATTGATGATGGCCCAAGCTCATTTTTTCATCAAAATATATGCATGACTTCCATGGTTTAACTACATCTCACTGTCCTTGCCATGATGAGAAGGTAGAGGTAGATTTCAACAAGAGCCTCCATTGTTTGAATTGGCATCAAACAATACCTTCAACCTCAACTTATTTCATTACATATAATGGCATCTCCCCAATTGTCTATATTGTTTAATCACACAATAAGGAGCCTTTAGAGCCCAACGGTACCTGCCTAATCTACATATACCTTAGGTGTTAATGGAAATCATAGGCAAAAGTGAAATTGTTAGGAAGGTAGGTCTATTTCATCTAGATTTTTTTCATTATCGAAATACATCTACCTTAATTGATGCAAATTTTTTCATGAGATTTATGCATGATCACTATTGCTATCTATGCTCTACTAGTTTGATATGCCCATGATTTGTTGCCTACAATACTTGACTAATGACTCTCTATGAATAACCTAAGTATAGTAATTTAATTGCTTTCAAACATAAAGTGGGTGGCAAGTGTTGCTTTATGTGATAACCATAAATGACTTAGTTAAGAAATGGGAATCTTACTTATAATATTTTCTCAATGAATTAGGATCCTGTATGCAAATACATGATGTCTACCTTTTCATTTTTCCCTTTTCAGGTGCACTCTTGAAAGCTCCTAAGTGGTTGAAGAGACTAGTTGGTGTCAGTTTTGGATTTGGAGGAATGCTTGCTTCATTTCAACCTAGTACAGTGTCACAAAGTGTTGTTGGCTCTTCTGAGGTAGAGTAGAATTTATTCTTTGGTACATGTCATTAATATGATATATGGTCTTTTTTTTTCTATTTTCATAGGTATATATACACAATCTCGTTATCGAGGACAGTCTGGTGCTTCATTCAATAGAGTTTGAAGATACAATAATAGATGGTGAAAAATCAGCATTACAAGATTTGGGTGATAAGAAGTCATTGGATTCTTGGTTAGTTATTTGTGGATACTTTTTGAATGGGATTAATAACAATTTACATTCATTTTTATTGTTTCACTTGCAAATTTTGGTTTCTGCATTGATTTAGTTTGGAAGAAGAGAGGGGGACATGGAATTTCCTAAGAGTCATGTTTGAAGATGAAGGGAATGATAGGAAAAAGCTACATGAGCACCTTGGATTTCAAGTGCAGTCAACAAAGAATCAAGACTTACAGGAAGATCAATCTACTAACATTGATAATATTAGTAGTGAAATAATCAACAGTGTCACTCTTGATGATATGACACAATTAGATCCATTAGTTCATTCAAAAGGTGGACAAGATGTTACATCCCCCAAAGATAATGGCGATGATTTTTTTGATAATTTGCACAGTTTGAAAGAAGATTCCTCACTTCCTCTCACTGAAAATGATTTTGTTGTTGGGAAGGATACCCTAGGAAATGAAGAAGTGGTGCAACATGAAGCTACTAAAGATTCGATTGAATACTCAAAATGTGATGAAGCCATTCAAAGTTCTTTAGTTGTTGGTGATTATAAGGGATTAGTCATGCAATGCCTATCAGCAAACAAGATGGCAGATGGACTTCTCATTGCTCATGTCTGCGAGAGTTCTTTACGAGAGAAATCTTGTGATGAATATTTAAGAAAAATGAATTGTTCCTATCTTAATGTTATGCTTCTATACTAATTACATGGAATTTGCAACATATTAAAGTGTTTTAATATTTTATTTTTTACCCTTCTTCTTGTATTTAGCTATCTAGATTTTAGAAGGCTAATTGGCTCTACTTATCTAAAATATATTTCTTTCTATGGAATATTTTCTCACTTAACTCTATTAGTGTAGGTGGTTTCTACTATGGTCAATAATGATCTTATTGGCCTTGTGAAAATAAATCCTTTGAAATACTAGAAATAAAATCTTTCTTTACTTTGTATAGTAAGTGTTCTTTCCCACAAAAATCAATTAAATAGAAAATTATGTAAATTGGATAATACAATTTTGATTTGGAGCAAATTGTACTTGACAATAAGTTTTTTTTATAACTCATTTCTAATTTCTATGAGTTGCAGATTGAAGTTTATGATATAATGAGAAAATGTACAAATTTATGCATTGTATCATATAGTCATGTACAATATTTTTAAACATTTATCATAGGTGTATCATAGATACAAGACTTGGACGTAAAACAGACTTGGCAAGCTGATTTTTGACTTAAAACTTGGAGGACTTGGCACAGACTTGGTAGGATGACTTTTTGACTTGGACATTAAAGGTAGGTTTTCAAATCAAATAAACCCTACCCCATAGAGTGATGTTTTCCTTTCCATTATATTTTCATTGAATGCTCTTGGAAAAGAAAAAAAATTAGCTATGATGGTTTTTTGTTCATTGTTTCCAATTGATTCTAAGTTTTCTTTAAGAGGCTTGGGGTTATAAGATCAAAGGGGTCTCTTGTAGTCAATAGAGAAACAAAGTCAGTCCTTGAAGAGATTGTCACAAAGATGTGATAATCACAAATTACAAGGTTCAAAGCAATGAGATCATAATGTAAAAACAAAAGAGAAAATTTGTGTTTTTATCAAAACAATGATTTTAAGGGTTGACTATGAAGCACAATCATCATAAGATAGTAGTGGATACAAAAAATGATAGTGCCAATGAGTTATCAATATAGTGAATAAAGAGTTTCAATTTTCAATGCATGATAATAGTAGTCCAAAGAATGGAAGGGATAAGAATGAAATGCATATATAGAGGGTAAATAGTTGCAAATTATCATGGCTATATCAAAGCATATGAGTTTTAGAGTAAAATAGAAAAATGAAGGAGATAATAGTAGTTGTTATGAATGCCATGTGACCCAATATCATGCACAAAGAAGATGTAAAAGACCATGGAACAAAGTGAAAAGGGGTCAGAGTCAATGAGATTCATTTAATGTCAAAGAGCATTATCATTATATCAGTGAAAGAACAAGATTGTAACAACAATGAAGCAATGGAAAGCAAGAACAATATATGCAACATCAGGATCACTGTCATAAAAGATGAAGATCAGCATGAGGTTTCAGGATTCAAGATTTCCACTTACCTTTAGATTCTAACCTTGTTTAATGTCCCACCTTTTCTTGAATGATACTAGTGTTGCACCTCAGAAAAAACTACTCAACAAGCTCTGGCATTACAAAAATGGAAACCACCGCTCTTTGCATTCAATGGTTGTTCCTTCGTCAGACTTGCAATGTACTCTCAGATTGAATATTTTGCTTGATATATTATGTTATGGAAAACCTTAAAATGCACATAAGAGATGAAATACCAAATTGTTGATTAAACTTTGAAACATCCCTCCAATGTACAATCACAATGTTTTACAACAAAAATCAACTGCCTGAGATTCCCTCCAAATGCATACATGACTCGACCGACCAAGGCACCAAAAATACCATTATTTTTTTTTTCTACCAAAAATACCTATTGCTAAAATGCACCAAAAAAAACTATTGTGTGGAAGGCATGCAAAAAATAATCTTCATTTTTAGGGGAAAAAAATTCATCTATCTACATTGTCATTTTAATATAGGTTGTGAAAATTAAGATAAGCATGATGTGCTCCTAAAATTACTAGAGTTCAAACTTGTATAAAAAATAGCATCTATAAAAATGATCAACACACAATTTATTTCATAGATTATAAAATAATTCTATTTTTAAAAAATAATTAACAATATAAATCATGAAAGAGAAAAATTTTGCATGCCAAAAGCAATCATTGTTATTTCTATTTCACATTATTAAGATGGTTGAGTATATCAGTAAGTGAAGATAGAAGTGAATCAATTTATTCATTTTTATTGCAATTGGATTGTTTAAATCATATTTTATTAGTGAAATTGACCACAACTTTGCTCTTTGATACATTTGACATGCTAACACAATAGGAAAATCAAACTGGCTTCAAGTCATAGTTTAAAACATTAACAATTCATTAACATAACGAGTAATAAAAGTTAAAGAATGTAAATGTTTATAATTTTTTCTACAAAATATGTGAAGGCATTAAGACTACACTGAGAGGAAATTCCTTCTATGTAATAGGTATTTTTGGTGCACCAAGCAACCTAGGTAGCTAAATGGCCCACTTAGGTAGGGGTCCTATGAGGGGGGATTAAGCTCTATGGATTATGATCAAATTTGAAAGAAAAAAGAATAGATTAGTAATAGTCATTTATTTAGTCATTAATTTAGCTATATATTTATTCATTTATTTAGTCATTTTTTATTTGTCTGATATTAATCATTTATTTAGTCATTTTTTATTTGTCTGATATTAGTCATTTATTTAGTCATTTAGTTGTGATTTTACCCAATGACCAAATTAGTCATTTATTTGCCAAATACTACTATTGTTAGTCACGTGACTAAAAGTTTTAGTCATGTAGTCATTTATTTTCCAAATTCTACTAGTGCATGTAGCAGAAGACTCATCATAAGGATCCCACTAGACCCTGACCTGGTCAAGTTATTGACCTCACAGGGCCAGGGTTTATTGATCCAATATGCGAATTGGCTCCAATGTTAGTTGTTTTTCCTGTGCCACCTGTAAGGAGTCCCACTGCAAAACATGAGATACATCTGAAAAATATATCTTAAGTAAAGACACATGAAAATCCTTATAAATTTAGGACAGGCTGGGCGTTAGAGCTAAGCAATATGCAACCAAACCAATCCACTCTAGTATCTCAAAAGGGCCAAAAACTCTTGTTCCAACTTCAAACCCTTCGCATAATGGATAGAGCTCTTATGGCGGTGAACACACAAAAGGACTCTCTCTCTAGTTGGGAACTCACGGTCAACCCTCCTGGTGTCCACATATTGTTTTTGTTGATCTTGAGCTATCTACAACTAGTCTCGAATATGAGCTACCTACTGCTCCATCTCTCAAACAAGATTAGGCCCTAGTACGACCCAATCCTCTAGCCAATCCCAACTCAATAGGGTCCTACAGGATCTTCCATATAGAGCCTCATAAGGCACCATCTCAAATGAACTATGATGCCCATTATTATAAGAAAAATATACTAAATACAATTAATCCTCCCAACGATTCTGCTAGTCCATGACATACATCTGAAGCATATCTTTCAAAACCCAGTTCACATGTTTTGTCTAGTTGTCCATCTCTAGGTGATAGGCAGTGTTGAAATTAGGTTGAGTGCCTAATGCTTGTTGAAGGGAATTCCAAAAGGATGAAGTAAAAATATGATCTCTATAAAAAATTATCCTCTTCAAAAATCCATGAAGCTGCATAATATCTTGAAGAAAAACTCTAGTTACTGAGGAAACATTATAGGAAGAATGCATAGGAGAGAAATGTGCCACCTTAGTTTTCTTATCTATGGATACCATAATTGCATCATGCTGATGTGTAGACATAGGTAAGTCCACAGTAAAATCTATTGATATCACATCTGATTTCCATTTTGGAATGGGATGTGGGTACAGGAAGCTAGTTGAATGTTGTCATTCTACTTTTACTCTTTGACATTCAAGACAATGAGAAAAAAACTATGCAATATCCTTACACATTCCTACCCAAAAGTGAAACTTTCAAATATTTGTGTGTATTTTCATTACACCTATGTGACCCACATAGGGTGCTCAATGAGCCTAGACTAAAGCCTACTCTTTAAGATCACCAATAGGAGGGACATAAATGTTCCCATGATGATGAATCAACCTGTCAACATCAACCAAGTAGGCCTCAAAATTTTCTTTCAAGGAACCTTGATACTGAGTGATCTCTCAGTACAATGCGTCCTAAGGGAGCATCTCCAAAATGCATCCTCGAAGATCAGTCTTCAGTGTTAGAGCCAATAATTCATGTCTTTTCCTACTAAGGGCATCAACCCCAATATTTTCTTTCCCCTTAATATAGTGAATATCAAAACCATACTCATAGAGGAACTCCATCCATCTTCAATGCTTATCATTTAAATTGGGTTGAGAAAAGATATACCGTAGGCTCCGGTGATTTGAATACAACTCAATCCTATGCCCAAGAAGAAAACATTGTCATTTTGTTAAGGCATGAGCAACTGCAGCTAGCTCCAAATCATGCATTGGGTAATTAAGCTCATGATTTTTTAATTTTCATGACTCGAAGGTGATCACACGACCTTCCTACATAAGAAAAACTCCAATTCCCTTGATCGATATATCCGTGCACACCACAAAGTCACCAGCAGGATCTAGAATTGCTAAAGTAGGTGCACTGGTAGGCTTACCCTTCAATAACTAGAAGGATTTCTCACACTGCTTAGACCAAGAAAATTTCTTGTCCTACCTTTGAAGAGAAGTAATCAAATGAGCAATCTTGGAAAGTCCCTCTACAAACCTTATGTAGTATCCATCTAGACCCATGAAGCTCCTTATTTTTGTTACATTAGTAGGTGATGTCCCATCCAAAATAGCTTGAATCTTAGCATAATCCACTGAAATACCATCTCCTAAAATAATATGCCCTAAGTACTAAATTTATATCTAGAAGAATTCACACTTGGATAGACTGGCACATAATTGGTTTTCTCTCAAACTTTGCAACACTTGCCTCAAATGCATCATGTGCTCTTCAACTATGAAAGAATAAATTAGAATTTCATCTAAAAATATGACTACAAATTGGTCTAGAAAAGTGTGGAAGACAACATTCATCAAGCTCATGAAGACTGTCAGGGCGTTCGTCAATCCAAAAGGAACTACAGTGAAATCATAATGACCATATCGTTTATGAAAGGAAATTTTTTGAATGTGTATTTCCATAATCCTTAACTGATGATACCCTAACTTGAGATCTATCTGAGAAAATATTCACTCCCTGAATTTGGTCAAAAAGATAATCTATTTTGGGAAAATTATATTGATTCTTAATTGTGCGTTTATTTAACTACTTACATAGTCAATACACAATCAGAGAGTACCATCCTTATTCTTTACAAAAATGACTAGTGCATCCCAAGGTTAAATGCTAGGATAGAGGTTTCCTTTCTCTAGTAGCTCCTCCAATTGCAACTTAAGCTCTTGAAGTTCCTACGTGGTCATTCTATAAGGGGCCCTAGAAATAGGTTGGGCTCCTGGAACCAAATCAATATGAAAATCAATCTCCCTTTATGGTGGCATTCCTGAAAGCTGGGAAGGAAAAACATTAGCAAAATCACAAAGTATAGGGTGGTCATCCAAGGTTGTTTCTGACTTGTCCTCTAACCTATCAGTTATAGAGATGGCAAAGAACTGATCCCCTTTTCTAATACAATGTCTAAGTTGCATAGCAAAAATCATCCTTAGCAACACTGGTTTCTTTATACCTGAGACTACCACCTTTTTACCCCCATTGTCAACACATTCCAAAAACTTATTGTGATAATCAAGCTTGGCCTCATGAGTGCTCATCCAGTCCATACCCAAAATCATAGCATATAAACCTAGTGGTATTATCCTAAAATCCACTGTAGTAGGAAAAGAGCCAAAATCTAATTGACAATTCTTAACTAGAGAATTAATAGTCATTTTAGCACCAAATAATAGCTCCACATCCCAATTAGCATCTTGCTTAACCACCACCAGCCCACACTTATCCATAATTTATGGGTAAATAAAAGAGTTTGTGGCATAAGAATCAAAAAGCATAGAAATAGTAATCTTACCAATTTTACTAGGGACCTTAATAGTTGTTTCTTGATGATCTTCCTGCCCATTATCAACTACTACAAAAAGTCAATGAGACCTATCAATATCACCTACTATAGGTTCAAAACTTTTTGTCTATTGTCCCCCTATAGTAATTTTTTTTTTAGGACACTCTCAAGCAATATGACCCATACCTTCGTAATTGTAAGAAGGGACCTTAGGTGGTGCTAGGGTTTGAAACCCTAGTTTAGTAGAGTTGGCTTGACTTCTCTTGGAACTTTGCTACGAGGGAGCTAGCCCAACCCAGGAAGGGTGATTCCTCTATCCTCCTTTTTGTGAAGGGGTTTTCCATGGCCTTTCCAAACCTCCTTGAAATGACCTAGCTTTCTGACCCTATTGTTATTGAAGTGGAACTGACCTCCCAAAGAAGGAGCTTGACCCCCCTCCATTCCTTGGTGGTGCAAAGAAGAAAAATTGATTGAGGATTTTAGGAGGTATATTTCTATGATGATCATGATGCCTTGGTTGAATTTACTCTACAATAAGATATTTCTCCATTGCTTACCTCAAGGTGGAAGGCTCTCATAAATGAACCATTCCTACAATTCATGATTTAGCCCTCTGATGAAATGGTTTACCATCAATTTTTCATCTTGAATATAATCAACATATTGTATCAACTCAAAAAAATTATTCTCATACTATGCCACTGTGAGGTCTCTACTAAAGGTCATGAAATTCATCATTTTTTTATTGTTAGAAATGATCAGTAATATATCTTTTCTTAAATAGATCTAGAAAGACCTCCCAAGTAATCTTCTCTGAAATCAACTTCCCCTTTTTCTCTTCCTATCACTACCAAGTATCTACATTATTTGCAAATGAATGGCCAATCAAGCTTTCAGATTTCTACTATAGGTCTTGAGTGTAAAACATTTCTCAATGTTAATCAACCAAGCTTCTACCTAGGAACCCCCAATGGAACTAGAAAAATGTTGTCATTGAAGATGAAGGAAATCACAGATCAACTTGTCTATATCAACATGAACATCTCTCCTTGATTGCATATTCCGAGGGGAGTCCCATAATTACTTGATTCCTCCCCAACCTCCTCATGATGCTCTACTCTTCCCCTACTAGGAATTCTATTGCATTCCCATGATAAGGAATGATTTTTATTTGAATGTCGTTGTTCCTGGTACTAGGGTACAAAAAGCTTGTCCTAAATAACATCCACCAACTATTCCAAAGTTTGTAGTATTTGGGGCCCATGATCAACATGCTCTTCATAGTGTGTTGATACCAACAACATGGAGTGAGGTATCCATCATAGAGGCATTCTACAAAGAACACAAAATTGCATAATTATTACCATAGTTTTCCCCAAAGTTCCCAAGTTTTTTCAACTTGGGGTTTTAATACCTACGTAATGCCCTAACAAGGAAAAATCAATAAATCACAAAATGATTACTCAAAATTAAGAAATAAGTTAAGTAATATAATTGATATAAATATAAACACCCCTAAACTGATTAAGAATTTCTTTATTTATATGCAAACAAAAGATAATGCCAGATTCTTATGATTATTAATCCTTAAAATACATTTCATACACTATTTTCTTCCATGAAGTAATGTGTAAGAGTACAAATGCTATTGTTTTAATAACTTCAAGCTCTATTACATAACTCATCAACTAACATTTTATATTCCCAATAGATGATTATTTGATTATACCATGTAATAAAATTATTTAATACTCGACTATAAAATAGAATATTTATACATAGCCACATTAGAAACTTAAAACTCCACTAAGGACTAGGGATTTTCCAAATCCAACTAAAGATAAACCTAAAAATTTAAAAATCAATGCTAGAATATACCTTTATCAAATCCCTTAACTCTCAAACTATCATCGTTAATTTCATCCATCAACTTAACTAGCATCTTAAGTGCCGCCGATTTTGGATTCTTTTCAAAAATGGATTATTAGCCCAAATGAATTATTTGAAGGTATAAATAAATAATTAACTTTCTCCACCCACGAGTTCAATCCAAGAATTACTCAATATATTTATTAAATAACTAAGGAAATATTATAGTTAAACTAGAATTAGCAATGAGATAGCAGAGACTAACGAGGCTCCAACCGAATTCATATAAAATGATATGGCCACAATAAAATTTTGCACTGAATACAGAAGAAGCAGTTTATAAAACTTGATTCATTTGGTTTTAAGAAAATGAGAATAGCATTTAACGCTTCTTTAAATTATACTGAACAACGCATCAAAATATACATGAATTAAATACTTACAATAGGGTTCATTAATACGAGGATTTCTTTAATCATGGGATTGGAGCACGATGAAACATGAGCTCAGAAAGAGACACTCTTTCTTTATTATGTTATATGCAATATTTTTAAAAACTAGAAGTAGAGACCTTTTGTAGAGAGATGATCGAGAAAAAGAACCAATCAAATCTTCATTAAGGAACCACGCTACTAAGATTTCATGACACTATTACCATTAATATAAAGAATTTGAGACCTTACCAAAGATCATTCAAATTTCCCAAATAGTTTGCTATTAACGTGTCAATGAGCATTCATTTGCATGTCAAGTAAGGATTTTTTTACGAAAGCTTGGAAACATAGAACTGAGCGTGATGAACTGGCTTAAAGCAAAGGAAACAAATAAAGCTGCACAAAGAGTATCCAACCTGAAGGATTCTTATGAAGGCGTATTGCTGAGAAATTGGAATCACTGGCAGCTTTTCACAAAGAGAGGAGGGATCAAAAAAATGAGGCCAGATATCTTTATGCTGCAATAGGACAGCCATTGCACTAGCTAAAAGGGGTCAATTTGATATTGCAGAAATTTTTACACATGTACAAGAAGCTGCGGGAGGAACACCATCATTGGTTGTAACAGAAAATACTTGTTACCCTAAATGTCAAATATCAATTATATATATATATATATATATATATATATATATATACCACCTAAGGTATTCAGATATTTAGCTACCACACTTTTATTAAAGAATTGAATGTAAATCTTGCCCCTGCTTTTATAACCTACCAATTTACTCAATCAATCTACCTCCACATGGGTGAAACATTTTGACTATAGATAATTACATTACCAATTAATGGATTTTACAACCTATTGACCAGATATAAATTATCACGCTCTTTTAAACTTTCTTTTTAATTTAACTCTCCATTCATTTTCTTTTCATAGTTAATTAATTGTAAGAAAAGCATACACTCTAAAATCGAGAATAAAGAGATTCAAAGGTTAGGTTGAAAAATAAATACACTCATTACCCTCCTTGTAAATGAAATTTAGATGTAAGGAACAATAAAGTTAAAAGTAATTAAACTTATAAGGAAACATAAACAATTATTCAACTAAGGTAGATTAAGGATATTTTATTGAATTCAATAAAATAATAAATGTAGATTTTGCCTAGTTTCTATTAATAAAAACATGTATACATTTTGTGGCTTAGGGTTTTCTTTTAGTTCTTCCGTGAATCAAATACACAATATCTATTTGACACAGAGTTCAATTTTCTTTCCAATTAAATAGACCTTTTGAAAAGTACAAAACCTACTAATATAAATAAATATATATAAAACAAAATAATTATCTTAGTGGTCTTCTTTGTTTACTGCCCATGGCCTTTTCCCAGATGACTACTAGGAATACTTGTCAATATTCATACAATATTACCATTCATACACACATAAATACATAACCTCTTGAATTCCTTATTTTCCCCAATTTCCAACAAAACTTTCATTTGTAACACAAAAGGTAAGAAGCCCAAAAATCGAGGAGGCAAGCCCAAATTCATAATACAATCAAGAAAATAAAATCAAAATTTGACATGTAGGTAAAATCACAAAGTTGTGTCACACTTTCAGCCAAATAAATAGTTCCAAGTGAAATATTTTTAGCCGGAAAGGTTTCGCCTGGCTAGATTTCGATTGAAACCACATGGCCTATTACGTGGCACACAGGTTTCGATTGAATAAGTTTCACCTAAATCCCAAAAAAATAATTTTTTTCATTTCCCGCTTTTTAAAAAGGGGGTAAAAATTTTATTGCATCAGAACATCATTACATAGTCCGAAGAAAGAAGCCCCGAAGGGGCCCAACAAAACAAGAATTAATTCACACCCAAAAAACACCGCATATCCTCCGCAATCCACTCCTCAAGAACATGCGCCATGTCCGCAGGAAGATTGCCCCAGTCATCCACATGCCAAGGATCACTCTTCTCCGATGCCCATCTAGCCAACCCATCAGCCACCTTATTCCACTCCCGCGAAATATGACGGAAAACAATGGAATCCAAAGAAGAACATATAGAAAGAATCTGCTTGGCAATCACAGCAAGCTGCCAATTCACATCCTCCAAGTTTCGCTTCTTCAACACCTCAATCACCACCTGAGAATCAGATTCACAAACAATCCGCCGCCATCCAAGGCCAACAGCACGTTCCAACGCCATGAGAATAGCACTCGCCTCCATAAGGTTATTAGTTTGCAAGCCCCGATACATAGTGAAGAAAAAAACCACCACTCCAAGGCTATCCCGACCAATACCACCAACCCCAGCATGCCCAGGATTCCCTCTGGACGACCCATCAGTATTAATTTTTAGCTCCCCCAAAGGCGGCGGATGCCAAAAGCCCTCACGAGCAACTCTCGCACGCCCACGCCTACCATGCACTTTTCTTCCACTACTCTTGTCCCCAGTGACAAGGCCCAAGGCATTAACAACACCTAATTCCCCAGCATCAATCGGCACAGACAAATCACACTTTGCAGTCAGAGTCTCCCGTAAAGCCCCCAAAATATGCCCCCAAAGTTGCCCTGTGAGCAGTTTCTTATCCAGGAAAATCCTTCTGTTACGCTCCAACCAAATTTGCCAAACAATCAAACTAGGACCAATGCTCCGAGCAATTTTAAGAAAGGAGGTTCTGGCAGGGGAAGAGCCCTGTCTCAACCAAAAGTCCTCCAAAGAAGAAACATGGCAACACGGTAATCTCCAAAGGTTCCACCAGTAATGCCAGATAGTCTTGACAAAAGAACACTGAAAAAAGAGATGTGGTAAACATTCTTCATGCTGACCACATAGAAAACACCTGGAGGGGCCCTGGAAGCCACGTTTCCAAAGATTGTCCCAAGTAAGACACTTACCTTGGACCACAAGCCAAGAGAAAAAATTACACTTAGGCCAAGCAAATTTGTTCCAAACATGCTTCCACCAAGTAACCTGGGAGCTCCCAAAAACCTGTTTATCCAACACCTGATAACCCGAGGCCACCGAAAATTTTCCTTTCAAATCAGGACCCCAAGCAAGCACATCACTTCCCTGAAGAGAGTTGCAGACACGACTAGATAAAAGCCTAGCAAGCTCCTGACGATCTTCCTCCACACCACCATGAGGCCAATCCAAGGGATCCTTCCATTTGGCCACCGAAATCTGACCCAAATAATTTTGCGATTTGAAGTCTGCCACATGACACCAACCTGCCGCCTCGAAAACCTGGCACAAATCATGGAGATGGGGATGAGAAGACACAATGGGTGGATGTCCATCCCAGGAGTCATGCCAAAAGAGAGCATCCCGACCCCCATTGCAAATCCAAAAAAGACCCTGCTTAACCAGCTTGGCACCCCGTTTAAGGGTACTCCAGATCATAGAACCTTTACCCTCCATGTTGAATCTGACCACCTCCCTACTTTCCACAACTCCCAAATATTTGAAGGTCAGAATTTTAGCCCACAACAAGTGTTGTTGTGAGCACCAGCGCCAATACAACTTAGCAGCCAAGGCCTGCCCATTCAAATCTGATCGCGAAGACCAAGACCCCCCTCCTGCTTTGGCCTACAAACAACATCCCACCTCACCAAATTCCATTTTCTATGGAGAAGATTGCCCGCCCATAAAAACTGACGAGACAATTTCTCGAAATCTTTAACAAAACTTGAAGGAGCAGACAGAACAAAGCATCTATAAAGAGGGAGAGCCTGGACCACAGATTTTAGAAGAGTCATTCTACCTGCTGAAGAAAGCCACCTACAAGTCCAATGACTGACCAATCTTCGAAACTTGTCAAGAGTCTCCTGCCAAAACCTTTTGGGGAGAGAACGAATGGCAAGAGGGATACCAAGATAGGAGAAAGGAAGCGAGCCAATTTGGAAGCGTAGAATACCAGCAATTCTCCTTTGAATAACCTTAGGAGTATGGAAGAAATAAATGAAGGACTTCCCCTCATTAATGCACTGCCCAGAAGCCGCCAAGTAACTGTCCAACACACTACGCCAGTGGAGAGCCTCCTCAACCTTAGCCCTACCCATCAAGGCAGTATCGTCAACAAACTGAAGATGGGACTGAGGGGGAATGCCATTTCCCCAAATCCAGCCCTGAAGCGAGCCACTAGCAACTTGAGCACGAATGAGCCTTCCCAGGCCCTCCGCAAGAAGGATGAATAAGTAGGGAGACAGGGGGTCACCTTGCCTGAGGCCTCTAGAAGCACCAAACAGGCAAGTGGGCTCACCATTAATAAGCACCGAAAAGGAAGAAGAAGTGACACAGCTCCTTACCCATTTAATCCAACCCTCCGCAAAACCGAAAGCTCCAAGAATTTTGAAAAGAAAGCTCCACTTAACACGATCATATGCTTTGGCCATGTCCAACTTGATAAACATCGACTTTTCTTTTGACGATTCCATAGAATGGATGGTCTCAGCCGCAATAACAACCCCATCCATGATCTGCCTGCCAGCAACAAAGCCTCCCTGCTCCTCAGAGATTAACCCACCAAGCCAAGGTTTCAACCTTTCCGCAATCAACTTAGTAATAATTTTATACACCACATTACAGAGTGCAATAGGCCTAAAAAGATCCAGAGAATTTGCCCCCTCCCTCTTTGGGATAAGAGCTAAAAAAGTAGCATTCAGAGACTTCAACATTTGTTTATGCATAAAGGACTCTTGAACAACCTCTAAGAGATCCAATTTAACCACCTCCCAGAACTCCTGAAAAAACTCGACAGGAAATCCATCAGGCCCAGGGGCTTTTCCTTTCTTCATCTGGAACACAACATTCTCAATCTCCGACAAGGAAATAGGGGAGAGCAACGATTCATTCATTTCATTAGACACCAACTGTGGGATACAGTCTAAAATCTTTGCTTCATCCTCCTCCGCAGGAGGCGAGTCCTCAGAGAATAAGGTAGAAAAATACCGAATGCATTCAGCAGATATAGAAGCGGAAGAGGACAAGATTTCCCCATCAGGCAGCAAGAGAGAAGAAATAGCATTACCTTGCCTCCGATCCTTAACAGAGTTATGGAAGAAAGAAGTGTTCCTATCACCAGCCTGAAGCCAATCAATACGGGACTTCTGTTTCCAAAAAAGTTCTTCTCTTAACTCCCATTCCTCAACCTCTTTAATTGCAGCAACCTCTAACAAACTCAAATCTTCTGAGAGGCCTTGATCACGAATCTGTCTGGTAATTAGATCAAGATGCTCCTGAGCTTTCTGTTTTTCTTTAAACAAATTGCCAAAGTGCTGCCTATTCCACCTCTTCAACCTGTACTTAACATATTGGAGCCGCTTTGAGAAAGTGTACATAGCGGTGCCATAAGCTGGCTTCCCAAGATCCCACCAGCCAGGGAGTAAATCATGGAGAGATTCATCCCTGAGCCACATGAGTTGAAACTTAAAGGTCTGTCTAGCACACTGCCGAGGCATTTCAGCCACCAGTTTAATTGGCCAATGATCAGAACCTCGACCATCCAGTATTTCAGAACAGATCTTCCACCTATCCCCCAACCAAAAACTAGACACCAAGAATCTATCAAGTCTCTCTGAAATAGAGGCATCTCCTATTCTCCTATTATTCCATGTAAATAGACCATTACCTGGCTTGATATCCACAAGACGAAGAGCAGAAATATTATCCTAGAGCAGCAACGCCGAAGCCTCCAGCCTAGCAGTACCACCCCGTTTCTCCACAAGCTCCGTGATAGCATTAAAATCACCTCCTATAATCCAAGGATGGTAAGGGAAAAGGATACGAACTAAACGAATATTGGCCCACAAGATGTGCTTACCCTGCAACTCCACCGGCGCATACACATTGGAGAGGAGAATAGTTTCCCCAGAAACAAAACAAGAAGCCACCATGGAAAGGGAGGATTTAAAAGACCCCCACCATTGGGGGCAAATCCTCCACGGATTCCAAAAGCACGCCACCCCACCAGAAGCCCCCTGAGCCCCAGTGCATTGGCAATCACCATTCCTCCATAACTTAGGAGCTAAGTCCATCATACCTTCCACATAGAGCTTAGTCTCTTGGAGAAAAAGAACATCAGGCGCATGAAGCTTAATCAAATCCCGAACAGCTTTTTGTCTAGGGCCACTGTTCAAGCCCCGTACATTCCAAGAAAGAACTATCATTTCAAGGGAGAAGAGAAATGCGAATCAAGAGTCTTGACTGACCCTGATTCCACCAAAGTCTCCCCAATCATCTCAATCTTTTCCACATGCTTCTTCCTACCCAGCTTGGAGGTTTTTTCTGACCCCCCCTTTTTGAGATCTTTTTGCAAAATACCCAACTGAGGGGACAACTTCGAAATCTTCTTCCCCGCCTCCGAATTTGCCTTCTGCAAGAGGTGAGCCTTATCAGCGCAAACTTTCCCTGCCTCAGCACTACCACCTGACGCAACTTGGACCCCCAACTGCTGAAATGTTCCTATGTCTGAAGGCCCATCACCATGCGGAACCATAAGCACCTCTGAATTGAGCTTTGCTTGTCCAGGATCATTCCTGTCCTCCTCTATGCATTGCACTCCCGCAACCCCCTCCTGTTGAGAAGTAATCATTTCCTCCACCGAAGGGCCACGCTGATCTATATCTAGAGTCCCATGATCAAGATCAAGAAATCCTGGGTTCACCTCCTGTTGACTGAGCTCTTCCAACACCTCGAATCTATTGAAGGTATCCTCCTCCTGCCTGTCCTTCAAAGACCTTTTTTGACCCTTATTTTTGTTTCTGCCTCTAACAGTAGTGAAACCATCTTCCCTACCACCAAAACCCTGAAAGGTATCCTTGCCCTTATCCCCTCTGGGTGTCTTATTTGAAGGCAAAGGAGATTGAGCCTCCAAAGGCTTGGCCTTTGGACACCTGCGCCGGAGGTGACCGTACTCATGACAGAAACGACACCGGAAAGGTAATGTTTCATAGTCAAGCTGCTGCACCCATGAATAATCTCCTGCACTCACTTCCAAAGAGTCTGGCAGTGGCTTACTTAAATCAATTTCTACACAGAATCGGGCAAAAGTCAGTACCTTTTTGAATTGAGTATGTTGTGACGAACCCACAGGTTTCCCCAACTTCGAAGCTAATAAGTGCAACACATCCTCGCGCCAACATTCCACAGGGAGTCTTGGAAGACGAACCCAAACTGGAACCTGATTTGGAAGTTCCTCCGCCGGATTGAAACCAGCATGCCATGGCTTAATGAACAAGCCCACCTGGTTGTAAAAATAAGGGCCTCCTTCAAAAACCTTGATCCTATCTGCCATGCAATCAAACGTGACCATGAAATAGTTATTGGCTAGGAGCCGAATCTCCATCTCACCTTCTGGCATCCAAGTCCTCCTGGCCCAGGACTCCAAAAATTGCAATGAAATTTTCAAACCCAAAAATTTGTAGTACAACGAATGCCGTGAGTAGTATTCAATATCCTCAGCGAGCATCTCCATCGGGATCACCACATTCGGCCTCTCTTTACACCTTTCAAGGCAGCCATTAATCTTGGGAACACGAAACCCTCCTGACAAACCAACGTTATTATTCTCCAGATTCTGAGAAAATAAAATATTATCATGGAGACGAGCCCCTGAAGGTAAGGGATTCGAGCCAAGAGCGGTACGGAAATCCATCTTGGGTCCCTCCCCCGAAGGCTCCCCAAACTCCATTGAGGAAAGGAAGAGGCACAACCCAAACCCACACCCTACAGCTGAAAGCACACCGCTGACCCCCTGGCAAAACCCCACAACAAACCAACTCCAACCCGAGACAAAGCACCACACCCTACACCAAACCCCACCTTCCACCAAGCAAGCAAAACCGACTCCCCACTCACCCCAAACACGGCCAAATGCCTGGCCACGCGCAGCAAACACCAGAAAAAAGGTAAGGCAGATGGGCACGGGCAAAAGGATGCCCCCAGCCCCCGAACGCCCCAGTCCACCCCACAATACACCCAAAAGAACTGCCCCCCCCAGCACG
The DNA here is from genome assembly GCA_007258455.2 of Sequoia sempervirens. NCBI lineage: Eukaryota > Viridiplantae > Streptophyta > Pinopsida > Cupressales > Cupressaceae > Sequoia > Sequoia sempervirens. Next base: position 537,573,448 of record VDFB02047230.1, read on the forward strand.
CAGGCAACACCCTCCCCAGTCCGCACAGAGAACGAAAAAATCAGGAAGAGAGAGCTAGGGCGCGGGTGCCCTAGCTCTGCAAACAAGGAGCAGCGCCAGTCATTCGCCCGAGCCTCTTCCGCCCATCGAAATACCTCCCGTCCAGGTTTTCGATAAGACTCCAAAAATTAATATTAAGGTTTGGGCCTTGGTTGTTGGCACTATACGCAAGAAGCCCCCTTTTCATTTCCCGCTTTGAAATTGGCTTTGAAATTTTATTTTTTAATGTACGAGATTTCTATAGAAAGGGTTTCATCTGAAACCCTTTCTATAGAAATCGTTTATACCGAAACTATCTATATGGCATCCTAGTTGGCAGCCAACTCAACTTTTTCAGAAATTTTTGAAATTTTCAACTTTAGCTAGGTATTTCTTTAGTCAGAATGTTTTTTCTGAAGAAGAAAAAAATAACTTTTTGTAGAGCTCGGAGTGGAGAATCCATATATATATATTTTTTAATATTTTGATTAGCTTTAATATATTTTATTTTTAAAATAATGCAAGTAGGTTTTTAAAATGAAAAAAGAGGTTGATTACAAATTAAAAAAAAGATAGTAAAACTTATTTAAAAAATTTAAATCTTATATGGGGAGAGTCTTCTTCAAAAGGGTGTAATTTGTTTTTTGAAAATGATTAAAAAAATGAAAATAGTTGATGGCTCGTGAAAACTGTCAAATTCTGGTATGTTTGATTTTAAACTGTTATGATGAGAAAAATATACATCAAAATTTTATTTTCTTTTTCATGCACAAGATATTGAAGTTACCTATTTGCAGAAAAAAAATTAGGGAGAAATGAAGTTTTTTTCAATTTGTTTTATGATGGCCTGTAAATTCACTTTTTTCTGAAATTTTCAGCATTCCAAAATCTATCCTTAAATTGATAAAAAAAATAATGAAATTTTTAAAAAAGGAAAAAAAAATTACAGCAATAAACTTCATCAAAAGTTCTAAATTTCATTAGTTTACACCATTCTGAAATTCAAAACATAAAGATCACTTTTATGTGGTCGAAGTTCAAATTTTTTTTTGTTGTTGGTTGATTCCTTTGTAAAGTGTGACACAAGTTTGTGCTTTTACCCATGTACACAATCAAAAAGAACTCATTGTTGGATTCTTCAAAGGGGGGAAGGGGTATTTCCTTCTCTCAGAGAAAAAAAACCTACATTTTTTATTTTCATTAATAATCCCAAACCTCACACTTCCATTCTGAAAACCTTCCAACACATCCTCCTACATTCCACCTCCAATTTACCACACAACCACAATCACCCTCCTTCATTCCAATCCACACATTAACACCATTTCAATTACACCTCCCTGAGAGAGGCTCCACACACTCCTCAACCCCACACGAAGGAGGCTCTCTTCCCGCAGGTGAGATCCGCTCCTTATTCAAACACTCAACCCCATAATACACACATCAGAAAAGAAATAAATAGATAAATAGATAAACAACATACCCCCAAGAAATATAATAGAAAAATTATTTATTCATTAAATCTCCGCAATGTAAATTAATATCATTAAAATAACCCTACCTTGGCTATCCAAGTTAGGATCAACCCAATCCAAGGGAGCTCCTGAGTCCTTCCTTTCCAATGAATATATTCCAGCTAGTTCGAGAAAAGAAAAAAGAGAGCAAGAGAGAGAGAGAGAATGAGTTCACCCAAAATCCTTTTTTAAATAAACTACCCATAACTTTTTCAACTCCCCCCAATTGAAAAATCACCCACAAATCAGGACACAAGCTTTACATAAATTTTGAATAAAATCAACCAATATTTAACATAAGCCTCTTTCCCACTTAAACGGTAAAAATGAATAATCAAATTAATAAATAAATCAATCAACATATTTTAAACATCAAGGGCTTTGTCTCCAAATTTCAAGGGCCTAGCTCCCCCCCTACAATATCTCCACACAAGCATTCATACTTTTTGGGAAATATAATCAAAACACAATATCTATAAATATATATATATACATAGAAATTTTATACCATTATAAACTCCATCATTTAAATTCAAATCTACCTAAACTCTCAAAATTTAGATATTCAACCAAACACTTTTGGGGTCCATACCATATTAACCAAATAACGTTATGAAAGATTAAAAGCATGTTATTAGATAACCATACCACATCATCCAAAATTTGTAAATAACTAAACATGTAAATTTATTGTATGTGTCCACAAATCAAAATAGAATTATTCATGTACCAAAACCACCTCATCAAACATGTCCAACACACCAAACTATAAAAACATAAACCAACCAAAGTTTCAAAAGTAGCACTAGTGACCCCCTTACATTCTCCCCCCAAGGCTTAAGCTTCCTCCTAGAAGCTACCAAAAAAGATATAGAAATAAAGATCTCATTTTAGCTATATCCTCCCATGTAGCAGAAGACTCATCATAAGGATCCCACTAGACCCTGACCTGGTCAAGTTTTCATCCTCATAGGGCTAGGTTTATTGAAAAATATGCACGAACTAGCTCGAATGTTAGCTATCTGTCATGTTCCACCTATAAGGCATCCCACTGCAGAACATGAGATACATCTGAAACATATTTCTTAAGTAAAGACACATGAAAAGCATTATGGATTCAGGACAGGCTTGGTGGTAGAGTTAAGCAGTATGCAATCAGAAAAATCTTGTCTAGTATCTCAAAATGACCAAAAAATCTTGATGATAACTTATAACCCTTCCCATAACTGATAGAGCTCTTATGGGGGTGAACAAGAAAAAAGACTCTCTTTGTAGCTAGGAACTCATGGTCAACCATCCTGGTGTATGCATATTATTTATGTCGATCTTGAGCTATCTGCAACTACTCTCGAATTCGAGCTACCTGTAGCTCCATCTCTCAAACAAGCTTATGCCCTAATGCGACCCGAACCTCTAGTCGGTCCCAACTCAATAGGGTCCTACAGGGTCTTCCATATAGAGCCTCATAAGGTGTCATCCCAAGAGAACTATGATTCCCATTATTATAAGAAAACTCTACTAAATACAAGTACTCCTCCCAATGAGTCTACTAGTCCATGACATACATCTGAAGCATCTTTTCCAAAACCTAGTTCACATGTTTTGTCTAGCTGTCCATCTCCATGTGATAGACATTGTTGAAATTAGGTTGAGTGCCTAATGCTTGTTGAAGGGTAGTCCAAAAGGATGAAGTAAAAATAGGACCCCCATAAGAAATAATCTTCTTCAGAACTCCATGAAGTTGCACAATATCTTGAAGAAAAAATCTAGCTACTGAGGCAACATTGTAGGAAGAACACATAGGAGAGAAATGTGCCACCTTAGTTATCTTATCTACATATACCATAATTCCATCATGTTGATGTGCAAAAATAGGTAAGCCCACAATAAAATCTATTGATATCACATCCAATTTCTATTATGGAATGGCATGTGGGTAGAAGAGGCTAGCTAGATGTTGGTGTTATGCTTTTACTCTTTGACATTGAAGACAATTGCAATATCCGTATGCATTGCTACCCAAAAGTAAAACTTTCAAATATCTATGTGCATTTTCTTTACACCTATGTGAGCCACATAGGGTGCTCGATGAGCCTTGACTAAAACCAACGAGCTCTAAGATCTCACGAAGAGGAGGGACATAAATGTGCCCATGATGATGAAGCAACCCGTCAACATCCACCAAGTAGCCCTCAAACTTGTCTTTCAAAGAACCTTGATAGTGAGTGATCTCTCGATACAATGTGTCCTAAGGGATCATCTCCAAAATATGTCCTCGAAGAGCTATCTTCACTATGAAATCCAACAATTCATGTCTTCACCTGCCAAGGGTATCAACCACAACATTTTATTTCCCCTTAATATAGTAAATATCAAAATCATACTCATAGAGGAACTTTGTTCATCTCCATTGCCTGTCATTTAAATTGGGTTGAGAAAATATATATTACAGGCTCTGATGATCTAAATACAACTCAAACCTATGCCCAAGAAGAAAATATTTCCATTTTGTTAAGGCATGAACAATTGTAGCTAGCTCCATATCATACATTGGGTAGTTAAGTTCATGAATTTTTAATTTGTGTGACTCGAAGGTGATCATACAGCCTTCCTGCATAAGAACAACTCCAATTCCATTGATCGATGCATCTGTGCACACCACGAAGTCACTAGTAGGAACTATAATTGCTAAAGTAGGTGCACTAGTAAGCTTATCCTCCAATAACTAGAAGGCTTTCTCACATTGTTCAGACCAAGAAAATTTCTTGTCCTACCTTTGAAGAGAAGTAATTAGATGAGAAATCTTGGAAAATCCCTCCACAAACCTTCTGTAGTAGCTAGCTAGACCCATGAAGCTCCTTAATTATGTTACTTTAGTAGGTGTTGGCTAATCCAAAATAGCTTGAATCTTAGTAGGATCCGCTGAAATAGTGTCTACTAAAATAATGTTCCCTAAGTATTGAACTTATATCTAGAAGAATTAACACTTGGAGATATTGGCATATAATTGGTTTTCTCTCAAACATTGCAATACTTGCCTCAAATGCATCACATGCTCCTCAACTGTGCAAGAATAAATTAGAATTTCATCTAAAAAGATGACCACAAATTGGTCTAGAAAAGTATGGAAGACACCATTAGGTTGATGAAGACTGTCAGGGTGTTGCTCAATCCAAAAGGAACTACGATGAACTCATAAGGATCATACCATTTACGAAAGGCAGTTTTTTGAATGTCTGCTTCCACAATCCTTAACTAATGATAACCTAATTTAAGATCTATTTTTGAGAAAATATTCGCCCCCTAAATTTTTTCAAAAAGATCATCTATTCTGGGCAAAGGATATTGATTGTTAATTGTGAGTTTATTTAACTACTTGTAGTCAATACATAATAGGATAGTACCATCCTTATTCTTTACAAAAATGATGGTGCATCCCAAAGAAAAATGCAAGGATAGATGTGACCTTTCTCTAGTAGCTCCTCAAATCACAACTTAAGCTCCTAAAGTTCCTCTGTGGTCATTCTATAAGGGGCTTTAGAAATAGGTTGGGCTCCTAGAACCAAATCAATATGAAAATCAATCTCCCTTTTGGTGGAATTCCTAAAAGCTAGGAAGGAAAAACATTAGCAAACTCATGAAGTACAAGGTGGTCATCCAAGGTTTTTTCTACCTTTTCCTCTGACCTATCACTAATAGAGATGACAAAGAACTAATCCCCTTTTCTAATACAACATTTAAGTTGCATAGTAGGAATCATCCTTAGTGACAATGGTTTCTTGATACCTAAGACTACCGTCTCTTTGCCCCAATTTTCAACACATTCCACATTCTTATTGTGATAATCAAGCTTGGCCTCATGAGTGTTCATCCAGTCCATACCCAAAATCACATCATATGAACCTAGCGGTATTATCCTTAAATCCACCGTAGTAGGAAAAGAGCTAAAATCTAATTGACAATTTTTAACTAGAGAATTAAGAATCATTTGAACACCAAATCATAGCTCCACATCCCAATTAGCATCCTACTTAACCACCACTAGCCCACACTTATCCAAAATGGTTGGGAAAATAAGAGTCTGTGGCATTAGAATCAAAAAGTATGGAAACTGTAATCTTACCAATTTTACCAAGGACCTCAATAACTGATGTTTAATGATCTTCCTGTCGATTATCAACTGCTAAAAAAAATTAATGAGACCTATCGACATCACCTACAGTAGGTTCAAAACTGTATGTTTTCCCCCTATAGTAACCTTTTTCTGAGGACACTCTTGAGCAATATGACCCATACCTCCACAATTTTAAGAAGGGCCCTTAGGTGGTGCTAGAGTCCTAAACATTGGTTTACTAGAGCTAGCTTGACTTCCCTTAGAACTTTGCTACAAGGGAGCTAGCCCAACCCATCAAGGCTTATTCCTTTCTCCTCCTTTTTATGAAGGGGTTTTCCATGGCCTTGCTGAACCTCCCTAAAATGACCTAGCTTTCTAACCCTATTGCTATTTTGGTGGAGTTGATCTCCAAGAGAAAGAGGTTGACCCCCCTCCATTCCTCGGTAGTGCAAAGGAGTGGAGCTGATTGAGGTTTTGAGGAGGTGGATTTCTATGATGATCATGATGCCTTGGTTGAATTTCCCCTACAATAAGAGCTTTCTCAACTACCTGCCTCAAGGTGGAAGGCTCTGATAAAGAAACTAGTCATGCAATCCATGATTTAGCCCTCTGATGTAATGGTTTACCATCAATTTGTCATGTTGAATATAATCAACATACTACATTAGCTGAAAAAAAATTATTCTCATATTGTGCCACTATGAGACCCCTCTATTGAAGGTCATGAAATTCATCTTTTTTTGCTATAAAAAATTACTAGTAATATATCTTTTCTTAAATAGATCTAGAAAGACCTCCCAAGTAATGTTATCTGAAGTTAGATTCCTGTTTTTCTCTTCCTTTCACTACCAAGTGTCTACATTATCCTAAAGAAAATGAATGGCCAATCTAGCTTTGAGATTACTACTATAGGTCTTGAGTGTAAAACATTTCTCAATGCTAATCAACCAAGCCTCTACCTATGAACCCCCAATGGAACAAGAAAAAATTTGTCATTAAAGATGAAGGAAATCACAGATCAACTTGTTTATATTAACATGAACATATCTCCTTGGCTATGTATTCTGAGGAGGGGTCCCATAATTACTCAATTCCTCACCAACCTCCTCATGACACTGTGCTCTTCCCCTACTAGGAATTCTAATGCATACTCATTATAAGGAACAATTTTCATCTGAATGTCATTGTTCCTAGTACTGGGGTACATGAAGCCTATCCTGAATAACATCCACCAACTATTGCAAAGTTTGTAGTATTTGGGGCCCATAATCAACATGTTCTTCAGAGTGTGTTGATACTGACAACATGGAGTGAGGTATCCATCATGGAGGCATTCTACAAAGAACACAAAATTGCATAATTATTAGGTACATAGTTTTCCCCAAAGTTCCCAAGTTTTTGCAACCTGGGGCTCTGATACCTATGTAATTCCCTAACTAGGAAAAACCAATAAATCACAAAATGATTACTTAAAATTAAGAAATAAGTTAAGTAATATAATTCATATAAAGATAAACATCCGTAAACTGATTAAGAATTTATTTAATCATATGGAAACAAACGGATAATGTTAGATTCTTATCATTATTAATCCTTAAAATACATTTCATACACTATTCTCTTCCATGAAGTAATGTGTAAGAGTAAAAGCACTATTGTTATAATAACATCAAGCTCTATTACATAACTCATCGACTAACTCTTTATATTCCCAATAGATGATTTCTTGATTATACCATGTAATAAATTATTTAATACTTGACCATAAAATAGAATATTTAGACATAGCCACATTAGAAACTTAAAACTGCACTAAGGACTAGGGATTTTTCAAATCCAACTAAAGATAATCCTGAAAATTTAAAAGTCAATGCTGGAATATACCTTTATCAAATCCCTTAACTCTCCAACTATCATCATTAATTCCATCCATCAACTTAACTAGCATCTTAAGTGCCACCGATTTTGGATTCTTTTCAAAAATGAATTATTAGCCCAAATGAATTCTTTGAAGGTATAAATAAATAATTATTAACATTCTCCACCCATGAGTTCAATTCAAGAATTACTCAATATATTTATTAAAGCACTAAGGAAATACTATAGTTAAACTAGAATTAGCAATGAGGTAGCAAGACTAACAAGGATCCAAGGGAATTCATATAAAACGATATGCCCATAATAAAATTTTACACTATAGACAAAAGAAGCAATTTATAAAACTTGATTCATTTGGTTTTAAGAAAATGAGAATAGTGTTTAACGCTTCTTTAAATGATATTGAACAACACATCAAAATGTATATGAATTAAATACTTACAATAGGGTTCATTAATATGAGGATTTATTTAATCATGGGATTGGAGCACGATGAAGCATGGGCTAAGAAAGATACACTCTTTCTTTATTAGGTTATATGCAATATTTTAAAAAAATAGAAGTAGAGACCTTTTGTAGAGAGATGATCAAGAAAAAGAACCAATCAAATCTTCATTAAGGAACCATGCTACTGATATTTCATGACACTATCACCTTTAATATAAAGAATTTGAGATCTTACCAAAGATCATTCAAATTTCCCAAACAGTTCGCTATTAATGTGTCAATGAGCATTCATTTGCATGTCAAGTAAGGATTTCCTTATGGAAGCTTGGCAACATAGAACTGAGCACAGAGGACTGACTTAAAGCAAAGGAACAAATAAAGCTGCACAAAGAGTATCAAACGCGAAGAATGCTTATGAGGGCATATCACTGAGAAATTGGAATCACTTGCATCTTTTCGTAAAGAGAGAAGTGATCCAAAGAACGAGTTGACACATCATGTGAAGGCTAGAGAATTGGATTGTAAAGCATTGATGCAGAGACCGAGAAATTTCTATGTTGTAATTTGAAATTTCTATGTTGTAATAGGGTAGCCATTGCACTAGCTAATAGGGGTCAATTTGATATTGCAAAGGAATTTTTTACATAGGTATAAGAAGCTATGACAAGAACACCATCATTGATTGTAACCGAAAATACTTGTTACCCTAAATCTCAAATATCAATTATTTATATATATACCACCTAAAGTATTCAAATATTTAGCTACCTTGATTTTATAAAAGAATTGAATGTAATTCTTGCCCAAGTTTTTATAACCTACCAGTTTACTCAATCAATCTACCTCCACAGGGTTGAAAATTTTTGACTACAGATAATTACATTACCAATTAATGGATTTTACAACCTATTGACCAGATATAAATTATCATGCTCTTTTAAACTTTCCTTTTAATTTAACCCTCCATTTATTTTATTTTCTTCTTTAAATAATTGTAAGGAAAACATACATTGTGATGCAAGAGAATCTACTAAACAACCACAAACCTCAAGGGTACTTCAAACCCAAACTCAAACTAAGAAGATCAATTTCACAATGACCATGGATTCACCTAAACATTCATCAAAAATCTCTTCAATTTTACTTCATGCTACAAAGCATCAAATCATCAAACTTGTCACTTAACCTTTATCAGACTCAAAATATAGTTTAACCATATTCACATTGATTGTACCAATACAAAAACCTAATTAGAGATACTGAACCATTCAACTCTTTCCATATTCACCACATTTCAACCTATCTCAATAGGGAAAAAAAACATTATTCACCCAATCTTTCCTCAATCATGTAACCAAACCTTGCAACACCTTTGAACACCAGAACTTGACTGAAACAAATGCAAAACCACATTAGCAAACTATAATTCAACCAACTTGATCAATTTGCACACCAAGAAACCTATTTTGCACCATGATTCCACATAGTTCAACCACCAAAACAACATATTCCGCTTCCTAAACTTTGTTCAAGCATTGAGACATATTTACCAATATCATTTAAGTAGATTCAAACCAAATTCCATCACTGAAATCACTATTTTAATAGATTTCCACTTTTTATGCAATCATGACACTATTTGTCTATTAGGTCTTCACATTCTAAATTGGTTGTTTCTCCCATACCATATTGAATCATCCTAAACTATTAGCACATTTAGGAACCCATTATTACCAAATTAAACATATCAAAATATTTTATACAATTGTTTTGAAAACTTTACCAAAACAATGACTGTGCACTGGAAAGTGCATCAAATTAGGCCAAAATTACAAAGGAAGTGACTTTCAAACAACTCCGAAACCTTTCTTAACCAAAAAAATTTCTTAGATCACATCAATTAACCACCAAATGTGTCATTAATCTCAAATAAACCATTCACTATTGCATCAAATATAAAAACCCTCATTCAAGCATAATTTTGAATCAAGCAACCAAGGGTTTATTGAAAATACCCCTTTACAAACCTCTTTATACCTTGCCATCACTTCCATCACTTGAGAATATATATGAAAATATAGAGTAAACCATTTACCAACCTCCTTTATTGCATATTCCACCATTTCCAACTTTGACCCAACCCTTTCATGAAGGAAATTTTGATTTTGCACAATTTATAGACCTGTGGCATCATTAAATCTACCCAAGACCATGTTTTCGAGCTCTGCAACCTTGAGATCACTTAAAATACATATCAAAATACCTTATTTCCAATTTATAGGAGTTTTCAATGGTTAATAATTGAGAAACACAATTTTTATTGCATACTATTATCCTAGATCAGGGTTTGGACTGATTTTAGTAAAATTGCAATATCTTACTCAAAACTTAATGAAAAAAAATGAAAAAAAAATAAAAATTAAGTAGACTCATAGGTACATCAATCCCAATGATTTCCCCTCAAAACTTAGGTCATACAGCAATCTGTAAATACGTTTTACCAGTCTGAAATACAAAAAATGCAAAGTTTAAGCATGCAATGGGGTTTCTAAATGATTTTCTTCATATTCCAACTTCCTCCTCTACTTGAAAATGATCTACAATGCCTATTTAAATTATTTTCATCTTCTTCAATTTACTAAACCTTCTATTTTCCCACTTGACTCTTCATATTCTTGTTTTTTGTACATTTTTGCATTTTTCCCAATATGCCAACTTTGCAATTTTTGCAAGTTTTACATTATGTCATTTTGACAACCTAGAGACCTATTAATGACTCAATTACATTGGAAATGACTCTTACATGACCCTTTTACATTTTTTTAAAATTGAAAATTCAAATTTTTGCAAATTTTTCCTTTTGAAGGCATTTTGTGAACAAGTTGCACCTGCACCACACTATAAAATAAAAAATACAGAGATTAAAAGGATAGGTTGAAAAATAAATATGCCCATTACCCTCCTTGTAAATAAAATTTACAAGCAAGGAACAATAAAGTTAAAAGTAATTAAACTTATCATGAAACATAAATAATTATTCAACTAAGGTAGATTAAGGAGACTTTAGTGAATTCAATAAAATAATTAATGTAGATTTTACCTGGTTTCTATTAATAAAAACATGTATACATTTTGCAGCTTAGCATTTTCTTTAATTCTTTCATGAATCAAATACACAATATCTATTTGACACGGAGTTCAATTTTCTTTCCAATTAAATAGACCTTTTGAAAAGTACAAAACCTACTAATATAAATATATATATATATAATAAAATAAATCTCTAAGTTATCTTCTTTGTTTACGGCCCATGGAATTTTCCCAAATGCCAACTATTAAAACCTAGAAATATTAATACAATATTACCATTCATACACACATAAATTCATAACCTCTTGGATTCCTTATTTTCCATAATTTCCAACAAAACTTTCATCTTAAACACAAAAGCTAAGCAACCCAAAACTAGAGGAGGCAAGCCCAAATTCATAATATAATCAAGAAAATAAAATCAAAATCAGACATGTACACAATCACAAAGAACCCATTGTTGGATTCTTCAAAGGGGGAGAAGGGGTATTCCTTCTCTCTCGAGGAAAAAAAACTTGCATTTTTTATCTTCATTAATAATCCCAAACTTCACACTTCCTTTCTAGCAAACCTTCCAACACATCCTCCTACATTCCACCTCCAATTCACAACACAACCACAATCACCCTCCTCCATTCCAATCCATGCATAACACCATTTCAATTACACCTCCCGAATAGAGGCTCCATGTCCTCCTCAACCCCAGACGAATTAGGCTCTTAGCCCATAGGCAAGATCTACTCCTTGTTCACACCCTCAACACCATAACACACACATAAGAAAAGAAATAAATAGATAAACAAGATAGCCCAAAAAAAATAGAAAAATAAATAATTTATTCATTCAATCCCTGCAATGCAAATTAAAATCATTAAAATAACTCGACCTTGCCTATCCAAGTTAGGATCAACCCAATCTAGGGGAGTTCCTAAGTCCTTCCTTTCCAATGAATCTATTCCAGCTAGTTCCATAAAAAAAGAAAGACAACGAGAGAGAGAGAGAGATCAAATTCGCCCAAAATCTTTTTTTAAATAAACTACAAAAAAAATTCAACTTCCCCCAACTGAAAAATACCCGCAAATCAAGACACAACCTTTTCATAAATTTAGAATAAAATCAGCCAATATTTAACATAAGCGCCTTTCCCACTTAAATGGTAAAAATGAATAATGAAATGAATAAATGTATAAATAAATAAATTAACATATTTTGAACATATGGGCTTTGCCTCCAAATTTCAAGGGCCTGGCTCACCACCTGCAATATCTTCACACAAGCATTAGTACTTTTTGGGAAATATAATCAAAACACAATATCTATATATATATACATAGAAATTTTCTAGCATTATAAATTCCACCATTTAAATTCAAAGCTACCTAAACTTGCAAAATTTAGATCATATCCAATCAAACAATTTTGGGGTGAATACTATATTAACCAAATAACATTATGAAAGATCAAAAGTATGTTATTAGATAGCCATACCACATCATCCAAAATCTATAAATAACTAAACATGTAAATTTATTGTATGTGTCCAAAAATCAAAATAGCAATATCCATGTACCAAAACCTTCTCATAAAAAATGTCCAACACACCACACTATAAAGACATAAACCAACCAAAGTCTCAAAAGTAGCACCAGTGACCCCCCTTACACATTCACTTAGGGGTGAACTATTCATCCTACACAACACAAAATTAGCTTTTGGTGACAAGTACATGCTATCAGACCCTTCTCAGATCTTCTTGCAAATTTTTGTTTCAATTTTTACACATTCAGGAATCTATAATTTGCATCTTAGATCATACAATTTAATTAGTTGCATTGTTTGAAACCATTCCTAATCTTTTTCTCCCTTAAAGAACCACCAAATCAGGTTGATTGACTCACTTTTGTGGTTGAAGGACAATCTCTTGACCTTGTTGGTTTACATTCTTAAAGAAATGCTTGGGGAAGAGGGACTTTGAACCATAAATTTCCTTTTCACATAAGGAAACTAGTGTTCCCCCTTTCTTCCCACCATTTCATATAGGTGTCACATTTTAGTGGATTCTGTAATTTTGTAGAGGGTTTATTACTAAAGAAAAAGGTTGGTTGTGGAACTAGAGAAATAATGACATGTGGAATTCTAAGCATCACGCATAATTGTGGGACCCATATGAAGACACTACAAGTGCCACATGACATGTTTTGAAGCATTTCACTATTTTGCAGAGTACCTCAAGGAAAACCCACAGGCACTTTGTGGACCCACAGATCTGAGACGATCTCAAAGGTGTTCTATCAATTGCATCAAGACGTTGACATGTGGCATGATTTTATTGTTATTTTGACATTCTATGAGAAATTTCAAAAAAGTCTTATATACGGTCCATAAAATCATAGAAAAGGGCCACTTATTAAGTTTTAAGGCTAGTAGGGTGGACACATGCCTATGTCTCATCATTCCAATAGGTTTTATATCAAATAAGTGAATTTTTAAGCACTAAAAAAGTGATACATGGCACAATCCAAGAGAATTCTATGAGCACTTTGTAGTAGTCTAATTTTAAAATCATGAAATTGTGAGAGATTGCCACATAGCCAATAATGACAAATACTTTATCTTTTCTCCTAGCAGTGTGTCTTTTGGTGAGGTGTAAAGGTAATCTCGCATGAAGTGATTCTATTGGCTAGAGATATTTTCAACCCATGCCAAATATATTCAAACTATTCAAATTTCTAAGGACTGCTAGATCGTGTCCTTCTGATCAGATATTAGTGACCTACATTAAAACTTGGAAAATAGGTGGTTACATTCTTTGGCTCACGTGAGCTGAGAGTTGGTGCAAGGGAACCTTTTTTATTTCTTGCCTCCATGAGGCCAAATTGTAAAAAATTTCTTTCCAAGGTGTTTGAGTCATGTAATAAGGTCTAATTGACCATTTTAAATGTTTTAGGGGGTCTAGGAGGTTCAAAGTGTTCATTTTGTCATATATTGCAAAAAAATTGTTAATGTTGTCATAATATGAAATTGTCAAAAAATAATGGAAGATGACGAGTCATGGGTAGTTAGATGGTTACAAATGGATGGAATTATTATAAATAGGTTGGATATTAGTCATTTTAAGGGTTGGGAAGTTATGGTATGAAATGGAGATGTAATGAAAATTTGAATGTAAAAACAATGAAAGAACATTGTTTTCCCTGAAAACTCTTATGTTCTGATGCATGGCATAGTCTGTACAGCTCATTTCATGGCCTGAGATCACATGTTATTTAAAGAATATTGAATCTAGTTTATTTTGGATTTTTTTTCATTTAATTTCATTGAGAAATGTGAAAGTTATTGTGTTTTTGGTGAAGACAGCTAGGTTAGAAAACATGTTAGTACGGCCATGTACGGACCTATACGAATGTGAAACTTGGATGGATGGAAATATCTTAATGGTTTGGAAAAACTTTATTTTTACCAGTAATTTTTGTAATGCCATTTAAAGGGTCAAACAAGTACATTCCTAAAAATTGTTGTGAACATAGGGTTTTTGGGGTTGCATACAAAAAATTGTGATTTCTTCCAATTTGTATAGTGGAAAATTCTAAAACTTTGTGAAATGATTCATTTTGATATTATTTTTCAATATCCAAGGTTTTAGAGTATTAGAATAAGGTTTGTTATGTTTTTGGTGATGCCCTAGGCTATGTTTTGTGGGAAAAATCAGGAAATTGACTAAATACAATGGAGTTTGTATTTTTGTTGGTGGCAATGAGTAAAAAACTTGGTTATTTGTGGTTGGTAAAGATTAGATTGGTAATTTTAATGCTGCTAAAGGAAATTTGAGGAAACTTCAAGTGCCTTATTCTTAATATAAGGTTTTGATTCAAGAGTTTTTTGAAGAAGGTTTGAGTCCTAGTTGAATGGACATGAAAGATTTTTTTTTAGATTTGTCAAATGAGATTGAGTTAGCATTTTAGTGCCTTATTCTTAATATAAGGTAATTTTAATTTTAGTGCCTTATTCTTAATATAAGGTTTTGATTCAAGAGTTTTTTGAAGAAGGTTTGAGTCCTAGTTGAATGGACATGAAAGATTTTGTTTTAGATTTGTCAAATGAGATTGAGTTATCATTTTTTCTTCCTCTAGCATTGCATCATATTGGTATTACAGCCCAGTAAGTTATGGATAGAGAAATATTTTATAGTTGTGTGTTGTGGTTTATGCAAGTTAAGAAGAACCTGGTTGCTGCCAAGAGAAGGCAGAGAAATTTGAGAGAAGTTGAAGCAAGAAGAAGATTTCTTGAGAGTAGAGAACAAGATGGAAGTGTTGAGAAGGTATTTGTAGGTAGAGGAAGAAAGGAAGAGACAAGATATGATTGATAAAGAGATAGTCGATTTAAAGCAAGAGATGAGAAGGGAAGTAGAGTTCAGTGAATTTTATGCAAAGTCCATGATGAAGATGGAACAATTGTATAGACAAGCAACAAGTTGGCACTTGACAAATTACGAAGAAGGTAGTATGGCCTATTCAAAGGCTAATGAAAATGAGAGCAGCTAAACCTGATGTGAAGAAAAAAGAACCATTGATGGGAGAAGGTAATGAACAAGCAAAGGTGGATGAAGAATATGATTTGTGGGAAAAGTTTGCATCCATTGAAGAAGAATGGGATAGCAAGGTTGGTGTAGGACAAGCCAAGCAAGAAGAAGAAGAATGCATGGAGATTGATAATAAGGTGGATGTTGAGAATCAAGTTGTTGCTAATGAGGTTGTTCACAAAGAATGGTAGATCATGAAGTCTCCAATACAATTTGAGAGACAATGCACATATTTTATGAATGATTTTGATACTAATCAAATTGTTTTTCTTAATGGAATTGTTATTATGTTTATCCCAGTCTAGGTAACTAGAAAAGAAGATTGGAAGGTGAATTCATTTTTCTTTGATAGGTTCAAAAACTTGAGAATGGAGATAGGAAATCCAAGAGTGAAGATGAAGCAGAATGAGAGCATTGATGCATGTTATATGTAACTAGTGCATTGGAAGGGTACACTAGGTGAAGGGAGCAGTTGGAGATTAGTGAAGAATGAAATAAAGAATGTTTTTATTGTAGGTCCTTACTCAAAGGAATTGAGTTTCATTTTCAAGGGGAGTTATGATGCAATGCTAGAGGAAGAAAAAGAACTAACTCAATCTCATTTAACAAATCTCAAAACAAATCTTTCATGTCCATTCAACTAGGACTCAAACCTTCATCACAAAACTCTTGAATCAAAACCTTCTATTGAGAATAAGACACTTAATCACTTGAAGTTTCCTCGAATCTCCTTTTTCAACATTAAAATGACCAATCTAATCTTTACCAACCACAAATAACCAAGTTTGTTACTCATTGCCACCAACAAAAACACAAACTCCATTGTATTAAGTCAATTTCCTAATTTTTCCCACAAAACACGACCTAGGGCATTGCCAAATGCATAGAAAACCTTATTCAAATTATTTAAAACCTTGGATATTGTAAAAAAACTTCAACATGAATCATTTCACAAATTTTTAGAATTTTCCACTATACAAATTGGAAGAAATCACAATTTTTTGTATGCAGCCCCGAAAACCCTATCTTCAGAATAATTTTTAGGAATGGACTTGTTTGACCCTTTAAATGGCATTATAAAAATTACTGGTAAAAATAAAGTTTTTCCAAAACATCAAAATATTTCCATCCATCCAAGTTTCGGGCTCGTACAGGTTTGTACATGGCCATACTAACATGTTTTATGACTGCAATTTCTGGAAAACATTTTCTGAACCGACTGTCTTCACCAAAAACACAATAACTTTCACATTTCTCAATGAAATTAAATGAAACATACGCCAAAATAAACTAGATTAAATATTATTTCAATACCATGTGATATCAAGCCATGAAATGGACAATACAGACCATACCATGCATCAAAATAGAAGAGTTTTCAGGAAAAACAATGTTCTTTCATTGTTTTTACATTCAAATCTTCATTACATCTCCTCTATTTTGTACCATAACTTCCCCAACTTTCAAATGACTCATATCCAACCTATTTAAAATCATTTCATCCCTTTTTAACATTATGACTCTTTATCTTCCATTATTTGTTGACAATTTCACATTATGACAACATTGACAATTTTTTTGCAATATATGACAAAATGAACACTTTAAACCTCCTAGACCCCCTAAAAAAATTTAAATGGTCAATTATTCTTTATTACGTGACTCAAACTCCTTACAAAGAATTTTTTTACAATTTTTCCTCATGGAGGAAAGAAATAAAAAATGTGCTCCTACACCAAGAGTAATGGTAGAAAATATGGTTTTCTACCAAATTTTTAGTAAAATTTTGTTTGTAAATGTTGCAATCCCACCACTAAAATGGTGCGCATGGAATTCTAAGCATCTAACAAGAAATTTTGTAGAACTCTGAAGCATTCCACAATGATTAGGGTTTATAGAAGTGATACACAAGTAAGTAAGTTTGTATCCAAAAAAATAACTTGATTTGTTGTTCTAGGGTTTATAATTGTCATAAAATAAGCTATAAGTGTCTTGAATTATTCTAAAAATTTTGTAGATTAGTATCTAAAAGAGAAAAGAATTTTTACATAAACCTTAGAACTAGTCCTTAGAAAATCCTAGTTTCAAATTCAAACTAAAATCATGAGCCCACCAAATTACCAACCCTCTTCTTTAAAAATAACATTATATGAAAACCTAAATCCCCCACTTCTTGGTTCAAACAAAATACTAATTAGGGTTCATGGATCGAGTGTTGTGATTGGAATGATTGATAATGCTTGTGAGTGTAGAGATGCAAATATTCCATTGTTAGTATGGAAATTACTTGTGCACTGATATGGGAAGAGAAACTCAAAGGTTCCAATTTAAAATTTATGGGCCTATGACTTGGGGAAAATGGTAGTACAAAATGTATTTGTGGATGTGGATTTACTCAAAGCCATTACATCTAATTATATTGATAATGTGAGAGTAGTCAGGGTTGGTAATGGTCGTGAGCTGATAATTATTGAAAAAGCCTTTATTTCATAAGTTTTCAATTTAAACATGGCTACCGATAATTCCATTGATTTTGAGTCTTTCAAGAAAAAATATCAATAGGAAAATAGTAGCTTCAAGGTTTACTAGCTGCCAAAATATAGAGTGAAGGATTTTGATAGAAAATCTATCAAAATCCCCACAAATAAAGTGGATTCATTCAAAGTGGATTCTTTTGAAGACTATTTCATTATGACTTACTATGGTCTATGCCAAGTCCTCATAAGGGTTTGACCTGTGAAGATTCAAGTTCACCTCATGTATATGGTAGTGGACATTCAAAACCTTACATGGTTAATGATGAATTTTATTTTGCAAATTTTGTTGCAAATTCCATTCATAAGTAGTTAATTGAGATAGAAGGAGCAACAAAATAATTAATTTTAGATGGTATTCCTTGTTCTATCACATGTTCTTATATGCAAGAAATAAGGAATGGGGTCTAGCCCTACAAATACATTTAAATGATGCAAACAGTGACCATATCCTAGTCCTATGTTGCACAAACATTGGGGATAAGAATTGTGAAGATACAATTTTTATTGTCTTTGAGAACCATTTTCTCATAAAGTTTCATTCACTCTTGGGTGTAGAAGAAATCAGGTTATGAAAGGAAATTTTGGATCTCTTGAGGCAAAAAGACAAAAGCCCAGAGTTGGGGATCCAACATAATTAAGGAGATTATTATCTCCATATGGACTCCATTGTTTTGAGGGTATACAAGTACCCTATTGGACCACATGTCTTTCCAAGATATGTGATTCTCAAGATAGCATTTTTAGAAGGCATATGGCAGTTAACTGAAACTAACAATTTTCACCTCGGTGAGTAGATGAAAGGTATTTTATTCCCATACACTACAATTTTTTTTTACTTCACCATGAATAGAGAGGGATTGGATAATTTATACATTGCATTGGAAAGGTATAGGATGGTGTGGGAAATCACAAGAGCCTTTGATCTAGACGTTTTTATTAATAAAATTAAAATAAACATAAAGAGGTCATCTTATCTACATCAAGTATAATTTAATGAAGAGTCATCAAGAATTCTAAAGATGAAAAAGAAGTAAATGACATAAAAAGGTGGAATAAATTCAAGAAGGTTGAGGAAGTGAACCAAAAAAAAGACTCTAATTACCAAGGTGCATATGCAAAAATAACATATCCAATTACATGAGTCAAGATGATCTTAGGAAACATTGTTAAAATAATTGGAAAAGCTCGAGCTCTTGAAAAGAGGCCCACTTATCAACCTCTTGCTATTTATCCAATTTTTTATTCTTCCAAGAGAAGGCCAATGATCCTTGTAATAGGAGAACCAACTGTAATCTCTCCCTCTCATGTACTATCATTTCCATTTTCCCCATAAGCACCTTCATCCCCTCCAGATGTAGTTATTCTTAAATATCATCCACGAGAGAAGCTAGGAAACAAGAGAAGGGCTGATCATACATATTTGGTTGATTACCCACTTGGGCTTGATGAGGAGGAAGAGGTTGAGGTAACCAATGAGTAGGTGAAAAATTGATTCCCTCTCTGCAAAGTGATCAAGAAATAATATTTCCTCCAAGCAGGCTTGGTTTTGACACCATAGGGTGAAGGGAAAATAAAAATGACATCAAATAATTGGATTTCCAATATTTTATTGATGGAAATGAGTTTATAAAACACCAAGAGTTTAGAGACTATGTCATCAGGTCAAGAAAGGAATATTTCCAAAGAAATCTTGAGTAAACAAATGCAGATGTTCCCAGAGAAAAATATGAAGTGACAAAGAAGGTATTAGCATAGATGAATTTCAATGCTAGGAACATCACCCCAAAGCAGAGGAGGAAAATAGTGAGGGATAGAGGGTTGATACTACTCCCTAAATGGGGACTTACTTCATCTATTTCCTTTGAAACCATTAGGAATTATAATCAAGACATTTTTCAGTCAGAGGATCAAGAACATCTTGTATTTACAAGATTAGGGTTCAACCCCTAGTGGGAAATCCTTGCAATTTGGTCTATTTTCCCCAATACCAATAAGCCTCAAGTTAGAAAAGAATCCCATGATATAAGGGGAGGCCTAGTAATAAAGAGGGTTTTTGACACATCAACAATTGAGGTATCCATATTAGTAGTTGATGTTGTTAAGTTTAGTAATGCTACTACAAAAGCTTTGTAGGCTAATATGATAGTTTTTTGAAAGATCATCTTGCTTTAATAGAAGATTCTACTAAATTGAAAAAAAAAGGAGGCCCAAGTAGAAAATTATCCTCCAACATATGCACAAGCAACAAGCTCTTCTTCTACACCACAACAGAATGAACATTTAGTCAAAGAAAATCACGAGTTTAGAGAGAAAATCATAGTGTTGGAGGAGAAATTAAAAGGCATAAAAAATGGACAACATGAGAGTATGTATCATAATGTGTCAAATATTTTGGGACATTTTATGTTCAAAATCTTCAAAAGTATATGATTATTCATAGGGATTATTCTCAAGTTATGATGGTGGTGAAAAGGATAGCTAAAGACAAGGAAAAAAATAGGAAATTAATGAATAAATGGGTCTCCTGAATAAATGAAATACAAGGAATGTATAAGCAATCTGAAAATGAGAATAATCCTTTAGGAGACATTCTAATTGCTTATAAAATGGCTAAAATAGTAGGTGAAATGCAAGGATGTATGGATTATCTAGAAGAGAAGGTAAGGACAAGGCTAAAGCAATTTGAAAACATTGAGATAATTAAAATTATACCTCATATAAAGAATGAGGATATGGAAATAAAGGAATGCCTTCACTAGGAATCTCAATTCAAGGCAATAACTCCTACCTTATCTTTATTTATCGGTGATGGAAATAAAATTGATATTGAGCTCCTTAGAACATATATGGATAGCTTGATGGATACCAATCAACTTCAAAACGAATTTGAGAAGGAGGTTGATTCAATTCTATCTAAATATCCTTTTTACATGGATAATATTGGTTTAATCCTTTAATACCAATGGCCATCAGAAATGATATACCAGGCATACAATGAGAAATATAATCAATCTCCATAATTATAGGTCTTTTGGTCATATAATTCCAAGTATTAAGTGACGTGGAATTTAGTATTTATTTAGTTTTTTTTCTACTCAAGTGGTTGGCATTATTTTTATCTTTTATGGCCTACTCAGAATCAACTCCAACAACTTCAAAAGGGAATATTCTTTCAGCTTGAGAAGTGAAGCATTAAAGAGAAATAATTATCTTCTTCATCACTGCATCATCAATGGACATCTTCCTTATTAGTTCAAAAAAAAAAAATTCTTGTAGTGGAACATTCCTTTTATCATGTACAAAAGGTTTTGTCTTCTTTTATCTTTCTAGGACAATATTTTCAAATGAATATGTGGCATTTGTGTTGAACACCCGAAATATGGAGAGAAAGGGTGAATCAATATTCCATTAAACCAATTTGATATGTCATCCAATTACCAAAATATATGTAACTACAATGATGAATGAAAGAATGAAAAAATATACAAAAATATATGACACATGAACACTAGGATTTTTACATGGAAAACCCAAAATGGGAAAAACTATGATGAGGGTTAGCTCACAATATATTATATATAGACATAGTATATTATAAAAAAAAAATCACTGCAAGTGGACTCACTATCCAAAAAAAAAAAAAAGAATAAAGGAGTGGCTACATATCCTATTTGAACTGATACAGTAGCATCTATTATATGCTTGATTATAGTTCCAATTAAGTACAAAAATAATTTTCACACTGATCTGAATCAATACTCTACTCTTCTCACAATCTACACAACTCTAATTATATTCCCATTACAAACATGTAGGTGGAACACCATATATGTTATCTATCACTCATTCTTTTCCTCCCATCTACTGTCTCTCCAATAGTAAAAAAAATCCACTATATATATATTGATATCAAGTGTAACTTCAATTAGGTTAGCCTAATTAGAAGTAACATAAAAAATTTGAACATGTCATCCTCAAAAATTTTTATCCATATCTCATACCATAATTCAAAATTCAGTTTACCTCCATATAGGTTAGGATGTACCTAATATAAATCACACATAAGATATAGTTACTTATCCTCCACAAAATATTAAACGTGCTAGGTCAGTTTCAAATAAGACCTAAACACAAAAACTTTCTTTGTACACACAATACATCACACATGAAACACACAAACTTGATCTCATATTTGATTTGAATTTGGTCATTATTTGGAAACTTATCTTTGACACTATAGCACAAAATATTCTTTCGTGAAGTAATGTAAAATCTCCCACACTGACACTCTATTCAAGAAATGATTGCAATACATAGAGATGAACTCTGCCATTCATATCTTTTAGGATACTTCACAAAGAATCACAAAATCTTGAATGTGCATGAGTTTAATGATTTCAAATCTACAATTAGAATCACAAAGTGATATCTCTACTTGCGGTGGAGTGAAAACACAAAAATTGATGCACTAAACCATTATACTATCAAAAGAAATACATAGCCAAATTCCTATATAACCATACTTTCTGAACCAACTTTTTATATACAAACATCTTCAAGAATACTTCTAAGCAATGCTAGAATTATGCACAATAATTTTTACATCAATACAAACACTGGATCATATACAATGTACATATCATGCTCATGTTGCCAAACTACATCAATAATGACAATCTTCCAACAATCTCCCTATTTTTCATCTATGGCAACATGCATACTGTAAAACATTCTCCAAAACCATTTCTCTCCCTCTTACACATATCTTTCCTTAAATATATTTCCCAAGTATTTCTCTAATATTTCTTCCATAACTCTCCAAATGTCTTTCAAGTATCTCTCCCCATTTGAAATCAGTGGCAAAGGGTGTACTAGTATCAAAATACTTTGTATACTCCCCCTCAAAAATTTAACCAAAAAAAATCTATACCTTCTATATATATGCAAAAAGGATCTAAAAACCCCAAAAAAATAGAAATGATTAACCTCAAGATCATGACCCATGAAGCTTCTAGAAGATAACTTGCTATGAAAATTTTCCTTCTTCCTAATGTTTCTTTGCTACTACAAGATTTTTATGATGTAACTCAAGTTCCACTAAGTTTTCTTCTTCATCTTTTAGAGTATTTAGAGTAATATTTATCTTTTAAATCCTATTTTTAATGGTAATGGAACTTGAGGCAAGTATATACTTCATCTTCACCAAGTCCCTTAGCTTCCAAAACTATCTAATTATCTCTTCTTTCTGGCTTTGTAAAATAAATAATTTTCCATGTAAGTTCATTATGGTAGTCTAGGTCTAGTCATCTCTATCTTGTGTGGGATCATAGGTCTTAGATGTGTTGGTTATTTGTGCCTCAATTTCATCCATGGCATTTTTTATGCTTTGTGACATGGCATCCAACTAAATCATACAATATAGGAGTAATGGGTTTGCTTCTTCTTCACATTCTTGTACATCCTTCAAGATTTCTGAAACTTTGGTATGTGTACATGCACACTTTTCAATGATATCCAATAATTTCTTCTCTACAATCCTTTCCTTATCTTCTATTTTAGCTTGTCCTTTTAGGCCGAAGGCATATTCCATGAAGGAATCGATCAATAATTTGAAATTCTCCATTGCAGGTAATGATGTATTAGTGCTTGTACTAGGGGTCATCTCCTATAGTTCTTTTATTGCTTCATCCAAGTTAACATTTTCTTTTGCATTAGGGTGTGTGCAGGATCATGATGGGCCAAAAAGTGGTGATATGATGGGTATGTGTAGGGTATGTGGATGACGACTTTTTTTAACCCAAAATTGATGAAATGAAAAGGGTTTTTAGAGGAGATTCTTAGTTTTCTACCAATATAAATTATGCTTTACTTTGAATTTATTAAATAATTATTATTCATTTTCTATTTGAATTATTACTAAAATCTTGATTGATAGGTTGATTAAAAAACATCTATAGCTTTCAAACGATATCACATTTTTTGAATCTGAAACATGCATTGCATTCTATGTCTTGCATACTATAGGATTAAAAAAAATGAATTTCATGAAGTTTTGACCAAGTTAAGGTGGTCAGACATACGATTTTTATATTTTTTAAAAGTTGTAATAAAAATTTCATAATTAATTATTTACTTCAAAAAAAATTACAAAAAAAAAATGCATCACATTGGGACTTGATTCCTCTACTTATATCTAAAATCTTATAAAAAATATTATCATTTTATTGTGGTTAAGGTGGTCAAATAGACACCTACTTATTTTTTCCCTGAAATTTATGTATTACTGCATTGAAATTTCAAATTTTCACCAAATAGATTTAAAAAAAAAATAAACCTAGTAGTTTAGAAACTACATTCAATTTGCTACAGATTCTATTTTTACATATTTTTGAAATAATATAGATAACTTATTCAATTTTTTATGTCAAGTTGCCTAACTCTGATTTTTCTGAATTTTCATCGCCACTTAAGGGCCTATTTTTTCCATGATCTTGCGCATACCCATTAGTAGTTCTATTAGTGATCACATGTTCATGTTGAGCAAAAACTATTTTTATTTATCCTTCCTTAACAATGTTGATACCAATCTCCTTTTGCCTTGTGAATTCAGGTGATCCCATAATAATTGTTTACACTTTTTGGGACATCCTATATTTTGTTGAAATCACATATTTTTAGAAAATATGATAATTTAAGCTTTGAAAAGTTCCATTTAAATGATTCCAATTGAAGATGGTTTGATCAAACCACCTTAGATCAAACCCCCTTGGATAGAACCCCACTAGTTTTAAACCATACCTATAATGGAGTCTCCTTTACACTTATCAAAATGCTGATAAAAAATCACTTTTGATTTACCTTTTGAGGGATCAAATGAATTCATTTAAAGTTTATTTTTTGTATGTAGTCCATATTATAAGCTTCCCAAAAAGTATAATTTTAAATATATTTAATTTTATTATTATATTTATTTTTTATTTCTTATGAATGCAGATTTTTCACTGAAAATCAAGCTCTTTGTTCTACACGTGAGGAAAAATAGTAGATTATTAAAAAAAAATCTAAAAAATATGTTCCAGCTAGGTAT
The DNA here is from genome assembly GCA_007258455.2 of Sequoia sempervirens. Taxonomy (NCBI): domain Eukaryota; kingdom Viridiplantae; phylum Streptophyta; class Pinopsida; order Cupressales; family Cupressaceae; genus Sequoia; species Sequoia sempervirens. Next base: position 537,598,712 of record VDFB02047230.1, read on the forward strand.
TGATGTCCTTGATCCAGTGAAAAAAATTTGAATTTCGATACCTACAAATATTTTTTTGTTGTTTACGATCTACCTATGTCTAAATTATAATTGGTTTGAATTAAAAACTTGATTAAGAAAAAAATATTCAATAAAACACTATGAAACAAAATGAACTTCTTAGATATCATAGTTACAAAGCTAAATTCAAAAAAACAAGAATTTTATCTTTCATAGAAAAAAAGTTATGTTGTTTACAACGATCTTCACTCTTTAAAAATGGTGTTTACTCATAAAAACAAGTTTTCAAAGGAGATGGAAAAATAAATACAATCTGATTCAATTTTTCTTTTTAAAAAATATATTTAGAATCTAAAAACAAAGTTTCCCAAATCACTAGTTTGCATCATCTTCAAATTCCTCATGGTTTAGCAACTATAGGTTCCCAAAAGTGAAGATTTAGTTAAAAAAAATCAGTTCAATATACAATTTTCCCAAAAATTATAAACTAGTATTGTGGGATCACCCATTATTGCTTGACTCTCCTTGCTATCAAAGGATTATCTATAACTCTCCTTTTCACATTTTATCTCCTAAAGTTTCCTAAGGATTTTGTTGTACTCATATCAACTCTAGTTCTATCCATTAACCTTGGTCTGTTGGGATATTTGGGACTGCTTAGTAATACTTCTACAGAGCCAACACGTTTTTCTTATGAAAATTCATAATCTAGTTTTGAGACCCAAATAGTTCTAGGTTCAATTGCTTCCATAAAGAAAAAAACAATGGAGATAAGAAAGTTAAGTTATTTTATGTATCTCCTTACCACACAACTAGGAATGATCTATCTTTCACTCATTTTGTTCTTAAATATTGCAAATAATGTTGCAAGGGAATTATCTTGAGCATTCATATCACCAAGACTACTCATATAATTTGCTAAATTATGTGCAATATGCTTTGTGCTTGTCCAATTAACTTTCCCAATTACAAGAACTTCTCTCAAGAAGTATAATGGTAGAGAAATCACTAATGTACGATACCTGAATATGTACTTCATCTTAATTTTCATCAAGTTTTTCATTAATTTTTTTTAGAGCAACTCACAAAGGTCATATTTATCCTTGTTCTCAACCATATTCTATGCCACTTGAACTACGATGGAAGAGACTAAATTTTCTTTATTTTTATAGAAAATATTTTGTCTAATGAGAATTATGGCATATCTAACTGTCGCGTTTCTAATAGGATCCAATGTGAAGGATTTATGATCAAGTGTAACACCTGTTCTTTCCATTACTTCTTTGTCTTCATGTATTTGGAGATAGGAATTGGTCTAGAGAAACACAAACTAGTTACTTCTTTAATTGCTTCTTGGCTATCATGTGAGGCACATCAATCCACATGAATTGATCATGAATTTTTCTTAAGGACATTCTAATATACTTCTTCTTATAGTAAAACTTTGAGAACTCTTCCCATACATCCAATATCTTCTCATTCAGGACATTTTATTCTAGATTTAAATCATTCTTAGTTAACTCATCTAACCATATTTTAGTTAATTTTCTAGGAGGGAATTTTTCCATATTTCCATGAATGTATGGCCTAATATTTTCAATTGGTAGAACCCCATAGGGAATGTGTGAAAATGCACCTAAGGGATCCTCATCTAAGACTTTAGCAGAATATTTTTTAAACTCTATTTGAAGTCCCTATGATACTTCTACAAGTTTTTATGTCCCCATTGCATTCAAATTACTTTCAAATAATAATTCTAGAAGCTAGAGTATGGAGGAATTATAAAGTACCCTTTATTTTTCTTAGAAAACTAGGGTTTCAATGTTTTGTGACTAAAAAAGACACTTTTAAATCTTCATTTTTTCTTTTTTCCCATCTATTCTCCCTTGAATTATTTTTAATAAATTAATCTTCCGTAGCAATTTTTCTTTTAAAAAATCTATTTTACCTAACCTTGAAATAAGTGCTTTAGACCAAAAAGTTGGTTTACCTTGAAAACTATATGAACAAATGATTTATGAAGCTCCACAAATCTCTATATTAGAGGATTTTCTTCAACAATTTTCTTTCATAGATTAATCATTTCATTCTCCATGTCATATCCTTGTGTCATGCTATGACACCTCATATAGGAAAGGAGGGTTATTTGATTTTTATTATTCCTCCCCCTAAGCTAATGCCTAAGTTCAATTCCTAGAGGAATTATGTACACCAGAGGGTGGTATAGATTCTTCCATATCCTTAGTCTCCTCTTTCTTTCTCTAGATCTTTTCCATTTCCTTCTTTAATTTATCCAAATCAATATTTCTAATTGGTTTGTTCTTCCTTATTGGATTGTCTTTCCTTTTGTCTCTACTTCTACAAAATTTAGTAATGTGTCTTGGTCTATACAATTGTTGCATATGATATTTATTTGAGCATTATTCCTTCAATTCATTCTAAATCTGCATTGATTAGCTTTGTGTCCAAGTCCATATCATGTATAATAGTAACCGTTGAAGGATTGAATCACTCTACCATTGGTGTTTCCATTTATCATTTCAATTCTACATTCACTTGCTCTATGTCCAATTTATTTGCATGTAAAGCACTGACCAGTAAAAAATGGGAAATTTTGATTCATTTTTCTTCTACATTCCATTGCTCTATGTCCATATTTATTTAAAAAATAGAAAAAACTATTGAAATATGAGTACCTTTTAGCATTTGGTTGTCTGATGGGGAGTCTTCTAGCATTGTTTCTTTAATTCTAAAACTTTCCATTGTCCTTCTTTTCTTCAGTCTTCTCCAGTTCACCGATCTTCTTTGCATTTGGTGTTTGATCTGCTTTTGAGCTCTCTCCTTTTTCAAGTCCCAAAACACCTTTGTCTTTGGATTCTCTCTAACCTCCAATTAACTCATAAACCATTGTAGAGCTTGTCCTGAATTTGTCCTCATGAATTCTTGGTTTCTCTAGATCTAATCTCAAATTTACCACCTCTTGTTCAAGCCTTGTGCATTCATCAGTCTTTCTTTTTAACATTGTATTTAGATATTCCTCAACCCTTTTCTTTTCTTCCACTTTCACTTTCAATCTAGTGAGATCTTAATTTTCTTGCTACAATTATTCATTAACTTCCATATGTCTTTCTTTGAACTTCTTGATCTACTCTCTCAATTTCCTAATGCATTCATTTAACTCTTTCATATTTTCTTTCAAATCTTTTTCTCATCTTCAACATTGTTAAGATATTCAAGAGTAACTTTGAGTTGTCCATCTTTTTCAAGCATGCAATCATCACCTATGTATTCAATAGGAGGAATCTCTTCTTGAGGAAGAGGAAACTTTCTATTAGCCATTTTTTGAAACTTGAATATCTTCCCAAATTGGTCAAGCTCCATCTAGGGATTCAATCTATGATACCAATTGTTGAACACCCAAAATACTGAGAGGGGGGGTGAATCAATATTCCATTAAACCAATTTTACATAAGCCATCCAATTATCAAAATATATTTAACTACAATGATGAATGAAAGCATGAAAACATATACAAAAACATATGACACATGAACACTAGGATTTTTAAGTGGAAAACCCAAAATGGGAAAAACTGTGATGAGGGTTAGCTCACAATATATTATATCTAGATACAAAAATGCTCACTACAAGTGTACTCATTTTCTAGTGAACGCATTGTCCACAAAAAATAAGAAGGAAGGAAGAAGTGATGTCTACATAACTTATTTGAACTGATACAATAGCATCTATCATGTGCTTGATTATAGTTCCAATGAAGTACAAAAATAATCTTCACACTGATATGAATTGGTACTCTACTCAATACTTTTCTCTGCTCACAATCTACATAATTTTGATTATATTCACATTACACACATGTAGGTGGAACACCATACATTTTATTTGTTAATAATTTGTATCCTCTCATCTATTCTCTCTCCAATGCAAAGAAACGAATCCACCATATATATATCCATATCAAGTGTAAATTAAATTAGGTTGTCCTAATTAGAAGTAACACAAAATTTGAACATTTCATCCTCAAACAAATTTATCCATATCTCACACCTTAATTCAAAATTAAATTTACCTCCATATAGGTCAAGATGGACCTAGTATAAATCACATAAGATAAAATTACTTACTTATCCTCCACAAAGTTTTTAATGTGTTAGGTTGGCCTCAAATAAGACCTAAACACAAAAACTTTATCTGTACACACAATACATCACACGTGCAACAAAAAAACTCAATCTCATATGTTATTCCCATTTGGCCATAATCTAGAAAATTATCTTTGACACTACAACACAAAATATTCATTCACAAAGTAATGCAAAATCTACCACACCCACACTTTTTTTTTAGGAAATGATTACAATCCACAGAGTTGAACTCTATCATCCATATCTTTCGGGATACTTCACAAAACATCACAAAATATTAAATATACATGAATCTTATGATTTTAAATATACAGGTAGAATCACAAAGTGATATCTCTACTTATGGTGGAATGTGGACCCAAAAAATGACACAATCAACCATAATACTATCAGAAGAAATACTAAGCCAAATTCTTGTATAAACATACTTTTTGAACAAACATTTTCTATAAAAATGTCTTCAAGAATACTTCCAATCCATGTTATAGTGATCCACAATAATTTTGACATCAATGACAATACTAGATCATATACAATGTAAATATCATGCTCATGTTTCCAAACTGCATCAACAATGACAATCTTCCAACAATCTACCCTTGTCTTCAATAATTTATCTTAAGGCTTGAAGCTTGTTCATTCACTTGTTATAAAATGGAATTTAGGGCCTTTTTTAGAGGAATCTTGACAATTTTTGTATGCAAAGAACTTTTTTAATTTTACTTGTTACATTTCTAGTCTAGATTATAGCACAAAAGGATGTCAATGTGATTACTAATTTTATATAAAAATATTAGGTCATTAAGTAAAATATAATGACAACTATTTGTATCAATTGTCTCCTAATTGTATCTATCTTTAACATTTATGATAAAAATTGATCAAGGATCCTTTTTTGTTGATATTTGCAATATTTCCTATGAATGAATGTTTCTTTCATGGATTTTACTCAAGGAGTAAATTAATTTTCTATGTGAGAAATGTTCAATTTTTTTGTTGTACTCTAGGATTGGTGTAATTCACTATCATTAAGCTTTAATAGAGTTAGATTCACTACTATTGTACACGTTTTTAATTGTGTTTTCCTTGAATTTGTGCCCTATGTCTAGGGCACTAGTTTGAATAGATGTTCTAGTTATAATATTCATGATCAATAAATTTAAAGTATATATTTCCATTTAAGAAATATTTATTTAATAATGTTATTTACATACTCTCAGACATAGCTACATTAAACTACAAGAATTAATTCTTTTCTATTGTTTATTTACAAATCTTGGTCATATAGAAGTGAGTATATCTATTTTTAAAATAATATGTGGGTATGTGTAGGATCATGATGGGCCAAAAAGTGGTGATATGATGGGTATGTGTAGCGTATGTGGCTAACCACTTTTTTTTACCCAAAATTGATGAAATGAAAAAGAGTTTTTAAAGGAGATTCTCATATTTCCACCAATATAAATTATGTTTTACTTTGAATTTAATAAATAATTATTATTCATTTTCTATTTGAATTACAACTAAAGTCTTGATTGATAGGTTGATTGAAAAACATCTATAGCTTTCAAATGGTATCATATTTTTTGAATCTAAAACATGTGTCACATTCTATGCTCTGTATACTATAAGACTAAAAAAAAAATTAATTTCATGAAGTTTTGACCAAGTTAAGGTGGTTAGACATACGAGTTTTTAATATTTTTTAAAAGTTGTAATAAAAAATTCATAATTAATTATTTACTTGGAAAAAAATTACAAAAAATATGCATCACATCGGGACATGAGTCCTCTACTTATATCTAAAATCTTATAAAAAAAATATTATCATTTTATTGGGGTTAGGGTGGTCAGATATACCTACTTCTTATTTTTTCCCTAAAATTTAAGTATGCATTGGAATTTCAAATTTTCACCAAATAGATTTAAAAAAACTAGTAGTTTAGAAACTACATTCATTTTTCTACAGATTCTATTGTTACATATTTTTGAAATAATATATATAACTTATTCAAAAAATTTATGTCAAGTTTCCTAACTCTTATTTTTCTGAAGTTTTCGCCACTTAAGGGCCTATTTTTTCCATGATGATCTTGCACATACCCATGTAGAGGAAATTCAGTGAAATCCTAATTTATATTGCATATGATTACCCTCCTAGGTTTTGTAGAGACTAAAGTGTAGAGGATATCTTTTTCCAAATGATTGTCCTATTCATTACTAACCCCTAAAAAAATTGATCATAAGAACTAGAAATTCATTTAGATTGTTTCTAGGATTCAATTGAAGCTCATAGAGCTAAAACTAACCAACAGAATGGTGAGATTGCTTGGGATGAAATAATATGTCAAGAATCATTGAATTCTTTTGTTATGTTAAAGCATATTTTTGTGAAGTTCCTTTTCTGATATTCCAAATCTAGTTTTTTTCTTTTGTTCACACAAATTTCTCTACAAATATCTACATGTCTCAAATTCCATAAGTTTGTGGTGACTTTGAAAGTCTCCTTGCCAATGCAAGTGAAAAAATAAAGTATATCTAAAAGTCATGGATAGAAGAAGATCTTTTTTTAGAGGAGATCCTGAAAATAAGGTGGAGTCAAAAGTACCTTCTAGAAATCAATCATGGAAGATTAAAGATGCAAGTAAGTTAGCTCCTTCTTATGGTACTCACTTTGTATACGATGATAGTCAAGATAATTTTTCAAAATAGTCTATTAGATATGTTTGACCTAGAGTTCTTGAGTTAAATGAAAAAAATATAAAGAACAAGAAACTTTCAATGGATTTAGAGGAACAAAGGGCATTCCTAGAAAGGACTAAGAAAGAAATTGAACAATATCAAATGGAATATGGCAACAAAATAAGTAAATATAACCAAGATGATGAATTTGATAAGTCTGGGATAGACCCTCAAACACAAAATATATTTTCAAGTGCCCTTGTTTAGGAAGAAACTCATTTTACTTATAGAAACCCTATTATAACAAGAATTTCCCAAACTACCCCTGAAACTTACGTTAGTCTAAATAATTTCTAAAGTAAACAATTTGAATAACGAATTAGACTTGAATATGAAGAAATAAATCTTAGAAATGCTTTTCATATAAGAGATGAAATGAAAAATAATATTGAAAAATTAAATTCTCTTGCCAGCTTGATATGTCTTTTGGGTCTACACCATCAAATCCTGTAACAAGTAGCAACACCTTGATAATTCCTTTAGGACATCCCATACAAATACATGGAGTAGTTTCATAGCAGATAGTACAATTATTATTGCTTCATATTCAAATATTGTGTCATAAGGTTCAGATAATGGGAAGGTTCCCCAAAATGCTAATGCTACAACAAAGGATAGTTCTTATGTAGATCCAACATCTCAAAGGAACCTACCTCTAGAATACTTTATCAAAAAATGGGAATTACAAAAACAATTTGAATATCTTAGGGAAGAGCTAGAAATAATGGAAAACCTCAGAGTTAAAGATGATATGAAAGATAGAATAGATTTTTTGAAAGCTTCTTATAGATTAGGGAATCCCTCAACTTATACTCCTAATTCTAAAAATCCACCTAACTCTTTTCTTCAAAACATACCTCAACTAGATCCATAGCCAAAAGTAAGTGTTTCATAAATTTTTTTGGGGGGTTATGGATAGTATGGAATTATTTAGCCATATAACCCCAACATGAATACTTAATTTGGAGGGCATAATGCAAATCCACAAAGTGGAAAAAGTGTTATTGATCAACATTGAAATCCTCAAGTTAATCCCACTACAAGAAATTTCCCTAAAAGAAGGAATTTTCAATTAGAAAGATATACACAATTGGATTTCATTGGTATCTATGGAAACCATAGCCCTATCCCCAATGAAATAAGAAATATGTTATTCAGATTCTCAAGAAAAAATGCAATTTCAGGTGAAGATCAGATCCTTTTTGAATCTTATCGATGACTTTGAAATTGAAGATGTGGATGTTGTCATGAAATTATTCATACAATCTCTAATAAATGATGCTAGAGATTGGTACAATAGTCTCCCTTAGTCTAGTAATGGTTCTTGGGAAAAGTTCAAGAGGGTATTTAGAGAGAAATATGGTGAAAAGAATGACCCAAGGTTCATCACTAACAAATTCACCAACATTACAATAGGATACTGAAACAAAAGGGAAAATAGGGTTCCACCTTTTGGGAGATGGAATTGGACCTATTTTCACACTTTAGTTCATTAGGAAACCTAGATCCCTCAAACAAGTGACTCAATTAAGGGATTGCTAGTGGTTTTCTTGGGTAGTTGAATGGGGGTTCACCATTAAATGAAGCTTCAAAGGAGAAATGCAAACACTTATGCACAAACCCTAAAAACTTGAAAGTTGTAAATCAGATTGACAAACATAATGAAACAAAAAAGTACTTAGAGGAGTGGAGAGGAAAAAATAAGGTCTGTAAACCCTAGAAATTGCTATCTCAAATTGCATCAAGACTAATACGCCAGGTTGGGTGATTTAGTCCCACTCTAGGATTTTTGGGGAAAAATTTGGAATCTTCTAGTGACTAATCAGAATTTGTAGAAGGATGGAAAAAAGGGGTATACTAGGACTAATATGCCAAGTTGGGCGTATGAGTCTTGTTATTAGGGTTTGATTGATACTTTTGTAGCCTCAAGTGATATTCTATATCTTCCTTCATGTCCAATCTTCAGATCTGTAGGTGAGTTTTTGTGAAGATGATAACTTCTTGACAACTTTGATAACTTTTGCAATTTTTCCTTCAAAGGATCTTCAAGATCCAATTCACCTAGATTTGTAAACACACATCAAGAGAGAAAAATATTGTTTTGTTAGGGAATGGTGGTTTTCCTTGGTCAAACTCTATTTTTGTAATTAAACCTTGAAATGAAATAGAAAAACATGAAGGAATGATGAATGAACAAAATACAATGTTGCAACTCACCAAATCCTTGAAATGAAGGTCGCAGGCTTGTGTGAAATGGATTCAATAGATGTGGTTCTTGACTCTTGATTGAATTTTTGAAACTTTGTCTTCAATTCTTGCTTTAATTATGAAACCTACATCATAAATGCTAGCTCACTATCGATGCGAGGATACCAATTATGGGCCAAATTATGCTTGATCCATGCAGAATCGAAGCATAATGAAGCAACCAATACTCGAATCTCAACAAGATCAGTCAATCAAAATTGAAAGTAAACATTTTATCAAAAAACCTAACATGTTAATCTTATGATAGCTTTAAAGAAAACATCTACTCTAATCCATTGAAATTAATCATGTTGTGGAATTGGTGTTGCGTTGATGTGGACCAATGACCCTTTCCCAATCTTGTGATAGTGAGCTTGTTTCAGTCAATTCGATGGAAGAAAATCGATGAAACCATGATGTTTGATGTATGGAAAACCTAAATTAAGCTAAAATGAACATGATGCAAGCTAAGTTACCATTATTTTATGCTATAAATGATCTAATTATACAATTTCTAAGCTAATTAAGCTAATTCAAGCTAAAATGATGCTAAAAGATGAAAACCCTAATTTATTTACAAACTAAGATGGATGCATGGAAGCAATTAATGAAAGCTTGAAACTATTTATGCAACTAAAATGAACTAAAAATTATCTAAATGTGTGAAAAATGAGAGTATGGATGTGAGAAAATTCAACAACATGAATTTGCAATAAAATATGGATCCATTTGTCTCCAAATAGTGATCTATTTAGAGGGGAGCAAATGAGGAATGAATGGTTGAGATGAAAAAGCTTAATCCATGGTTCAGGATGAAAGAGATGAGAGGCATGGATCATGGATTCTCATCAACGGATGAGAATGAAAGATGACAATTAATCAAAGGCTAACAATTACCTCAAAAAAATACACTTTTGACCTGCTCACATAGGTCAAAGGTAACTTGCTAGAAAGGTAAGAGGTTTAACTTGCTTTTGAAGCTAAGTGAGTTGATTGGAGGAGAGGGAATATTTCTTAGAATATTCAATTAGGGTGAGGAAAAATATGATTTTACAAATTAAAACAAAGTTTTAACTGTGCAAAAAGGATAAATAATATTCCATGGGAATATTCCCTTTGATTAGAGGAATAAATAGCTTAATTACTAATTAAACAAGGTTTAATTTATACAATTAGGGGATTAGAGGATATATATATATATATATTTATTTATTTATTAAATTAGATGATTTAATAAATAGGGGAGGGGTGAAATGTTATTTAATTAAATAAGATGACTTATAAGATTAAATTAAATATTTTGATGTATTTAATTTAATGAGATGAAGTGTTAGTGGGAAAAGAGATGAATTAACCCAATTTAATTAATTAGGCCAATTAGATGAAAATGATGAAATTAATTAATTACCTAGGCTAATTGAATTAATTAATTAAAAGGAGGATGGATAAAGAAGGATTTTTAGATGCCCCAATAGAAGGATATAACTGATCCCTGCCCCCTCAAGAAATCAGGTGCAAATTTCAAATTTTGGGTTGATTTCTTGATAAAGGTTGAAAAGCTGCCCCAAGGGTCCAGAAAGGTTTCAGGATGAAAGAATAATACCAAAAACACAAAAAAATGATGCAAAATTAGGTCCAAATTAGAAAATTTGGTGAAGATGATAATAAACCCCATTAAAAAGGTTAAATTAGGGGAAAAAAGCCTAATTTTTTAGCTTAAATAGATCAAAAGGGATCATTTTCAATTCATTTGTGCATTCACACTTTAGGACTTCTTGCAAATTGAGCTCTAACCCTCTAATGAAATGGTGCACCGTGAGCTTCCCTGACACATGTCTAATCAAGTTCATGAGTTCCAACGACTTCTAGGTGTAGGACCACATGTATGTGATTCGAAACCTGATTTGAAATTTAAAATTTTGATACATTTATTAGGCGTTAAAATTTAGAATTTGGGGGCGTCGCTATATAGTGACGCCCAAAATTCAATCAACGACACCCAAATGATATATATCAATGTATAGGTCTGGGGCAATGCTTTTCCTGATTTGAATTTAGGGTTCCAAATTTTAAATGGTGACGCATATGTATCTATCGACACGCTTGTCGATTTAAAAGTTAGGGTTAGCTTAGGCCAAATTCAAAATCATGCCCCCATCTTGCCTAGCAATGCATTTGTCAATTTGAGATTTGAAATGCATCAAGCGATGCTATTTGAATTTTGAATATAGAGATGCATTTGTAAACAGCGATGCATTTGTGATTTTTTAACCAAAAATTCTAAATAACTTCAAATTTTGATGATTTCCTAACATCATGGGCTTCATGGATGTAGGAGAGTTTCCCACCATTGATGTCCAAAGAGCATAGGCCCATCGTACTAGAGAGATTGGGTGATCTTTCAGAGTTTTACTAGGAGCACTTGGGAGAGATCAGATTATGGTACATTGTGTATGCACCTGTGATCAAGACACATTTGGCCACAATGATGGAATTGTGTGAGAGATGGCACAATGAGACTTCTTTCTACCTTCTGACAGGAGAGGTGATAGTGACCTTGGAGGATGTGTGGTAGATATTGCAGTTATTTATCCATGGTGATCATGTGATTTATGATCTTGATGTTGGATTTGATGCCTACTTAGAGGTGATGGACATGGACCAAATTGTATTGGTTGACCACTCAGATAGATTCTGAGACATAAAGAGGTGAGGTGTCGACCTTCAAATTGATTGTTCTAGCCATATATTTTAGGTTTGGTGGCTCTAAACAAACATGGCCGATTATTAAGTCCAGGTTGGGGCTTGGCTTGGTAGAGGATGGTATACCAAAGGACTCTTTTTTCGTAGGGGCCCGTGATGTTGGCTTCCTTGTACCATGATTTGCATGATTTTGTGTATTGCAACGACATAGCCATTGGTGTTGGTGTGACACTCCTTCATATCTAGACATGGGAGCACATTATAGTGCTTCGACCAATTGTGTAAATGGTGGACATGGAGGTAGATCATCCTATTGTATGGAGTTACTAGGGTGCCATCATGCTAAGGCACACATGATAGATTGGGCTCCTATGCTGGCAATGGGTGATAGATGATATAACTATCTTTCGGTGGTTACCATAGCTTCAAATGCCACCATGGTTTGACGATATACAACAATTATGCTTGCTAGGAAAACCCATTATATGCAGGGTCGAGAGCATATGATGATTGAGGAGTACCTTCCAAATAGAGTGGCCAGACAGTTTGGCGATGTCTAGCATAGGCCCAATGATGGCTACAGATCCATTTTTGCATGATCAGCCAGAGAGGTTCCCACCTAGAGACCGATGATTTTGGCACCAGAGGCTATTGAGAGTTTTCTCTAGTTGGTTTCCTATCCTTGTGCAAATGATTAGGATTATCCCATTGCATAGACTATTGCCACGTGTGATGGATGGTTTGTCCCTCCGAGGTGACTTATAGATCCTGCGGGGTCTACTCCAAAGGGAGACCACGAGGAAAAACATTCAAAGGAAGAGGATAGGGAGGCCAAAATGGCTAGGATGGACAAGTTTTGGGGGCTCCTCCAATGGGACAACAACCTCTAGTAGTTTATTAGCAGCAAGTTCCACCACCATATGATACCAGAGATGCATAGATACAGTAGACAGGTACAAGTTTTGATAGGTGAGTGGGATCAGGCTTGCCAACAGATTTTGGTTTTGACTACTAAGTGAGACTAGGCTTGGTAGCAGGTGGTTGTAGTTACAACTAAGAGGGATACTATATTACAGAGAGTTCAAACCATTACAGGTGAGAGAGACCAAGAGGTGGCTTGATGTCAGTAGATTGAGAGCCTTATGACATCCACCCATGGTCAAACAATTTCAGCGTGACTATATAGAGAGGTTGTTATGGAGGCTGCATATTATAGGCAACATTATCACAGGGATGTTCCAACAGCTCTTCGACAGCCTGATTTTTCACAACGGAGTGATTCAAACCTCTAAGCAGAGGATTAACCTGAGTGGCAGGTTGGAGAGGGTAGGAGCCACCAGGGCTAGCTCTTTTTTGATGTATATACACTTTTTGATTTTTCTCCATTATTTATATCGATATACAGTCATGTGATCCTTTTTGATAGCCTTGTGGATATTGTACTTATGATCAATGCACATACATTGATCTATATTTTGTACCATGACACATTTTTTTATATATATATGATAAAGATATAGATGATTCATGCTTATGATGTGTTCATTTTATCTCATGATGCATGATGCATGAATGCTTATATATGATCATGTATGGATGAATTTACTTTTATGCCTATGTTATATGTGATGCTAGGGATGAATGCAATGTTATGTTATTCTTCACTATCTTTCTTTTCACGATATTATATGGATAGTTGATTATGATATGCAGATGTTATGGAAGCAAATGATGTGGATGTATTTCCTTTTTTATACTTTCGATGCATGTTATGATGACGATGTATGCATATGGATGTATGGATGTAAATTCTTATCATATGCAATGATTTAAGATTCTTAGAAAAACAAATCTATATTATTCATCAAAACTCAAATTATAATGCAAAATATATGATGTGATATGAAAATGATTATGAGATGGATGCTATGATTATGAGATTCTTGTATGTTGATGGTTTATGGATGCAGGGTGGATGCATTAATCATTTTTTTGTGTGTCATGATACTAGGTTAGTGTGAAGAGAAGATAGAAGAAGAAAGAATGAATAACCGTTGCTGATGATGATTACTTCAAAAGATCCAACAAGTCCTTGATCCATCGAGACTTTATTAGAGATGGTGACAAGACAATGCAAAAGAATGCAGGATGAAATGGAGGATGGCTGCTCATAATTTTGGATTGGTATTTTCCGTCATTCCTTATTGTTTGATATAACACATAGATATGATGCATCAAGGTATTAATAACTAGGACAGTGTTGTATCTAGTGTAATGGACTTTGAATCATCAAGCAAATAGGATAGTTCTTGTTCACACCTTGACATATAGAAACATCGTTAGAATGTAAGTTAGAAGCTTAGAACATATTGGACCAAAGCATATGCAATAGTCAACAACATACTCCAAACGAACTTCCTACACACAACTAAACAAGTATGCACCAAGATTATTTTACAAGAGTATCCACAAGCACAACAAATGAAAGAAAATGATCAATGCCCCATTCCTTTCTCTCTAAATCATTTTAGATAGACATCATCGAGAGGTCCTTGGAATGGGTTATTAAGATAAATCATAAGAAAAGATCAAAGATAAACAATCAGTGTTACCTATAGCTCCTACCTGGTTTAAGTTTAGCTAAAGTGATAACTGATACTGATATCCATTGCAGGAAGGATACATCCTAGGACATGTTGGTCATAGGTTGTTTGATGTTAGGATAATGATGCTAAGATGAGCCCTTGCTATAAACTTCATTAATGCATTTACCTGTGATTTAGACTTTAGATTTTGACTTTTGAGTTCACACTTTATGACTTGCTATGTTTGTTTTCTAATTGTTTTGCCAAAGGGTGAAGGTGATGATCCTTTATTATGGGTGAAAGTTTATTGTTGGTGAAAGCGAGATGGGATGTATGGAATTTTGGATTTTCCTGAATATTGAATGTTTTTGGTACTTTTAAAATGTGTTGAGGCTATTTTTGGTCTTTTTTAATTTTTATTTGGATGTTTTTATTTTTCAATTTTCTGAGGTTGTTTAGGGGTTTCTTAATATTTGAGGGTTTTTCTAAGGTCTTTTAAACGTTTTTTAATTGTTTTTGGATTTTCCATTTTCAAACATTTTTGTGTTTTTTTGAATATTTTGATGTTTTTGGATTTTCAGAATATTTGGATGTTTTAGGTTTTTGTTAGAGAATATTTGGATGTTTTTGGATTTTTTTGAGATATTTCTAAAATTTTAGGGGTTTTTTGAATTTCCAAGTTTCAACCAAGAACCTAACCTAAGGAGATATCCTAGGGGCCTCGGGGGCTGATCAAAGATGAGCCTTTCCTATGTTATACACGTAGAGACCACGTAGTTCGACTAGCTTGACCGATTTATAGGACAAAGATATGAACATTTGAGAGATGACAACTAATTACAACATACTGTTAAGGGACTGAGCTAGCATGTCTCGGGGGCACATCAATGATGGCCTTGCCTACGTTCAAGCTTAGAGATGATGTAGTTCAACAAGAGACATGACCCATTTACAAGACTAAGATATGAACAAACAAGAGACAACAACTAATTACAATGGACTGCTAAAGACTAACCTAGGTTGTCTCGGGGGTGCATCAGTGATGTCCTTGCCTATGTTCAAGCTTAGAGATGACGTAGTTCAACTTGAGGAGAGATTGTTTTTTGGATTTTTTGATATTCGACCTTTTTAGGGTTTTTGATGTTTTCGGATGTTTTGGATTTTTCCTTTACAATTTTCTGAATGTTTTTGGATTTTCTAGATAAGATTTTAGGAATGTTTTTGGTGTTTTCTAATAAGATGTTATGAATTTTTTTGGTGTTTTCTAATAAGATGTTATGAATTTTTTTGGTGTCTTCTGATAAGATGTCATGAATGTTTATAGTTTTTTTTGATAAGATGTTATGAATTTTTTGGTGTTTTCTGATAAGATGTTGGAGGTAAGCGATACCTAGATCATGATTTCGATGTCACGCTGTGAGATAAAAGACATGGATCAAGATTTATTTGAAAACAAGAGTGCAATAACCTACCCCCAGTGATTGGAAATTATTCATAATTCAATGGTCAACCAAAATAGGTAATGTATATGCAAAGAGATTGATAGAGTTTTATCATGCTAGATATGGGCTATGGGACTTCATGAGATAAAATGGTAAAGATCATGTCAAAAGTTTGCCATGAGTAGAGTTGAAGTATACATTGAATCTTTGTCAAGATCAAGATAAAGTGGAATATCTGGATGAATCTAGATTGGACAGATGGAGGGAACATCGGTTTTATCATGACAAGGATGATATTCTTTTATATGACAAGGATCATATAGATGCTCGATTCTACTCATGACACCTGTTTGCCAGGTTTTCATCATAGTACTTTCCCAAAGCACCACCATAGTGGTTTTTAATAGAGGACGATTTTTATTTTTACTATTTTCAATCCTTTTTCTTATTTTTTTGGATTTTTATCATTTTATCATTTTTTATTTTTTGATATTTTCTAGAAATGTTAGCCTCATGTCAAACCACCTGGTGGTATAGATGTGGAGGCCACTGTCATAAATTTCCAATGGTATCCTTCTTGAAGAAGCCGCTTTGCTAAGATATGAGCACTTGAATGCAACCTTGAAGAACTCTGATCTACCTTGTGGATACTAGAATTAACCTTGTCTTTTTGTGCACATCGCAATAAAGTTCCTTTAGAATCCTTATGATGAAGAGTAGCTTCCAGCACACGATCAATGCGAGAATTGGATATTGTGAATGGAGTGTACGGTGACATGTATGAAGGAATATGAGATGGATTGGTTGATGGTTTAGTACCTTTCACTCTTCAAACTTGGGAAGATGAGTGATGATGGATGGGGATGGAGGCTTTCATGGAATTAGGACCAACCATTGGATATACTTGGTTCCTTTCTTGAGAAGCTTTCTTTTGTATTTGAGGACTCTTTTGATGGATACATTTCCCTTTTTTATTTTTCCCCATAGTTTCTTTGACTAATGGAGTTTTGAAGGGATGATTTTCTTTATTTTTCTTTGGTATCCATTTGTATTTGCTTTGCCCTTTTTTCTTTACTACTCCATTCTCTTTGATGATCTTCACCTTGCTTTGATAGGAATTCTTCTTTTTGTGTTGGTCCCAATTTTTGTATGAGATAATGGGTGAATGCCAACTCATGATAATGCTAATTGTATCATTGAAAAAAATATATCATAAGGATTCTTTGTGCCCCATATGTTGATGTTTGTTGTAGACAAGATTTCCCTTGGTATTTTGAAGGTATTATCAATACCTAATCCTTTGCCTTGATAATGTATCCTCTGATCCATATCCACTGAATACTAGGACTTGTCATGAACACATGATATTGCTATGGGTTCTTGTTGTTCAATAATATGAAATATTTTCTCTAGTTCCATGACATCGTTCTCTATTGATACCACTTCAAAAGATGTTGATGCTAACTTAGAAGATGTCAATGATGCACAATCATTGTAAGAATCAACAATCTCAACTGTTGGTCACTCATGAACTTTTTTCTTTGATTTTGTGGCATCATTATCTATTGATATTGTTTCAAAATATGTTCGTACTAATTCAAAAGATGTCGATGATGCACAATCACTATAAGAATCAATAATCTCAACTATTGCTTGCTCTTGTGTAGGAATATCAAGAGTGGGAGACTCATGTTTTCGATGAAGAAAATCTATATGTCCATTCGAAAGAAACATCTCAGGAGTGATACTGAGAACATCTTTGGAGTTTAAAATGGTTTGGAAGATGCCCCTTAGTTCTTTGTGAAACTCTTGGTATAGGATTCTTGATCTTGACTCAATTCGGAATAACTTTTGTTATCCTCAAGAGCCTCCTCTTGACATGATCCTTGGATGGATGATATATCGTTGGTAAAATACTCCTCGCAATAGTTTGTGGGTATCGGTGCAATAATGGATATTTCTAGCTCATTTGGAATTTATTTAACATGCCCAATCATTGAGTCGTATGTGGGAGAGATATCACAATATGATATCCACTTGATGTCATTACAGTATAAAATAGTGCCAAACACTATTGATGGGTTTGGACTTTGTTTTAAAATAGTATCTTGATACATCTCTGATTCCTCATATGCACTGTAAACATGTCCCAACATGGTATCCTGGGTATTGTTTGAAGTTGGTGCCTTTGTTGAATCTTTTGATTTTCCATGATTAGGCATAGGGTTCATGTAAATTTTCAGATTTTCATTCCTACTTTTTTGATCGACCTCAATGTCTCTTTGTTCAATAGGATCCTCTATTTTGAGCCTAAAACAATTTTGTGTGCTATGACCTTTATACTAATGAAATTCAAAAAAGTGATCTTCTCTATAGCAATGAGGTTTGATTTGTGGCTCTTTATAGTTTGAGAAATTTGGGAGTGTGATAATGTTAGACTATATGAACCTCTTTAACAATTCTTCCATAGGTTCCCCTAAGGGAGTGAGTTGTCATTTAGGAGCATTGTTTGTTCTCAATTGTCTACATTGAGTTTTTGTAGCATTGATTGTTTGATTTTTTGACGGTGAGGTGTAGTGTTGTTCTGTATTCATGGTTTGGGTGTTTTCTTGTCTAGAAGCAGTTAAGACCACCTTTGCATCAACAACACCATCACTAGTATCATTCTTGTTCTTGGCCCAATAGTGATGCTTGTCACTAAAACTAGAGGATGGGTGGTTGTCTTTATACACTTGTGTGTTTCCTTGTGAGATTAGGGAACTCTCAATGTTAAGGGCTCTAGGGACAAGATCATCATATGATGTGATGCATTGAATTTTCAAGTGGAAGGATAGATTTGGATCTAGATTTTCAATGATGATTCCCACTTGTTGTTCATCAGGAAGTGGCCACTTGCTTTTACTAGCTCTTTGTCTCCATGGTTGCAAGAAATTGGTGAAATATTCTCCTTTATTTTATTTCAGAGTATACAAATCTTCTAAACTTACATCCATGTCGATATTTAAGGAGAAGTGATCTATGAATTTGTCAACAATTTCTTAGAAATTTTTAATACTTGGAGGAAATTGAGAAAACCAATCCACGATAGGACTTGTTAAAATTCATGGGAAGAGGCACATTAAGTAAGAATCATTATAGGCCACCTCCATGCACATGACATTGAATTCTTTGATTTGGTCTACAAGATTTCCCCTTACTTTTTATTTGTCAAATTTTGGGATTTCAAAGCTAGGAGGGAATGGTACCATTGCAATGTTTCAATCAAATGGATAAGGACACAAGTTTTGTGTATGAGGTTTCTTTGTCTTTCCCATGCGAAGGTTCTGCATTTTTTGTGAGAGTGCTTTCAATTGTGATGCTAGATCATCTTGTGGGTTGCGTGTAGGAACATATGTTGGGATAATAGATGGGTTGTATGTATGATTTTGATATGATAAGGTGTTGTATGGGATGTATTGTGATGTAAGATTCTGTGAAGGTGATTGGGGTATTGATGTATATGTTCCTAACACATTTATATTGACCATGTTTGATTGAGGGTTATAGTAGGAACCTTGTTGTTGTGTGATCAATTGTTGTTGTTGGGCATACTATTGGGCTTTTTGGGCCACTAGGGATGCTTGTGGTTGTTCCTACTACTATTGCACTACTAAGGCGGCTTATTGAGCTTGTTGCTATTGTTGTGATACTAAGGCGGCTTATTGTTGTTTATACTATTGGATGGCTTACTAATAAGCCTGATGTTATTGTCTTGCTAGGGATGCTTGATGAGATTTTTGTTTTTTTTGCTATTTTTTTGTGCTAATAAGGTTGCTTGATGTTGTTGTTATTGTTGGATGGCTTGTTGATAAGTTTGTTGTGCTTTATGTAAAGCTAAGGAATGTGCTTGCAATGTAGGATCAAGTGGTTGTTGGGATATCTGAGATGGATTATGAGTGTTGATGTTATGAGTGGGTAGTGGATTGTTGATGAGAGGTGGAGGGTTCCCTTGATTTAACATTCCTTGCAAGATAGTGGATTGAGGTGGAGGAATGTAAGTTTGAGTTCCCAATTGATTTTTCATGGTAAAGGGGACTGTGGGAGTAATGGAACATTTAGACCTTGTAACTAATTTAAAGGGTTTCCTTGACCAATGGGTAGGAGGTTCCCTTGTTGTATTTGAGGTGTGATCAAGGTATTACCTTGGTTTATGGGATTTGTAACCAAGGTGTTATTTTGATTTGGATCGATGATGGATTGGTTTGATGTGGATGGTGGATTGATTTGAGTAGCTTGGGTAATTACTTATTTTGATGTATCAATAAGGTTGTTAGAACCACTTTTCAAGGGCTGAATTTGTGTGAGAGTGTTAACATGCCCTTGTTTTTCTAATTGAGGTACTTGGTTCACATTACCTTGTGTAACATTAGGCATACTTGGGGTATTTGTGATGATGGATGAAGATGGTTGTGCTCGAGATGTTGAAATTGTTGTGGCATCATGGAATATAAGTGGTTTTCCAAAGGTTGGTATCCAACTTGTATCTTGGGGAAGGTTGGTGGTTTATGGAATGGTTGTTTTGTGAATACCCAAAGTTATGTTTGTTCCTATATATGAAGTGAGACCAAGGTTTGTTCCTAGTCAATTTGTAAGACTATATGTTAAGGGTTGACTTGGCACAAGGGATGGAGTTGGTTGAATCATGGACGAAGTTAAGGCTTGTACCAATGATTGGAGCCATGCTTTCTAAGGCTTGATGTTCCATTTCTTCTCTAGTAAGTCCAATTGGGTTGTTTGTGATGTCTTCTATCTCATATGGCCCTAATGGAGATGATGGTTATTGTGAGGGGGTAGAATAAATCCTTGGATTGAATTCTTGAGGATTGGGATTACTTAAGGTGAATTTGACTTTGGTTTTCTCCACGATTCTCTTGTGTTGTGATGTTGTCTTTACCATAGATTGTGGGTCAATTATGGGAGAGGTGTGTTGAGATTCATAATGTTTGAACTCTTTAGTTGACTCAAATATAGGTAGAAGAGACACTCTAAGTATTTTGGGAGAAATTGTGATAATGTGGGATGAAAATATCGGTGATGTGGGAAGTGACCTTCACAAACATTTTGGGACTACACTTTTTACTTGAGTTTGATGTTTTGATGTTGGAATAAAGGATGATAATGAACCTAGAAATATTTAGGATAGACTTGTGACCTTCAAGATAAACTAGTTCAAAGATGATAACTATCTCAACTAAGTGCATGGAAAAGGATACATTTCACATACAAAGTAGCTATGTTAGTAGTTGGTTTGACGTTTAAGTCACAAAGTGTTGGTGTACTTGAAATTTTGCAAAGTTGGATGAAGTGAAGGATGAAATTTGATGGAGGGTGAGTGAATTGTTTGACCCAATGTTGACCTAAAGTGAAAATTTGTTTTCCAAGACTAAGGTAGTGAGAAACATGTTATACCTTTAAAGTGATGAAATCCTAAGAACTCAATGATTTTGGTAAAATAGGACCCAAATGATTTTGAAAATAAAACTCAATGACTTTGGATAATGGAACTCAATGATATTTCCAATTTTTTTCTTGTCTCAATTTGCTCGTTTTGGGGAGTCAAAGTTTGAACATACATCAATGTGGGGTGTTCATTTGATTTAATCCTAGATTAATGAGGTTATTTTTACCACACACTTGTCTTGGTTATGTTTTCAAACTAAATGTTTATGTCAAAAGCATCATAACTTTCACAATGTCCATTTCATGAAAATCATGAGGTTGAAGCCATAATTTCCTATGTTGTCTTTGGTAAATGTGTTTTTGATATTAATGTAAAGATATTTATAAATCGCTAAGGATAAATCCTTAGGACAAACAATAATATCAAGGCTAACTCAAGAAGTCCTTATTTGAGCCAAAGTGTTTGAAATTTGGATAGTGAATGTCTATTTTTTGATCATTTTGAAATCAAGCAAAGTGTTAAAATAACTCACAATCATTACAACACTAGGATAGAAATGGATATATTTGTTGTATTCCCACTTGGATTTCTCTAGTTGTGCTTATTCAAACTGGATGATTAGAAGCTTGATCACACTGGCTCCCCTCCACAACACTCACTTCTATGAGTCAACCAAGCATCGAGTTTTCATGAATCTCCCATGAAATACTTTTCATCTCTACTAAGAATCACAAATATGTGGGATGGCTTTGGAGTTTTGAGCTCCTGACATCAAACAAATATTAGTGATTTTTGGCTACTACACAAAGGTTCCTAATAAGGGCATCTAGTTTAGGGGGTGCAATGATAAAATTCTTGTGAGAGGTCTCCCAACCCTTAGAACAAGGGCTTTATGGGTATGTGCAGGATCATGATGGGCCAAAAAGTGGCAATATGATGGGTATGTGGCTGACGACTATTTTTTTACCCAAAATTGATGAAACAAAAAGGGTTTTTAAAGGAGATTCTCAGCTTTCCACCAATATAAATTATGCTTTACTTTGAATTTCATAATTAATTATTATTCATTTTCTATTCAAATTACAACTAAAGTCCTAATTGAAAGGTTGATTGAAAAACATCCATATCTTTCAAATGATATCACATTTTTTGACTCCAAAACATGTGTCACATTCTATGCTTTCCATACCATAGTATTTAAAAAAGAAAAAATGAATTTCATGAATTTTTTACCAAGTTAAGGTGGTCAGACATACGAGTTTTTATATTTGTTAAAAGGCTGGAGTAAAAAAATCATAATTAATTATTTACTTCGAAAAAATTTACAAAAAAATATGCATCACATTGGGGCATGAGTTCTCTACTTATATGTAAAATCTTATAAAAAAATATTATCATTTTATTGTGGTTAGGGTGGTCAAACCGACACCTACTTCTTATTTTTTCTCTAAAATTTAAGTACCACTGCATTGAAATTTCAAATTTTCACCAAATAGATTTATTTTTTTTAAACAAACCTAGTAGTTTAGAAACTACATTCAATTTGCTACAAATTCTATTGTTACATATTTTTAAAATAATATAGATAACTTATTCAATTTTTTACGTCAAGTTGCCTAACTTTGATTTTTATGAATTTTTTGCCACTTAAGGGCCTATTTTTTCCATGACGATCATGCACATACCCTTATGCATCATAAAGATACCAGGGGAGAGGTATCATGTACCACTTCCCATTGGTTACAATTTTCATCGAAACCACAAATTTATATAGTGGTTTGGAAGAGCTTGGATTATGCTCGTTACCACTTGGGTCATTCCTTTGGGGTGAGTACATTTTCCCACCAAGGCAGGCCCTCTAAAGGTGAACAATAGTGAGTAAGTACATCCATAGTTCAATCATCTTTGCTTGCATGCACAAAGAGAGAACACGCACTATGCCTTTTCTCACACTAGCATGGTTGTTCAATTTTAAACCCAATTTGAAAGATGTGGGTGATTTTGCAAAGTATTAGAGAATGTTTTTGTTTTTGAGTATGTGTAGGATCATGATGGGCCAAAAAGTGGCAATATGATGGGTATATGACTGACGACTTTTTTTTACCCAAAATTGATGAAACGAAAAGGGTTTTTAAAGTAAATTCTCAGCATTCCACCAATATAAATTATGATTTACTTTGAATTTAATAAGTAAATTTTATTCATTTTCTATTCAAATTATGACTAAAGTCCTAATTGATAGACTGATTGAAAAACATCTATAACTTTCAAACGGTATCACATTTTTTGAATCCACAACATGTGTCACATTCTATGCTTCACATACTATAGGATTAAAAAAAGAAAAAATGAATTTCATGAAGTTTTGACCAAGTTATGGTCGAAAACGAGTTTTAATATTTTTTAAAAGTTGTAATAAAAATTTCATAATTAATTATTTAATTGGAAAAAATAACAAAAATATGCATCACATTAGGACATGAGTCCTCTACTTATATCTAAAATCTTATAAATTTTTTTTATCATTTTATTGTGGTTAGTGTGGTCAGACAAACACCTACTTCTTTTTTTTTTCCCTAAAATTTAAGTACAATTGCATTGAAATTTCAATTTTTCACCAAATAGATTTCTTTTTTTTAAAAGAAACCTAGTATTTTAGAAACTAAATTCAATTTTCTACAGATTCTATTTTACACATTTTTGAAATAATATAAATAACTTTTTCAAATTTTTACATCAAGTTTCCTAACTCTGATTTTTCTAATTTTTTTGCCACTTAAGGTACTATTTTTTCCATGATGATCCTACACATACCCTTCTCAAGATCACCAAATGGTGCAAGAGAATTGCATACACATTCACTAGAAAAGTTGAAAACTACAAAACAAAGAAAATAGTTGTCAATTTTATCCTTCAAAGCAATAATGAGTTAATTTTAAGCACCAATTGAAAGATGAGTTTTCCTTGTTCAATTTTAAGCCCAATTGAAAGATAAGTTGTGAGGGTTCAATTTTAACCAACTTTGAAAATTAATTTGAAGCCCAATTGAAAGCTAGTTGGTCCTAAAATTGTAAGTTTTAAAACCCAATGGAAATTTAGTGGTCCTAGAACATAAACCAAAGCAACATATGGTGGGTTATAATTTCCCCACAAGTGTTAAAGACCTATTACAATAACTACAACTAAGAAAAACCAAAACTTAAAATTTTCATTTTTTTTTAGTTTTTTCTATGTTGTAGTAAATCACATTTTCGGAGGCCTTCAGAGTAGAATTTTGGGTTGGAATTTGCATCGGTCCCTAAAAATTGACTATCAAAGGTACTTAGTTTTTAGGGACAGAACTAGTACTCTTGGAGAGCTTTCCAATGGTGCAAATGGATTTGAATTTCGACCACCTACTAGAAATTTATGACACCAACAAGTTGGGGTAAATTTTTTCCTAAATTTTCCCCAAATCTGCAAAACCAAATAATCTAAAAAGCAAAAACAAGAAGTCAATGAAATGTTAGCATTCAGATAAAGTCAAAAAAATAAAGCACATGCTGGAAAAAATAGTCATGAAAATTCTTACCAGAGCTGGGCATCAGTGCACACGATAGTGTCACAATTTGAACTATGGGCATCGCTCTAGTGAAAATGGGCATCACTCTGCAACAAGACTAGTGAGCATGATTGTGTCAATATTTTGATGGGAATCTATGTTAACGAATGCGTAGTTGTTTAAAATTTGAAAGTGTTAGTCTAGTGAATTTAAGCATTGTTGTTTTCATTCAACAATATTTTAAATTTAAATACGCATTGCTATATTTAAATCGACGTCATCCAATTAAATGCATAGCGTTGTATCAAAGTTCTTAGGTGTTGCTATATGGAAACACTATTCAAATAGAATCATTGTTTATGGTTTGAGCATCACTACAACCTACAAAACAACATGAACATGGATTTCGAGCTAAAAAATAACTAAATGATTAGTTTTCCCTCCTTCTAGCACTAGAATGTTGATGCGAGGATACCAGTTATGGGCCGAATTATGCTTGATCCATGAAGAATCGAAGCATAATGAAACAACCAATACTCAAATCTCAAAAAGATTAGTCAATCAAAATTGAAAGTAAATATTTTATCAAAAAACCTAACATGTTAATCTTATGAAAGCTTTAAAGAAAAAATCTACTCTAGTCCATTCAAATTTATCCTCTTGTGGAATTGGTGTCACATTGATGTGGACCAATGACCCTTTCTCAATCTCATTATAGTGAGCTTGTTTCATTTGATTCTATGGAAGAGAATCGATGAAACCATGATGTTTGATGTATGAAAAACCTAAATTAAGCTACCATGATTTTATGTTATAAATGATCTAATTATGCAATTGCTAAGCTAATCTAACCTAATTTAAGCTAAAATGATGCTAAAAGATGAAAACCCTAATTTTTTTACAAACTAAGATGGATTTATGGAAGCCATTAATGAAAGTTTCAAGCTATTTATGTAACTAAAATGAACTAAAAATAAGCTAAATGTGTGAAAATTGAGAATATGGATGTGAGCAAAATCAATAGCATGAATTTGCAATAAAAGATGGATCCATTTGTCTCCAACTAGTGATCTATTTATAGGGGAGTAAATGTGGGATGAATGGTTGAGATAAAAAAGCTTAATCAACTGTTGAGGATGAAAGAGATGAGAGGCATGGATCATGGGTTCTCATCAACATATGAGAATGCAAGATGAAAATTAATCAAAGGCTCTCAATTACCTCAAACAAGCACACTTTTGACCTGCTCACATAGGTCAAAGGTAAGAGGTTTAACTTGCTTTTGAAGCTAAGTGAGTTGATTGGAGGAGAGGGAATATTCCTTAGAATATTCTATTAGGGTGAGGAAAAAGATGATTTTACAAATTAAAAAAAAGTTTAAATTATACAAAAAGGATAAAGAATATTCCATGAGAATATTCCCTTTGATTAGAGGAATAATTATTTTAATTGCTAATTAAACAAGGTTTAATTTATGCAATTAGGGGATTGAAGGAATTAGACATATTTATTAAATTAGATGATTTAATAAATAGGGGAGGGTTGAAATGATATTTAATTAAATAAGGTAGGGTTATTTAATTAAATAAGATGACTTAGAAGATTAAATTAAATATTTTGATGTATTAATTTAATGAGATAAAGTGTTAGTGTGAAAGGAGATGAATTAACCTAATTTAGTTAATTAGGCCAATTAGATGAAAATGATGAAATTAATTAATTAGTTAGGCTAATTGTATTAATTAAGCAAAAAGAGGATGGATAAAGAGGAAATGATGTTAATAAACCTTATTTGAGTGTATGACATTGATTAGGACATTTTTAGTGTCTACACTCACAAACACACATGATTCATGAAGACTTTGACATGATACTTGAACCATGAATGTAGCTCCAAATTCTTGATGATTTTCTCTTGAATTCTCTTGTAAGCTCATAAACTTTCCTTAAGAATGATCTCTTAGAAATATTAGATGACTTGAAGACTTGCTAGGATAAATTATGTAAAATAACCTTGTATTTATACTTGTTTATGCCTAATTTCCTAAAATTGCAATACTATAAGCTAACATTCAAAAATTGAATCTAAGGATAATAAAATCCTACCAAGAATTTGAATTAAAATAGGTCCTAGGTTAAATCGGGACTCATATGCTAGGTTGGGATTATGAGTCCCAGAGGCTTAAAGCTAAGACACAAATTTCAAGAAGTGTTATGTTCATTGTGACATTTAAAATCAAGTCCCGAGACCTAGGGAGGACCCATATGCCCAGATGGGCGTATGGGTCCCAGATCCCTAATTCTATAACACATATCCAAAAAGTTGAAATTATGATTTGTCATTTATTAAATGTTTGGATTATCCTTAGAAAATTGCATCTAACTAGGCTTGTGGATGCAAAATAGGACCAATTAAGGCATAAAAAAGCCAAATTTTAACAGAGAGGGCCCAAACAAGTGTGAAAATGTAAAGGGATACATTTTTATACACTATATTTATCCCCCACTTTAGTGAGAGGGTGACATTCCATCAAACTCACACTAAAGTAGACAATTTTGCATCAAGAGTGGTCCAATTGTACCAATGCTCGTGAGATAGGATGACAATAATCAAGAGGGATGATTAAGCCCACATGATCAATATATTATGGAAAACCAACATAGGAATTAAAGAATATGTGTGTGAATGATGTATGAAGAAATAAGAAGATACAAGCATACACTGCCAAAGATAAAGAAGAGAAGGAAAGGAGGGTGGATCAAGCCTTAGTAGTCTATCCAACATGATCTGGACCAGGTCTAATTTGTTTATCCAAAAAAATATTTACAAGTGGAACATGATGTCCACTATATGCAAACAAAATGCATTCTCACATAGGCTAGTGGAATCTAGTATCCACTAGGTGGGCCCCTAGAGAGGTGAGACACACATGCACACGTCTAGTATGTGCCCACATAGACAAGAAAGTGGCTATGGGAAAGTCATGCCTATGGTCAGCTCCCATATGTACTATCCATACCAAAGATAATCATCCTAATAAATTTGATAAGGTACCACACAACATGAATAATGGGATTCATGAGGCAAGCAAAACTTTGTATGCTAACACCCATGAAAAAACAAGATGGCTCCATAGGTAAGCGAAGTGTGGTATGCAAGGTGGTCATATAACGGTTATTGTAAATGTGAAATAGTGTAAGGTATGTTTAAAGGGGTTTTTCTTAGTTCATGTAAGTTCTCAGCCTAGGGAACATCATGTCTAATATCTCCAAGAGAGGACCAATCGAAGAATAGAATATTCACAACTTAGGAAATGCACTCCGCTTGGAATTTCCACTAAGAGGAATATAATATGCTAAGAGAAATCACAGTCTTGAAGGACATCACATCCAATTTCATCACAAAGAGAAAGACCCATCGCATGAGGCAATAAGACCACACAATTAAACATGATTTTTAAAATGTAAAAGTAAAATGCCAATGTATGCCCCCACTTTATAGAAATTGCTAAACACCGTGTTTTTAGAAATTACTTTAAAGTAGCACATGATAAATGCTAACAATAAAGAGGACATGAGAGAATATTTGGAAATACCTACACCATGTCATATGTTTCTCAATGAAGCTATGTCTTGAAAAGGGGATTCCCCTAAAATTAAAATCCCAAAACCACATAAGGGATCCACCAATTTGGGGTCAATATGTCATTTCTACAATGTTGTTAGAGAGATTGAAAATTTCATCATTGCCCAAATACTCATGGATGAAGGAGAATGACACAAAGAGAGAAAAAACAAAGAAAATATTTTTGGGTCAAGATTGAAGAGACCTAAATGTCTCAACACCTTGTGTCATCCCCAAGAGGAAAACACAAGAAAAAGAAAAGGTAAAAGATAATCTTTTGGGTCAACATGGAAGAGACCTAAATGTCTCGATGCCTTGTGTCATCCCCAAAAGGAAAAAACAAGAAAAAGAAAAGATAAAGGTTTATGACACATAGAAGAATGTAGATACAAATAGAGGAATGTCACAAAGAGTGAGATACATAAAAAAAATGGTACACATGATCACATTATGCACATACAATCACACACTTAACATGAAAAAGGAAACAAAGTCAAGACTAGTAAGGCATATATGAGTCAACCTATAGCAAGTTGTTTGCATCCGAATCTTTTTTATCGTATGTAGAAGGAAAACAACTAGATAAAGGGACAACAACAAGTGTGGTACTAGAAGCATTACCAAGTTCAACACCTAGTGAATTACTCTTTTTAGGAGGATCATTATAGTTGTTATTTTCTAAGCTTGTGGAAGAAGAAAAAAATAAATTCAATTAATTATGCATTTCTTCATAAATTTTAGCAATCTCATCATCTATCGGAGTTTATGGTGAACTCCTCAAACACCCCAAGATCACCTAAAAGACAAAATAACTTCCAAAAGAGAGAAATGGTAGAAATATCATGCTATCATTAAGGATGCAAGAATGCCAAACTAAATATGGAAAAGTACATATGATTCCTTGCTTATATAGGAAAGGAGAGAGATAGGATTAGACAAGATCATGACAAGTGTCTTAATCCTATCACATGTGAAAACTAACTAACTACCTAGGAAATTATGCATAGATAAGATAAGTTCTAGATAATACTTCTATAATAATTTGATATCCTAATTAAACTTAACATGTAAATATCTCCCCTAATTACCTAGTGAATGAATTAACTAGGTACAAGACATTTATTCACACCAACACCACCCCTTAAGTGCAACTTAGGAGAGAATATTATTATGAAAAGATGCAATGATGGTTCCTGACTACTAGGCCATTTTAGCTACCCATGCATAAATTCAAATGCAATGTCAAAGAAATCTCCCACAACCGGAGAAAAGGAGAAAACCTAGTGGGACAAAACTCCTCCCCAAAAGACAGATGAAATACAATAATGATATCCATCACAAATTCAATCAATCTCTATCCACACAAAGGATGAAAAGATAGATCATAAACCCCCCCCCCCCATAATGAGATAACCTGCTACATAGAGAATCACTAGAAGTACATTGTGGATCAGTAACACTGGAATCCTTAATTCAGCAAGAAAAGGAAAGAAAATTCTATTTTCTAGAAACCATATTAGATTCACTCAAGGAGTCATCTTGGAATAATGATGAGGAAATAGTAGAACCGATGCCAAGTAACACTAGAAAACTTGTAAAATAGCACAACTCTAGAATCTATGAAGCAACAGTTGATTGACAAATGATCTAAAATTGAAATGAAGTGCAAAGAAAATGCAAACTTAATGCACACAAAAGAGGAAATAGTACATGCACTGATGAATATTCACTTCTTCCTCCATGATGAAAACTAATCTCAAATCTATGTAGAGGACAAAATCAACTTTCCAACGATATAATTTTTTTGAAAAATGGATGTTGTATGCTCAAGTTATGATTTTTTGAAAAAAATGTATAAATTGCGGAAGTCAACAATGTAGAAGTGACCCTTCTAATTTGATTTCTACAAAATTTACTTGTTGCATGTAAGAGCTAATGGATAACTAGATAGTATTTTGATGCTAATAATAAAATCTAGAAATATTTTTTTGATCTAGCAAGCAAAGGATGAGAATTTTTTTTTTTTTTACCTTTAACCTGTAGAAAAATGATGCATGGAAATTTTTGGAAAATAGTTTTCTTCAGATCTGCTCAGGATATGAAAAATATAAAAGATACTTAGATGGAATTTTGACCCTGGCTACGAAACCCAAAAATCATTTTTCCTACAAATGAGTGGAAGCGGGATTTCTGAAGCAAAAAAGAAAACAACTCTAATAAAAATGAATTTCATCAAAACCTTGTAGATTTCAGAAAATATGTTAGATTTTTATGAAATGAAAGTTGATATTGGAATTCTTTGATGCCCTAGATTCAATGGAAAGGTTCTCAAGACCCTAACTTGCACCCAACAAAACTTTCATGCCAAGATGGGTCTCTCAAATCTAGGAAGAAGTCTATAGCATTGAAGCTCTAATACCATGTAGAAATTATGGATGCACAATAACCCTATGAATTTGTATATTAGAGGACCTTAATCAAGAAGAATATCACCCACACAAGAAATTGTTGCAACTTGAGCATGCAAATTAGATTCTATTATGAGATATTGATATTTTGCAATGTATAAGTGCCCTATATAAATAGGCATGAATGAGCTGTAGTAGGTAATATGATATTGGCATGTGTCTTAATCTAACAACATGTGAAGGGGGATGGCCCCATTATAACTAACTACCTAGGAAATGATGCATAGATAAGATAAGCTGTAGATAAGGCTTCTAGAAGAATCTTATATCCTAAGTAAACTTAACATGTGAATATGTCTCCTAGTTACCTAATGAATGAATTAACTAGGTACAAGATATTTATTCACACTAACATCATCACCATCCAAGTTAATCACAATGGGAGTTCAAATGATAATGTCCAAAGAAGGTAGTATTTTCTGTTGTGGTTGCAATATAGGATCTTTTTGTTGTGGTGAAGAGGGAGACTCATCGTGTATTGATTCATTTGAGTTTGGATGTTTATTTTGTTGGTTGTTCTCTTCATTTAACCTTCGAGAAATAGCATGAAATATATGCCTTCACTCTCTATCATTTTTGTTTCTTTTGGTTTGATTTCAAAGTTGTCTTTTTTTAGGAGTGGGTTTATCAACCATAGGTTTCTTTTCTCCCCTTAGAGTAGGAATGAAAGGAACCATGGGAGGCTATTCAGCCACTTTCTCTTTAGCTTTGTAAACTTGTTTTATCTTAGGAGGCACAATAGGATTTTTTTGGTTGACTCTTGGTCATTTGTAGGAGATAGGAAATTGCTCTCTCTTGGGTTTTTCTTTGTTACTTGGAAGGGATTTTGGTTCAATCATGGTTTTTTCAAGGATAGGAGGCTTAATCATGGGTTGAGGCATGTTTCAAAGGGATAATTCTACTATATATTTTTCCTTCAACTTTTGATAGGATTTGAAAAAGAAATATTCATGAGGTTTAATAGGTTTAATAAGATCAAGCTAAAAGAAATCCAATGAGAAATTCCCATAGGAAGACACGGGATTAAATCCATTATGGTGTATAGTAAAGATCTCATTGTCAAAGGGAAACTTTAAACATTTATGCACAACCGACATAATGAATTCTATAAAGCATAGTCATGGATAACCAAGCTTCACATAGAATTGATCTCATATCGGGATGATGGAGAATGAGACATCTAATTTTTTTGGTCCAACTTTTAAAGGAAGGGTGATTAAACCTATCATAGGGAACACAAAACCATTATATGTTTTCATCCATGCTTTTGGTTTTTCATTTGTATCTTGATAGATTTTATGCACAAGTAAGAATTCTTCAGTTATCACATTCTCTACATAGACGAGATCAATTAATATCCCATTAGTAGGCTTGTCATTGATTCGACCGACTATGCAAAGAGGACCATTAGGTGCTTTTTTGAAATTATATCTTTTGATGAGAAAAACATGTCAAGAGGTATTTTAGTTTAGCCCTTGCGAGGTTGAATTTCAATCAATCCCACATATTATCCATAGGAATTTTTTCATTAGTATCCATGTTTTCATAATTCATGTCAACATTCATCACATCATTCTTAGTTTCGCTAGCTTTGACAAATGAAGGTAAAAGTACAAAGTTGTGTCACACTTTCGACCAAGTTATCAACACAAGTGAATTTTAGTATTTATAACTAAATATCAATTTTTGTCAAACATATGATCTAGTAAGATTCATTCTAGCTAAGTTATGTCCACCAAATTTCCAACTAAAATTTTTGTCTAAATGCATATGTAGCACCACTTTGTGGCGAATTTACTAAAAAAATGAGATTATTTGAAAAAATTAATGTTTCAACAATGCCTACTCATACAAATAACATTTTTCTTAAAATGTAAAAATACCCTTTTGTAGATCCATAAGTGTAATTTTAAAATATTTATTTATTTTAATAGTTCAACTATTATTTATATTTTATTTTTATTTTTTACTAAAGGTAGGTTATCAACACAATAATATTAAGTTGATTACCATGTTAAAAAAAATACTAAAACTTATTAAAAAAATTAAAAAATATGATGCCCTAGATAAAAGAATCTAGATTAAGATAGTATATTTTATTTCTATTTTAGATCAATATTTAATATAAAACTTGACGTAGAGTGGAAACAACCATATTTTAATACACACACATTTAAATATTTATTTAAAAATATACATTTTTTAAAGTTGCAAAACAATATATCCATGCCCTAAAGTTTTAAGTTATAAATATATACAAAATATTTGAAGGAAAAAAAAAATTACTATATAAAGCTTGACTTCTCATGTAAGGTCATTTTTCAGCAACAAAATTATAGTGTTAATTTATAAAAAACTATATTCAAATATTTTTTATTTTTATTTTTAAATACAAACATAAAATATACTAAAAAATAAACATTTTATTAGTTTACATCATTTCAAAATTCAAAACATATATGCCACTTTCTAGTAATTCAAGTTTAAAATTTAGATTAGTGTTGCTTGATTCCTTTATAAAAGTGTGACACAGCTTTGTACTTTTATTAGGTTGGTAAATATTTGTAGGTTTTAGTTTGGAGGGGAAATAGACTTATTACCTTGATCATTAAGACCACCAATTTGAATATGAATCGAATCAATGAGGTCTTGCACCATGTGTTTAAGATGCTTACAATGTTCTATGTCATGTCCATTTTGATGGTGAAAATGACAATAGGAATTTGATCTAAATTTTGTAGGTAATGGCTTGGTAGGATGAGGAGCTTTAACAGGAGGTAAGGAAATCTAGTTCTTTTCTAGAAGTTGTAACATGGTGTTATGAAGGGTATCAAGTAAAAGGGAGTAAATTGTCTATTTAGATCCCCAACTGTAAAAGTATTTATCTTCTTTATAGCAGCCACTTGGGTATCAACATGTTGTGTTGGTTGAGAGGGATTTAGTTGAAGAAATCATTTATTTCATTTCCTTAAAGGTTGGTAAATATTTTGAGCTGTGGATTTGGACTTTTCAGACTAGCTATAGGTGGGTTTTGTTTCATGACTACTAATCAAATTTTGATAATCATGAAGGTTGATACACAAGTTTATGAAGGAAGGAAATTTCATCATTCCAAGCTTATCTTGCATCTTAGTTTGTAATTTCTCGAATAAAAAAAATTGAAGGTGAGGATTGAGAATCTTTATGTCAATTTGGGAATAAAGAAATTAGTAGCTTGAAATGAAGTCAGTAACCTTTTCATCATCCTTTTTCTTACATCTCATCAAATTAGCTAAGGTCATCTTAGGGGTCATATGCACTTGGAAATTGTTGATAAAGGCCTCAACAAGTTCATTGAATGAATTAATTGAGTTATTCGGTAATGAGGAAAACCATTCTAAAGCGGTATCTTTTAATGACCTAGGGAAAATATTATCCAAGAGCTTATCTTGAAGGATGAAATCAATGCATAAGGCGATGTAAGCAGAAACATGGTTAGAAGGATCTCCTTTCCATCCATATTACTCAAATCTAGAAATCTCTGAACCTTGTGGTATTGTTGTTCTTAATATCTCCAAGGATAAGGCATTCCTCCTGGCATAGTATGAAGGTTGGCCATTTTGATTTTGGTTTACATGGTGGAAATTTGTCATTGAAGGGATGAAACATTTTGAAAGAGTTGGTTGTGTTTTGGGATGGAGGTGAATATGGTGGAGGTGTTTATTTTTTTGAGAGGTAAGTGAATGGAATACTTACAATAAGTAAAGTGGTAGGAGATATGATGTGAGATGCCACAAAATTACAAGGATTGCTAGTGGAAATACCCAAGGTAGCAATGACATTACTAGTAGTTGCACTTTTATGGTAACTTGAGGGTTGGTATAAGTAGGAATAAAGTAAATGGCTGTAGGAGGAAGAATTTGGGTTCCTCCTTGAGTTTGAGCACTAGTCATTGAGGTAAGATGTTTTCCAAAAATCTGAGCTAAGTTATGCAGAATTTTTTTTCCTTTTTCACTTTTAATCAATTAGTGTGTGTTATATATGGTAGGAATAGTGGTGATGGAAATATTTTTAGTACTCACTAGGTTTTGTAGATATTCCAATTCTTCATGGATTTGGATTAGGTTTTCTTGACAGACACTAGTAACCATTATTTCAATACTTGTCATACTACTTGAAGGTAAGGAGTTATCAATGGTATGGTCCATACCTAGTGCAATAGTGTCAACACTATGAGTGAAAAGAGTTATCTAACCCAAGATCTATGATGAGTGTGTTATTGCGGGATGACATGAGTCTCAAACTACATCTCACTATAGTATTTACAATAGGACTCAAAGTTATAAAGCTCATATAAGGGTCAATGAAGGAAGGATAATGAATGTGAGATAAATAAAATGAGCACAAGATAAATGATATTTTTTAGTTCAAATTATTATGTTTACAAATGCACTTGAAATGAAACTAATTTTGAAAAGATTGCCAATGGTAGTAATTTTGTAAACTGAAATAGTAATCTGAAGACAACAATCAAAAGCACAAATGACAAGATTTTAATGCTAAAAAATGTGATTTAGACCTAATCAGGGACTAATATGCCATGTTGGACATATGGGTCCCACTTAGGACTTTTGACAATTTTAGATAGTGAACAAGAGAGAGCACATAATACCCATAAATCTGGAAAAAGGACTTGTACAAGGACTAAATCACCCAGGTGGGAAAATGAGTCTCAATTAGGGTTTTTGAGCCTTAATCAACAAATTTTGAGTTGATTTTAATGTGTATATGTTGTATTCTCAAATGACTATTTTCAAGTACATGTTTCCAATGAAATTAAAAAATGCAAAATGAAAAAATGAACTTTTCACTAATGCAATATTTAGAATACCTAAATGAAATTAATATAACGCAAATATAATGCAAAGTTAATGCAATCTAGATCTAGGAATATAATTTTCTACAAATAAAAAATTCAAGGGTCTAAAGTTTGGGTTCACCATTAAATGAACAAAAGGGAAATAGGGTTCCACCTTTTGGGAGATGGAATTGGACATATTTTATAGTTTAGTTCATTAAGAAACCTAGATCCCTTAGCCAAGTGACTCAATTGAGGGATGGCTAGTGGTTTCCTTGGGTAATTGGATGGGATTTCACCATTAAATGAAGCTTCAAATGAGAAATTCAAACACTTATGCACAAACCCTAGAAACTTCAAATCATAAAATTAGATTGAAAAATAGAATGAAACAAAAAAGTACCTAGAGGACTGGAGAGTCAAAAACAAATTTTGTAAACCCTAGAAATTGTTGGCTCAAATTGCACTGAGACTAATATGCTAGGTTGGGTGATTTAGTCCCACTCTAGGGTTTTGAGGGTAGAATCTAGAATCTTTTAGTGACAAATTAGGATATGCAAAAAGATGGAAAAATAGGGTATACTAGGAAAAATATGCCAGGTGGGGAATATAATTCCTATTATTAGGTTTGACTGATACTTTTGTAGCATCTAATTATCTTCTATACCTTCCTTCTTGTCTATTATTCAAGTTTGAAAGTCTGAATATTGGTATGTTGGTGAGTTTCCATGAATATGACAACTTCTTGAAAACTTTGAAAACTTTTACAACTTTGACTTCAAAGGATCTTCAAGCTCCAATTCACCTAGATCTGCAAACACACATCAAGAGAGAAAAATGTTGTTTTTTTAGGGAATCGAGGTTTTCCTTGTTCAAATAACGGTTTGGTAATTAAACCTTGAAATCAAATAGAAAATCATGAAGGAATGGTGAATGAAAAAAATTCAATGTTGCAACTCACCAAACCCTTGAAATGAAGGTTGCAAACTTGTGTGAAATGGCTTCAATGGATGTGGATCTTGACTCTTGATTGAATGTTTGAAACCTTGTCTTGAATGCTTGTTTGAATCATGAAATGTACAACACAAATGTTAGCTCACAAACACACATGATGCATGAAGACTTTGACATGATGATTGAACCTTGAATGTAGCTCCAAATGCTTGATGATTTTCTCTTGAATGCTCTTAAAAACTCATAAAATTTTCTTATGAATGCTCTCCTGGAAATCTTAGATGACTTGAAGACTTGTTAGGAGAAACTATGTGTAATAACCTTTTATTTATACTTTTTATTCCTAATTTATTGAAATTACAACACTACAAGTCAACATTCAAAAATTGAATCTAAGGATAATAAAATCCTACCAAGAATTAGAATTAAAATAGGTCCTAGGTTAAAGCAAGACTCATGCACTAGGTTGGGCATATGAGTCCTAGAGGCTTAAACTTGGGACACAAATTTCAAGAAGTGTTATGCTCAATGTAACATTTAAAATTAGGGCCTGAGACCTAGGGAAGACCTATAAACCTAGATGGGTCTATGGGTCCCAGATCCATAAATCTGGAATACATAGCCAAAAACATTAAATTTTCATTTTCCTTTATTAAATGTCAAGATTATCCTTAGAAAATTGTATCTAACTAGGCTTTTGGATGCAAAATAGGACCAATTAAGGCATAAATAAGTCAAATATTAACATGGAGGGCCCAAACAAGTGTGAAAATGTAAAGGAAAACATTTTTCTACACTACAAATACAATGAATTGGTTTTAGGCTTTAATACGAGGTTCATTAAAGTCATGAGTCATAATACATGAGACCTAGTATATCTATTTGTTTAGTCTTGTACTCTAATGCATATGATCCCAAGATGGGTTATCAAATTAGGGATAAGGATCCTCAACCTTTAAGAGATGCTTTTATAATTGTATTACACATTGAAAATAATAAAAAATCACCTAGGAAAGTCAATAAGAGAGATGAGGTAAAAATATTGGAGAATCCCAAAGGGCATTCATATAGGGCTACACCTTCTGAGGGTAAGCTAGATAAGGTCATGAGTGCATTAAATGATGTTTTCTACAAGGTATCCAAAAATGAGAAAGGTTTGTCCCATGATAACCCTAATTATCAAAGGAAAGAAAGGATGCTTAAATTGTCAAATTAACCATAAAATATAAACCAGAATAATGGAAATGTAGTATAGAACAACCAAAGAACAAAAGCTAATAAAGAAACTCAAGATACTCTAAAGAGGCATAGTTCAAACTTTAAAAATGATAATCCTTGGTGCATGTTATGTCAATTACCTCATTCCCCACATCAATGCATGGTAGCACAATCTATGGAACAACAACAAGAAACATGTGATGATTGTGACATTTCCCATAATGAGGATCAATATGTAAATATGGCGTCTCATAGGTTGTCTTTAACCTTTGATGAATATTCTTCTGATAAAGGATGTCCCAAAAGTAATATTCATGACAAAAGATGTAAATAAAATTCTTACCACCAGAAGATATTATTTGAAGATTAATGACAGGATGGTATGAATATTCTTAATGTTGAAATGTCAAATTTTGATGTCAGATTGAAAAGACCTTCATAAGAAGAGATCAGATCCCTAATAGCTATTGTAATTTCTCAAGTCAAAATAAATTATAACTTGAGTAGATTTTTTAGTATTGATCACCTGGATGGAAGCATAATCATCAAGGAAAGTAC
The DNA here is from genome assembly GCA_007258455.2 of Sequoia sempervirens. NCBI lineage: Eukaryota > Viridiplantae > Streptophyta > Pinopsida > Cupressales > Cupressaceae > Sequoia > Sequoia sempervirens. The sequence continues at coordinate 537,637,238 of VDFB02047230.1, forward strand.
TAGTAATAACAAAAATCAACACTTTCACAAGAAAAATGATGAATTCAAAACAAATAATGATGAACCATAAAAATGAAAAAATATTGAGAAGCGCCCGAATTAGGTTTTTTATCCTATTATTTAAGCTAGCTATTAAAAGATAAAGAATAAACAATAATAGGAGGTTCAATGTATTCAAGGGGATAAATCATGTGAAAAACATGAGAAGAATATCAATGAACATATTGTAACAACTTGTAAAATTACCAAATACAATTCTCTTGACATGATTGAAATACTATCATAGGTCACGGTATTTGTTCCTTTGTTGGAGATGATGACAATTTAGGAACACAAAGAGAAGGAAGTTTCCCTTATAAATGGTGCAACTATAGCCTCTAATGAAAAGAAGGTGATTACCCAACCTAAAAAGGGTAAAGAAAACCTAAAGAGAATGGATCTTGAAACTACAAGTAGTGAAATTCTAGAAGTACTTTTGGGATCTACTATAACTGTTTTCCAAAACCAAGTGGATCCATTTTATGTAACTCTTGAATTGAATGAGAAAATAGTGAGGAACTGTATGATTGATTTAGGAGCTCCCACTAATGTCATGCATCTAGTTATTATGTGAGAACTAGGTTTAAAAGTGAACAAATCATTTTGGAAATGCTTACCATGGACTCAAGATAAATCCATATTATTGGTATAATAAAAGATGTGCATTTTAAAATTGTTTCATTTCTTAAGAAAGACTGCATAATGAATGTAACTATGGTAGAAATTCTAGCTTAGTATGGAATGATTCTATCAAGAAAGTGATTGACATTAATTTGAGTTAATATGCAATTAAACTTCTCATATGCTATATTCCTTATAAATGGTCACGATGTAAAATTGTATTGAGAAAAGAGATCATCCTAACTTATTGAGGATTTGCAGCTAGTAGAGCATGTACACTTTATTGATGTGGACATGAATAATTTTAGCATTGTGGATCCACAACAAACAAAAGATGATATTTCATCAATGACTAAGGAACTATAAGTATAAGTTGAAGAAGATGACCTTTGGACCATGTACTTTGATGGGGCATGTTCAAAGGAAGGATTAGTTGCAAGGGTGATTCTCATATAACCAAGTGGTAAGTCCTACAAGTATTCATTTTTTATATAATTTGTATGTATGAATAATATAGTAGAATATTAAGCATTATTGTTAGGACTAAAACTTTCCATCAAACATAAAATTAAAAATCATAGAGTGTTAGGGGACTTGGAGCTAGTTGTGTCCTATATTAGATTAAAGTATGTGTCTAAACATAAAATTGAAGTAATATAAAGCTTCTATTTAGAACAATATAGAGATGTTTGATGCTTTTTCTATTGACTATGTGGAAAGAGCCAAAAATGTAATGGTAGATCTTTTTGCCAATATAGCTTTGAGATTGGATGATATCACTTTTGTTGATATATCTAGAGGTTCAGAGAAGGAATTTCATTCCAAATAATATTTAAAATTGGAAAGGATTCAAAGATGAATCAAACTTGTTAAAGTTTTTGCACTATTTTGATGACAACCATAGCCAATAAATCAACTTCCAAAGATTTATATAAGTTTTTGATGGGATGAAAAAAAATTATGGGAATGAAATAATTCATTTAAAGATCAATGGAATTCCCAAAGTTTTGGTGGCTCTTGTGATGAGGCCTTCTAAGGACCTAATATATTTTCTAAATTTAACACTTGATACTTTATGTTTGGCTTATGAACTTATGTTATTATCTTTTATATACTTCAAATATGAACTTAATTATGCATGTTAACTTAGAATATGAATGTTTTATATAAATGCTTTTTTCTATTAAATACATGATTAAAATGGTATTTAATGTGTGATTGTTTCATGATGGTGTGTATTTAATGCATAACTGGAAGAAGCATTTATTTGTTAGAATTAAGTGCTAACCAGTTACTATTCAAATGAGATGGGAGGCTAACTTTTCACAACTCAGCATCTTCAACTAAGTTACTTGTCAACCAAATAATAGTTCCATCTAAGCACATGTTCTAGCTCTGAAGTTTTGTTTGGCATCAATTGAAGATGATAATGAGATATCCATCATTGTTTCCCCTCCAGTCCAAGATATCTTTAATAGACTAGAGTTAGTTCAATTTCCTGATTTCCCCTATTTTCAAATAAGAGAAGGATATTTATATCTAGTCTCAAGTTAGTTCGGTAGTAGATTGTATTAGTTTCTAATTTTCATTTCTTACTTCCTGGCTAAAACCTTGTACTTTCATCCCTCTTTGGGAAAATTTTATGGAATAAAAGAAGAATTTGATCATATTTTTGTTAAGATCCCTCTAGAGGTAGAGTAGGGCCAACTCTTCTAAAGGAAGGTGATCCTCTTAGTTAAATAGCTTATCTTCATTCTTGCTTTAAATTGAAATTATTTCATCAGTTTAATGTTAGAATGAGTTTCAAGTCTATCAACGAAATATTATTTTGATTACTGTGTTATTTAAATAGAGTCCTTTCAGTTTACTTTCTAGTTAATTAGATTGCAAATGCGATAGTTAATTCAGCACTAATAAATGATTATGTTCTTCATGGAATATGAGCAAAGTAGGAATTATCACTAGCTAGATTGGATGAATGAGGATTGGAGTAGTTTGTTTCTAAAATTAGATTTAAATTCTATCAATTAGTTCTTGAATTTGAGTAAATGTTAGATTCTTATTTTCCTACAAATTAGATTAAGTTAATCATCCATTATTACGATCTGATTTAGCTTGGAATATGACCTATCTCTACACATTTTTTGTTTTGAAGTAATTTTTATTTAAAGTTTTAGAATAAGTTAATTAAGAAAAAAATTAGAAGAATAGCATAGAATAGTGTAGAGCCACTTCCAATAAGGAAGGAACAACTTCAAACCACTCCCAACAAGGCAGATCCAAAACAACCCCCCCAAAAAACAATGCAACTCTTATCATAGATAGATTTAGAAACCCCTGGGTTAAAAAATAAAGATTAAATGATTAGGGAATTGTGATAGAAACAACTCCTATCCATCATTTTTGGTTCCATTACCACAGATGATCTAGCCTTTAAAATAAATTTTAAGGCTTAAGTTTTGGTAAGAACTTCTTTATTAGTTTATGAGCCGATAAAGAGACCAGTTTGGATCTCCATCACATTCTTTGAGTTCATCATCTTTAACTTGAATAGTCTTTGTCCATTTAGAAAATATGGCAAACCAAGGAGGAGGAGATAGAGAAGAAGAGGTTCCTAATCAAACATTCTCTTTCCCTATTGCTCTTAATAGGGAGGCTAATGAACCACCCATGAAAAATATTGTTGAAGAGTCCAAATAACTGAGAAGGGGGGTGAATCAATTATCCAAAAATACTTTTCTTTTCTTTAATTAATCTAGAACATACTTATACCAATCACAAATTAACCAACCATATATGAACATGAATGCACACAATAACACCATGCACAATGAACACCAGAATTTACATGGAAACACAAGAAGGGAAAAACAATGGAGAAGAATAATTCTCAATTATAAAGCAGCAGTTAAGGTGACACTAGTTAAGGTGATTTTTACAAGGGATCACTATAGGGTGGCTCACTACTGATGGGCTCACTACCCGATTAATACAACAAAATACAAAATAGTTTCACTAATAAAAGTGAATCGACGAATTTGCATCTACATATGCATGAATTCAGTTCTGGTTAATAACAAAATATTTGTCTATAGCAGATCCATTTAAGAATCTTCTACAAATCTTCCTTCCATAACCTTCATACGACCTTCTACAAAAACATATTACTCCTTCCTTCACACCTTTTTATCTATTCACACACTTGCACTCTTTTATTTGTTCACACACATCATACTTCTTTCACACTTTTATATCTTCAACTAAAAAGGCATGTTTTCTATATATATATATATATGTGTGTGTGTATACCCCTAAAATAAAAATAAGTCAGCCACACAATAACTTCATAGTCTTCTAAAACACCATTTAAATTTAGATCACCACAAGGTATGTCGGCATGAAGAAAAATATTGAGATATTCAATAAGGATTTGCATGCTAACACTTGACCCAAAAGATAGGTCACACAAAAAGATCTTCTTACCACATTACCAAGGGAACCATGAATAGGTCAAACATAAGATAGGTTCATTACATAACATAACTATTAGAAGATAGAAAACTCTGGATCACATGAAATATATTCCAAAGCTGATGAGAATGCCACAACCAAGACCAATCTTGATTATCATTAATTTTAGTGTCAACCGAAGAAACACAATTTGACATACCAAAACTTGCAACATGCTACATGAAGTTCCAGATAGCAAGGTTACTAGAAGAAAGCATTGAGCGCTACATCCAACATCAAAAGAGTAGCCTTCATTATTCTTCATAAACCAACTTCCATGAATGTCCCAAAAGAAGTACTGCCATATCTAGAGCAAGGATGATATTCACACTACATAACATCATAGCACTCGATAGGATAGATAAAGTTTGTACATCATCTGGAGCACAACCTTCTAGATCCAAGGTTTTGACATCAATGAAAACAATGCTAAATTATCTTCAACAACTTCTCAACAATCTCCCCTGTTGGCATTGATGGCAAAACAACAAAACTTAAAAACACAAAACTCAAAACTCCAACTCCAAAAATTCCAAGTACTCCCCCTTAGTCAAGCAATTCAATACATCTTTTTGTTTTTATTTTTCTCTTCATTTTTCTCCCCCTTTTTTCCATCAAAGGAAAAGGGCCAAAATTCTAACATTTTGGAACTCAAGTAAAAATAACACTTTTCACATGAAATTTTTTCTTGTACTTTTCTCTCACAATTGGAAGAATCCTCTTCCAAGCTAGCATCATAGAATCCAATTTGGCATTCATACTATCCAACATAGTCAACAACATAAATAAGGATGACTAGTCCTAAGACATGCACTTTTGTTTACAATCTTCTGCATCAAAAAGTATCCCTGAGAGATGATCCAACTGGACCTCAACAATTTCCTTGACCAACTAGAAAGTTCTAACCAAATCTTCCCTCTCTCTTTAAAAATAAATAACTCCATTTGTAACTCACCAAATCTTATCCTCTATTTTCCATCTTTATCTTTGAAGAAATCAAAACTCTTTTCAATATTATTCATCTCAGATTTAATAGCTTTAATTTTGCTTCAAAAATTATCAACAACAACAGGCCACCGAAGACAATACTTGTAGATGTCAAGCATCTCCTTAATTCATTCTCTCTTCTCACCAATGTGTTTGGATAACTTTAGTTTACCTTTGACACACCTCTCAATCATAGCTTCAAACTTATGTCCTTTGGGTCCTTCCAACAACATTATTTCTTCAACAACTTCTACTAGATTATCTAGTAACAAGTTGAAAACATCTAAAACAGTAATACCTTTTTGAGCAGATAATCAACCAAAGCATCATTAATTTTAAGCCTTCTGATTGGAGATATGGCACACCACATTTCACCAACCTTCTTCATATCACCTTTATCTAAAACTGACTAAGTATCATCTGGATCAAAATAATCAAATCTAGGTAGAGACTCTTCCTTGGTCTCATCTTCTTCTGAGATAGTGATGACATCTTCTATGTTAACTTTCCTCTTTTTGGGTTTCAGAGGGGAACCACCAACAACTTCCAACTCCTTATCAGAGGAGGAACCCTCCTCAAAATGACTGGACACTATTACACCAGAGCAAAGATTCATTTGAAAGGATGAGAAATAGATTTTACAAGCACTTGATTTATCTTCCATACATTCCAAATACCTGTAAACTTTCTTTTTGAAAGGGATTTTAGATTTCCACTTAACATTCTCCTTTGCTGGTAGTGAACTCAGAAAGTAAAATACTAAACATATGAGCAGAGATCCAAATCGGAAAGGATAAATCTCAACCAAATACATTCTGACATTCTCAATTAGGTTTTCCATCATGAGGCTACACAGGTCAAACTACTTATATTCCTTCACCATCATGTGTGCAAGATATTTAGCAATGGATAAAGTAGAACCTTCACAATTTCTAAAATAGATTTTATAAGAGATGTCCTAAGCAACATACCTTACTATGGGATCAACAATGGTATTTATCAGTAGATCCCAAGGGTCCTTGTCAATACTAGTAAGCTCCTCCATTTCTCTTTATTTCACCATTTTCTTTCTAGGGAGGTTACCAACACTACACAAACCAGTATTGGGTTCAATGACTTCCTTTATGATCAGATAGGGTTTGTCCAAAAAAATGTTGCCATCCTTGAATCAACTCAATAGGAACAAGATAGATTCTTTGTTTGAAAACTAGGGAAATTCTCAATATAAATCCATACCCAGATTATTTACGTTCTACAATTCATTTGTCTTCAACCCTAGTTCCATTTCCTTCATTTTTTGATGATCAAACTCATCCAACTCAACTCCTTTTAGCCTTAGTAGAATACCACCACTCGATCATCTATTAAAATGTTTCATCATTGTGCGTATCCTATTTTAACTCTTTATCACTCAACAAAACTTCTTCTTCTTCTCCCTTACAAACTGTGAGAAATGATTTTGAAAACTCCCATCTTTTACTCTTAATTACTCATAATGATTTTGTCGCAAAAGATGCATATTGATTACACCAAAAACTGTACTTCTCTTTTCAATCAGTTAGATTAATCTTCATCATTTATGATCAATCAAATCAAACTTAATCATGTTAAAAAACACTTCAATATTACTTCAAAGAGGGGGAACCGATAGATATGCAATACAAAACTCCCCCTAAGCCAAGGTAGATTGGCTTAGATACCTGTACGACATGTACTAGAATTTGGTACCATAGAAGTGTCTTCCACACTTGTTTCCTTCTTTCTCCAAACCGTCACTATCTTCTTCTTAGATTCATTTGATTCTACAACCTTCTTTTTGTTCTCAAGCTATTCCAGAGCAACATATATGCATGTCTTTACTGGGTTGACTACACTTGTAACATCTTTTTCCTAACTTAGTTGAGTAAACCCTAGGTCTACAATGATTAGAATTGTGACCATAACCATAGCATAAATAGAAATAACCATGAAAGATATTGTTCATTCCATTCCTTCTTGTCAAATTAGATAATTTACTTCTGCAATGACTTGCTTTATGACAAAACTTGTAATAGTTAAAGATTGAGTATTTGGTTCCATCTTGCTTCTAAATTCTATAGCCTTATGTCCAAACATTGTGCATAGAAAATAGTGACCATTGAATGATAAGTACCTTTGAGCATTTGGTTTCCTGATTGAAGGTCTTTTTGTAGGTGCATTAGAATTCCAGATCTTGCTTGTTACAAATGACCTTGCTTCAGTTTCAACTGTTATGTCTTCACCCTTAGTTTTCTAATTTGAGTTTTCACTGGTGAATCCAAGTACTCCCTTATCCTTGTGACATTTCTATAGGGAAAAAAGTTGATCCAGAATCATGCTACTTTAAAATACTCTAGCTTCAGTTTTTAGCCTTCTTAATTCTTGATCTAACTTCTCATTTTCTTTTGATTTTTTTTTGTTGGTATCCTTGAGATTTTCTTCAGTCTTCTTCCATTCTTCCATTTTTTTTTGATAGTATCTTTGATATTTTCTTTAGTCTTCTTGTGTTCATCCATTTCTCACTTTAAATTCATAATACTTTCTTTTGACTCTTTTAATTCCTAGTTGACCTCTTTGTGTCTTTATTTTAATTTTTGTATTTTCTCCCTTAGCTTTGTGATAAAAGTGTTTTCCTCCTTAATATTTTCTTTCAATTCTTCATTTTCAAATTCCATGCTTTTCATATCATCTAACACTACCTTCAATTCTTCCTCAAATTGATAAGCTCCTGCCATCTTGTTAAAACTTCCAAGATTTCCATTAAGTGGTTAAGCTATATCTCCGAAGGACCAAGCTCTAATACCAACTATTGAACAGTCCAGATAACTAAGAGGGGGGTGAATCATTTATCCAGCAATACTTTTGTTTTCTTTAATTAATCTAGAGAAGACTTATACGAGTCAAAAATGAATCAAACAAATATGAACATGAATGCACACAACAAAAACAAGCATAATGAACAATATAATTTATGTGGAAACCCAAGAAGGGAAAAACCATGGAGAATAATAATTCTCAATTATAAAGAATTGGTTAAGGTGACATCGATTAAGGTTATTTTTATAAGGGTTCACTACCATGTTGCTCACTATAGGGTGGCTCACTGTTGGTGGGCTTGTTTCCCGATTAATACAACATATTACAAAATAGTCTCACTGACAAAAGTGAACTGATGAAGTTGCATCTACATATGCATGAATTTAGTTTTGGTTAAGAACACAATATCTATCTGCAGTAGATCAAGTCAAGAATCTTCAAAACATCTTCCTTCCATAACCTTTGCACAACCTTCTTCCCAAACATATTACTCCTTCCTTCACACCTTTTTTATCTATTCACACACTTGCACTCTTTTACTTATTCACACACAACATACTTCTTCCACACTTCTATATCTTCAATTAAAAAGATGTTCTCTATATATATGTACACCCCTAGAACATAAATAAGTTGGCCAAACACCATATGAATTTAGATCACCACAAGGTATGTCGGCATGAAGAAAAATCTTGAGATATTCAATAAGGCTTTGCCTACTAACATTGGACCCAAAAGATAGGTCACACAAAAATATCTTCTTACCACATTACCAAGGGACCCATGAATAGGTAAAACATAAGATAGGTTCATTACATAACATAACTATCATAGGATAGCAAACTTTAGATCACATGAACTATATTCCGGAGCCGATGAGAACACCGCAACCAAGACCAAATCTTGATTATCATCAATTTTAGTGTCAACCGAATAAACGCAATTTGACATTACCAAAACTTGCAACATGCTACATGAAGTTCTGAATAGCAAGGTTACTCAGAGAAAGCTTTGAGCACTTCATCCAACATCAAAAGATTACCCTTCATTATTCTACATAAACTAACTTCCACGAACATCCCAAAAGAAGTACTATCATATCTGAAGCAAGGATAATATTCACACTATGTAACATCATAGCACTCGATAGGATAAATCAATTTTGTACATCATCCAGAGCACAACCTTTTTGAATCCAAGGTTTTGACATCAATGCTAACAATTCTAAATCATCTTCAACAACTTCTCAACAAATATTTCACCCTCTATTTTACCTACATTTCTTGGAAAAAAATTGGAGGATCCTAACCAGTTCTTGTTTGAATTTAAAGTATTATGTCAAACTTATGATTACATATATGATAATAAAAATTTAAAGCTATTTTAATCCACTCTAAAGGGATTAGCCTTGCATTGGTTCATGGGATTGAATGCCAATTCTATTAACTCTTAGGAAGAAAATGAAATAGTCTTTTTAGAAAAATACCAAGATTACTGTTGAGTTAGGGACAGGAAAGAGGAACTCTTTAAAATGAAATAGTTAGAAGAGGAATTTTTCAGAGATTACATGGATAGATACCAATTTATTTTGAAAAGATGTGGACATGGGTTGGATGAAGAGATTAGTAAGTCTATTTTCCTCAAAGGAATTTATGATCATTCAAGAGATACTTTGAACTTAATAGAAAAAAAGGAGACATCAAGAAACTCACTTTTGGTGACATAGTTGAGATTTGTAGGAACTATTCAAGGACAAGACGAAGCTCTAGGAAGAAGAATAGGGGTTCGTCAACTGATGTTTCTAAGGACATTGGAGAAATAGAAAATTTAAAAATTGATATCCTACTTCATATTAGTTCTCAACCTGACAAAACAATAGTAGAACCATTGGCTATATATTGTCCTAAGTGTAGAGACAAACATCCATTAAGGGAATGCCCTCTTAAAATCAAGTAGATTTTTGTGATATTTGTGAGAAGAGGCATTCTACTTGTAAATAATCTCCTTCCAAATATTATAAATCATTTGAAGAAACCTTCTCAATCCTTACCTATGGAAGAATAACTTAACTATATAGGACAAAGACAATTTAATCCTACTTTTAGAGGATAGTCCAATCCCAAAAATAATGCCAATTAGGGTTTGAATCAATGGAATTCTCCTGGTCGGTGGAATCCACAATCTCAGTAGAACACCCAACAAATGCCAATTCCACATCCTTCTGTGTAAACTTCTTGGTGACCACCTGAATGGAATAATCCTCAATGGAACCAGCCTCAACAACACCCCAATCAATATCAATGGCAGCCTAATAAACCTCAATGGTAGCCTAACCAAGGTAATAATACTCAATGGAAAAATTAGGGACTAAGAAGACCTTGGAATCAAAATTAATCACTTTTCCATAGTTCCATTCAACCTTCAAATTCTGAAGCACTAAACCAGCATCAAATTCTAGCTCAACCAGTTCCCATTCCTAAAAATTTTAAACCTCGATAGCTAGCTTACAATGTTGATTCTAATACAGTTAATTTAAACAACATTTATTTAAAAGATATTCAATTGAGGACTTGATTAGTACCATTAAAACTTGATTTGAGTAAGGATGAACAACAACAAGATTTGATGGACACATTACAAAAGAGTGAGGATATTTCTTCTAATAAAAAGGCACCATTTCCTACATGATTTCAATAGGAATTGGTGGTTGGAAAACAAGCCAAGGAGAAATAGGATGATTTGGTGGATTCCCAAATTATCAGAGAACTTAAAAATATTAACATTGAGATCCCACTTCTGAGAGCTATCCATGATATCCCAAAGATTAATCAAATAGTTAATCCTTTATGTGTCAAAATACCTGGAAGGAAAAAGAATTTACCTTCCACAATTAAAATTGGAGGGAAACTATCTAATGTTTTGTCAGGAAAGTTGGTCCCTCAAAAGTATGGTGATCTAGGAAGTTCAGTGATTACCCTTAACATTAATGGAATTGAAATTTCAAATGTCCTTATTTATTTAGGAGCTACTATTAATGTTATCACAACTAAAACAACTAAAAATTTGGGAATTACAAGTGTTCAACCAACAACCACAGTCTTACAATTAGCAGATCAATCAACTGCAAAACTAGAAGGGGTTCTTGAAGATGTCATTGTTACTATTGACACATGGGGATATCCTATTAATTTCCTTGTCTTGAAAAGTAAACAAAGAAAGAAAAGATATCCAATCATTTTAGGAAGACCTTGGTTGGCAACATACACTACCCTTATTGATTGTAGGTCTGGAAGCATGACCATTTCTAATGGAATCAAACAAAAGGAACTATCCCTTTACCCACTAGAGAAATTGTCTTTATCATTTGAAAATAATAGCTAGACTAATGATTTTAATTTGAAAGATGATGAGGTTCGATAACTTGCAATGGTAACATTAACATAGCATGTAGAACAGTATCAAGAATGTATGGACGAGGAAGAAGGAAACCTTGAAGTTCATGATGTCATTGATGATCATGATCATTGTCCTCTAACTAATACCATGAATTCTGATTCAAAACATAGCCAATTACTCAATCAAATTTTTCCACATCCTTGTACTTTAAATACTTTCATTGGACAACCCTCCACTCTTCAAAATAATACTAAGAAAATCTTAGTACAAATAGATAAGCCCTTACTCATTAATGCTTCCTTATCGACTAAAAAAGAAGATGATCTAAAAAAAAATTTAGAAAAGAATACTGAAGCATTTTATTGGGATTATAAGGACATGAGAGGGATTCATCATGATATCTATACACATCACATTTACAATGCGGATGTTAAACTTGTAAGACAAGCTCAGAGAAGGATCAAACTTGTACTAAGAGATATTGGGAAGTTAGAAATAGAAAAATTGCTTCATGTAGGATTCATCTATCCTATTTCAAACAATCGATGGGTTTCTCCACTAGTCATAGTGCCTAAGAAAAATGGTAAATGGAGAGTATGTGTGGATTATAGAGAATTGAACAAAGTTACTAAAAGAGATAATTTTCCACTACATTTTGTTGACCAAGTATTGGATAATAATTAAGCAGTAGTTACTTTTCTTTTCTTGATGGTTTTAGTGGATACAACCAAATTCAGGTAGCTCTGAAAGATGAAGATAAGACCATGTTTACTTGCCCATGGGGTACCTTTGGTTATAGAGTCTTCCCCTTTGGATTATGTAATTCACCTACTACCTTCCAATGCATTTTTCTAGTTATTTTTGCAGATTTAACATGTTTAGGGGCATACATGGATGATTTTACAGTCCATGGTAAAACTTATGAAGATTTATTGAATAATCTGATTAAAGTTTTGAATAGGTGCAAAGACCATAGGTTATCGTTGAACACTGAGAAAATTCTATTAATGATGACTGAAGAAATTATGTTAGGATATCATCTATCAAAAGAAGTAATCAAGGTAGACCCTCAAAAAATTGAGATTATTTTGAAAATACAAGTTCCTCAAAGTCAGAATGAAGTGAGAAGTTTTTTAGGACATGTTGGTTATTATAGAAGAATTATAGAATGGTTTAGTAAGATTTTAGATCCTCTATTTAATTTTTTAAAGAAAGATTCATAATTTCTTTAGACTATAATTTGTCAACAATCTTTTGATGAAATAAAACAAGGCTTGACAACCACACCTGCTATAGCTGGACTAGTTTGGGATGAACCTTTCCACATAAATTCATATGCATCTAACTTTGTGATCAAAGCAGTTCTTGGATAGAAGGATGAATTAGGATAAATCCATGCCATTTATTATATAAGCAAAAATCTTAACCCAACTGAACAAAATTACACCACTATTGAAAAGGAATTTTTAGTAGTTGTGTATGCTATTAAGAAATTTAGAAATTATATTACTGGTCATAAAACTTTTGTACATATAGACCATGCAACTATTTGATACCTAATAAATAAATCTATGGTGGGAGGATGAATCATTCGATGACTATTATTATTAGAAGAACTTGATATAACAATTGTTGATAAACTAGGTAAGTAATGTTGTGGCTAACTATTTGTATAGGATAGTTTTACTAGAGAATAATGAACCGGTTGAAGATGAATTTCCTTATGAACACCTATTTTATATATCATTGTTGATATTGCTAATTATTTATTAACTAGGAAATTTTTTTATTTTCCATCAAATCAGCAAAAGAGATTTGTTAGAGAAAGTTCCCAGTTTGACTGGATTAATGGTTTCCTATTTAAGAAGTGTCCAGATCATGTCATGAGAAGATGCATATAGGAAATAGATGTTTATGATATCTTGAATCCATTCCATGATGATACAGGTGCAGTACATTATTCCATAGTGAGAATAGTACATGAGATTCTTGGAGTAGGTTATTTCTAGTTGTAGACACCGAAAAAGTCCTGATTAATACTATGCATCTAATTTTGATAAATTAACACTGTTTCTTCCTAAATCACTTCAAATTCATCATTTAATTAAATAATCAACATTACTTAGTTACGTATCATGTGAAAAAGTGTAAAAAAGACCAGTAAGCATTAAACACACAATTGATGCAACATGTTCTATTAAGGAAATCAAATTTAACAATATAGTTGATAAAGTGATTTCTCAAAGTTATTCCATCATCCTCTATTCTTAAGGATCCTATATTAGTGCTCTCATATTTTAGGTATGCACTACACTACTAGGATGACAACCTAAGAAATGAGAAGCCATTAAACTGAAATGCAAGAAACTATACCTACATCTACATAATTGATGAATTTTATGGATGATATGCTCAATGATGTACTGAATGAGATGCTGTTGTATACAAAATGATGCTAAATAATGCAATGATAAAATTATAAGCTAATGGATATGCTAGGGAAATTTTGTAATGCTAATGCAACAATTAAGTTCCTAGAAATGAAATTTCCATTATAACACTACTTGAAATCAAATGCTAAATTCTAAGCTAGAATGTAAATGCTAAGCTAACTAATGATGAAAGTATTTCTCTAGAGTAAATTTATGCTATGATCTCTATATCAAAAGATGTAAATGAGCCTCTATTTATAGATTTCACCAAGTCATCAAGTGATGTGGTAGTAATGGATGATCAGTATTTAGTATGGAGAGATCAATGGTGAGAAGGAAAGAGGTTCTAAGAGAGAATCATGGAAGTTGTTCCCCTTAATATAGCAAGCTTGCCAAGTGTAGAAGGGAATAAATGGAAAGGTGGAGCGATGTGTCTCTGAGGTTGTTAAAATTGTTGAGGATAAATTCCCATTTAGAAATTAGAAATAATTAATTTCATGTGACACATGGTGAGTTGGAAGATGAGGTGGAAGGAGGTTAGAAAAATATGGAGAAATGTGACTAAACTCCAATTTTAAAATTCAAATTTATTTGGAGGGAATTAATCAAATAAAACAAATTAATTAAGTTTTTTATTTAATTAAATCATGATGAAAGTGGTTTAGATAGGAAGAATTAAGAAATATGAACTATATAAATAAATTTTGCAATTTATTTATAAGTAGAGGAAATAAAGATTTTATTAATTAAATAACTAGTATTTAATTAATTTTCTCTAGGCCAATTTTAGATGTATACATTTTTCCCCTCTTTGAATTGATGTGTTTACACATTGCTTCAAAGAAAATTTTTCTAGTGCTGATAAAATTTTGATAATGCCCCAGATGGTGATTTTTAGGAGATGATGGATATATGCCCCCTCGAGAGATAAATCGAGGAATTTTTTATGTTTTGAAGATTTTTGAAATTTTTGAAATTTTTGATGATTTCTGATGATGATATTTTGATGCAGCACTTAGTGTGAATGTAACCTAAACATGCAAACCTAATAATGCAATGTTGTCATCCCATTAATTAATTTATTGTACTTGGTATCATCATTGATCTTTTGAAATGTTGAAAGTAAGTACAAACACCAATGGCATAATTAGACCATGATGACCTGAGTACTTCTTTCATGATCTTTGATAGTGCAAGTTAACAAAAGTATCTAGGTATAATTGGACTGAGATGACTTGAGCATTTCTTGCTTAAACAGACAAGAGTTAATCATTTTCCTCTGTGAATCTACAATGTCATCAGTGATACCTTCTTGAGCACGTCACATGACGATTCACATAGTAATAATGATCAACTCACAAACAACAGAGAAAGAAAAATATCATTCTCTATCATAGCTTTTGAAGTTCTTGGCATCCTTGAGTTGCTCCAGAGAAATGATAACAACAATCATAATGCAAATAATTTGAACATTCGTGCCAAAGTGATAAACCTTGATTCAGAGGATGTCCACCAAATGAGATTTGTTTTGATTGATCTTGTTGTTGTTGGTTCAGATGGTTGGTTTTGTGATTATGATTAATGTTCAATGTTGCAGCTTGCTTGATCATTGTGTTTTTATCATGTTGTCATACTATTGTTTGTTTGTTATTTTAAGCTCAAAGATGGATTGCCCACAGTGAGTTCAGGATTTTTCCCCCAATGGAAACAAACCAATTTATTATGGATATGTACAATGATCACCAAGCCAAGGTGAGACACGGCTGTGACACCCGAATATGTACATGAGGCTCAAATGATAGATGTGGATAATGATAGCAAGGAGCGAATAGTCGACACACATTCCAATAGAGGAAGAAGCTGACCCATCACAAATATCACATGTTTCCAACTAATTCCCTACAAAAGAATGATTGATGATTTCAAGAAATACTTTGTCGATATCAAATTTGAGTAGATTTCAAGAGTGGATAATAAAGTTGTTGATGCCATGGCCACTATTGCTTCCTTATTACAAATTCCAAAGAAAAGAAGTCATTATGAGTTCATGGTGGAACAACTGTTTACCCCTGCATATGATGATACCGAGTCCCAAGTTATCTGTCACCTGGTTGATGTCGATACCTCAATCTATGGTAAAATTTATACCTATCTAAAAGATAACACCCTTCCACCTGACTTGTCCCAAAACCAAAAATGAAACTTCATTCACAAAGTTGCCTAGCATACCCTTATTGTGGATGTACTTTACTAACGAGGTCTTGATGGAACTCTCCTTCGATGTCTAGAACACAATGAGTTTGAAACAACTTTACAAGAAGCTAATGAGGGTATTTGTGAAACTCATTCATGTAGTTTAACCTTAGCCAAGAAACTCCTTCATTTAGGGTATTACTGGCCAAACATGGAGAAGAAGTCTTTTCAGTTCATCAAGAAATGCCAAAAGTGTCAGATTCATGGAAACCTCATCCATGCACTAAAATAAGAGCTTCAACCTTCTGCATCAACATGGCCCTTTTGTTAGTCGGGATTGGATCTTGTGGGTAAAATTCATCCACCTTTGTAAAATGGAAACAAGTTTATCATTATAGCCACATAATACTTCATGAAGTGGATTGAATTTGTTCCTCTAATCACCATCATAGGAAAGAAAATTTCATCCTTCATCCTCAATTACATCATTTTTTGGTACAACATTCGCCAATCCATTGTCATTGATAATGGAAGACCATTAAAAATTCAAGACATGCAAGAATTGTGTGAGAAGTTCAATATCCAAAATTGCTTCTCTACACCATATTACCCTCAAGGAAATAGTTAAGAAGAGGCCTCCAATAAAACAATTTTGAAAATCTTGAAGAAAATAGTCAACAATGTTGGACGTGATTGGCACATCCAATTAAAGCCTGCTCTATGGGCATACTGAAATAGTATCTATACACCAAAAAGAGCCACACCATATGCCCTTGTGGATGGATTCGAGGCCATTTTACCCATTGAGGTTGAATTACCATCACTTTGTGTGTCATTGAAGGGTATCATTTCTGATGAGGATTATCGAGTATCTAGATTGCAAGAATTGGAATTATTGGATGAATGCCGTCAACATACAGTGAACCACTCGAAATCCTACTGGGAACGAATTTCCAAAAGCTATAATCATAAGGTCAAACCAAGAATATTTCAAGTTGGTGACTTGGTATTTAAGGAGAATCCATGCAATCAGTAGGATAGGCAGAAGAAAGGATAGGTCGAACCAAACTAGTTGGGCCCCTTTTTCATTGTATCAGTCTATGGATCAGAAGCATACTATCTATCCATGCCAAAAGGAGACCTATTTTATGAGCCTATGAACAACCTCAATCTCAAGAAATTCTACACATGATTCATCTGATGCACCATAAAAGTCTTGAAGAAGTCCAAAATAAATTAGAAAAAGTCTTGGAGAAATCCACAAAAAATAGAAAATGTCCTAAAAAAATGGTCATACTAATGAAAACTTGGAAAAAAAGTGTCTTGGTGACAACAAAAAAATAAAAAAAGAGAAAAATACAAAAAAATAAAAAAAGTGAAAAATACAAAAAATTATGATATTGCTATCAAGATTCAACCGTGTAGTTTCGAGTCAAACTCATTGACCCATGTTTCATGAGTAGTGGTTCAACAAGAACCCATCTCTCATGATATCGAATGGTCCACTTAGCACTCATTGCATCTAGGTGATGCTCACAGAGGTGAAGCACTGGTCCGTCCCGGAGGTCACCCATCCCAGTCTTGCTCCAAAGCGCGCTTAACCGGGAGTTTTCTCCAAGGTTAAGCCCGCAGTTGTTACCCCATTTGCAAAACCTTTAGCAAGTGTTGTGCCTTATGAACCATTCATAATAGAGCCCCTTTAGCTCATCAATTGATAAGTAGGAGGTATTTTTCCATAGCGTATCAAATTATGATATTGCTATCAGGATTCAACCGTGTAGTTTCGAGTCAAACTCATTGACCCATGTTTCATGAGTAGTGGTTCAACAAGAACCCATCTCTCATGATATCGAATGGTCCACTTAGCACTCATTGCATCTAGGTGATGCTCATAGAGGTGAAGCATTAGTCCGTCCCGAGGTCACCCATCCCAAGATTTAGCTCAAGCGCGCTTAACCGTGGAGTTTTCCAAGGTTAAGCCCGCTTGAGTTGTTACCCCATTTGCAAAACCTTTAGCAAGTGTTGTGCCTTATGAACCATTCATAATAGAGCCCCTTTAGCTCATCAATTGATAAGTAGGAGGTATTTTTCCACAGCGTGTCAAATTATGATATTGCTATCAGGATTCAACCGTGTAGTTTCGAGTCAAACTCATTGACCCATGTTTCATGAGTAGTGGTTCAACAAGAACCCATCTCTCATTATATCGAATGGTCCACTTAGCACTCATTGCATCTAGGTGATGCTCACAGAGGTGAAGCACTGGTCCGTCCCGGGAGGTCACCCATCCCAAGATGCTCCAGCTCAAGCGGCTTAACTGGAGTTTTCAAGGTTAAGCCCCTTGAGTTGTTACCCCATTTGCAAAACCTTCAACAAGTGTTGTGCCTTATGAACCATTCATAATAGAGCCCCTTTAGCTCATCAATTGATAAGTAGGAGGTATTTTTCCACAGTGTGTCAAATTATGATATTGCTATCAGGATTCAACCGTGTCAAAAAAATCAAAAAAGAAAAAAATACAAAGAAAAGTCAAAAAGTCAAAAAATAAAAAAAATCATAAAATATGAAAAAGTGCAATAAAAGCAAGTGTTGAAAACTTGGAAACAAGCACTATTTGTGATGGACCAGCTTCTTCCTCTATTGGAACATGTGTCGATTGTTGGCTCCACACTATCACTATCCATGTCTATCATTTGAGTGTCATGTACATATCTGGGTGTTGCGGTCATGTCCCACCTTGGCTTGGTGATCATTGTACATATCCATAATAAATTGTTTGTTTGCACTAGGGAAAAATCTTGAACTCATTGGGGGCAATCTATCTTTGAGCTTAAATCGATAGAAAAGCAATAGTATGACAACATGATAAAAACACAACGATCAAGCGAGTTGCAACATTGAACATCAATCATAATCACAAAACCAACCATCTGAACCAACAACAAAAAGATCAATAAAAAAAAATCTCATTTGGTGGCCATCCTCTGAATCAAGGTTTATCACTTTGGCATGAGTGTTCAAATTATTTGCATCATGATTGTTGTTATGATTTCTCTAGAGCAACTCAAGCATGTCAAGAACTAGAGAAGCTATGATCGAGAATGATATTTTTCTGTGTTTGTTGTTTGTGAGTTGATCATTATTACTATGTGAATCATCACGGGATGTTCTCTACAAGGTATCACTGATGACATTTCAGATTCACATAGGAAAAATATTAAATCTAGTCTATTAACACAAGTAATGCTTAGGTCATCTTGGTCCAATTATACCTAGATGCTTGTGTTAACTTGCACTATCAAAAATCATGAAAGAAGTACTCAGGTCATCATGTTCTAATTATACCATTGATGTTTTTACTTAATTTAAACATTTTGAAAGCTCAATGATGATACCAAGCACAATAAATTGATTACTAGGATGACAACATTGCATTATTAATTTTGTATGTTTAGGTTGCATTCATACTAAATGTTGCATCTATATTTATATATTTTTCCAAGGCTGGTACAATTTTATGAGTGATGTTATCTCTATCATTAAAGGATTGAGTACATTTCACATAAACAAAAAGACCATTTACATTTAAATGCATTGGCATTAAGATGTCATTCGCATTGCTATATCATTTTTTATGCATTCATTTTTCATTAGGTCACATATTTGTATCATGAAAATTCAAAAAACAAAGCATTTCCATATCATTTTCTATGCATTCATTTTCCATTAGGTTATATAATTGCATTATGAAAATCCAACAAAAAAAAAGAATTTATCATATCATTTTCATCCATCTACACATTTAATCATACATTTGCATTACAAAAATCCAAAAAGAAACATTCCCATAATCCATTTCATACATGTGTTCATACATTTGCATCAAAAAAATACAAAAATATATAGTACAATGCATCTCATACATCATAATAAAGCATCATCCATGGAAACACATAGAATTATGCATCATCATTCAATCATTCCATCCATCCATTTATGCATAACCATTATCATATATTGCATTATAAAAGTACAAAAAAATGTAGCATCCATAACATTTCATTCACAACATAATAAGATTCATCACATATAGCATATAGGCACCATTCATAAAGCATCATAGAATTATAATGCATGTTGCATCCATAACCTATCATATCATCATCATATAGAACATAACATAGCATACATAATAAAAACTAAATGCATCCATCATGATCAACACACATATAAGCATATAGGTCAACCATCATCATCGTTGCATATATATCTCAAAATAATGTCAAGTGTATAGGGATATCCAAATATGAAGAGGTTCATCATCAAAAATGGTAGTGAATCATCAATATCAATGTATACATGTCCAAAATACAACAAACATCATGTGTCAGAGCTATGTACTACTCCCCCAAGATGGTGTCAGCATCTGTTGACTTGTGCCTCCTCCACCAAATGGACCTGCACCAAGATCTCAGGGATCTTACGTAAGTGGCTGTGTCACCCCTTTGCTCATGGTATGAGACTAGGACCTACCTAATTAGGACTGTGTGTAACTCTCCCACCACTCTAGAGGAACTACATCATGATATCTCACTCTATAAAACTTTACCTCCTATGTGGTACGTCATATCTCTCTGAAATAGTCTGTCAAACCTGTCGCCTCTGCGGCTCTCTCTAGTCTCTTGGAAATGCCTTCTACCTAACCCACACATTGTCTCAGAGTGTCCCTCTCTGCATTCAGTGTAGCAATCATCCCCTACATTTGTACCTATGCCTAACCCTGGGTTTGGACCTATGCAAGCTGAGCTTGTGTCTACTGAACCTACTATCTCACAACATCTATCTCAGTCATCAATGTTTGAATCTATCCCTATTCCGATGAGAGTTGTGCTTGTGTCTACATATGTACATATGCTTGTGATTACAACTACTCCTAAATCTGTGTCAGCTGGCCCTAAAGTGTCTAGACCTGAGCCTATAATGTTGCAATTTGTGTCTACTACTAGTGTGAAGGAAATCATATCGGCATGTGCTGTTGTGCCACAACTACAAAGGATAACCTCTCCTAAGGCACTCTGACATCTAGTACTAGATGGGAAACTCCTCCTCCATCTCCTCCACCACTTTCCCCATATCTGTCTCCACCATCATCACCTCCATCTCCCCCATCTCCTCCATTCCCATCACCACCATCTCCCTCCTCCTCATCCCCACCACCTATGTCTCTCCTTCATCTGGGTGTTCTCTCCTCATCATCCTCTAGCACCAGCGCTAGTTCATCATGCCTTGAGATCCTAGGAAATGTATATCCACAAAAGTACTGCGAGTACACCTCTGCCATATATCCCTCAACAATCTTCGAATGATAATCCCAAATCACTAGCTATAAAATTTGGTACTCATCACAAGTAGCATCATAAGACAGGGTGGGTCCCCACTCTGTGGCATCCTATTGTCTCTATGCATATGTGGCTAATCCCTTTGGAATCCCATACACTTTGTTGTACTATCTAAGTACTCTCATCAGTAATAATCTCTCAATAATGAAACGTGTCCATCCAATGAGATATCTAGATGTGTAGACAAAAGGAATCTCCAGGTGATCCTCGACCCACTACTCACAATCCACATGTGGTCGCCATGTCACATAATCTAAGTCATCTAGTACACATCTCCAGTACGCCATTTTTCACAGCTTATACTGGATAACTAGGTTGGTATAACCATAGACATAGGGTCTCCCAATTGGTTGATACCTATCGGTCATTGGGTGTGTCATTGCTATATGCTCCAAGGCCAATGTCAATAACAATCACCCCTATAGACAAACTCGCACCTCTTAGATACACTACCTGATGTAAATCATGATACAACTCCACAAGCATGCAGGAACCCTAGGCATACCAAGTCCCATATAGAATCATATGCTCTAGTGTCCAACCCCAACTGACGAACAATCCCTTTGAGCTCTTGTCGGGACATAGAAAGCCATTGAAAAAACCTACGAGTATGAAAGGTAAAGGGGCATAACTCTCAAACATCTTCTACTAAGGCATCTCATACCTGCTAGTCTACTCATCATGAAATATCTAACATAAACCATGTGTCCCACCCTACTCGACCTAATCATACACAACAATGTCACCCATCATAGGAATCCACAGGATCCTATAAACATCCTTTTGTGTCATAGTCATTGTGAATTTTCAATACCCCTATTTTGATGAGAGCTTCTTCAATTTTGACACCATTTTTTATCTTCTCAAAGCTAGGGGGACATTGTAATTGTAGACTATAGCTCATTTCGTTGTTTAGGTTATCAATAAAAATTTCCATCTTTTCTTGTTCGGGTATAGGACGGTCGTATCAAGCAAATAACCTTCTCCATCTTTATAAGAATATGAGTAAGTATTCTCCTTGTTTCTATTTGGTATTACAAAGATCCTTCATGGTTATCTGATTTGAAATGTTATATGAATATTGAGTGATAAATTTGTTGACAAGTTCTTCAGAGGATCTTATGACTAGTTGTAGTTTCAAAAACCATTCCATACAATGGCCTCCCAAGCTGTGAGGAAAAAGTCTCATCAAGTAGGTGTCTTCATGAGAAAACTCAAGACTCATGGTTCAAAATTCCCTCACATGGTCTATGGGGTCATATTTTCCATTGTATTTGTCGTATTTTAGGAGGTCACAATTTGGTGGGAATGGTATCATGTTCAAATTCCTATCAAACGGGTAGGGACAAATATCTTGCAACAAATATATTCTGGCAGTCCCTCTTTGCATGTCTTGTAATTGTTGTTGAAGGTTCTTCATTTGATTTGTGAGGGCAGTCATTTGATCTATATTTGGTGTTTCAATTTTAGTTTTCTTTGGTGTTTCTTTCAATTTTTTGACATCGAAATAACATGGTAATTTGACCTCTTGGTTTGCTAACATTAGAAGATATTTTTCTCCATCCTTTTCAAAGATTCTCTCTAGGAATTTGTGAAATTTGGGATCTTGGTTTACTTGTTCTATTTCCTCCTATGCTATTTCTTTTGTTTAATTTTAAGGGATTTTGTGGAAACAGTTTTCTTTTGGTTCACCCATGGTGTGTTTAGGTTCAAGTTCCTTATACTTAAGTTTTTTCCTTTGGAATCTTGTTAAAACGGGCATGCAAGTGATGAAGGTTTGGTAAATTTTTTATTGTTGTTTAAGAGTGCCAAAGGGATACCTAGGTTGAATAGAATGATAAATTCTATTGATGGGACTAAGGTAATGAAATTTTATGTAAAGTGTATTGTTTATGCATGAAGGATGACAAATCCTGATGGTGAAACTCAACTTGATGATCAAATTTAGGTTTGATGATGGTTGGCCACTTTTAGATGTTTGATCAAAGTTTAGGTAAAGTATTTCAATTGTAAATGCTAATTTTTACAAGTGTAAAGAAATGTTGGTATAAGGAATGAACTTCTTTATGGAAAATATCCCTAAATCTATGTTCAAAATTTTGGATAAGGGGTCAAACTTAGCTTTCTGGTTATAAGTCTGGTGGATGCATTGTAACAGTCGTTGTATGTGATGAAAGGAAGATGCACTATATAATGGATTATATGTGCTATAGAATGGCTTGGATGCACTACAAGATTGATTGGATGCAATACAAAATAGCTTGAATGCACCAAAGTATTGGATGGATATGCTACAGTAATGGGTGAATGTGCTACAAAATACAATGGATGTGCTGGTATGTATGGTGAATGCACTATAACAATAGATGGATGTGCTTACAAATATATTTTATGTGCTATAATAGTAGATGGATGCACCTGAGAATGGTGTAGAAGTTGTATTATAAGCAATGGATGCACTGAATTGGGAAAATATCACAGTTTCTTGCAAGTTTGTTTTATTTTTTTGATTTTCCAGTTAGAAAATTGGTTGTTTCAAAGGATGTTTTTTGAATCAAGTTTTTCACTTCTAGTGTGTGATGTTTTGTTTGAAGTTTTTTTAAAAACACATTGGTAAAACACATCAAACATTTACAATCCTTAGAGGGCTTGCCTTGTGGTAAAAACCAATCACCCAAGGGAATGACCCAATCAAGAACACACTAAACCCAAGCGACTTCCACCTGGTATATAAGTGTGGGTACTTGAGGAAAGTTCAAGTATCATGATGATTGTTCTGAAGAGAAGGGAATCAATGGTCTCTTGGAATATGGATGATGCCCCACAAATGGAATTCCTATACTAGAACCCTTTGTTCTAGCAGGCTAGAATCCTTTTTATTTACTAGCGTAGAAGGTCTAACCTTTGAAGTCATCCCACAATTTTGTGGCTTTTAGTAGAGATGAGAAGTATGCCATGGGAGATTCATGGGTATTGAAGCTTGGATAACCTGAGAAGTGAGTTTCGTGGAGGGGAGCCATTGTGGTCAAGCTTCTAATCATCCACTAAAAGTAGATGCAGCAGGAGTAAAATCCAAGTGCAAATCTAGTAAATATTGTCCTACATAGCCTTAGGATTGTACATCTTTGATGTGTTTTACCAATGTGCTTTTAAAAAAACTCCATACAAAACATCACACATTGGAAGTGAAAACATTGATTCAAAAAATATCCTTTGAAACAACCAATTCTCTGAATGGAAAATTAGAAAAAACAAACAAACTTGCAAGAAACTATGACATTTTCCCAATTCAACATATCGATTTCTTATACTACAACTTTTACACCATTCTCTAGTGCATCCATCTGCTGTTATAGTGCATACACTATATTTTTTTTCACATCCATCTATTGTTATAGCGCATTCACCATACATACCAATGCATCCATTGCATTTTGTAGCACTTTCACCCATTACTGTAGCGTATCCGTCCAATACTTTAGAACATTCGAGCTATTTTTTAGTGCATCCAATCAATCTTGCAGTGCATTCAAGTCATTCTATAGCACATACAAGACATTATATAGTGCATCTTCCTTTCAATGCATACACTTTTTGTTACAGTGCATCCACCAGATTTATAACCAGAAAGCTAAGTTTGACCCCCTATCTGACATTTTGAACATAGATTTAGGGATATTTTCCATATAGAAGTTCATTGTTTATGACAACATTGCTTTAAACTTGGAAAAATTACCATTTACAAGTGAAATCCTTTACTTAAACTTTAATCAAACATCTAAAAGTGGCCAACCATCATCAAACCTAAATTTGATCATCAAGTTGAGTTTCACCATCAGGATTTTTCATCCTTCATGTAGAAACAACACACTTTACATAAAATTTCATTACCTTAGTCCCATCAATAGAATTTATCATTCTATTGAACCTAGGTATCCCTTCGGCACTCCTAAACAATGATAAAAAAAATTAGCAAGCCTTCATCACTTGCATGCCCATTTTAACAAGATCCCATAAGAAAAAACTAAAGGATAAGGAAATTGAACCTCAAAAACCATGGGTGAACTAGAAGAAAACCCTTTCCAAAAAATCCCTCAAAATGAAACAAAAGAAATAAGAGAGGAGGAAATGGAACAAGCAAACCAAGATCCAAAATTTCACAAATTCCTAGAGAGAATCTTTAAAAAGGATGGAGGTAAATATCTTCTAATGTTAGCAAACCAAGGGGTCAAATTACCAAGTGATTTCAATGTCAAAAAATTGAAAGAAACACCAAAGAAAACTAAAATTGAAACATCAAATAGAGATCAAATGACTGCCCTAACAAATGAAATGAAGAACCTTCAACAACAATTACAAGACATAGAAAGAGGGACTACCAAAAGATATTTTTTGCAAGATATTTGACCCTACCCATTTTATAGGAATTTGAACATGATACCATTCCCACCAAATTGTGACCTCCCCAAATACGACAAATACAATGGAAAATATGACCGCATAGACCATGTGAGGGAATTTTGAATCATGATTCTTGAGTTTTCTCATGAAGACACCTACTTGATGATAATTTTTCCTCGCACCTTGGGAGGCCATTGTATGGAATGGTTTTTGAAACTATAGCCAGACATAAGATCCTTTCATCTTGAACTTTTTAACAAATTTATCACTCAATATTCATATAAAATTTCACATCAGATAACCATGAAGGATCTTTGTAATACCAAATAGAAACAAGGAGAATCCTTTCTCATTTTCTTACAAAGATGGAGAAGGTTATTTGCTTGATATGCTCATCCTATACCTAAAAAATAAAAGATGGAAATTTTTATTTTTAACCTCAAAAATGAAATGAGCTATAGGCTCCAATTGCAATGTCTCCCTAGCTTTGAGAAGATCAAAAACGGTGTCAAAATTGAAAAATCTCTAGTTAAAAGAGGGGTATTCAAAATTCACAATGAAGGATCAAACAATGTTAGCTCTTCCAATCATCATAATAACAATGAGAAATCAAAATTTTGGAAAAGAAACAAGAATTCCAATGATGGTGCCATTGTAACACATAATGCCAAAGTGGTCTTTAATCTATTAGGAACCACAATCAAGACTAATCAAAACACCAATCAAGGCACTAGTCAAAATGTTAACCAACACAACAATCAAAACAACCATAGTCAAAGTAATATCACATCTAAACCTCCACCCTATAAAACACAATCAAATCATAGAAAATTCACACCTTTGGGTAAATCATGTGAATCTGCATTGAGAAAACTTCTTGCAAATAACCTTATAAGACTACCTGACACTCGAGGCTTTGAACCAAAAGTAAAATCATCATGGTGGAATGATGCTTATTACTGTGAATTTCATCGGTGCAAAGGTCATCAAACATATAGTTGCATGCAATTGAAACATGAGATACAAGAATTAATAGATAACAAAGTCATACGAATAGAAGGACCCCAAACAAATGTTGATCACAGAGCATTCAAAAATCCCTTACCAAATTATGAAAAAAGGGAGTCCTCTACAACAAATAGTAAAGGGAAGAATATAAACTATGTCCATGATATTGTCATCCTTCATATCTCAACAGTGGAAGATCAAATGAATAACATTGAAACCAATGACAACCAAGACATTATTGAAGCCAACAATCCAATTAATGACATTCCAATTGAACATGAACAAGACATCATTACAATTGAAAATCAGATTAATGACATCAAACAAGACACAACTACAACTAATACTCAAATAAATGTCATTAAAATCAATGGGAAACAAGACAACATGCTAGTAAATGTGACCATGAGAGCATAGGCCAAATATGTACTAAAAGGAAGCTCATCTAAAACACCTATTGCATTGTCCAATCAATAAAACATAGTAGAACAATTACAAAAAATCCTTGCGCAAATATCTATATTGGAACTACTCAAGATTTCACCTACCCACAAAGAGATTTTGGAAAAAGCCCTTGTGGACACAATGGTACTAACAGATTTGGAAGTTTGTAAATTCAAGGCCATGGTGGGACATTTGACGAAACCTCATTGCTTATTTTTTTTAGAAAATGATGACGCATCTATTTCTCATCCCCACAATTCCCCTCTCCATATTGAAGTCCTAATTCATAAACATTGTGTCAAACCCATCCTAATAGATGGAGGAGCTAGCCTGAATATATGTACTTTAAAGCTTATTTGTGCTCTAGGGTTTTCTGAAAATGTAATAGATTCAAAGAAAAAGATCACAATAAAAGCATATGATGATGAAAAAATATCTTCATAGGGATTCATTGTCTTACCCATTCAAGTAGGACCAATTCATAAAGATGTAATCTAACAGGTCTTGGACAAGGATTTGACCTACAACATACTATTGGGTCACCCACAGATCCGTGAAATGCAAGTGGTCCCATCAACATACCACCAATGTTTGAAATTCCCTTGTGGTGGCCAAGAAAACACCATCTCAGCTAATTCTAATAGTCCTCAGTATTACAACTCCCTTAAATCGGTCCAAGATGTGTTTGTGCCTCATAACAGAGAAGCTTCCACTTCCATCTCTACCAGTAATCAAAGCCAATCAAATTCCTCATCAAAATTGTTGGTCACTTCCCCAAATCATGAAGGTAAATCCAGTTACATGTCTAATTAGTTTGAGAAAGAAGAAGAAGTTGCTCCTTCGATGTCCTCAAAAAATGAAACCCAATTAAATGCCTTGTCCAAAAACTTTTAGAAAAAGGTACAAGTCAAAGATAAAGGTGTGGGTGAATATTTGATTGAACAATCTCTATTCCTTTCATAGCTATCTTCCCAAAAGTCATATGGGAAACCCTCAACATCAACACAATAGTCATCACAACTAGTCACACTCTTTGATGGTCAATTTCTAAAAGCAAGCACCATAGTTGATGAAGCTGAAGACAAGGATACATTCTAAACTGGCTTTATAAGCATGAAGAAGAGTCCCAAGCAGCAACTACAAATGTACAAACAACACAATATGGAAAAGGATTTACAATATTATAAAATATGGGATATGAGGGAAAATGCCTTGTAGGAAAAATAAAAGAAGGAATGTGGAACCAATTAAACCCCTCTTAATCAATCCAAAAGACAAGACTAGGTTGGGTTATAAAGAGGAGAGAAAAGAAGAGATAACTCAAAGGGTGGTTGAAAGAATATTGCAAGTACAAGCTAGTGATGATCATGAAATTGATTCAAATGAATATGAGTGGGATTCACTATCCGAAGAGTCTTGTTATGACAAGGACATTGATGTGGTACACAAGTATGCACCCCTACTTGAGGAGGGAAAAGGTTTAGGTTCTAGAGTGCTTGAAAGAGGATCACATCACATTGATGACTCCAGTGAAGATGATTAGACTCAAAGTGAAATAGATAATTCAGAGGAAAGTTACCTTATAGACCTTGATTTTTCCATTGGAAAAATCAAAGAAATCACCATCAAGAGTCTTACTATCTCTAACCTTAACCAATCTGATGATCCCTTACCCCAAGTACATCTCGAACTCATAGACTATGATCAAATTGAGCCTTTCGATATCTCCACATTTTCAAACGATGATTCCATCGTCAACTTCCTCTATTTTGACAATCCTAAAACAAATTCCACCATTGAATGTCAGAATCAAGCTTCCAAATAGGGGACTATCAAATATTTCAGCTACAAAATGAATAATACATGAAATAGATCTGATGGTGAGAACCATTCAATGGCAGTATCAGATCTAGAAAAAAGTAAAAATAAAGAGTGTATCCATCGGCGAAAACCTCTCTGAGGTGTCGAAGGATGGAATATTTGACACCCTCCTATAACACTTTCAGGAAAGATCAAAATTATTGATTGAGCCCACATAGTCTATCAATATCGACAATGCATAAATAGTGAAGACTATATCCATCTAGCAGCATCTTTGACAAACCAAGGAAAACCAAGTTTCCTCAAATTCTTCATAGAGAAACAAATCAACTTTTCTTGGCCATATGAAAACATGCTAGGGATTGATCCATAACTTATGATGCACCACCTAACCTTACCACCGGGAGTGAAACCAGTCAAGAAAAAGCTAAGGAAAATGCTCCCACATATTGTCGTATTGGTAAAAGAAAAGTTGAAGAAGTTATTGGATGCATAATTCATCAAACCCATTTATTATGTTGAGTGGATCTCCAATATTGTACTCATCTCAAATCCTAACAATAGCATTCACATTTGCACAAATTTCTGAGATCTTAATAATACTTTCCCTAAAGATGATTTTCCTCTACCTAACATAGACATCATAGTGGACTTGAATAGGACATGGAATGTTGTTACTTATGGATGGTTTTTCCTGTTATAATCAAATCAAAATAGCTCTAAAGGATAAAGATAAGACAACCTTCACATGTCCGTGGGGAACATTATGTTGGAATTTCATGCCATTTAGATTGAAGAATGTAGGAGCTACTTATCAGCACGCCATGATGACAATTTTTCATGATATGATGCATACCTTCATGGAAGACTATGTGGATGATTTGTTGGCCAAATCATACACTAGAGAAGGACACTTAGAGATCCTAGAAAAAATATTCACCAGAATAGAGAAGTTCAATATATGACTGAATCCAAAAAAATGTGTGTTTGTGGTGACTTCAGTCAAACTCCTGGGATACATAGTTTCAGAAAAGGCATTGAGGTAGACCTGACAAAAGTTAAAGCTATCATGGATATTACAGCACCCAAAAAATCAGCCAATGATGATCTCTGCAAGGGAGATTACAATCAATCCAAATATTTATTTCACAATTGGCAAACAAGACTTGTCCTTTCACTCACTTGCTACACAAAAATGTTTCTTTCTGATGGGACAAGAAATGTGAAGAGGGCTTCAACCAAGTAAAACAATATCTAATGAGTCCCCCTATCTTAATACCACCAACATAAGGAAAGACACTCTTACGATACATTGCAACAACTGAGATATCATTGGGAGTCTTGTTAGCACAAGAGGATTCAATAGGAAAAGAAAGAGAAATTTATCACATTAGTAGGATGCTAAATGGCTATGAAATAAATTATACATCCATTGAAAAGGCTTGTTTGGCTGTAGTATTTGCCACCCAACAACTACAACACCAGATGATAACTCATATCATCATGTTAATAGCCAAAATAGATCCATTAAAATACCTCCTCAACAAAGCTAATCTAACTGGAAGTCTCGCCAAGTGGCATATGATCCTAAGTGAATTTGACATCCAATATATGGATAGGAAAGAAATAAAAGGACAAGCAATTGCACACCTGTTGGATGAAGCACCTCTACCAGATGATCATCCTCTACACATTGAGTTTCCATATGTTGATGTCCTCACCTTCATTGCACAAAAATGGACATTATACTTTGATGGATCACACACACAACATGGATCAGGGGTCATAATCCTATTTGTCACTCCACAAGGACATAACATTATGAACTCATACAGATTAATGTTCCCTTGCACCAAAAACATGGCATAGCATGAATCCTTAATCATTGACATTAAAATAGATATAGAATGGAAAATCCCAGAATTGCAAGTCTACGAAGATTCTAAGTTGGTCATTAACTAGGTCAATAATGATTATCAAATAAAGGATGAAAAACTAATGCCCTACAAAAGAATGATTGGTGATTTCAAGAAATACTTTGTCAATATCAAATTTGAGTAGATTTCTAGAGTAGATAATAAAGTTGTTGATGCCACGGCCACCATTGCTTCCTTATTACAAATTCCAGAGAAGAGAAGCCATTATGAGTTCATAGTGGAACAACAGTTTACCCATGCTTATGATGATACTGAGTCCCAAGTTATACATCACCTAGTTGATTTTGATACCTCAACTATGGTAAAATTTATACCTATCTAAAAGATAACACCCTTCCACCCAACTTGTCCTAAAACCAAAAATGAAACTTCATTTGCCAAGCCACACAACATAATCTTATCGCAGATGTACTTTACCAATGAGGTCTTGATGGCACTCTCCTACGATGTCTAGAACGTGATGAGTCTGAAAAAAATTTACGGGAAGTTCATGAGGGTATTTGTGGAACTTGTTCAAGCGGTTTAACCTTATCCAAGAAACACCTCCATTTAGGATATTTTTGGTGAAACATGGAGAAGGAGTCTTTTCAGTTTGTCAAGAAATGCCAAAAGTGTCACATTCATGGAAACCTGATCCATGAACCAACACAAGAGCTGCAACATGCAGTGGGGATTAGATCTTGTGGGTAAAATTCATCCACCTTCATCAAATGGACACAAGTTTATCATTACAGCCACAAAATACTTCATGAAGTGGATTGAAGCTATTCCTCTAGTCACCATCACCGGAAAGAAAATTTCATCCTTTATCCTCAATTACATCATCTATAGGTACGACATCCCTCAATCCATTGTCACTGACAATGGAAGACCATTCAAAAATAAAGACATGCAATAATTGTGTGAGAAGTTAAATATCCAACATTGCTTCTCTACACCATATTACCCTCAAAGAAATGGTCAAATAGAGGCCTCCAACAAAACTATTCTAAAAATATTGAAGAAAATGGTCAATAATGTTGGATGTGATTGGTGCATTCAATTAAACCCTGCTCTATGGAAATATCAAACTAGTATTCGTACACCAACAAGATCCACACCATACGCCCTTGTGTATGGATCTAAGGCCATTGTACCCATTAAGGTTGAATTACAATCACTTTGTGTGTCATGGAAGGGTATCATTTCTAATGAGGATTCCTGGGCATCTAGATTGCAAGAATTGGAATTTTTGGATGAATGATGTCAATATGTAGTGAACCACCTAAAATCCTACCAGCAACGAAAGTCTACAAGCTATAATCATAAGGTCAAACCAAAAATATTTCAAGTTGGTGACTTGGTATTGAAGAAGAATCCACACAATCAGCAGGATAGGGAGAAGAAAGGAAAGTTTGAACCAAACCGGTTGGTCCCCCTTGTCATTGTATCAGTCTATGTATTAGGAGCATACCAACTATCCATGCTAGAAGGACACCTATTTGAGGAGCCTATGAAAAGTCTCTATCTCAAGAAATTCTAAACATGATTCATCTGATGCACAATAAAAGTCCTTAAGAAATCCACATAAATCAGAAAATGTCCTAAAAAAATGGTTTCCCTGATGAAAATATGGCAAACGGGCATCTTGGTGACAACAAAAAAAAATTTAAAAAGATAAAAATACAAAAAAATAAAAAAGTGAAAAATACTAGAAAAAAAAAAACCATCTAAACCAACAACAACAAGATCAACCAAAACAAATCTCATTTGATGGTCATCCTTTGAATCAATGTTTTATCACTTTGGCACGAATGTTCAAATTATTTGCATCGTGATTCTTTGGAGCAACTCAAGGATGTCAAGAACTAGAGAAGCTATGATCAAGAATGATATTTTTCTTTTTTTTCTATTTGTGAATTGATCATTATTACTATGTGAATCATCGTGGGACGTTCTCTACAAAGTATCATTGATGAAATTCCAGATTCACATAGAAAAATGATTAACTCTTGTCTGTTTACGCAAGAAATGCTTAGGTCATCTTGGTCTAATTATACCTAGATACCTTTGTTTACTTGCACTATCAAACATTATGAAAGAAGTACCCAGATCATCATGGTCTAATTATACCATTGATGCTTGTACTTACTTTCAACATTTTAAAAATCTCAATGATGATACCATGCACAATAAATTGATTATTGGGATGAAAAAATTGCATTATTAGGTTTGCATGTTTAGGTTGCATTCATACTAAGTGATGCATCTGCATTTATAGATTTTTCCAAGGCTGGTACAATTTTTCCAAGTGATGTTATCTCTATCATTAATGGATTGAGTACATTTAACATAAAAAAAAATATCATTTGCATTTAAATGCATAGGCATTAGGATGTCATTCAAAGCATTATCACATCATTTTCTATGCATTCATTTTCCATTAGGTCATATAATTGCATCAAAAAAATCCAAAAACAAATCATTATCACATCATTTTCTATGCATTCATTTTCCATTAGGTCATATAATTGCATCAAGAAAATCCAAAAACAAAGCATTATCACATCATTTTCTATGTATTCATTTTCCATTAGGTCATATAATTGCATCATGAAATCCAAATAAACAAAGAATTTATCATATAATTTCCATCCATCTACACATTTTCTCATACATTTTCATTACAAATATCCAAAAAAAGGAAACATTCTCACAATCCATTTCATACATGCGTTCATACATTTGCATGAAAAAAATACAAAAATATAGAGTACAATGCATCTCATACATCATAATAAAGCATCATCCATGGAAACACAGAATTATGCATCATCATTAAGTCATTCCATCCATCCATTTATGCATAACCGTTATCATATATTGCATCATACATTTGCATCAGAAAAGTACAAAAAAATATAGCATTCATAACATTTCATTCACAACATAATAAGATTCATCACATATAGCATATAGGCATCATTCATAAAGCATCATAGAATCATAATGCATGTTGCATCCATAACCTATCATATCATCATCATATAGAACATCACATAGCATACATAATAAAAACTAAATGCTTCCATCATGATCAACACACATATAAGCATTTAGATCAATCATCATCATCGTTGCATATATATCTCAAAATAATGCCAAGTGTACAGGGATATCCAAATATGAAGAGGTACATCATAAAAAATGGTAGTGAATCATGAGTATCAATGTATACATGTCCAAAATACAATAAACATCATGTGTTAGAGCTATGTAGTGCTCCCCCTAGACAGTTTCGACATCTCTAGACCTATTCCTCCTCCACCTGATGGACCTGCACTAGGATCTCAGGGATCTCGCGTAAGTGGCTATGTCACCCCTTTGCTCATGGTCTGAGACTAGGACCTACCTAATCAGGAATGTTCGTAACTCTACCACAACTCTGGAGGAACGACATCATGATATCTCACTCTATAAAGCTCTTCCTCCTATGCGGTACATCGTATCTCTTTGAAATAGTTTGTCGAACCTATGGCCTTTGCTGCTCTCTATAGTCTCTCAGAATTTCCCTCTACCTGACCCACACATTGTCTCAAAGTTTCCCTCTATGTAGTCAGTGTAGAAATCTTCCCTTGCATTTATACCTATGCCTGACCTTGGGTCTTGACCTATGCAATCTGAGCCTATATCTACTAAACCTATTGTCTCGTAGCATCTCTCTCGATCATCAGTGTATGAATATGTCACTATGCCTATGAGATTTGTGCCTATGTATGCATTTGTACCTATGCCTATGACTGCAACTACCCCTAAATCTATGTCAGCTGGCCTTGAAGTGTCTGGACCTGAGCCTGTAAGGCTGAAATTTGTACCTTCTACTACTGCGAAGGCAATTGTATCCACATGTGTTGTTGTGTCGTCTTCTAAGGAAATTTGACATCTAGTTAGATGGACACCTCCTCCTTCATCTCCTCCACCACCTCCCCCATCTATGTCTCCACCATCATCACCTCCATCTCCCCCATCTCTTCCATCCCCTTCACCACCATCTCCCTCCTCCTCATCCCCACCACCTATGTCTCTCCTCCGTCTAGGTGCTCTCTCCTCATCATCCTCCAGTGCTGGCATTGGCTCATCAGGCCTCAAGATCATGGGAAATGGATGTCCACAAAAGTACTGCAAGTACACCTCTATCATATATCCCTCCACAATCTCCAGATGATAATCCCAAATCACTGGGTATAATTTGTGGTACACATCACAAGTAGCATCATAAGATAGGGTGGGTCCCCACTCTGTGGAATCCTATTATCTCCATGCATATGTGGCCAATCCTTATGGAATCCTCTACACTTTTTTGTACTATCTAACTACTCTCATCAATAAGAATCTCTCAATAATGAAGTGTATCTATCCAATGAGATATCTAGCTGTGTAAACAAAAGGCATCTCTCGGTGATCCTTAGCCCACTGCTCACAATCCACATACAGTCACCATGTCACAAAATCCAATTCATCCAGTAGATGTCTCCAATACTCTAGTTTTCCTAGCTTATGCTGGACAACTTGGCCTAAATAACCATAGACATAGGGTCTCCCAATCGACTGATACCTGTTTGTCACTAGGTGTGTCACTGCTATATCCTCCTAGGCCCACGTTATTAACAATGTCATGCCTACAGACATACTGGCACCTCCAAGATACATTGCCTGATGTAAATCATGATAAAACTATGCAAGCATGTGCAAACCCTAGGTGTAATGAGTCCCATATAGAATCATCTACTCTAGTGTCCAACCCCAAATAACAGACAATCCCTTTGACCTCTTGTTGGGACATAGAAAGCTACCAACAAAACCTAAAAGTATGGAAGGTAAAGGGGAATAACTCTCAAACATCTCCTGCCAAGGCAGCTCATACCCGCTAATCTCATCATCATGAAATATCCAACGTAAAGCATGTGTCCCACCTTACTCGTCCTGATCATACACAACAATGTCACCCATCACAAGAATCCATAGGATGCTATAGACATCCTTTGGTGTCATAGTCATCTCTCTAGTGGCTAGATGAAAGGTGTTGTGGTCACTATGCCACCTCTCTGCCAGTGCAGTCAACAATCCTTGATTAATCCTAATCTAGGGCATGTCAATCAATGAAGATAATCCACATCTCTCAATAATATCTCTATCAGCCTATGACATATGTGGAATCAACTCCAAGCTCATGGAAAGTGCTCTCGAGACTGAAGGTTGCCTAAATAACTCTCCTATCATTATAATACATTTCAATCAACATATCAATCAATCAATCAATCAAATCAACACAACAATCAACATTAAATAATAAATTATCCTATGAGCTCAAGTGAGACTTTGAAAAAATCTTGCAAACAACTATCTTTTGATCCTCGCCTATCATGAGGACAAAAAAACATCATCATTATTGCATCTCACCTATCATGGGATCAGTAAATCATTGGCTGATGTGATTCAACATCATCAAAATCAAGGAGAAAACAAAAAAAGCTTCAATTTTGTCCTAGATGTGCTACTACAATGCATCATTGTGCTAAAAAGGAAAATTTTCCACAACATTAGTCCTATGTGCTAATTCATTGGACATGCCATTTCAAAATTCTGATGCACTAAAAAATTGTTTGAATGCGCTAAAATGTAGATGTGCTATTACAAACCTCTGATGCGCTACATCAGGCCTGGGATGCGCTAAAACCCTAGGTCAGTGTGCTAAAACCCTAAGTCTATGCACTGAAAGATCTAGCCTATGCACCAAAACAACTTTCCTATGTGCTAAAATGTGTAAAGCATAAAATTTCAAAATTGAAAATGTGGGAAATACAATTCAAAATGTCACAAGGAAATTTTTTGAAATTCGTACCAAAATTCTATATGTCGCTAGCCGGGTATGTCGCCGTACAAACTCGAACTAGTGAGTCTCGTAGAGGATCACCATCTTTGCTAAATTGCTCAAGTTGCTCTCACTCCAAAATTTTCAATATCAAAAGTGCACAAATGAGTTTATTTTTCACTTTTTTCCTATTAAAGGGGGTAATTAAAGTGGGAGCTATGATGGGATATTTTAATTTTTTAGGGATCAATTAATCAAATGGCAGCTAATTTCTTCAATATCGGGAGATAAATCATTGGAACATCATCAAATCAGAAAATTTTCATCAAACATCATCAACATCATCAAGAATCATCAAAAATTTCAAAAAATTTAAACATCTTTAAAACATAAAAAATTCCCCAATTTATCTCTCGAGGGGGCATATAGTCGTCATCTTCTGAAAATCACCATTTGGG
This sequence comes from Sequoia sempervirens, assembly GCA_007258455.2. NCBI lineage: Eukaryota > Viridiplantae > Streptophyta > Pinopsida > Cupressales > Cupressaceae > Sequoia > Sequoia sempervirens. The sequence goes on from VDFB02047230.1 coordinate 537,674,570, forward strand.
GAATTATCAAAATTTTATCAATATTGGAAAAAAATTCTTTGAAGCAATGTGTAAACACGTCACTTCAAAGAGGGGAAAAATGTCTACATCTAAAAATAGCCTAGAGAAAATTAATTAAATACTAGTTATTTAATTAATAAAATCTTTATTTCCTCTACTAATAAATAAATTGCAAAATTTATTTATATAGTTCATATTTCTTAATTCTTCCTATCTAAACCACTTTCTTCATGATTTAATTAAATAAACAAATTTAACTAATTTTTTTTATTTGATTAATTCCCTCCAACTAAATTTGAATTATAAAATTGGAATTGTCACATTTCTCCATATTTTTCTAACCTCCTTCCACCTCATCTTCACACCTCACCATGTGTCACATGAAATTAATTATTTCTAATTTCTAAATGGGAATTTATCCTCAACAATTTTAACAACCTCAGAGACACATGGCTTCTCCTTTCCACTTATTCCCTTCTACACTTGGCAAGCTTGTTCTTTTAAAGGGAACAACTTCCATGATTCTCTCTAACCTCTTCGCTTCTCACCGTTGATCTCTCCAGACTAAATCTTGATCATCCATTACTGCCACATCACTTGATGCCTTGGTGAAATCTATAAATAGAGGCTCATTTACAACTTTTCATATAGAGAGCATAGGATAAATTTACTCTGTAGAAATACTTTTAGCATTAGTGAGCTTAGCATTTGCATTCTAGCTTAGAATTTAGCATTTGATTTCAAGTAGTGTTATAATGGAAATTTCATTTCTAGAAACTTAATTGTTGCATTAGCATTATAGCATTTCCCTAGCATATCCATTAGCTTAGCATTTTATCATTGTATCATTTACCATCATTCTTTATACAACATCATATCATTCAACATATCATTTAACATACCATTCATCCAATTCATCAATCATGTAGATGTAGGTATAGTTTCCTACATTTTAGTTCAATGGCTTTGTATCATGTGAAAATGTGTAAAACAAACTAGTAAGCATTAAACAAACAATTGATGAAATGTGTTATAATAAGGAAATCAAATTTAACAATATAACAAAGTGATTCCTCAAAGTCGTTCCGTCATCCTGGGTATGTGTAGGATTATGATGGGCCAAAAAGTGGCGATATGATGGGTATGTGCAAGGTATGTGGCTGATAATTTTTTTTTACCCAAAATTGATGAAACAAAAAGCATTTTTAAAGGAGATTCTCAACTTTCTACCAATATAAATTATTCTTTAAATTAAATTTAATAAATAATTATTATTCATTTTCTATTTGAATTATGACTAAAGTTCTGAATGATATGCTGATTGAAAAATATCTATATCTTTCAAACAGTATCACATTTTTTGAATCTGAAACATGCGTCACATTCTATGCTTCACATACTATAAGATTTTAAAAAATGAATTTCATGAAGTTTTGACCAAGTTAAGGTGACAGACATACTAGTTTTTATATTTTTTAAAAGTTGTAATAAAAAAATCATAATTAATTATTTACTTGGAAAAAAATTATAAAAATTATGCATCACATCGGGACATGAGTCCTCTACTTATATCTAAAATCTTATAAAAAATATTATCATTTATTGTGGTTAGTTGATAGACACCTACTTCTTATTTTTTCCTTGAATTTAATTACTACTGCAAAATTTCAAATTTTCACTAAATAGATTTAAAAAAAAAAAACCTAATAGTTTAGAAACTACATTCAGTTTGCTCCAAATTATATTTTTACACACTTTTTAAATAATATAGATAACTTATTCAAAATTTTCCGTCAAGTTGCCTAACTTTGATTTTTCTGAATTTTTCACCACTTAAGGGCCTGTTTTTTCCATGATGATCCAACACATACCCTCCTCTATTCTTAAGGATCCTATATTAGTGCTCTCAAATTTTAGGTATGCACTAGGCTACTGGGATGACAACCTAAAAAATAAGAAGCCATTAAACTGAAATGTAGAAAACTATACCTACATCTCCATGATTAATGAATTTTATGGATGATATGCTAAATGATGTGTTGAATGATATGATGTTGTATACAGAATGATGTTAAATGATGCAATGATAAAATTCCAAGTGAATAGATATGCTAGGGAAATTTTGTAATGCTAATGCAACAATTAAGTTCCTAGAAATGAAATTGCCATTATAAAACTACTAGAAATCAAATGCTAAATTCTAAGCTAGAATGCAAATGCTAAGCTCACTAATACTGAAAGTATTTCTACAGAGTAAATTTATGCTATACTCTCTATATGAAAAGCTATAAATGAGCCTCTATTTGTAGATTTCACCAAGCCATAAAGTGATGTGGTAGCAATGGATGATCAGGATTCAGTCTAGAGAGATCAACGGTGAGGAGTGAAGAGGTTAGAGAGAATGAGGGAAGTTGCTTCCTTTAATAGAAAAAGCTTTCCAAGTGTAGAAGGGAATAAGTGGAAAGGAGAAGCCATGTGTCTTTGAGGTTGTTAAAATTGTTGAGTATGAATTCCCATTTAGAAATTATAAATAATTAATTTCATGTGACACATGGTGAGGTGGAAGATGAGGTGGAAGGAGGTTAGAAAAATATGGAGAAATGGGACTAAATTCCAATTTTAAAATTCAAATTTACTTGGAGAGAATTAATCAAATAAAAAAAATAGTTAAATTTGTTTATTTAATTAAATCATGAAGAAGGTGGTTTAGATAGGAAGAATTAAGAAATACGAACTATATAAATAAATTTTGCAATTTATTTATAAGTAGAGGAAATAAAGATTTTATTAATTAAATAAATAGTATTTAATTAATTTTCTCTAGACCATTTTTAGATTATACATTTTTTCCCTCTTTGAAGTGATGTGTTTACACATTGCTTCAAAGAAAAATTTGCCAGTGCTATTAAATTTTCATAATGCCCCATACAATGATTTTAAAGAGATAACGAATATATGACCCCTTGGGAGATAAATCAGGGAATTTTTTATTTTTTAAAAATTTTTGAATTTTTGAAAATTTTGATGATTTCTGATGATTTTGATGATGTTTGATGTTAATTTTTTGATATGATGATATTCCAACAATTTATCTCCCAATATAGAAGAAATAACCTGCGATTTGATTAATTGATCCCTAAAAAATTAAAATGTCACATCTTAAATCCCACTTTTAATTACGCCTTTTAATAGGAAAAAAGTGAAAAAGGCACTCATTTGTGCACTTTTTATTTTGAAATTTTGGAGTGAGAGCAACTTTGAGCATTTTAGCAAAAATGGTGATCCTCTACAAGACTCATCGATTCGAGTGAGTGTGGCGACATACGGACCTTCGGTACGAATTTTGTAAGCTTTCCTTGTGAACTTTTTAAAAAAATTTCCCACATTTTTAATTTTGAAATTTTATGATTCATGTGTTTTAGCGCATAGGCCACTTGTAATAATGTGTAGGATGAGTTTTTTTAGCACATAGGAATAGATTTTCAATGCATCCCAGGCCCGATGTAGTGCATCAGAGGTCTGTAATAACGCATTTGTATTTTGGCACATAGGAACAATATTTTAGCACATTAGAATATTGAAATAGTGCATCCATTGTATTGGCACATTGGACTGAAGTTTCAGTGCACCTGCCAAAAGTAATGGCGCATCACATTTTATGGCACATTTGTGTGGTTTTTTCAATGCATTGAGGACCTTCTCTAGTGCATCGCATGAAATGGAACATCGACAGACTATTATGGCGCATCAACAAAATTTAGTGGTGCATCGATAGTATTTAGTGGCACATCTATCTTTTTAGTGCACAAAAGCACTGTAGTAGTGCATCTATGACATAATTGAAGATTTTTTTGTTTTTCTCCTTGATTTTGATGATGTTGAATCACGTCAATAAATGATTTGTTGTTGTTGATAGATTAGATGATTTATTGATCTCATGATAGGTGAGATACAATAATGATGATGTTGTTTTGACCTCATGATAGGCGAGGATCAAAAATAGATGTTCATGAGATTTGATGAAAATATCACTTGAGCTGATAGGATGATTGATTGTTTGATTTCAATTGTTTTGTTGATTTGATTGATTGATTGATATGCTAATTGGAATGTGTTATAATGATAGGAGAGTGATTTAGGTAATCTTTAGTCTCGAGAGTGTTTTCCATGGACTTGGGAGTTGATTCCACATCTATCACAAGCTAATAGAGATATTATTGAGAGATGCAAATTATCTTCATTGATTGACATGCCCCAAATTAGGATTAATTGGGGATTGTTGACTGGACTAGCAGAGAGGTGGCATAGTAACCACAACACTTTTCATTTGGCCACTAGAGAGATGACTGGGATGCTAGATGATGTCTATAGGATCCTACAGATTCTCATGATGGGTGACATTGTTGTGTACAATCAAGCCGAGTAGGGTGGTACACATGCTTTATGTTGAATATTTCATGATAATCAAATTAGCAGGTATGAGATGCCTTGGCAAGAGATGTTTGAGAGTTATGCCCCTTTACCTTCCGTGCTTGCGGGTTTTTTCGGTGGATTTCTATGTCCCAATAAGAGGTCAAAGGGATTATCTGTCAGTTGAGGTCAGACACTAGAGCATATGATTTTGTATGGGACTCGGTATGCCTAGGGTTCCTGCATGCTTGCACATTTATTTAATGATTTACATCAAGAAGTGTATCTTGGAGGCACCATTCTATCTATGGGGGTGACATTGTTATAGACCTGGGCTTGGGAGCATATAGCAGTGACACACCCAATGACAAATAGGTATCGGCCGATTGGGAGACCCTATATCTATGGTTATACCGGCCTAGTTTTCCAACATAATCTGGGAAAACTGGAGTATTGGAGACATGTACTAGATGACTTGGATTCTATGACATGGCGACTGTATGTGGATTATGAGCAGTGGGCCAAGGATCACTTGGAGATTCCTTTTGTCTACATAACTATATATATCATTGGATGGGAATGCTTCATTATTGAGAGATTATTACTTACGAGAGTACTTAGATAATATGGCAGAGTGTAGAGGATTCCATAGGGATTGCCCACATATGCACAGAGACAGCAGGATGCCACAGAGTGGGGACCCACCTTGTCTTACGATGTTGCTTGTGATGAGTACAACAAATTATAGCCAGTGATTTGGATTTATCATCCAGAGATTGTGGAGGGATATATGACAAAGGAGTACTCGTAGTACTTTTGTGGACATTCATTTACTAAGATCTTGAGGCCTGATGAGCTAGTATTGGCGCTGGAGGATGATAGAGGGAGAGACAGAGGTGGTGGGGATGAGGAGGAGGGAGATGGTGGTGATGGGGATGGAGGAGATGGGGGAGGTGGTGAAAGGGATGGAGGAGGAGGTGCCCATCTAGTACTAGATGTCAAAGTTCCTCGGAAGAGGCGATCCTTGGTAGCTGCAATGGAGTAGCACGTGCAGATACAATTTCCTTCATAGTAGCAGTAGGCACAAATTGCAACCTTACAAGCTCAGGTCTAGACACTTCAGGGCTAGCTAACATAGATTAAGGGGAAATTGCAGTCATAGGCACAAGTATAGATGTAGACACAGGTGTAGCTCTCACAGTCACAGGGACATATTCAAACATTGAAAACTGAGAGAGATGTTGTGAGATAGCAAGTTCAACAGACACAGGCTTGGCTTACATAGGGCCAGACCCAAGGTTAGGCATAGGTATAGATGCAGGGAAAAATTGCTACACTGACTGCAGAGAGGGACACTCTGAGACAATGTGTAGGTCAGGCAGAAGGAATTTCTGAGAGACTACAGAGAGCTACAAAGGCCACAGGTTCAATATACTATTTTAGAGAGATATAGCGTACCACGCAGGAGGAAAAGTTTTATAGAGTGAGATATCATGATGTAGTTCCTCCAAAGCAGCTAGAGAGTTATGCATAGTCTTGATTAGGTAGGTCCCAGTATTCGACCACGAGCAGAGGAGTGACACAACCGCTTATGCAAGATCCTTGAGATCCTGGTGCAAGTCTGTTAGGTGGAGGAGGCATAGGTCCAGAGATGTCAACAACATTTGGGGGGAGTACTACATAGTTCTAACACATGATTTTCATTGTATTTTGGAAATATATACATTGACACTGATGATTCACTACCATTTTTTATGATGTACCTCTTCATATTTGGATATCCCTGTATACTTGACATTATTTTGTGATATATATGTAGCGATGATGATGGTTGATCTATATGCTTATATGTGTTGATCATGATGGATGCATTTAGTTTTTATTATGTATGCTATGTGATGTTCTATATGATGATGATATGATAGGTTGTGGATGCAAAATGTATTATGATTCTACGATGCTTTATGAATGATGCCTATATGCTATATGTGATGAATCTTATTATGTTGTGAATGAAGTGTTATGGATGCTATGTTTTTTTTACTTTTCTGATGCAAATGTATGATGCAATATATGATAATGGTTATGCATAAATGGATGGATGGAATGATTGAATTATGATGCATAATTCTATGTGTTTCCATGTATGATGCTTTATTATGATGTATGAGATGCATTGTACTCTATATTTTTGTATTTTTTTGATGTAAATGTATTGACACCTGTATGAAATGGATTATGAGAATGTTTCCTTTATTTATTTATTTTTGCAATGCAAATGTATGAGCAAAATGTGTAGATGGATGGAAATGTTATGATAAATGCTTTTTTTTTTGGATTTTCATGATGCAATTATATGACCTAATGGAAAATAAATGCATAGAAAATGATGTGATAATGCTTTGTTTTGTATTTTCTTGATGCAATTATATGACCTAATGGAAAATGAATGCATAGAAAATGATGTGATAATGCTTTGTTTTTGGATTTTCTTGATGCAATTATATGTTCTAATGGAAAATGAATGAATAGAAAATGTTGTGATAATTATTTGAATGACATCCTAATTCCTATGAATCTAAATGAAAATGATCTTTTTTTTCTGTCAAATGTACTCAATCCATTAATGATAGAGATAACATCACTTGGAAAAATTGTACTAGCATTGGAAAAATCTATAAATACAGATGCAACACTTAGTATGAATGCAACCTAAACATGCAAACCTAATAATGCAATGTTTTCATCCTAGTAATCAATTTATTGTGCTTGGTATCATTATTGAGCTTTTTAAAATGTTGAAAGTAAGTCAAAACATCAATGGTATAATTAGACCATGATGACCTGAGTACTTGTTTCATATTGTTTGATAGTGTAAGATAACACAATCATCTAGGTATAATTAGACTGAGATGACTTGAGCATTTCTTGCGTAAACAAACAAGAGTTAATCATTTTTCTATATGAATCTAGAATGTCATCAGTGATACTTTGTAGAGCATGTTCCACGATAATTCACACAGTAATAATGATCAACTCACAAATAGTAGACAAAGAAAAATATCATTCTCGATCATAGATTCTCTAGTTATTGACTTCCTTGAGTTGCTCCAAAGAAAGGATGACAACAATCATGATACAAATAATTTGAACATTCATGCCAAAGTGATAAAACCTTGATTCAGAGGATGACCATCAAATGAGATTTTTTTTGGTTGATCTTGTTGTTGTTGGTTCAAATAATTTATTTTTTTTAGTATTTTTCACTTCTTCTTTTTTGTATTTTTCTCTTTTTTGATTTTTTTTGTTGTCACCAATACACATGTTTGCTAGGTTTTCATCAAGGCGGCCATTTTTTAAGACATTTTATGATTTTTGTGGATTTATTTAAGACTTGTTTTTTATTTTTTTTAAATTTCTTTAGGACTTTTATGGTGCATCAAATGAATAATGTGTATAATTTCTTGAGATGGAGACTATTCATAGGCTCCTCAAAAATGTCTCCTTTTGCAATGGATAGCTAGTTTGCTCTTGAAGACTGAAACAATGACAAAGGGACCCAACCAGTTTAGTTCAAACTTTCCTTTCTTCTCCCTATCCTATTGATTGTGTGGATTCTTCTTCAATACCAAGTCACCAACTTGAAGTATTTCTAGTTTGACCTTATGATTATAGCTTTTGGACATTCGTCGTTGGTAGGCTTTTAGGTGGTTTACTACATGTTGATGTCATTCATCCAATAATTCCTATTATTGCAATCTAGATACCCAGTAATCCTCATCAAAAATTATACCCTTCAATGACATGCAAAGTGATGGTAATTCAACCTCAATGGGTACAATGGCCTCAGATCCATACACAAGGGCATATGGTGTGGCTCTTGTTGGTGTACAAATACCAGTTTGATATGCCCATAGAGTAGGGTTTAATTGGATGTGCCAATCATGTCCAACATTGTTTGCCATTTTCTTCAATATTTTCAAAATAGTTTAGTTGGAAGCCTCTGCTTGACTGTTTCCTTGAGGGTAATATGGTGTAGAGAAGCGATGTTGGATATTGAACTTCTCACACAATTCTTGCATATCTTGATTTTTTAATTGTCTTCCATTGTAAGTTACAATGGATTGAGGGATGTAGTACCAACAAATGATGTAATTGAGGATGAAGGATGAAATTTTATTTCCTGTGATGGTGATTAAAGGGACAACTTCAATCCATTTGATGAAGTATTTTGTGGTTGTAATGATAAAATTGTTTCCATTTGATGAAGGTGGATGGATTTTACCCACCAGATCCAATCCCCACTGACAAAAGGGCCATGTTGATGTGAAGGGTTGAAGCTCGTGTGCTGGTGCATGGATGAAGTTTCCATAAGTCTAATTTTTTTTTGAATTTCTTCATGAATTAAAAAGACTCCTTCTCCATGTTTGGCTAGTAATACCCTAAATGGAGGATTTTCTTGGCTAAGGTTAAACTGCTTGAATGAGTTCCACAAATACCCTCACGAACTTCCCATAAATTTGTTTCAGACTCATCATGTTCTATACATCAGAGGAGAGTTCCATCAAGACCTCATCAATAAACTACATCCATGATAAGATTATGTCGGGCAGGTTGGCAAATGAAGTTTCATTTTTGGTTTTGGGATAGGTCAGGTGGAAGGGTGTTATCTTTTAGATAGGTATAAATTTTACCATAGATTGAGGTATCAACATCAAATAGGTGACATATAACTTGGGACTCGGTATCATCATAAGCAAGGGTAAACAGTTGTTCCACCATGAACTCATAATGGCTTCTCTTCTCTCGAATTTGTAATAATGAAGAAATGGTGCCTTAGCATCAACAACTTTAATATCCACTCTAGAAATCTGCTCAAATTTTATATTGACAAAGTATTTCTTGAAATCATCAATCATTCTTTTGTAGAGCATTAGTTCGTCATCCTTTTTTTGATAATCATTATTGACTTGATTAATGACCAATTGAGAATCTTCGTATACTTGCAAGTTTGGGATTTTCCATTCTACAACTATTTTAATTCCAATGATTAAGGCTTCATACTCCACCATGTTTTTGGTGCAAGGGAACATTAATCTGTATGATTTCAAAATGGTATGTCCTTTTTGAGTGATGAATAGGATTCCAACCCTTGATCCATGTTGTGTGTGTGATCCATCAAAGTATAATGTCCATTGTTGTGCAGTTAAGGTGAGGACATCAACATCTAGAAACTCAATGTATAGAGGTTTATCATCTCGTAGAGGTGCTTCAACCAACTGGTATGTGATTGCTTATCCTTTTATTACTTTCCTATCCACATAGTGGATGCCAAATTCCCTTAGGATTATAACCCACTTAGCTAGTCTTCCAGTTAGATTAGCTTTGCTGAGGAGCTATTTTAGTGTATCTATTTTGGCAATTAACTTAATGATATGAGTTAGCATGTAGTGTCGTAGATTTTGGGTGGAAAACACTACTACGAAACAAGCCTTTTCAATGAATGCATAATTTATTTCATAGACATTTAGTGTCTTGCTGATGTAATAAATTGTTGTTTCTTTTCCTATTGAATCCTCTTGTGCTAACAAGTCTCCCAATGATATCTCAATTGTTGCAATGTATAATAAGAGTGGCTTTCCTTCTGTTGGTGGTATTAAGACATGTGGACTCATTAGATATTTTTTTAATTGGTTGAAGGCCTCTTCAAATTTCTCGTCCCATCGGAAAGAAACATTTTCGTGTAGCAAGTGAGTGAAAGGATGGGTCTTTTCCACTAGTTGTGAAATAAATCTTTGGATTGATTGGAATCTCCCTTGCAGAGATCATCACTATCTAATTTTTTTGGGTGGTGGCATCTCCATGATAGCTTTAAATTTTTTTGGGTCTACCTCAATTCCTTTTTCTGAAACTATATATCACAAGAGTTTGGCTGAGGTCACCGCAAATACACATTTTTTTTGGATTAAGTCATCTATTGAACTTCTCTAGTTTGGTGAATATTTTGTCCAGGATCTCTAAGTGTCCTTCTCTAGTGTATTTTTTTTCCAATAGATCATCCACATAGTCTTCCATGAAGGTATGCATCATATCATGAAAAATTGTCATCATGGTGCACTGATAAGTAGCTCCTACATTCTTCAATCTAAATGGCATGATGTTCCAATAGAATTTTCCCCACGGACATGTGAATTTTTTCTTATCTTGATCCTTTGGACCTATCTTGATTTGATTATAACTAGAAAAACCATCCATAAGTAACAACATTCCATGTCATGTTGTTAATTCCACTATGATGTCTATGTTAGGTAGAGGAAAATCATCTTTAGGGAAAGCCTTATTAATATCTTGAAAATCTATGCAAATGTGGATTCTATTTTTAGGATTTGAGATAGGTACAATATTGGAGATCCACTCAATGTAATCAATGGGTCTAATGAATCTTTCATCCAATAACTTCTTCAACTTTTCTTTTACCAATAGGACAATATGTGGGTGCATTTTCCTTAGCATTCACTTGACTTATTTCACTCCTAGTGGTAAGGACAGGTGGTGCATGATGAGTTTTAGATCAATCCCTAGCATGTCAACATATGACCAAGCAAAGTTGATTTGTTTCTCTATGAAGAATTTGAGGAAACTTGGGTTTTTCTTGGTTTGTCAAAGATGTTGCTAGATGGATAGTCTTCACTGTTTCTATATTGCCGATATTGATGGACTGTGTGGGATCAATCAATACTTTTGATCTCTCTTGAAATTTTTCTAGGATGGTGTCTAATATTCCATCCTTTGACACCTCAGAGAGGTTTTCATTGTTGGATGCACTCTTTATTTTTACTTTTTTTGGATCTAATACTACCATTGAATGGTTTTCACCATCATATCTATTTACTATATTATTCATTTTGAAGCTTAAAAATTTGACACTCCCCTATTTGAAAGCTTCATTCTAACATTCAATGGTGGAATCTATTTTAGGATTGTTAGAATAGAGGAAGTTGACGATGGCGTCATCGTTTGAAAAGGTGGGGATATTGAACGACTCAGTTTGGTCCTAATCTATGAGTTCAGGATGTACTAGGGGTAAGGGATCATCAGATTGGTTAAGGTCAGAGATAGTAAGAGTCTTGATGGAGATGTATTTGATTTTTAAAATAGCAAAGTCGAGTTCTATAAGGTAACTTTCCTCTGAGTTATCCATTTCACTCCCAATTTGATCATCTTTGCTAGAGTCATCAATGTGTTATGATCCTCTTTCAAGTAGTGTAGAACCTGAACCTTGTCCCTCATCAAATAGGGGTGCATACTTGTGTACCAAATCAATGTCCTTGTCATAACAAGACTCTTTGGATAGTGAATCCCTCTCATATTCATTTGAATCATTTTCATGATCATCACTAGTTTGTACTTGCAAGATTCTTTCAACCACCCTTTGATTTATCTCTTCTTTTGTCTCCTCTTTATAACCCAACCTAGTCTTGTCTTTTGGATTGATTAAGAGGGTTGGAATTGGTTCCATAATTACTTCTTTTCTTTTTCCTATAGGTCCTTTTCCCTCATATCCCATCTTTTCTAATATTGTGAAGCCTTTTCCATATTGTGTTGGTTGTACATTTGTAGTTGTTGCTTGGGACTCTTCTTCATCCTTATAAAGCCATCTTATAACATCCTTGTCTTCAGCTTCATCAACTATGGTGTTTGCTTTACAAATCAACCATCAAAGAGTGTGATTGGTTGTGATGACTATTTTGTTGATGTTAAGGGTTGCCCATATGACTTTGGGGAAGATAGTTGTGAAAGGAATAAAGATTGTTCAATCAAATATTCACTCACAACTTTATCTTTGACTTGGACCATTTTCTGAAATTGTTTGGACAAGGAATTTAATTGGGTTTCATTATTTGAGGACGTAGAAGGATAAACTTCTTCCTTTTTCTCAAACTATTTAGACATGTAACTAGATTGACCTTCATGATTTGGGGAAGTGACCAGCGGTTTTGATAAGGAATTTGATTGGCTTTGATTACTAGTAGAGATGGAAGTGGAAGATTCTCTATTATGAGGCACAAAGACATCTTGGACTGATTTGAGGGTGTTGCAATACTGAGGACTATTATAATTAGCTGAGATGGTAATTTCTTGGCCACCGCAAGGGAATTTCAAGCATTGGTGGTATGTTGACGAGACCACTTGCATTTCATGGATGCATGGGTGACCCAATAGTATGTTGTACTAGTGGTTTACACTTTCTGGGAGATCCCGATTTTTGCTAAAATCACATATTTTTAGAAAATATAATTATTTAATCCTTGAAAAGTTCCATCTAAAGGATTCTAATTAAAGAGGGTTTGATCAAAACACCTTAGACCAAGCCACCTTGGATAGAACCCTACTAGTTTTAAGCCATACCTATAACAGAGTCTCCTTTACACCTATCAAAATGCTAATAAAAAACCACTTTTGATTTACCTTTTGGGGGATCAAATGAATACATTTTTTATTTTATTTTTAAGTATGTAGTCTTTATTATAAGCTTCCAAAAAATTATAATTTTAATTAAATTAAATTTGATTATTATATTTATTTTTTATTTCTTGTGAATATAGGTTTTTCATTGAAAATCAAGCTCTTTGTTCTGCACATGTGGAAAAATAACAGATTATCAACAACAAAAAAAATTTGAAGAATATGAGTGCACTAGATATTAAAGTCCTTGAGCCAACAAAAAAAGAAAAAATGAATTTCAATACATACAAAAAAAATTAGGCATAATACGGTCTTCCTATGTTTGAATTGTAATTGGTTTGACTTTGAAACTTGATTAAGGAAAAAATATTCAATAAAACACTATTTAACCAAGTGCAAGCACTAGATATCAAAATTACAAATCTAAATTCAAAAGAATTATAATTTTATCCATGGAAAAAAATTTATGCATTATACAGTGAGCGCCACTTTTTAAAAATGTTGTTTTCTGAAAAAAAAAAAAACTAGTTTTCAAGGGAGATGGAAAAATAAGTGCAATATGGTTCCAAAAATTTTGAAAAAAATATATTTAGAATCTACAAAAAAAATTTCATGAAACTCTAGGTTACATCATCTTCAAATTCCTCACGGTTTAGCCGCTATAGGTGCCCAAAAGTGAAGATTTAGTTAGAAAAAAATATTTCAGTGTCCAGTTTGGCCAAAAATTGTAAACCACTATTGTGGGGGTCAAATCCTCATCCAAGACTTGGTAGATTACATCTTTCTAAACCAGTCCTACTTGAATGTGTAAGACTATCAATCCCTGTGAAGATCATTCTTCATCATCATATGTTTTTGTTGTGATCTTTTTCTTTGAGTCTATTGTATTTTCAAAAAATCCTAGAGCACAAACAAGCATTTAAAGTACATATATTCAGGCTGGCTCCTCCATCTATTAGGACATGTTTGACACAATGTTTATGAATTAGGACTTCAATATTGAGAGGGGCATTATGGGGATGAGAAATAGATTCATCGTCATTTTTTGAAAAAGATAAGTAATGAGGTACCATCAAATGTCCCACCATGGCCTCAAATTTACAAACTTCCAGATTTGTTGGTACTGTTGTGTCCACTAGAGCTTTTTACAAAATCTCTTTGTGGGAAAGTGAAATCTTGAGTAGTTCTAATATAGATATTTGTGCGGGGATATTTTGTAATTGGTCTATTATGTTATATTGATTGGATGAGGAAACATGTGTTTTAGATGAGCTTCCTTTGAGTACATATTGGGCCTATGCTCTCGTGGTCACATTTACTAGCATGTTGTCTTATTTACCATTGATTTTAATGACATTGAATTAAGTATCAGTTGTAGCTATGTCTTGTTTGATATCATTAATCTGATTTTCAACTGTAATGATGTCTTGTTAATGTTCAATTGGAATGTCATTAATTGGATTGTTGGTTGCAATAATGTCTTAGTTGTCATTGGTTTCAATGTTATTCATTTGATTTTCCACTGCTGAGATATCAAGGATGATAGTATCATGGACATAGTTTACATTCTTCCCCTTGCTTTTTGTTGTAGAGGACTCCCCTTTTTCATAGTTCAGTAAGGGATTTTTGAATGCTCTGTGATCAACATTTGTTTGGGGTATGAATTTGTTATCTATTAAGTCTTGTATCATGTGTTCCAATTGCATGCAACTATTTGTTTAATGACCTTCGCACCAATGAAATTCACAGTAATAAGCATCATTCCACCCTGATGGTTTTATTTTTGGTTCCAAGCCTTAGGTGTCAGGTAGTGTTATAAGCTTATTTGCAAGAAGTTCTCTTTGTGCAGCTTCATGTGATTGACCCAAAGGTGCAAATTTAATATGGTTTGATTGTGTTTGATAGGGTGGAGGTTTAGATGTGGTATTACTTTGATTGTGTCTATTTTGATTGTTGTGTTGGTTAACATTTTGATTAGTGTCTTGATTGGTGTTTTGACCAACCTTGGTTGTGGTTCTTGATAGATTAAAGACTAGTTTGGCTTTATGTGTTTCAGGGGCACCATCATTGGAATTATTGTTTCTTGTCCAAAATTTTGATTTCTCATTGTTATTATGATGATTGAAAGAGCTAGCATTGTTTGATCCTTCATTGTGAATTTTCAATACCCCTCTTTTGACTAGAGCTTCTTCAATTTTGACACTATTTTCAATCATCTTCTCAAACTAGGGGGCATTGCAATTGTAACCTATAGCTCATTTCGTTGTTGAGGTTATCAATAAAAAAATTCATCTTTTCTTGTTCGGGTATAGGATGAGTGTATCAAGTAAATAAGCTTCTCCATCTTTGTAAGAATATGAGAAAGTATTATCCTTGTTTTTGTTTGGTATTACAAAGATTCTTCATGGTTATCTCATGTGAAATGTTATATGAATATTGAGTGATAAATTTTTTCACAAGTTCTTCAAAGGATCTT
The DNA here is from genome assembly GCA_007258455.2 of Sequoia sempervirens. Taxonomy (NCBI): domain Eukaryota; kingdom Viridiplantae; phylum Streptophyta; class Pinopsida; order Cupressales; family Cupressaceae; genus Sequoia; species Sequoia sempervirens. The sequence goes on from VDFB02047230.1 coordinate 537,689,922, forward strand.
ATGCCTAGCTATAGTTTTGATAGCCATTCCATAGAATGGGCTCCCAAGTTTCAAGGAAAAAGTCTCATCAAGTAGGTTTCTTCTTGAGAAAACTCAAGACTCATGGTTCAAAATTCCCTCACATGGTTTGTGGGGTCATATTTTCCATTATATTTGTCATACTTTGGGAGATCACAATTCAGTGGGAATGGTAACATGTTCAAATTCCTATCAAATGGGTAGGGACAAATATCTTGCAACAAATATCTTTGTAGTCCCTTTTTGCATGTCTTGTAATTGTTGTTGAAGGTTCTTCATTTGATTTTTTAAGGCAATAATTTGATCTGTATTTGGTTTTTCAATTTCAGATTTCTTTGATGTTTCAATTTCAGTTTTCTTTGGCATTTCATTCAATTTGTTGACATTGAAATAACTTGGTAATTTGACCCCTTGGTTTGCTAACATTAGAAGATATTTTTCTGCATCCTTTTCAAATATTCTCTATAGGAATTTGTGAAATTTGGGATCTTGGATTGCTTATTCTATTTCTTCCTCTGTTATTTCTTCTATTTCATTTTGGTAGATTTTGTGGAAAGGGTTTTCTTTTGGTTCACCCATGATGTTTTGAGATTCAAGTTCCTTATCCTTAAGTTTTTTCTTTTGGGATCTTGTTAAAATGGGCATGCAAGTGATGAAGGTTTGCTAAATTTTGATTGTTGTTTAGGAGTGCCAAAGATATACCTAGGTCAAATAGAATGATGAATTATGTTGATGGGACTAAGGTAATGAAATTTGATGTAAAATGTGTTGTTTTTGGATGAAAGATGACAAATCCTGATGGTGAAACTCAACTTGATGATCAAATTTAGGTTTGATTATGGTTGGGCACTTTTAGATGTTTGATCAAAGTTTAGGTAAAGGATTTCACTTGTAAATGCTAATTTTTCCAAGTTTAAAACAATGTTGGGATAAGGAATGAACTTCTCTATGGAAAAGATCCCTAAATCTGTGTTCAGAATGTCGAATATGGGGTCAAACTTAGCTTTCTAGCTATAAATCTGGTGGATGCACTGTAAGAGTCAATGTATGCACTAAAAGGTAGATGTGTTATAGAATGGATTGTATGCTCTATAGAATGGCCTGGATGCACTGTAGGATTGATTGGATGTGCTATAGAATAGCTTGAATGCACCAAATTATTGGATGGATGCGCTACAATAATGGGTGAATGCACTACAAAATGCATTGGATGCACTGGTATGTATGGTGAATTTGTTATAACAATAGATGGATGAGTTGACATATATATTGTATGTGCTATAACAATAGATGGATACACCAGGGAATGGTGTAAAAGCACTAGAAGAAGAAATGGATGCTCTGAATTGGAAAAAAAAACACAGTTTCTTGCAAGTTTGTTTGATTTTTCTGATTAAAATCAAGTTTTTCACTTCTAGTGTGTGATGTTTTGTTTGAAGTTTGTTTAAAAACACATTGGTAAAACACATCAAACATGTACAATCCTAAGGCTATGTAGGAAAATATTTACTGGATTCCCAGTTGGATTTTACTCCAACTGCGCCTACTTTTAGTAGATGATTAGAAGCTTGACCACACTGGCTCTCCTCTACAACACTCACTTCTTGGGTCAGCCAAGCTTCAATACCCATGAATATCCCATGGAATACTTCTCATCTCTACTAAAAGCCACAAAAATGTGGGATGGCTTCAAAGGTTTGACCTTCTACACCAGTAAATAGAAAAGGATTTTGGCATGCTATAACAAAGGGTTCTAGAATAGTCATTTCATTCATGGGGGATCATCCATATGACAAGAGACCATTGGTTCCATTCTTTTTAGAACAATCCTCGTGATACTTGAACTTTTCTCAAGTACCCACACTTATATACTGGCTGGAAGTCACTTGGGTTTAGCGTGTTTTTGGTTGGGTCGTTCCCTTGTGTGATTACTTTTTCCCACAAGGAAGGCTCTCTAAGGATAAAACTCTAGATTCCTAATTATTATTAGTGTTCTTTCCCTCCTAATTAATCTAGATTCCTAAATTAACCAAAAGGAAATAAATCAACTCTAGCCCCTGCACCAAATTATTAGTAGTTTTCAAAATATGTTCTTTGACAATGTTCAAGGGTTTCAGTAGAGTCTCTAATAGCATTTATGAAACCTGCACAGTAGAAAGACATTCATTAATTTTCAAAATTTAGAAAATTTTGCAATGAAAATTAAATGTGCCATTACAGTAATTTAATGTGCTAAAAAGGTAGATGCACCTGAGAATGCAGTGAATGTGCTATAGAAAATAGTGAATGTGCTAAAGAAATTATTAGATGCGCTACAAAAATTAATGAATGTGCTATAAAATTCCCCTGATGCACCAATGGATGGCTTGGATGTGCCAAAATAACTCGTGGTTGTGCCGTAACAATCAGTGCATGCACTAAAAAATGTTTTGGGTACAATAGAAGAATTAGCAGTTGTGCTAGAAGAATTTGTGTCTGAACCTGTAAGCACACTTTCCAAAAAATGTTAAAATAATAGGGGTTAGGCCCTACGAAGAATTAAACACACAATCAATGCAACGTGTTATATTAAGGAAATCAAATTTAACTATACAATTGATAAAGTGATTCCTCAAAGTCGTTCCATCGTCCTATATTCTTAAGGATCATGTATTAGTGCTCTCAGATTTTAGGTATGTACTAGGCTACTGGGATAGCAACTTAAGAAATGAGAATCCATTAAAATGAAATGCAAGAAACTATACATACATCTACATGATTGATGAATTTTATGAATGATATGCTAAATGATGTGTTGAATGATATGATGTTGTATACAAATTGATGATAAATAATGCAATGATAAAATGCTAAGCTAATGGATATACTAGGGAAATGTTGTAATGCTAATGTAACAATTAAGTTCCTAGAAATGAAATTTCCATTATAACATTAGTTGAAATCAAATGCTAAATTCTAAGATAGAAAGAAAATGCTAAGCTCACTAATGTTGAAAGTATTTCTGCAGAGTAAATTTATGCTATGCTCTCTATATGAAAAGTTGTAAATGAGCCTCTATTTATAGATTTCACCAAGGCATCAAGTGATGTGGCAGTAATGGACGATCAAGATTCAATCTGGAGAGATCAACGGTAAGAAGCGAAGAGGTTAGAGAGAATCATGGATGTTGTTCCCTTTAATAAAACAAGCTTGCCAAGTGTAGAAGGGAATAAATGGAAAGGAGGAGTCATGTGTCTCTAAGGTTGTTAAAATATTTGAGGATAAATTCCCATTTAGAAATTAGAAATAATTAATTTCATGTGACACATGGTGAGGTGGAAGGAGGATAGAAAAATATGGAGAAATGTGACTAAATTCCAATTTTAAAACTCAAATATAGTTGGAGGGAATTAATCAAATAAAACAAATAAGTTAAATTTCTTTATTTAATTAAATCATGAAGAAATTGCTTTAGATAGGAAGAATTAAGAAATACAAACTGTATAAATAAATTTTGCAATTTATTTATAAGTAGAGGAAATAAAGATTTTATTAATTAAATAACTAGTATTTAATTATTTTTCTCCAGACCAATTTTAGATGTATACAAGTTAAATTCAACAAATTTAGCTATTAATCAAATAATTAAATTTATTGGATTAATTCACCCTTCTTCTAACTAATTTCGTCACATTTAATTAAATCAAATCATTTAATTAAATCCCCATAATACTCTCATTTGATTAAGTAAATGAAATCAAATGTTACAATCTCCTAATTCATTACAATTAACTAATTCTAGACTAATTAAATCAGCTTTCTAATCATCATTAATCATTCCTCCAACTTTTAACTCCTGGAGAGTTAAATCAACCCATGGTCAACTAACCAAGTTGCACATGAAAATAATTTCTATTAATTATTTAATTCCTCTACTTTTCCTCACCAAGGAATATTCCTCTCAACAACCTCTCATTCAATTTCCCTCCAAAGGTTTTCAAAAACCTATCACATCCCCTTACATTTGCAATAAATTATCTTACATCCTCTCAAATCTCAACCAATTTCATTCAATTCCTCTTACAACCTTTCAACTCCTCAACCAAATTCATTTATTTCTCTTTCATCCTCCTCCACTCACAAATTTCCCAAAATGCGCTCTGCCTTCCTACAATAGAATTGTGACACTTGGCACATTCTCATTGGCTCCCATTTTATCCCACATTCATCAAATCTTCTCATTCATCAACCCTTGGCTTCTATAAATAGAGGCATCCTTTTCATAATATGGATCTGTAACTTTGAGCATTATCAATATATGAATTTTAGTTCATAGCAATCACCATCTTCATGTCATTTTGAGTTCATTTCCATCACTTAAGCATCATTTTTCACACTTGGATCATCAATCTTATCAATTGGAATTGGGAAAGGGCTTCCTTTTCACTTAGTTAACTTAGTTGATTACTTTCCTTTTTGGTTAACTTAGTTGATTAAATGCCTTTTTGGTTGGTTTATTTCAAGTTAACTTAGTTGGTTATCAATTGCAAAGGAGCACCTCTCCCCCTATGGGATTGAGGTTTGGTTAACTTAGTTGGTTTATTTCAAGTTTTCATCATGTTTTTATCTTTGTTCTTCCAAGAATTTCATAGGGAACACTAGATTGAGCTTTCTAACATGTTTGACAAGTGTTTGTTGATCTGATGTTATCATGTGCAAGTTTGGTGTTCACACTAGCAATCAATGACTAGGGGTGAAACTCACTACATCAAACATTGTGATCAATGTCAAAGAATGGGAAAACCTACACTTTCTACAAAAATGCCACTTCAAACACAGGTTTCCTTGGAACCATTTGAGAATTGGGGAATTGATTTTTTTGGACGCATAGAGCCACCGTCAAAAGAAAATAATTGCATCCTTGTATGTACTGATTATGTTACTAAATGGGTGGAGGTCAAAGCATTACGAACTACTAAAGAAGAAAGAGTTGTAGATTTCTTGTACAAAATCATCCTACAAAGATATGGAGTTCCTAGAACACTTGTATTAGATCAAGGGCCACAATTTACGTCTTTAATGCTTGAGGCATTTCTTGAAAGATATAGAGTTCAACATAGAAAGTCATCACCATACCATCCTTAAGCAAATGGGTAGGTAGAAGTGACTAATAGAGAATCAAAGAATATACCCACAAAAAAAGTTTCTTCTCAAAAGAGTGGTTGGTGTGATAGATTGACAGAAGTTTTTTGGGCATAAAATGAAACTTGGAAAACAAACATAGGATTTTATCCATATGAATTAGTTTATGGAAAGACACCTATTCTTCCTATAGAATTTGAACTTGAGACACTTTGAACAACTTTAAAAGTGGGTATAGATTTGATTGAAGCATAGAAAAGTAAAGTGTTGCAATTGAATAGTTTAGATGAAATGAGGATGGAAGCCTTACATCAAATAGAGATCATTAAAAATTAAAGGAAACAATGGCATGACAATAATATTCAAAGTAAACAATTTACTATAGGAGATTGGGAATACTATTTCATTCACGGTTTCAAGAATTCAAAGGGAAATTGCATACTAGATGGCTTGGACCATATGAAATTAAGGAAGTTTTTGATAATGGAGCTTTCCAGTTAATACCTATTGATGGAGAAAGGAGGACAATGCTAGTAAATGGAAATAGGCTTAGGATTTATCATAAAACAACATCAAAAGAAGAATATACAACTAAAATTCAATCAAGGATAGAAAATTTTACTAAGGAAGATTTCTCTTATTTAGGTGAAGTGTCTTTTTCTTAATATTATTCAGTTTCCATGAATAAAGAAGGTAAATTGAAAATTAGAAATGGTGGTTTACCTTCCAAAAAATGATCAAATAATAATAATAATTTCATAACCTTCTTGTCTCTTATAGGTATAGATTTGGATAGATTCTGATAGCTCCTCATAGAACCAAAAATATCTTGATAGCTCATGATTGAATTGGAAATCAATTCTTTGATGAAACCTTGGTTTAAGTTCAAGTTAATTCAACTCTTGATAGCTAGTAATTACTCTTAATCAATTGTTCTTGATAGTTAAAGATATTAAAGAGGAAAAATTACAATTTCCCTAGTTTAATAATGATTAGTTGATAGTTGATGTGATACATGACATCCAGGAGTAGGAAGAAGAATTAACACATTGTTGAAGCTTTCAGCTTCATTATTTTTGCTAACTTGTTTGTTGAATTTGCAAGTATAGGTTCATTTAATATTTTAGATTTTCATGATTTAATATTATAGCATGTGGAAGAATTGGGCTCCCACAAGGGTTGAGCTCAGTGTGTTATACTTATTAACTGTGATTGAGTACATAATGCAATCTGAGGAAATCTTACATATTTTTATCCTTTCTAGAAAAAATGAAGATTGCTCCAACAAACTCAACCGTCAAATATGTCACCAATCAAATCAATGTCATTTCACACCAAATAGGGTAAGTTTTTATATGATGCATTTATTTTTTGAAAGTTTAAACACATTAATTATGTATCATAGAGTTCTTTAAAAGGTCATGTAATTTAGTTAAAACCCAAGTTTAATTTATTAATCAACTAGATTGTGAGGTGACATCAGTTTTCAAGTAATGATTCTGAAGTGATGTTTAAAACAAAAAGTTAATTGTACAACAAGATCGGTTGCCACCTTTCATCAACAAGTTTTAAAACAATTTTGGGTGGTGAGAAATTTCAACCATGCAAAGTGTACTCTGGTTTAAACTGAACATAATGGCAAGTAAATGAAATTTAATGTCGAGAAAAATCTATGAGCTATTTTAAATTCATTAATAAAAGAGAAAAGATCCATTGTCATTTCTAAGATATCATTTTTCTGCATTCTCTCCTAGCTAAATATTGTTCTTGAATTTCTCAAATTCTTAGTTAGTAAAAATGGGCTATGAAAGAATGGTTGACCTAAAGGAAGCCATCATTGATAGTGAAAATAGAAGGTGTAGTTAGACCTTATACTCAAGTATGAAGGGTATGAATGGGACATAATTCAAGAATTTGTAAGGAATTTCCACCTCAGCTTCACTGTTATGAGAGGAGAAGCAATTGAAGTATCCATAACTATTATAAGTGCATTATATGGAATTCCAACTAAGAGTGAAAGTGTGAAAAGAGGTCAACATGACTTAAAAGAGATTCTTGAAATGTTTCATGTTGACCTAGAACCTTTTCCTATATTTCAAATTTACAAGGGGAAAAACAAGGGTATTGAGAGAGGAAGTCTTCAAGAGCCCTGGTCTTCAATTGTTCACTGCTTGATGAAATATTTTACCTGCAAGGACTAGTATGCTTTGGTTTTGGGACTAGCTCTATAGTTTTTGATTCATGTTCACCATGGGAAAGCTAAACTAGAGGTAAGGGTAAATTTACCTGCATTCTTGTTTTCACAAATCAATGACATGGCAATGAGGTGTAAAGAGAAAGAAAGTAGGATTACGCATCACAGTTTAATGCACTTAATTGTTAAGCATCACTTCACACAAAACCCTAATGGTGAAGAAGAATGGAGGAAATTTTTGATGCACACTAAGCATAAAACTTCGGGGAAATATAAAACCCCCATAACTAGAACTCTAAAAATAGAGAAGGGTAAGAGCTCAAAGGAAATTAGGGAAAAATCTGTAGGAAGGCCTAGAAAACAAGACCCTGAGGAAATAGCACCTTCCAAGAAAAGGAAAGAAAAGGAGATAAGAACCTCACAAGAGACTAAAAATTAAAATGAAATCCCTAAAAGGGAAAAGGGAACTAGAAAGAAGGAAAATTTGAAAAAGAGAAAACAAGCTGAAAAATTAGAAAATTTTGAGGAAGAAAAGAAATTAAAAAGAGGAAGGAAGAGAAAAATTCACAAATCTCCTGGACTATAATTCAAGTTGAAGAATCTGAGGTAGATGAGGCCAAAAAGAGGAAGGAGGTTCTCAATCACCAAAGAACAACTTCCCAGGGTTATTCTCTAGTTCCCCTGTTAAGGAAACATTTATTCCAAGCCATATTGTTCTCAATAAACAAAGAACAACTCCCCTTATGAATGACTCTACATTCTCTAGCTCTATGACCAAACTAATTATATGTATAATAATATCCATGAAAATATGAAGAATACCTATTCATAGTATTTACTTGAGTTGGAGGGGTCGGTCTTCTTTGTCTTGGCCTCCTTGAATTACATACTCTTGTAAAACCATCAACACCCATTCTTGTCATGTTTTGATTTTTCTTGTCTACAACTACTTTCTCTACTTCAACCAATTTATTCATCTTAGTAGACTTCCTCTCTTCTCCAATAATTCCTTCCTCACATGGTTTCTCACCACATGAACTTGAATTTTCTTCTGCTATGAATCTTTAATAAAATTTTGCAAACTCATTGATAAAGAAACTCTTTCCTTTCTCTAGCTGTAAACCTGATTTCTCCTTGTTGGAGGGCTTATGAATACTCAATAGCTCATCCAAAAAATTTGATAAATTTTTTAGCTCTAGTCCTTTTTCAACTTGTTCTTTAGCTTTCTCTAACTCCTTTCTTAAGGCTACTACTTCTTCCTCAAGCTTCATGCATTTTTCCATCTCATATCCTACTTTGGATTTCATCACTTATTCCATTATTTTGGCTTCCTCTACTTAAAGTTTCTAACATACTACCAACTGATTAGATTCCTCAAGCTCTTTAGTTAGCTTCTTATTCCCCTTTTTCAGTCCTTCAACTTCATCTCTCATAATTTCAAGATCTTCTAAGGCACAAATAATTTCTCCCTCTAGATCTATTTTAGCTTCTTCTTCACCAAGATGCTTACCCATACCGTGCTTCTTCTTCACTGAGTCTTCAGCCATGAGGATAAATTCTTCATTTTCTTCTTCCATTATAGCAACATGATCAAAATAATCATCTAAACTATCATTAGCATCAAATGAGTTTCTTCCTTCTTGAATATAGAAGCTCTTCTTTTTCTTTCCAAAAATCTTCTTTTTAGGATAATAGGTTTTCTTCATCTTACAATTTTCTTCTTGTTCATGATTATATTTCTTATAGGGGCATTTAGAAGTGAAATACCCTACTTTACCACAATAAAAGAGCTTGAAAGTTAACTTACCTTTGCACTTGCCAAATCCTCTTCTAAGTCTCCTGATGAAATTTGTCTCTTCTTCATCAATCTCATTATGCCCAGATGTGGTGGTTTTAGATTTGTCTTTCTTAGGTGCTTCATCCTTCACTTTGTTAGCAACCTTGAAGGTAGCTTATTTTATAGATGGTTCTTCATCTCCCATCCTCATCTCATATGCAATGAATATATAATGGAACTCATTAAGAGTAAGTTTATATATTTCTCTTCCTTCCTCTATTGTAGAGATTTTAGGGTCATATCCTTTTGTCATTGACCTTAGGAATTTAAGTACAATGAAATATTCATTTAAATATTCTCCATATCCTTTAATAGAGTTTACTATATCATTAACTCTCAAGATATAGTCTACAATCTTCTCTTCCTTTGTCATTTTTAGACTTTCAAAATCTGGCTTTCAATATTTGAAGCTTTTCTTGTTTTACCTTGTCATATCCTTCATGTATCTTTTTTAATGTATCCAAGGTATCATGTGTTGTATTACAATACATAAATTTTCCATGCAGAGATCTAGAAAAATTGTTCATAATAGAAAACCGTGCTTTTTTATTGTTCTCAAAATTGTTTCTAGCTGTAGCATCAGTAGGAGGTGTGGTCAATGGTGAGTATCTAGTCACAACTAACATCTATACTTGAAAATCTAAAGATCCCAAATATCCTGTCATCAATGAGATCAAATAGACATAATATGTTCCATCGAACCAAGGTGGCTTATTTTTAGAATAACCTTCTTGATTGGCCATTTGTGTTCACAAGTCCAAAGATCTACTTGAGCTGATTAAGCTTCTCCTAGCGAACATTGCTCTAATAGCAATTGTTAGAACACAACAATCTACTGAGAGGTAAGGGTGAATCAATAGATATTTAAAATTTTAACCCTTCAATGGTTAGACCAAACTAGTTCTTTAAACACTTAATGTGCATATTGAAATGTGAAATACAAAAATTTAAATAAGCACATAGTCTAACAACTCATAACATAATATGTTTTTGGAAAACCCAAGATGGGAAAAACCGTGGTGAGAAAATGTTGCTAGGAGCTACTATCCTAATCCATCCTCACTAATAAACCTTTTGTTACAAATTTTAAGGGCACCAACTCTAAGGAGACACCAATCACCTAATATGAGCATCAACTCAATTATATGATGACCCGAACCTATTATATTTATACTATAAAATATTATTACAATTTATTCTTAAGTAACTAAAATCAATGTTATAGATTACTCTACAATTGTTCAAATATATGTTATTGTGACAACAACTCACTCCTCTACTCTACACCCCTCTATTTTGATCTGTTCTTCTCTACTTCTTTCAGTGCATTTTATGTCCACCTTAATGCACACTCACACCTTCTACAACTCTCACTTTTCTTTTCAGTGTATTCTTTATCTACCACAAGAGCCCAACTCACCTTCTACACTATGCACTATCTACTCTACACCCCTTTTACACAATCACACACATTGATAATATTCTCATTATCAATTGTGTAGTTACTAGCCGATGATGATTGAATCAGTATTCTCTTCCATAATTAGATCTTTTGTTATGGTTTTAGGATATCTTCAACACTACCATACTCCTGTATTGAGCTACAAAACATTAATTTGTAAAGCAAAGAATTTTCCTTCACTCTCTCTTTGTCAAACCTTAGGATCAGATATGCATTTAGTGAATCCTTCTGAATATTCAATTTGATCTCAATCCAAACCTCTGTAGTCATCTGTGCTATTGCTCTAAACATCAAATCTAAATTACATTTGTCATTGATGTAGGTAGAACATTTAATTCTCACCTCTATTTTGGTTTATAGGTGAAACCTTATTTACATGGGCTTAGCCAATTTTGATCTTCACGTTCAAATCTAGTCATTGATTCTATCTCTACATGCAATGATCCATGTTTCTCCATTCATCTTGACAACATTAAATCACCACTATCAGATTGCTCATCTTTAAATATCTATCCTCAATCTTACAACTTTATGATCATCGCGCATCGTTACATCGAAGGGACTTATAAATTACTCACTCCAAAATCTCCCTTTTCTTCAATAAGCTACCTCTGGCCTACATTTCCACACCATTTCCACACAATTCACAACAAGGATGTGAATTTTCCAACCAAGCAATTTCTAGTTGCCAACTATTTTCGCACATCACCATACTCTATCATCACCTTTAACAAGTCCCACATGGTCGGAATGATGGAGGGACACAATAACAAGTTTCACCGACAAACATTTTTTAGCCTGATGATGCAAATCTTCATCTTAATGTCGAGGAGACACCAAAACTACATACTCCAAAAATGTTTTGTCTCTTCGATGTACTACACCATTCTTCATATCTCGCCATCGCTATGTCAAAGTGACATAAATAAATGTTTCTCTAAAATCTAACTATCACTTCGATGGCACTTTAACATTTCTTTGAAGGGAATGTAAACCATCTCCTCTCGACATTGTGTTCTCCCTTTGAACAACTATAATGGATCTCCATTGTTGCCACATGTTCTAATTTTTGGTATATCGAAGGGACACTATCATAGCTCCTACCGACATCTTTCTATTACCTTGAACTATTTTGTCCTTTGCTAAATCTGCAAAATCTATGGATGTCTTGATTCCCCAAACATACCACTATATTGCCAAATCCATGCACTTATGGATTATATGAGCTTCACCATTTTTGTGAAATCCTTGTTCAAGAAGATTACTTGAAATCAACATTCATATCCTTCTTTCTTTTTTTAGAAGGGTAGGAGTTCTCTCATTCCTCTTTCCATATAATTGGAGTGCATTATAACTTTATACAAGTTAAAACACATAAGTCCAATGCACTCTTTCTCCTATCAAGTTTCGGCCATCATCCATACCCTTTTCAATTTACCTCCTTTCACATTTATCACAAACCACAACTCATACCTATGAAAATACAAAGTGTGAGACACCATATTTGCATTGATCTTGTTAGATGTCGAGGTTTGCCCTTCCATCTTGCCAACTTCATACCCCATGGTAAGTTGTATTCCTAAAGTCCAAAGTCTAAAATACTTTGTAATTAGTGGATTTAACGTCATCCTTCTGAGGGGACTTTATAAGAGGTATGACCAAGGCTCGCGACCCGAACTTCTGCAACCTCTTGAACACTTGTATAACACAGTTTAAACCTTTGAGAACAATGAAATTTTTACATTAATTCCAACACCCTCCCTTATTATATTAGGTCCATTCCACCTCTAATCCTTACTTCATCATGCCATCAATCTCCCTTGCATGATTTCCCCTTTTGACATCAATAACAACAATATTCCAACAACAGTTTCCTAAATCTTACATAGCAACTACATTCAAAATCAATTTTAAACTCTATTTTTTTGTGAATGTATGTTGAGCTTAATTATAAAATTTTCTCATGCTTAAGTATGATGTTACCATGGATATTAACCATATCTTTAAGGTATTTCATCTATTAAGTATTTAAAGGAGAATTTATCTATTAATTTACAATGTATATGATAATTGGCACAAAAATACATCTAAAGATACATTGTAGGGATCACCCTCTCAGGTTTTGTAGAGCCCAAAGTGAAAAGGTAAAGCCTAGAAAACTTTCATCTATTCGTTGGCCAATCCTCAAAGTTATTGACAATTGAAATTGGAAAATTCATATATAACTAATGAGATAAAGTTTGGTTCATTAAAAATAACTAGCACATACCAAAAGAACAACATATGTAGATGAAGAACATGTTGAATCCCCTAATTCACTTCAGATACTATAGAAAGGTGAGTCATTGGAAATGAGGAGAGACTTGATACATGAAGTGACTTAGGAACCACTGCAAAGGAATATTTTATTTATAACCAAATGTAAATCCAAAGGAAAGGTATATAAAACTATTATTGATAGTGGTTGCATAGATAACCTAGTTTTAGAGGAGATGGTGACCAAATTGAACATGAAGAGATTGAAACATCCAAATTCCTATAGGATATCATGGATTCAAGATGAACATAAGATATTGGTGAATGAGCAATGTTTAGTGAAAATTCATATTGGATCATATAGGGATGAAGTTTTTTGTGATATTATGTTGATGGATGCTTGTCATTTACTACAATGAATACCATGGCAATATGATAAGAAAACAATTCATGATGGAGGAAGGAATAATTATACTATGAATTTAAATGGAAAAATAATCAAGTTGTTACCTTTGGAAGAAGAGGACAAGAGTGAAGTTTGTAGCACTACCAAACTATGTTTGGTACATGGAAGGAAATTTATGGATGGATTGAGGTATGAGAATATGTGTATTGCATTGATTCCAAAGAAGGGTAGTAAGCCATAGATTGGAGACCCTACCACAAAGAGTGAGGAGGTAGAAAAATTACTAAAATAATATGATGACATCATGTCAGAGAATATACCATATGGATTACTACTAGTCCAGAGTATTAGTCATCACATAGATCTAATAAATGGAGCATGTTTTCCAAACAAGGTAGTACATAGAATGAAATTGACAGAGATTGTAGAGTTGAACTATAAAATATAAGATATGTTGAAGAAAGGATTGATAAGAGAAATTTTAAGCCCATGTGTGGTACTTGTACTTACACCATAAAAAGATGGAGTGGAGAATGTGTACAAATTCAAGAGAAATCAATAGGATAATTGTCAAGTATAGATTCCTATTGCCAAGGATGGATGCCATTATGGACTATTTGAGTAGTATTAAATCAAAATCAAAGAAGGAAACAAGTAGATTACTACATTTAAGAAAAATGAAGGATTTTATAAGTAGTTAGTGATGCCTTTTGTATTGAACAATGCACCGAGCACTTTCATGAGATTGATGAATGAGGTACTAAATAAATTCTTGGGTAATTTTATCATTGTTTATTTGAATGATACTTTGATTTTCATTAAGACTACAAAAGTGTTGAAAGGCATAGGAGAATTGAGAGGGGGTGAATTAGTTGTCACCAAACTCAAGCACAAAGCTTCACACACTTATCAACTTCACAACTACTCAATTTTTTTATTAAGTATGACCATGAAATGCAAACAACGAAAAGAAAAATAAACACAATGAACACTAGATTTTATGTGGAAAACCCAATAAGGGAAAAACCATGGTGAGGATTAGCTCACAATATAATGTAATTACAAAATCAAATGCAAAGAGGCTCACTACCAAGGGCTCACTACCCAAAAGGACTCACTGTCTGAATACAAAGACACACTACCTATAGATAGGAATCACTATCCAAAAGGAGGCTCATTGCCTACCGATACAAAAGATAAGAAAAAGATCCACCACACCAAATTACACACATCCGTAGCCTTGATCAGGAGATTGCATAAACCATCAGCTCAGTGTTTTTAGGAATCTAACACATTAAAGTATTGTTTCCTCAATAAAATTTCACACAAATCTCCTTCTCTCTCTTGTGGCTTACTTCATTTATTTGTATAAGTTAATCCTTTGCATCTTGACTTGCATTTATACCAACTTCAACGTTAGAAACTTTCTCCAAGGTCGACTATACACGCTTCATTTTTACAAATTCAAATTAGGTTGGAAACTCAAAATTCCCATGGTGGAAAGGAATGAGAGGAGAACACACCAATACATAACTACAACCCAAAAAAATGTCTTGGATTAATCACATTCTTCCTTAATTAAAACTTATCCTTTGTATGATGTGTAAAAACTAGGTCTTTTAAACCTAGTGAAAACACAAATGAACTTTGAAGTTCACACTTCCATACCAAGATGATAACATGTGGGTCACATGATATGTTTCACCACACACAAAAACACATCTAGGATACCATTAAATTCATCCACATCATCTGAAACAAACTTCAAGCTCATAACACTTCCTGCTAGTCTAACCAGAGTGTATAGAAACACATAGAAGCTCTGGAACTCATATGTCAGAGCACCAAACCATGAAAAACTTTTCCATAATACAGATAACCTTAGAAAACCTTCTACTAGATCCACAAGACTATAAAAATCTTAGCAAATAATTGCGGAGTAGAAACATTTCTCCCACTTCATAGACAAATAATTTTGCCAAAGTGGTTCACACACTAGTGAACAAAACTTACACTTTCCATCAATCCAAAAGCTTCCATCCAAGAGATATCACCATCAAATGCTGATAAAAAAAACTTCAGATCCACACAAGCATAGAATCAACATAGAAGAAATGCAAAGCGCAAATCAAAGCACATTCTAAACACACACATAACTCAGTCTTCACTATTTATTAATTTTCTCAAAAAAATCATAAGGATAGCTCCATGTACTCACAACATCTCAACAAAATCTCAACTATACATGCACAACCTGCAACAACCTGACAATACCACCAAACTTACTCATACTTGCAATAATCTCCCCCTTTTTTATTGATGGCAACACATGATGTGAAAAACCATCAAAGACAGCAATATTCATTCTTTTAGCTTCTTTTTCTCTCTCCATTTTATTATTTTTCAAATGACTCTCTCTCCCCCTTTAACATCAATGGAAAAGACCAAAAATCTTCTAATCACTTCCCCTTAATAGTACACCCACACAACTCATACTGCAACAATAAAACTTTCAACCCCCCCTACAAAGTAGACCCATCCGTCAGTCCAAATAAATGAAGAATCTGGAAATCCACTGGATTGATGCACCTCCATGTGCACCTAATTTAAATAAGGGGGGCCAATGACCCCCAACTTCTCCTTTAGATACTCTAAAGTATCCTTTGAAAGAGCCTTAGTAAATATGTTAGCTATCTAATCCTTTGTAGACACATACTCCAACCTGACATAATTCTCGAACACTTTTTCTCTCAAGAAATGGTATCTTATAGATATATGCTTTGTTCTTGAATGCATTACTAGATTCTTTGAAATGTTTATAGCACTTGTATTATCAAATAAGATAGGAATAGGCTCATCACATATCACCCCTATGTATTTCCATGTTTTCTTCATCCACACAACCTATGTATAACAAGATGCTACTGCAATATACTCATCTTCTATAGTGGATAAAGAAATTGAATCATATTTCTTACTTATCCATGAAACCAATTTTCCACAAAGAAAGAATGCTCCACCACTTGTACTCTTCTGGTAATCTACACAATCAGCCCAATCTACATCAGTGAAAGCACTCAAGGTGAAAATAGTATCCTTAGGATACCACAAGCCATAATCTGGTGTGCCTCTGAGATATTTGAATATCATCTTCATAGTTGTAACACGTGCTTATTTAGGTTTTACTTGAAATATGGCAACTAAGCATACCGCATGCATGATGTCTAGTCTAGTAGCAGTAAGATACAACAATCCACCAACCATAGATCTGTATAAGCTATGATCAACTTTAGGAGATTCATCATTCTTACTCAGTTTGCATCCACTCACCATAGGAGTACATACCATTTTGGATTCATCCATTCCAAACTTCTTCAACAATTAAATGACATACTTTGACTATGAAATGAATATCCCCTTATTAGTTTGATTTACTTGTATTCCAAGGAAGAAATTCAACTCACCAATCATAGACATTTCAACCTTTTTTGCATCTCTTCTGCAAATCTTTTGCACATACCTTCATTACCTCCAAAGATGATATCATCAACATACACAACTACTATTAACATTTGGTTACCTTCGACCTTGAAGTAAAGATTGTTGTTAGCAAAGCCTTTGTTGAATCCTTGCTATGTTAGTTATCTATCCAATCTTGTGTGCCATGCTCCTGGGGCTTGTTTAAGTCCATACAATTCCTTTTTCAATTTGTAGACCATATCTTATTTATCTAATAATTGAAATCCCTTTGGTTGTTCCATGTATACTTCTTCTAGTTCTCCATTCAAAAATATAGACTTGACATCCATCTGATATACTTTGAAGTCTTTATGAGTAGAAAATTCCAAGAACATCTGAATGGTTTCCATTCTTTCCATAGGTACAAATGTCTCCTCAAATTCTATGCCTTCAACCTTTGAATATCCTTTACATACAAGTCTTGCTTTATTTCTCACAACTTCACCATTCTCATTTAGCTATTCCTGAACACCCACTTAGTTCCAATCACATTCTTATTTACTGGTCTAGGAACCAGTTCCCATGTCTGATTCTTTTCTATTTGTTGCAACTCTTCTTTCATAGCTCTAACCCAGTTCTCATCTTTGCATGCTTCACTAATAGATTTAGGTTCTATCTTTGAAAGTAAACATAGATTTACCTCAGCTGCTACTTTACTTCGTGTCTTCACATGTTCAATCTTTTCTCCAATTATTTTTTCTTCGGGATGGTTTTTCTTTACATAGGAGTTTTAGGAGTATTTTTTGAGGTTTCTTCTTCTTCTTCACTCTATTCTTCTTCTTTCTCTTTGTTCTCTTCTAGTAAATTATTTCGTAGATAGGCTCATCCAATTCAATTTCACTTATCCCTACTGGTCTATGCACTTCTTCATCAACCTTCACATTTGTACTCTAAACATTTTTCCTCAATCTTTATTAAAGCATTTGTATGCTTTGCTACTAGTTGAATACCAGAGGAAAATACCTTCATTAGATCTAGCATCAAACTTTCCAAGGTTCTCATCATCTCTTTTAATGTAACATTTGCTTCCAAATACCTTAAAGTACTATACAGTAAGAATTTTACTAGTCCACAACTCATAAGGAGTCTTAGTGTTTTAACCTTTGATTTGAACTCAGTTATGAATGTAAACAACAGTGTGGCTATCCTCTCTCTAGTATACATCAGGTACATTTGATTCTTTCATCATAGTTCTAGCATCCTCCTGCACAGTCTAGTTCTTTCTCTTAACAACTCCATTCTACTAAGGAGTTCTAGGAGCAGAAAAGTGTTTATGCCATGCTCTTCAAAAAATGTATTAAATTCACTGGAAGTAAATTCTCCACCTCTACCAGACCTTAAGCATTGAATCATCAAGTTCACTTCATTCTCTACTATTTCCTTGAACACTTTGAATGTATCCAGAGCTAGAGTCTTCTCTCTAAGAAATGTAACCCATGTCAATCTTGAATAATCATCAATCAAAAGCATAAAGTACCTATCACCATTAAGGCTTCATGTTCTTGTAGGGCCACAAAGGTCAATATGAAACAATTCTAGCATTCTGGTAGTAGATAGCTCCTTTCCTTTAAAACTGCTTATTGTTTTCTTTCCTAACTAACAACTCTTGCACATAGTATTAGACTTTGTAATCTTAGGTAGGTCTCGAACAACCTCTCTTGAACTGATCCTGGTCAAGTTATCAAATTTTACATGTCCCATCCTCTAGTTCCATAGAAAACTCTCATTAACTTGAGATATAAGACACTGACCATCAACACCCTTAAGCTGATAGATGTTACCATATGTTATCTTCCTTGGAGAAACCACAGTTTTAGAACCTTTACTAATCTCACAAGTGTTATCCTATAACAAAAGCTTGAATACTTCACTACACATTTTACCAACACTTAAAATATTATGCCCTAACTCTTTAACATAATAGACATCATCAGTATTGTGTTTCCCATCAAAACTAATTGTTTCTTTCCCAACAATATTTTCTCTAGAATAATCTCCAAACATAGCTAAACCACCAATATACTTTTCAAGTTTAGTGAACTTACTTTTATCTCTGGTCATGTGATTAGAGTAGCCAATATCAATCACCCAATAGTCTTCATCTTTTCTAGCATGAAATGTAGTAACCAGAGTAATTTCCTTCTCATTCTTCTTACTCTCTGAATCACTTTCCCTTGCACATTTTCTAGGGTTAGAAGACACAAATTTATTCTCTAAATCTAGAATCAAGCATTCATCATCATTATCCTCAAAATCAAATTCATCATGAGAGATTCCAACATCTTCTTGAACATAATACAACTTCTTATACTTCTTATCCTTTCAGTCTTTATGATCCTTTTTCTTCTTATGTAAAACTTTATTTAGACATCTTGAAGCATAATGACCAATATTTCAACAATTGAAACATTTGAAAGGTAACATACCTTTGTACTTACCAGTACCTTTCTTCAACTTCCTTGTAAAATTTTCTTCCAATTCATTTGAACTATCATCATATGAATCATTTTATGTTTTTGTAGCTTTAAAGGCCGACTCTGCCTTCTCTTGTTTCTTTCCAAGCTTCCTCATCTCAAATGCAGTCAAGGTGTCAAATAACTGGTCTTTATTATATTTCTTAAGATAATACATTTCCTCAATAACTAAGACCTTATAACTATAACACTCTGGTAAGGTAATTAAAATCTTCTCTATTATATCTTCATTTGTCAAAGTGCCCCATTGATTCCTAACTTCATTTTGCTACAAGATCAACCCTCTAGAAATAGCTTGCAATATCTTTTCTTTCTTCCATTTTCAAATTTTCATATCTATGTTTTGTTGTTAGCTTCTTTGTCAATATTACTCTATCATTTCCTTCATAGAGATCTTCCAACTTTTTCCAAACTCCATAAGTAGTGCCCAAAGAAAAAACCTTTGTTCGCTCAATATTAGATAAAGCATTGTAAATGGCATACCTTGCTTTCTCATTTTCTTCATATGTAGAAATTTCATCATTAGTAGAGAGACCACTTGCTAGAGCAACATACTTTGTTTGAATAGCCTTCCAAGTCTTGTAACCAAGGGAGATTATCTAACCTATTATCTTCACTTTCTAGTCATTGTAGTCGGATCCATTGTACATAAAGATCACCAACTTATGTGTCATTGGATCTACTTTAAGTGGTTAATCTCTTCACCAAGGAACCAAAGCTCTGATACAAATTGTTGAAAGGTGCAGGCCAACTGAGAGGGGGGGTGAATCAGTTGTCACCAAATTCAAACACAAAACTTCACACACTTATCAACTTCACAACCACTCAATTTGTTATTAAGTATGAACATGAAATGGAAATAACAAAAAGATAAATCAACACAATGAACACCATATTTTATGTGGAAAACCAAATAAGTGAAAAACCATGGTGAGTATTAGCTCACAATATAAATTAATTGCAAAACCGAATACAAAGAGGCTCACTTCCAATGACTCACTTCCCAAAAGGACTCATTGTCTAAATACAAAGGCTCACTGCCTATAGATAGGAATCATAGTCCAAAAGGAGGCCCAGTGCTTATAGATACAAAAGATAACATAAAGATCCACCATATAAAATTACACACATTTGTAGCCTTAATCAGGAAATTGCAAAAACCATCAGCTCATTGCTTTCAAGAATCTAACACATTAAGGAACTACTACCTCAATACACTTTCACACTACTCAACTTCTCTCTCTTGTGGCTTACTTTGTTTCTTTGTATATGTTAATCCTTTGCATCTCGACTTGCATTTATACCAACTTCAATCTTAGAAACTTTCTCCAAGGTCGGCTATACATGCTTCATTTTTACAAATTCAAATTAGGTCAGAAACTCAAAATTATCACAGTGGAAAGGAATGAGAGTGGACCACACCAATACTTAACTACAACCCAAAAAAATGTTTTAGATCAGTCACATGCTTCCTTAATTAAAACTTATCCTTGATATGAAGTGTAAACACTAGATCATCAAAACCTAATGAAAACAAAAATGAACTTTGAAGTATATTCTTCCATACCAAGAAGTTAACATAAGGGTCACATGAAATGTTTCACAACACACTAAAACACATCTATGATACCATTAGATTCATCTGTATTCGCTAAAAAAAACTTCAAGCTTATAACACTTCTCACTAGTCCAACCAAAGTGTACAGACACACACAAAAGCTTTGGAACTCATCTCCCAAAGCACCAAACCATGAACATCTTTTCCATAATATAGATATCAGCTTAGAAAACCTTATACTAGATCTACAAGACTAGAAACAACTCAACAAAGAACTACAAAGCATAAAAATTTCTTCCAATTCATAGAAAAACAATTATGTCAAACCAGTTTACACATTGGTCAACACAACTTACACTTTCCATCAATCAAGAAGCTAAAATCTAGGAGATAACACCATCATATGTCAATAAACAACACTTCATATATGCAAAAGCATAGGATCAACACAAAAGAAATGTGGAGCACAAACCGGAGCACATTCTAAACACACACACAACTCAATCTTCACTATTTATTAATTTTCTCAAAAACATCATAAGGATAGCTCCATGTACTCACAACATCTCAACAGAATCTCAACTATACATGCACAACCTGCAAAAACTTGTATTGTGTTGACATCAATGACAACATCAATGAAAACACCACCAAACTTACTCATACTTGAAACAAGAAGAACATTTGTGGCACATCCAACAAGTATTGTAGAGGTTGAGGGAAGAGAAGTTGTTGATTAATGTCAATAAGTGTAGCTTTATGAAGAAAGAGTTGGTATATTTTGGTTTTTTAATTTTTCTTGAAGGATTCAAGATGGATCTTGAGAAAGTGACAACAATTGTAGAGTGGCCTAGACCCATGAATATTGGAGAGGTAAGATCATTCCATAGATTAGCTAGTTTCTATTAGAAGCTTATCAAAAATTTTAGTAGTATTTGTACACCCATGAAAAAATAAATGAGAGGAGATAGGAAATAATTTAAGTGGACATTTGGATCATAAAGGAGTTTTTAATTGCTGAAGCAAAAGGTGACAACACAACTAGTGTTAGCCTTACCATATTTTGACAAATTATTTCAAGTTGATTGTGATGCAAATGGGAATGAAATAGGAGTAGTGTTGAGTCAAAGACATATAGACTATTTTAGTGAGAAGTTGAATGATATGTATGAAGAAGATATTATGTTTATCATCATGTATTCTATGCCATAGTTCAAGCCTTGAAGAATTGGAGACATTAATTTTTTCCTAAGGAATTTTTGTTGTATACTGATCATCAAGCTTTATGGTATTTGAACAATCAAGGAAAACTAAATTAGAGACATATGAGATGGTTTGAGTTTTTACAGAGCTATACATTTGTATTGAAGCATAGGAGTGGCAATTGAAGCAAAGTTCCATATGCATTGAGAAAAATAAGTTATTTGTTGACAGAGATGAGAGTAGAAGTATTGGGTTTTGAATAACTGAAGCACATGTATTAGGATGATCTATATTTTATCAAAACATGGAGAGCATGTAAGGAACTAGTAGTAATAGACCAAAGACAATGGTTGAACTATTTCATTCAAGAAGATATGATGTTCAAGGAAAACCGGTTTTATGTTCTAAGGATTTCAATGAGGGTGAAATTGATAAAGGAGAAGCATAGTGGAGGACTAGCAGGTGTATTAATGGAAAAATTATCCCTTTTTCCTTAATTTGGGAATTATTAATAATAAAATGAGCTTAATGATTCCTTGATTTAGTGTTGTAATGTGTTTTACACATTCACATTGTGTTTAGTGCCCTTTTAGACTAAATAGACTTAATTGTGCATAATTTAGGGTGTTGTATACTATACCTTTACACTTTCACACTAATCTAGGGCTTTATTAATTAATTGAGGTTAATTGGCCTTAATTGGCCCCTTTAATTCAAATCCAAGCCTAATTAATTGAAAATTTAGAGAGATAAAACCCAACATTCATAAATGCTATTACACAACACTTAATTTTAGAAGGTGTGTATCCTAGGTAGGTGATCTAGGACCCATTCACCACATGGTGAATGGGTCCTCACTAGGCCCTAAGACCCTATTTTTGCATAACATTTCTCATTTTCCAAAGTGTTTTTTAGGTGAGTGACCTAAGAGCCATTCACCACATGCAATTTAATGGGTCCTCACATAGACCTAAGACCCCTCCTTGGAATATGTTTTTGGAAATATTTTAATGATTTGAAATCCATTATTCAATGTTGTAATGCCTCGTCATAATAACCTAAGTAATGTTGCAATAGTGTATAAAAGTGAAATAATTTTTTTTAAAAGTAATAATATTAAGTTAATTAGTTGCTTACATTCATTAAGTTACGCGACGTTACACTACTTGAGTTTCCATAGACAACTTTAGTATTTCACATTGCATATATATTTAATTTAATCATAAACTTAAAAATAAACATTACATAACATTTGAAGTTCCATTCAAGATAACATAAAGTACAAACATGTTTCTTACATTTCATTTGACAAGATATTACAATACTCATTCATTTGATGAGGTAGATCAATAATAATTACATTTTACAATGTTCACCTCATAAACAATTGAGGGATGTTTTACAATACAAGTTTTACAATAATGCAATAAAGAAAGTACATTTGTATCCAAGTACGAGCTCTCCATCCATGAAGCTCTCATTGTCATGATCATAAACTGGGGACCCAACAGAGTAAGGAGCATGTTCCACCCAACCATGTGGTACCCGTAGGTCCACCCCCGTGCTAAGAGATAGTAATATGGTTACCTAGACTTAATCTACTAACCCTAGACACAAGTACATAACTACTGATGGTTACATTGCTTCCAGATTTTAGACAATCGAATGTACTAAGTACACAAGGTAAACAGTTATTTTAGGTGGAGTATCATCACAACGTTGCAAAGGTTACCGTGGTGTTTCTTCCTAGGTTCTGGCCCCCAACTTGGGTTACCCTAGTAACCTCTTACAAAACCCGACCCCATTTGCAAACTATTGCGGAATCGAATATCTTTTAAGGTAACAAGATAGCGATTTGCCATTCCAGGCCTTCTCATCTTATACTCATGACTGAACTAGCTCAAGAGTCTATAAGTGAGGCATAATCAACTTATTAAAGATTTTAATTCTAACTACTGTGTTGTTTAGTTATCACTGACTTACTAACTCTTTGTAAGTTACCCTGACACCACTTTGTGTGTCGGCCCTTACATAGAGCCACTCCCCTAAACATAACATAGGAATTCTAAGTTCTCTATCTAGGGTAGACAAAGCGCACAAAATTCAACATATAATACCAGATATACCACAATGGACATCACAATCTATTCACAAAAATTAGGTGCACTACCCTAGTTTGTTCAAACACATGAAACCATAGTAAAATTTAACTCCCTTGAAGAGATTACAACTAGAAGACTTGAAATCACATAAAAATAATCCCCATTTGCCCAATAAAAATTTAAAGCAACTTAAAGAAAATTCACGTCTATCATTTGGATTTACTAAATCCAGTCAAACATTATTAAGAAGTACAAAATTAACCATCTAAACTATAACTCGTCCTCCATTCAAAATGAAAATTAAATCTAACAGTTAACTCCAGTGTTGCATTCATGCCAAATAATAACACATTCAATCTCTTTTCTCATTATATTTCATTATGAAATTTATACTCATAATTTTTTTATATTAAAATATCAATATTTCTCATATTTAAATATACTGTCAATAAAAATATTTTGTCCATAAATCAAATTTCATTTAATAAAATTTATCAATTAATAATATATATTTATATATAATATATTATAATAAAATATAATATATATAAAATATTATAAATATTTTATATATAAAATAATTATTAAAATATATTCTATAAATCTAAATTAAAAGAAATAGCAATAAAATCTTAATTCTTAGGAATTTATACAGTTCGCAACCTTAGCTGCTACCGCGGCCATGGTTGGGGCTGCCCCGCAGCCCTCTCCACAGGGCCGCGGCGGTAGAAGGCAGCATCGAGCGCTGCCTATGGAGGCGGTGTTGGGAACTACCCTCCACTCCGCCTCCCTGTTGGGAGTCGGTGTGGAGGCCAGAAACCCCTGCGGCACCCAAAACAAACAATTTTCTATGATTTTTTTAAATCATGATTTTCAATTAAAATATCCAATTTTTGCATTTTTTGAAAAACGCGTCCGCCTTTTAACTTTAACAAGGTATGAAAATTTTCTGAATAATAATAATCCATACAAATATATATATATATATATATTAATAAATAGATTTATCATAACATGTAATCATTTTCACAGAGATTTTGTACAGGTAATTGAGAAAACTAACATTCTGCACAAATTTTCCAAAGATTTAAAATTCAACAACAGAGAATTTCTTTTCTTTCACAACTAATTTTTTTAAAAAATATTCCCTACAGGAAACATATAACAAAATATGATAGGAAACTTCTTTTAAAATTCTGCAAAGATCTTTCCTACTTCTTTGAGAATCTTCTACTATTTAAACAAAAAATTTACAAAATTCCCGAGAAGAATACAGGAAACACAAAACTAATATTTTCT
This sequence comes from Sequoia sempervirens, assembly GCA_007258455.2. Classification (NCBI taxonomy): domain Eukaryota; kingdom Viridiplantae; phylum Streptophyta; class Pinopsida; order Cupressales; family Cupressaceae; genus Sequoia; species Sequoia sempervirens. Next base: position 537,715,371 of record VDFB02047230.1, read on the forward strand.
CAAACATTCTTTTTCAAAAGGAAACAAATTCAAAACAAGAAAAATACCTGTAACTTGAAAACTGTCTGTAGAAGAGAACCTCTGTAGCCTGTAGAATGCAATCCTCCAAGCTTCTCCAAACTACCAAATCCAAAAGAATCTAAATCCAACCACAAAGAACTTCCAACTGAAGGGATCTTCCACAAAAATACAACATATAGAGGAAATCACAATTTCTCTAAAAAAAATATTTTTTTAATAGCCAGCCAATCTTTCATTTCCCGTGAGGAAAATTGATAACCCTTCTATATTTCCCAAATCCCAAATAATATCTGTAAACAACCTCAACCAAAAACAATAAATGTAACTGGCACACATGTCGAGAAGTACAAAATATCTTTTAACAACTTCTCGGCAATCTTGCCTTTCAAGATTTGCATGAATTAATTTATTTAAAATTTGAAATTTCAATTTACAAAATTTATTTAATAATTAAAAACACCTTTTTCTAATATACAATTAATTTTAAATAAAATCTATTCACACATTTAAAACAATTTAATTTAATTAATTAATTAATTTAATTAAATAAATTTAATCTTTTAAGATCAAATTATTTAACCCAACAAACTAATTAATTAATTAAATAAAATGTAAAACCTTATTTTATCATTTAAAAATTAATTTAAATAACAGTAAATTAAGGAATAATAACTATCATTAAAATTAACAAGATTTCCCTATCAAAGAAATGAATCCAAACAGGAAAAGACAAGACAAGACAACCAAAGAATCCAAAAACTCCAAACTAAACTGACGATGTACTGTGACCGGGTTAAAGACTAGACTAGGATGAACCGTGCTACTACCTCCCAATCAACATTTCCGTTGAGTCCTGACACGCTCAGACCTGAGTAACCAGGTGGAGTCAGTGTCATGTACCTGCAATCCTGCAACCAAGAAATAACATGCATATATATATATAAACCATTGTACAGGCACATCATGCGGAGAAAATCACGGACATCATAGGGCACTCGCAAGCGAGTGATGCAATTCCATTCTCCACACCAATACACTTCACATCAAACTGACGAAATAAATAATAGTTAGTCCATCATAAACATACATATAGCAATAATCATCTGAAGGAAAACATCTATGCTATATCAAAGCATGTCAGAAATCAAATATCGCAATACCATGTATCATCATGTCACAAAGTGAATCCACTGTCGCTCAAAATCAGCGATCAAAATATCCAAACCAAAGTACCAAAATCTAATAGTATGAAAACATGTAACATAAAACATAAGCATAAATGGAGGGGTACTACAAATGTCAACTTGTGATATTTGAATTTTGGGAATTAATGATAAGATATGTATAAATACAAGGCTATTTCACATAGTTTCACCTAGTAATTCAAGTTATATTAAGAGCATTCAAGTGAGCATTATCAAGAGAGAATTTCTAAGGTATTTAAGGGTAGAGTATTGAAGTTTATTGTAGAAATAAAGATTCATTTGATCATATCAAAGATTTTTTGGATCATGCATGTTGTTTGAGCTAGTGTGTTGATGTTGCATTCAAGATCAATTCAAGCATATTCAAGGCTTTGTTTCACATCAAGTTTCATGATCAATATCTACATTTATTGAGGCCACTTCATGTTAGATATTAGATTTATCCAAGGTTCAAATAAGGTGTGGTGAGTTGTGACATTGCATTTGTTCATTCATCATTCCTTCATGCTTTTATTCATTTTAAGGTTTAATTACAAAAATAGGGTTTTACCAATGAAAACCCCTATTCCTTAATAATAATAAAAAAAATCTCTTTGATGTGTGATTGCAAGTTTTAGGTTGAAGATCAATTTGAGAGAAAAACTGGAGAAAGTTGTAAAGTTGTAAAATTTGTTACCTTTCTTGCAAAATCACATAAATTGAGTGATAGGATTTATTTCTAACTTTTTGATAGTGCCCGACTAGAATCTAGGAGTGCAAATTGAGAGGAACAAAATCTAGAAACAAAATTTTTGGCAGATTTTTTGGAGCCCTATCTCAGACCTATTCACCATAGGGTGATTGAGTCTTCAATGAGGAATGAAAAAGCACTTTTTGCAATAGGTAGAAAACATTTAACCCTCTTCAAACTTTCCTTTTTAATGCTATTTGGGTTAAGTTTGATTTATGTTACTCATTTACACATTATTGCTTACATATTCAATGAAATAGAGTGGAAATTGGTTCATTATTTTCTTTCATTATGGTAAACCTCTTTTCTTTCATTTCATTTTGGTGAACCTGACCTTGTACATCAAAATTACAAAATTTGGAGTCCATTAAAACTCTAGATATAGGATTTTCATTAGTTTGTATTGCATTGCATTATTTTGGATTTCATCTAGGGTTGTCAAAATTGCATTAGTTTGCATTGCATTTTAGGTGTAAACTTGCATTTTGCATTCATTTTAAATCTAAAAATTCAACAACATTGCATAATGATAGACTGATTTTCCTTAGTGTTTGCATATTAGTGTGATTTTCATCATTCATATTCAAAAATTGGATCAAAATTGTATTTCAAAAAGTGTCATATAGTTCATCATTTTTCCTTCATTGCACTTGTATTTCAACATTAAATTCTAGAAAATTCTTCTATAGTAGTTGCAATTTGAAACTTGAAACATAGATCACACCTAATCATATAGAAATTGCATTTTTCAATTTTAAAAAGTCCTATACTAGGACCCATTTTCCATAGGGTGAATGAGTCCATGTTAGGGTTACAAAGGTAGCAAGTTTTCATAGTTCCTAAGCTTCAATGCCAGATTCAAAGTTTCCTGGAAAGCATACTAGGACCCATTCACCACTGCACCAATGAGTCCTTGGAGGCCTACAAAAACTAACTTTTCTGAGCTTTTTTGCTATGCTCTACACTTCCTAGGCCTGTTGGCAACCTACTGTACTAGTTTGGAAAAAAAATAAATTATGCATCTAGGTCAAAATCATCCATTTAGTGTAGTCATTTTTAAATCATTCCAAAATAATTTTAGTAGCAAAAATCATGAGATCAAAAAATGTTTACATTCATGAAGCTTTGCAAATTATGGATAAAAGTACTTTTCACTTTTGCATACACAAGGTTTACATTCATGAAGCTTTGCATAAGTTTGATAAAAGTTATTTTCATTTTTGGATACACATTGTTTTCATTTTTGCAGCTTTGCATAATTTGGATAAAATTACTTTTCATGTTTGGATATATGTTGTTTACATTCTTGCAACATTGCATAAGATGGTTATAAGTACTATTCATTTTTTGTCACACAATGCTAGTATAGTATCTTTCTAAGCATGCAAAGAAAAAGTTCATCCATCACACTTATGAGAATGCTTTAGTGAAAGAGAATACAATGGTGGATAATAATGACAATAAAAATTTGTCTTCTCCCAATATCTCTCCTATTTGTGAAGAAGATATTTTGGTGTTAGAAGATAAAATCAATGAGAGTTTTGAGAATCCAATTTGTATCTCTTCACCTACCTCTCCTACTAGGGAAGAAATTGTTGTATACAAGGGTGAGCCTATTGACACATCCCCTAATACTACTTTTCCTATTTCTCCTATTTGTGAGAATGATTTGATACAAGATAAACTAGAAAATCCAACCATTGATGAGTCCCCTACTTGTGATGAAGTTATTTTAGAAGAACCAACCATTTTCTCACCTAAAAACTCTCCTACTAGGGAAGATATTATGGTGTAAGAAAATGATAACATTGACACATGTATTTCAAACAATAATGATGTCGCACCCTTAGATGAAGATGATGAAATGACATTAGATTCCCCTTCACTAAGAGATCATGAAAATAAGGATAAGTGTGTTGAGGTTATGAACATTAGAACTCCTTCGAGCCCTCTAATTCTTAGACCTCCTACAAATCCTTTAATCATTGGACCTCCTAAACCTCAACTTATCATTTATCCACTCTCACAATAACTATAAGCTCAAAATAGACCCCCACTTATCTTAGAACCACCTAAAAGGAAACTTGATAGTGATAATGTTTCACAACAACCGAGTTACAATTTTGTTTCTCATACATATAACATTAGGAACAATCAACAACCAAGAGAAACAACTCCAACATCCCTCCCATTGCCTCAACCTATCTTACCTAGTGCTCCTCATTTACCCTCACATAGTGGAAAGAAATATGATCTTGTTGAACAACTTAAAAATACTCCTGCTAAGATATCCTTGTGGGACCTTATTCAAGCCTCACCTAGTTATCATAACATTCTTCAAAGTGCTTTACAACAAGTTCCTACTCCTACTAATTTGCAACCAAATGATGTGGTATCCAAAATTCAAGTTGTAACTCTGGTCAACTTAGGCATTACTTTCCATCAAGATGAATTACCTTCATTAGAAGATAAACAACAAAATGAAGTTTTCATGATAATAGCCTACATTAATCAAATAGAGATAAATAGTACTTTTGTTGATAGTAGCTCAACCCTTAACGTGTGTAGCATAAACCTTCTTAATAAGATTGAAGTAGACAAAAGAAAAATGCAACCTTATTCTTTATCTATTCATGGGTTTGATAACATAGGAAAACAACCACTTGGAGTCATCACATTACCTATTAAAGTTGGAAAGGTCCTATTACAAACTCTAGCCCAAGTTATGCCTCACAATATTTCATATAATATTCTCTTAGGAAGGCCATGGATTCATGCAATTAATGGGGTACCTTCCACCCTTCATCATAAAATGAAGTACATCTATGACAACAAAGTATACACACTCAAGGTTGATCCTGAACCTAAAAGTTGTTTGATTGCTGATAAAGAAGGATGAGATCCTTCAAGAAAGCATTGATACCAACTGAAAAGAGTGTAAGTCACGAAGGAAGAACATGAGAAGAACATTAGTGAAGTAACTAAATTATTAGAAGATTATTAAGGGTCCTTATATTTCACACTTACATTCATGCGAGAATACAAGATCATAAACAAATATTCTAACAAGGGAAAAGAAAAAGTAGTAATTTCAGCACAAAATTTGAAAGCATCTACCTCAACCACTTTAGAAGAATAAGAAAATTACACAAAAAAAATTGATGAAGTTGATTGTGAGCAACCACCGAATCTGAAAGAAATTGAAAATCTTTATGGAAGAGGTTATGAACCTATGAAAAAACTTGGTTATATTTGAAAAGGATTTGGTGCTAGAGAACAAGGTATTTGTGTCCCTATAGAGCCTCTCATGCAAGAAATTATTAATGATCTTGGTTATTGTCCATTGAAAAACAAAAACAAGTCTTCACTTAATATCAACACTCTTAAAAGAGATTCCTCTAAGCCAAATTTAAAATTAGTGCATCTTAAACTAATAGACACTAGTGGACTTGGTTATTGTCCTTTGAAATAAATGAAAGAATTAAAGAAATCTTCGCTTAATATCAATGTCATCACACAAAATAGTAACGATTGGAGTTCATTAGATTTTATACCTTCCTTTAAGGAAGAATACAAAATCTCACCATCTAAAGAGTCTTTTGTAAGTATGATGTTCCTTGTACTAAGCAAGAGATATCTTTGTCATAAAATAATGGAACATCTTCTACTATTGATCAAGAGAGTAACTTGTCAAGACTCCTATGAGATTTTTTGATATCTCTTCCACCAAGAACACAAAATAAATTTTCATGTTTCTCATCAATCATCTCATCTCATCCTTCTCTCACACTCAATGGGGGCAAGGGGTTAGGTAGCCTTGTCCTCATATGGCACTTGTCATTGTATCTTTTGGCTAGTTATCACCTTCCATATATATATACAAGAGCAAGCTTTGGATGTAGATGACATGATTTAAGTTAGCTCATATGTGATATACTAATTTATCTTTAATATTACATTTTGGGGGAAACCCCTTATCCATGATGTAGTTTCATTCAGGAACATATGACTTGGCTAGGGCTTTCCAAATAAGCTCCCATGTCTTCTTCTACTTTAAAGAATATTTCTCATAGAAATGGTATTCATAATTGCTATAAAGTGGGAGGATACATAGACAATCATATTTCTTTGTGTGATTTTCCTTTTCCTTGTGATGTGTCATTTTCTTGGTGGTGTAATTGGGTTTGATTTCCTTTGAGAGCATGATATTTCTTTAAATTTTCCTCTCTTGAAGATGTTAGGTATGATGTTCCCTAAGAAGAGACCTTACATGAGATAAGCAAATTCCATTTGAGAAAATATTTACTTGCATATTGTTCATATGCAAGCTTAGCATAATATAGCTTGTTAGGCCTTGTGAAGCTTGAAGTTTCATTTTGTTCCAGCCTATTGAAGTTATTAGAGGGATAGATTTGGTATGGTTAGTATGACGAGAAGATGGCACAAAGGTATGAATTTCTCATTGTATAGTGAAAAGTTAACACAAATGCACGAATTTTTCACTAAGCCACCTGTTGGGAAAACTCACCTACTGGACAACCTACTTAAGGTTCCACTACCCTAGAGTGATTTCACATTTTTGAAAAATAGCTAACACCTGATTGACATCGAGTTGGATAGACTGTTGAGGCTTGATCCACTCCTTTTTTATTTTTGTTTTTGCTTAAGTTTTTCTCTCCTTTGGTCTTTGATGTTGTATGATTGTGTATATTATTTTCATTGCTTCATATATAAGTGTCTTCAATGCCTACTTTACTGTGAGTTTGACATGGGGTCATACTGTCACTAAAGTGAGGGAAAAATGTATTAATAGAAAAACTATCCCTTTTTCCTTAATTTGGGAATAATTAATAATAAAATGAGCTTAATGATGCCTTGATTTAGTGTTGTAATGTGTTTTACACATTCACATTATGCTTAGGTTTATTTTAGACTAAATGGACTTATGTGTGCCTTATTTAGGTTGTTTTAAAGTGTATCTTTACACTTTTAGACTAATCTAGGGCTTTATTAATTAATTGAGGTTAATTGGCCTTAATTATCCCCTTTAATTTAAATCCAAGCCTAATCAATTGCAAATTCTAAGAGATAAAACATGGTATTCATAAATGCCATTACACAACACTTAATTTTAGAAGGTTAGTGTCCTAGGACCCATTTGTCACATGGTTAATGGGTCCTCACTAGGTCATAGGACCCTATTTTTGCATGAAATTTCACATTGTCCAAAGTGTGTCCTAGGTGAGTGACCTAGGATCCATTCACCACATGGTGAATGGGTCCTCACTTAGACCTAGGACCCCCCCTTAGAATACATTTTTGGTGGTATTTTAATGATTTGAAATCCATGATTCAATGTTGGCTTGTGATATTTGAATTTTGGGAATTAATGATAAGATATGTATAAATACAAGGCTATTTCAAATAGTGTCACCTATCAATTCAAATTATCTTAAGAGAATTCAAGTGAGCATTACCAAGAGAGTATTTCAAGAGAATTTCTAAGGCATTCAAGGGAAAATTATTGAAGATAAATTTGGAAATCAAGATTAATTTCATCATGTTAAAAATTTAGTGCATCATGCATGTTGTTTGACCTAATGTGTTGATGTAGCATTCAAGATAAATTCAAGCATATTCAAGGCATTATTTCACATCAAGCTTCATGATCAAGATCTATATTCATTGAGGCCACTTCATGCTAGATTGGATATTTATACAATTTTCAAATAAGGTGTGGTGAGTTGTGACATTTCATTCGTTCATTCGTAATTCCTTCAAGCTTTTATTCATTTAAAGGTTTAATTACGAAAATGGGGTTTGACCAAGGAAAACCCCTATTCCCTAACAAACAATAATTTTCTCTCTTTGATTTGTGATTATAGGTTTTAGGTTGAAGATCAATTGGAGAGAAAAATTGGTGAAAGTTGTAAAGTTGTCAAAGTTGTCACCTTTCTTGCAAAATCACAAAAAATTATCTACATGATTTATTTTTGACTTTTTAAAAATTCTTGAATAGAATCTGAGAGTGCAGACTGAGAGGAATAGAACCTAGAAACAATTTTTTCAAAGCCCTAGCGAGGACCCATTCACCATAGGGTGAATGAGTCCTCAATGAGTGATGGAAAAGAACATTTTGCAATAGGTACACAACATTTAACCCTCTTTAAACTTTCCTTTTTACTATAATTTGGGTTAAGTTTTATTTTTTTTACTCATTTACATATTATTTCTTACATATTGAATGAAATAGAGTGAAAATTGGTTCATCATTTTTTTTCATTATGATGAACCTCTTTTCCTTGATTTTTGTAGGACATTTTGGAGTTAACAATATAGTAGCTTTGGTGATTCAACACTATTTTTGGCCATAGATATATACGAATGTTAGGAAGTATGTTTGAAGTTGTCAAATTAGTCAAGTAGCTAAAGGAAGAAATCAAAATAATAGATTGCACAAACCTTTAACAATACCAAAGAAACCCTAGGAAGATATAAGTATGGATCTCATATTGGGACTACCAAGAACACATAAAGGATGTGATTCTATAATGTTAGTAATGGATTATTTTCTAAAATGACATATTTTATTCCTTGCAAGAAGAATAATGATGTTGTACATGTTTCTAACTTATTTTGCAAGGAGATTGTGAGATTACATGGATTACCTAAGAGAATAGTTTAGGATAGAGACACCAAGTTCATTTGATACTTTTGGAGGAAATTGTGGAAGAATATGAAGACAGATCTAAAGTTCAATTGAGCATATCACCCACAGATAGATGTAAAAATAGAGGTAGTAAATAGAATATTGGGAAACTTGTTGGGATGTTTGGTTTGTGATAAGGAAAGAAATTGGTACATAGTTTTACCATAAGCATAATTTTCATACAACAATTTAGTGAATCATAGTACAAGGAAGACATCATTTGAGATTATGAGAGGAATACATCCCAAAGGAGTTGCAAAGTTAAGAGACACCAACAAGGAGAACAGGAGGAGTAAGAAGGTAGAAGATTTTGTAGACTTTTTGAAGACATTGTATAATCATGTCCAAAAGCATTTGGAAGACATGAAAATTAAGTATAAGGAGAAGGCAGATGAGCACCGTAGTCATAAATAATTTGTTGTTTAAAATGAAGTGATGGTATATTTGAGGAAGGAGATATTTCCAATTGGAACAAACAATAAGTTGAAGATGCGGAAGTTTGATTCCAAAAATGCATATGAAGTGGAGTTACCAAAGACATTGGGTATATCACCTATTTTCAATATTGAAAACATCTATGAGTAACACGAAGGGAAATCAAGTGGCAGTAGTAATGAAATGGATTTGTAAGATTAGTTACCACATCAACCACCAGAGAAAATTGAGCATATTTTTTATACCAGAATTGAGAGGAGCACTAGGACAAGCATTATAAAGAGTATCTTGTGAAGTGGAAAGGAAAACCAATGGAGGATTCATCATGTATTTCTTAGGCTGAGGTGGACCATTTTGGTTTTATTCTTAACCATAGAAAGTAAGGGACTCACTTTTCTTCCAACCCTCAATATCTAATGTAGGAGCATCCCTAGTTGTAAAGCAATCCTGCATCAACCAAAAACATTTCTTCCCTTGTGTTTCATTTAGTATTTGTTTTAGTATTTCATTCTACATTTCATTGCATTGTCATTTCTCAGCTCATGGAGTAGGATATAACATCTACACATGGAAATTTGTCACATATTTAGATTTCAAATCATTTGCATTTTTCTATCAAAAGTTTGGTCCTACCACAATAATGGGTTACACATTTTGGGACATCCTACTTTTTGCTGAAATCACATATTTTTAGAAAAAAATAATGATTTAAGCCTTGAAAGGTTCCATTTAAAGGATTTTAATTGAAGAGGTTTTGATCAAATCCCCTTAGATCAAATCCCCTTCGATAGAACCCCACTAGTTTTAAACCATACCTATAATGGTGTCTCCTCTACACCTATCAAAATGATGATAAAAAACCACTTTTGATTTAAATTTCGGGGAATGAAATGAATTCATTTAAAATTTATGTTTTGTAAGTATGTAGTACTTATTATAAGCTTCCCAAAAAGTATAATTTTAAATATATTTAATTTTATTATTATTTTTATATTTTATTTTTTGTGAATATAGGTTTTTCACCAAAAATCAAGCTCCCTATTCTACACATGTGGAAAAATAGTAGATTACCAAAAAAAATCTGAAAATTATCTATGATCTTTGTATTGATGTCCTTGATCTAGCAAAAAAAAATTGAATTTCAATGCAAAAAAAAGTTGTGTTATATAGTAAACCATGTCTAAATTATAATTGGTTTGACTTCAAAACTTAATGAAGAAAAAAATATTCAATAAAATACTATGAAACCAAATGAAAGAGCTAGATATCGTAGTTACAAAACTAAATTTGAAAAAATTAGAATTTCATCCTTCATAGAAAAAAAATGTGCTATATAGTAAACATCACCCTTTAAAAATGACATTTACTGTTCAAAACTAGTTATCGAAATAGTTGGAAAAAAAAAGTAATTTGATTCCAAAAATATCAAAAATATATATATTTAGAATATGTAGAAAAAAAGTCACAAATCACTAGTTTTCATCATCTTCAAATTCCTCATGGTTTAGCAGCTATAGGTGTTCAAAAGTGAAGATTTGGTTAAAAAGTTCAATTCAATGTCAAGTTTGGAAAAAAAGTGTAACCCACTATTGTGGGATCACCCAGTTATCACTCTTAGAATTTCACTGTAATTACTAGTTAGAGCATTTGGGGTTAACCTAGTCTAGATTTATTAGTGCAAACCTATTCTAGAATGTTCAGAGCCTAATAGGACATCATACAAGAATTTTGGGTCCAAGGGTCCATCCATCTTGGACATTCATAAATCATATCATTTTGTGAAGGACTATCTTTTCATATTTTGAGGCTAACCTTCACATTTGTTCATTCTTCAGGTTTGTAGATCCTTGTGGCCAATCCAAAGCTTTGTTGGAGCTTGAGAAGCATATTTATAATCATTTACAATTCATAGGATGTCAGTTATCAAGTTAGAAATAGATAGATAATTATATTTTCACATTGACCCTTTGGGGGGCTATAATAAGGCCTTTGGTGAGTTGTAATGTTGAATTTCTTGGTAGTAGGCCTACGAGTCTTGGTTATTTTCCCATGAGGCATATGTTTCATGTAAGATTGATAATTCAATAAAGATTCATATTTGTAGATCATTTTATTGTGTTATTTCAACTGTGTTGACTCCAAGTTGCATAGTTTGGACTATTCTTTCTAAACCCTCCATTTGTGACTACACCATCTACTTATGAAATTATAGAATCAAGAGCTATGAGAGTAAAGAGATTAGAAAAAAATCACATCATAGGGTATGTGAATGGATCTTTACTTAAACACTACCACCTACCAAAGGGATGAGATGATAAATTCTAAAAAGATAGAAAGTGTAAACTATGTAACATATGTAACATATACAACTAAAGAAAAAAATCAAATCATTCGCATCCCAAAGCTACAAACAACTAGAAAAACTCATGAAATCTAACAAGAAAATAACATAAATGTGGCCACCAAACAAAAATATATGTAAACACCTCATGGCTTCAATCCACTCAATTTGCATTCAAATCCTTTCATCTTAAAAAAATGATTGATCTCTGATACCATTTCACATGCAACTACAAACAATGGCAACCCCAACCTTGGTGAATGTTACAAAGAAGCCATGGCATTTAAGTATAAGAAATACTTTTTTAAAGAAATGGAGGTCAATAAAGATGAGGAATTTTCAAGTATCCCTATAGATGTAGTCTACACAAAGGATGTGAGGAAATACATCCATGATCCAATCACTAAAATAGATCATACTCAATTTTAGGATCTCAAATTAAGACTCCTAAATATAAATCAAAGAACATACCAACCCTAATTTGAGGAAGTGGAAAATAAGAGTCTTGATATCTTGAAGGACTTTTTGAATTATTGTGATGAGCATGATTGGGTAAGATTGGTCCTCATAAAATTCTATGATGAATTCATTTACTTGGAAAAACCCTACCACATTACATGACAATAAATTCATGTAGTAATAGGGTTAAGCATGGTTGAGGAATTAACAACAATGAATGTGAAAAATGATGTAGTGACTTAGCTCATCAGTGCAACACCAAATGGGAATAGCCTAAGTGTTTGGAAATAACAAGCACTTTAGTGAGATATGCCACCATGCGAATTGCATACAAAATCTATTACACAAATAGAGAGGACTCTACCATGACAACAACAATACACACTGCTTATTAGATGGCGGTTGAGTGAAAGTATTTTTACCTCTATGAGGTGATGTGGGAGAAACTAATAAAGAACCTTCACAAAATTAAAAACCTCATGACCTACAAATTTTTCTATAGCACACCTCTCATTCTTCTAGTATTTTATTTCCTAAATGATCTCCCAATGTTCAATGAAAAATTATGGTAGACAATCCTTCTTGTATCTACCCAAATTCAAATGCACACCCACCATTTCCCAGACAAGTAGACTTATAATGTAACTTTTTTTGGGTTCTTTAAGGGCTTCCAACAACATATGTATGCATATGAGTGGATTCCATACAAACCTAAGAGGCAATACATTAACACCATCACATTCCTGGTGGACAAAGATTATACATATATGGAGGAGGTAGAACCATGAATAGCTTGGATCCCTAAGCTACCATATATGATTTCAGAGAAGTGGATGTGTATGTTGCAAATATCCTTGAAAATTAAAAGATCCTAATGTGGACATAATGTTAGTAGATTTTTTTGGTGTTTTTCATATTGCTAACTAATCTTAGGTTGTAGAATATAATTTTCAATGTAGGGAAAGAAATAAATTCTAATTTAAAACTCAAAAAAACAATCTTGATATCATCCTCAATAATGGTTACAAAAATGATGAGTGTAATCAGTTCCCAACAAAACTTGGTGTAGTTAAGGCCCACACACAACTCAATAAATACAATAATATTCACTAATCAAGCATCATTTTGGTTTATTTTTATACTTCATATAGATATCAACCTAGGGCCATATCATTTTTCATAGTATAGATACTTTATGTACAACATTAGGTTCCTTGGAGTTTGAAATTCCAATGTTGTGTATAAAGAAAGTAAATAAATCTTGTCAAATAAAAGATTAAATGCTACTAATTGAAAACAAAATTTATTCTATTGTTGGAAAGCTCTTAAAATAGAATAGAACTTATATTTCATGTTTGATTTAGATGCTATGTCACCAAAAAGTGTATACTTTGCTTGATATGGGAATAATTGATGATAAATCAGACTTAATGAGTCCTTGATTTAGTGTTGTGAAGTGTTTACAAATCCACACTAGGTCTTGAACCCTTCCAAATTGAATAAAATGCATTTATTGATGTCTTGTAAAGGTGTTGTAACACATCGTCACACTTTTCTAGGACCATAATGTTATAATTCACCTATATAACCTTACCAAGGCCTATTTCAAAGTGTTGTAAAGTCTTGTAACAAACTTTTACCCTTTCCTAGGATTGTCATCAATATTTACACCTTTCTTATGCTTGAAATGCCTGATTTATGCACTTATAGGCCTTAATTGTCTTATTGAAGAAAAACATAATAAACAACATTTAATACATGTTAATCTCTGACATCCACTCAAAATTTCCCAGGTGGACTAATTCACCACCTTGGGTGACTTAGTCCCATGTGGCACAAAAATCAAAATTAATTCAAATTTCTTTCGAGTTTTTATATCTTAAGACCTAAGCTCAGCCTATAATGAGGTATTTTTAGGAATAAAGGAATAATTGTGTATAAATATAGGTTTTTCCCTCTCATTGGACCTAACTCATCATAATTTATAACTCATAATCAATAATTCATCATTCATCATGTTCTCAAGTTAAGCAAGCTAGGGTTTTATCATTGCAAGTCATCAAGATAGCTTCCAAGGACATTCAAGGGTAGATTCTTCATGTTTTGTTGTAGAAATTCAAGATCAAGCATCATATCAAGGTAATAACTTCATTGTTTCATGCTTCATTACATCTTTTCCTCATTTAGGTTTAATTACTTAAAAAGGGGTTTGACCAAGACAAACCCTCATGCCCTAATAATCAACATTTTTTCCTTCTATCTTTGTGTGTTTGTAGGTTTAGAAATTTTGAGGGTTTGAAGATCATTGAAGATTATATTGAAGATTCATTGAAGACATATCCTTGTTAACCAAGCTAAAATATCAACAAAAAGTCACTTTCAGGCCCAAAAATTGAAGTTTCAGAAGCAGAAACCTGTCAAGATCCAAAGTACAAACCAAGGGCTTTCGTTTCCACTTTCAAATTTTTGGAAATTCAGAAGTGGCCTAAGTAGCCACTAGTGGTGACTTAGTCCCAATTAACCTATTTTGAAGAGACTTTTGTAGATTTGGATACCCATTTGGCCGAAACAGGTTTCTAAGTAATTTTCTCGAAACTAGGACTAAGCTTCCCAACCTGGCATAAGTGTCCCAGTTGACTTCTACAATAGTTTCATTAGGATTCCAGAGCTTCATTCCATCCTTTTTAAGCCTCCAAGTGCACCTCTTCAAATTTTTAAAGTTATTTCATCATTTACTTATATTTTTAGGTCATTTTCCACATGTTTGTATACAACACTATGTTTTCCAGCACTTCATATTTCTTAGGTTTTACATTAATAATAATCTTTTCTCTTCATTCTATTGCATTAGTACATCATAATTAGACATAATACATCTCATTTACATTAACATTGAGTGTAGACAATTGTCAATTTTGGCCCATTACTTTCTCCTTTTAGGCTAAAAACTCTAGAAGTGCAAGCAAGCATTAAGGTGCCAAAATCATTGTCCACATTTTGGTGAACCCGACTTTAGAATACTTTTCTTTTCTAATCTAGCTCACATTAACCTTTCATTAGGATTTGTATGGATTTGCATGCTAGGTTTCAAGTTTTGCATTCATAAAAAAGTGCATTTAGGTTGTATTTTTAACATCTAAAATCATTAAAAGTTTCTACAAATTTGCATTTTCATCTTAGGTATACATCATACCACATCTAAAACATCAAAATCCATTGAAAATTCCTATTTTTTTTGTAAAATACTCTAACTGGGACTAATCTGCGACTCTGGGCGACTTAGTCCCAGTCCTGATTTTTCACGATTTGATACAACATTAGAAACCTCATTTTTGTGCTTCCTAAGCCTCCTAGTATCATATACTATAAGTCTAGAAAGTTTTGGGATCATTTTTTCTATGCATTTAGGTAAAAAACATCAATTTAGGGTAGTCATTTTTTAAATCATTTCAATTATGAACATTTTTGCATATTAAACCATTGAAAATCTCTAAATTTTTCATTTTCATCTTATGATTGCATTATACAGTACAAAGACCATCAAAATCCATCTAAAAACTTTGAAAAAGCTCAAAAAAATCCCTTCTAGGACTAATTCGCCACCTTGAGCGACTTAGTCCCTGTTCAGCCCTAAAACTGCCTTTTATAGAGTTGAAAACCTTGTTTTTAAGCTTTTGTTTATTTCCATCAACTACCTGTATTAGTTGGTTGACTTTCTATAACATGCATTTCATTAGATCCAACTCAAATTAGCTCATTTTATGCATTTCTTAATTTCAATTTTTCATTCACCACATTTCATCTTTCAGATCATTACATTGAAAACTTAAAAGAACATTTCATTTTACATTCTTACATTGCATTTCAAGTTTGCATAGTTTACTTTTCCAAATTTTAGTTTCAATCTTTTCCAAATTTGCAAAGAAAAAAATAGTCAATAAACATGTTATTCATTCATTTACTGCATTCCCTAGTTATGAAAGTCTTTTAGTACAAGAGAGTGAAAATGACAATGTTAACCTTAAACCCCCTACTATCTATCCTATTCGTGACAATGATGTGATAGAAGATAATACAAGAATAGATACTCATGATGATCATAATTGTTCTTCTCTTGATAGCTCTCCTTTTAGTGATGGAGGTATCTTGGTGAAAGAAGATACAATCGTTGAGCATCATGCAAATCTTGCTTGTCCTTCTTCTCATCCCCTTTGGGTAGATACTATAGCACATGAGAATGAGATTGTAAATGATGAGGATGATAGAGTGGTCTTAATAATAAAATCTTTAAGGTCTATAAAAACCCTCTTGATGATCCTTCCCCTACCTATACTATTTTGGAAGACATTAGGGAACAAAGGAATGAACTTATAAATGATCATGATAAACATACTTGTTCTCCTCCTAGTATATCTCATAACTATGAAGATGATACTTTGATGTTGGAAAACATGATGGATGAAAATCATGAGAATCTTAGTGACCCCTCTTCAACTAGGACAACCATTATTGAGCAAGACACTTCAACCATTGATCATTCCCCTTTTTGTGATGAAGCCAATATGGAATAACCAAACATTGAATGCCAAGAAAATTTAGTTTGTAGTTCTCCTAAAGACTCTCCTCATAAGGAAGGTATCATAGAACAAGCAAACACCAACAATATCACATGCAAACCAAAAATCAACCTCACTTTGAAACATCCTGAATTGTTGGATATGGATCAAGCCTTGATGTCAATCTTAGGAATTCATGATAAGTCGCCCTCTACTCCTTAAAATAATAAGATTACATGTGCTATGATCAATACCTAGCAAAAGGATATAGAAATACAAAGGAAATTTGAAGAGGCCACAAGGTTATTGGAAGAGCTCTCAAAAACCTTTGAATCCATACCTCTATCCAAGGCAGAATACAAGATCATACCAAAAGAGTCTAACCAAAGTAAAGAGAAACTGGTAACAACTATAGAAAATTTAGTAACATCCTCTTCAACCACCTTACATGCAAAAAAAACATCCAAGACAAACATTGAGGAAATTGAACAACCACCAAATCCAACAAAGGAAACCAAACAACTTGGGCAAGGATGTGATGTTATAGAAAAAAGTATCCATGCCCCTCTACCACCCAAAACACAAGGACCAAATCATGGTATTTCTGATTTTCCTTTCATAGAAATCAACCCATCCAACAAACCTTCACTCATCATCAATACTATCATACAAGACTCTTCCAAGACAAATGTAACCTTGGTACATCCTAAACTCATAAACACCTCATTAAACATGTATCAAGCAGAAAATTTGTTGACTTATCAATATAAATAACATTTGTTGATGCTTCTTTCCATCCAATAGTTGTAGGATCATAACATACTCACTATTGCATGTTTTCCATTCATTGCAAGGGGCAACATATAATCATCCATTCCTGGCTCACCTTTGTCCTACACTCAATGGGAGCAAGGGGTTAGTTAGCCTTGTCCTCATATGTCACTTGTCATTCCCTCCTTTGGCTAGTCATTAATCTTTCATGAACTTATAAGAGCAAGCTTGGGATGTGGACAACATTCCTTAAGTTGGCTCGCATGTGACATACTACCTTTTTCATGGCATAGTTTATTGGAAACATATGACTTGGCATAGGGCTTTCTGAGTAAGCTCTCATGGTCTTCTTCTTCTACTTTAAAGAAATTACTCATAGTAATGGTGTAGCAACCACTTTAAAGTGGGGGCATACATAGACGACATCTTTTGGAAAATTTCATGGCGTGACTTTTTCTTTTCTTGTGAGGTGTCCTCTTCTTGGTGGTGCCATTGGGTTTGATGCCTTCAAAGAGTGTATGATAAACTGAAGTGGCCTAATGCAAAAGAGGCATCCCATGGATAACGATCTAACACCCTGACTTGTCCTCTCTTGGATACATTAGGCACAATGCTCCCTAAGAAGAAGACCTTACTATTGGAAACTCAAGGGTAGACAACTAAGAGGGAGGTGAATCAGTTGTCACCAAATTTCAAACTTATTCAACTTATTAACCTTATTCTGAGATCTGATCATTAATAATGAAAGCATAAATGAACAACAAATCAAAATCACACATAACACCAAGATTTTTATGTGGAAACCCTATTAGGGGAAAAAACATGGTGGAGGTCAGTCCACAAGATTATACCCTGTTAAAAGTATAAGAGAATATAAAAGGGGAATGCACATGCATTCAGGCACACTACCTAGAGCTCACTGTTCAAATACAAAATAGGCTTACTACCGAAAGGAAGACAAGCTACCTTACAAAAAGGTTTTGATTAAATCCATCAGACTTTGAACTAAGACAAGTAGTATCTGCTAATTCCTGGTTACAGTTCTGGTTAAGCACATGAACACTTCTTCACTCTTCTTCACTCTTCTCTCTTCTTCTTTCTCTACTCTTCCTTCGAATTATTTGGAATTTATTCACACATAGAACTATTAATATTTGCACCCACACACACACATACATATACATATTCCATCAAATGATAAAATAATCACTCTGATATATCCGTAACAAGAAATTACATCGCTATAAGTCAGCTCCAAAGAAATAATAAAATGAATATAAACAGTCAGCCCAAATCAATAAAGATTATTCATGTGAATCAACCAAGGTCAGCCACAACATAGTGAAGAACAAAAATTACATCCTCAAATGTGAACCATTTAAATTAATTACTCCTTGAAGATCCACAACAGGCTTCAACACCTTGTCGGCCAAGAACATGAAAAACATGAACAGGCAAGAGAAAATATTGAATCATGAGAAAAAAATCAATACAAACATGAAACACAGATAGAGCACAAACTAGAAACATCCACAAGCATCATGAAACATCAAAGAAGCATCCGCAACAACTTAACTTACTAGAATAACATGATCTTCATTCAGGAATACAAACTGAAGTAACAAAAAAATTGTCAAAATACAAATCTTCATAACTTGATCAAATCTTCACACGGATCTTTGAAACTTGACAAGGATAAACAAGATATACTCAACAAGAAACCCTTTAGTCCACAACCTCTGAACAATAATGTATTGATAACATCGATAGAAAGAACTTCACTTCACCACTGACAACTTGTAGCACTTCTTATTACAATTTTCTCAATATCCTCAGCATATACAACTTCTAATGCAATAATGCTAATAGTGTTGACACCAATGACAAACACATATCAGTAACACAACACAACATCCAATGATATTTACCTTCAACATTGATGGCAACACATGATGTGAAAAATACCAACACAACTACACTTACTCCCCCTTAGGTTTTAACTCTTCTTTCCTCAACTCTTCTTTCCACAAAGATTTTTCACATTGCTCTTCCCCCCCTTTGATATCAATGGAAAAGATTTCTTCTATACAAGCTCTTTAGCACATATATGAACACCTAAACCTCTAAACATTTGACTACTCCCCCTGAATAGTAGGCACCACATCATCAATCCAGATCAAAATATGATCATGAAATGCACAGGTTGATAAAAATCAATACATCCTTAGTTCTAATTAGGAGGGTAATCACCCCTAACTTCCCTTTGAGATACTTAAAAGTATCCTTAGGCAACAGCTTGGTAAATATGTCTACAATATGCTCCTTAGTAGGAACATACTCCAATCTGACTTCCTTTTCACTTACTTTCTCTCTCAAAAAGTGAACCTTGATAGATATATGCTTGGTCTTGGAATACAACACCGAATTATTAGAAATGTTAATAGCACTTGAGTTATCACAAAATATAGCAATAGGCTCATCATATACAACTTTGGTATCCTTCAACATCTATTTCATCCATGGTACTTGAGTACAATTATTAGCAACAATGTATTATGCCTCTATAGTAGATAGTAAAATACCATTTTGTTTTTTTCTTAACCATGAAATCAACATCTTTCCCAAGAAAAATTCCCCACCACTAGTACTTTTCCTGTCCTTCACATCTCCTATTCAATCAGCATGAGTAAAGGCACTCAACGTAATATCATCATCTTTAGCATACCATAAACCAAAATCAACTTTCCCCTTCAAGTATCTAAAAATCCTCTTCACAATAGTTACATGAGATTCTTTAGGATCAACTTGAAATCTAGCAACAATACATACAAAATTCATGACATCATGCCTAGTTTGAGTCAAGTAAAGCAATCCACCAATCATTGATCTAGATCTAGTCTGATTTTCCTTCGGAGAATCATCATCAGTTTTCAACTTGCATCTAGTCACCATAGGTGTACCAACTAGATTTGAATCCTCCATACCAAATTTCTTTAGCAATTCTTTCACATACTTGGACTAAGATATAAACATCCCTTTGTTTAAATAAGTAAAATTTAACAATCCCAAGAGGAATTTCATCTCTCCAATCATTGACATCTCAAACTCATTTTGCATCTCACTAGCAAACTTCATATACAAGCTATCATCTCCTCCAAATATGATATCATCAAAAAAAAATTCCACAATCAAATCTTTATCATCATTCTTGAAATACAGATTACTATCAACAATGCCTTTGTTAAATCCAAGCTTCACCAAGTACTTATCCATTCTAGCATACCATGCTCTAGGGGCTTTTTTGAGTCCATACAATGCTTTCTTCAATCGGAAAACCATATCTCCCTAATCAGTCAACTGGAATCCATCAAGTTGTTCAACATACACGTCTCCTTCCAATTTTCCATTTAGAAAAGAAGACTTGACATCCATTTGATAAACTTTGTACTCTTTGTAAGCAGCATAAGCAAGAAACAATCTCATAGCTTTAGTTCTAGCAACAGGGGCAAAGGTTTCTTCAAAATCAATACCTTCCATCTGTGAATATCCCTTACATACCAGTCTTGTTTTGTTTCCAACCACTTCACCTTGTTCATTCAGTTTCTTTCTAAATACCCATTTAGTTCTAATTACATTATTATCCTTAGGTCTGGGAACAACAATCCATGTATCATTCTTTTCAATTTTCTATAGTTCCTCTTTCATTGCTTCAACCCAATGTTCATCTTTGAAAGCTTCATTCACATTGTTAGGCTTAGTCTTTGAAATCAAACAATATTCTTCTGCAATCTTTCTCCTAGTCTGGACACCTTTGTTCTTATCACCAATAATTTGATCTTCTGAATGATTCAACCTTGCATACCTCAGAGTCTTCTTAGATTGTTCTTCAATTTCAAGCTCTTCTGATCTCTCTTATGTTCTTCCACTAGTTTCTCCTTCCTCTTGATCTTCTTGATTCACCGAAATGATTTGGACTTGACTTTAGTTCTGACCTTTATTTGTACTATCATTTTGATCATTAGAATCATATCCATAGGTTTTGGATAGTTCAGTTATGTCTTCATCAACCTTAACATGTTCACTTTCAACAATTTTCTTCAATCTCTTATTGTAACACAGGTAGGCCTTACTTTTAGTAGTATAACCCAAAAAGATTCCTTCCTCACTCCTAGCATCCAACCTTCCTATATCTTCATCTCTTTTGATATAACACTTGCTTCCAGAGATCTTGAAATATCTAACAGTAGGTTTTTGACCAGTCCATATCTCAAAAGGAGTCTTACTAGTATCACCTTTGATTTGTACCTAGTTAAGTGTGTACATAGCAATACTCATAGCTTCTCTCCAATAGTTATGAGGTACATTTCCTTCCAACATCATGGTTCTAGCAGCATCTAGAACTATTTTGTTCTTCCTTTCCACAACTCAATTTTGTTGAGGGGTCCATAGTGCAGATAACTGTCTCTTTATTCCATGCTCTTCACAAAAAGAATTAAACTCACTAGAAATGAATTCACCACCTCTATTTGATCTCAAACATTTAATCTTCAGACCTATCTCTATCTCAACCATAGCCTTAAAGATCTTGAACTTTTCCATAGCTTCAGATTTCTCCCTTAAGAAAGTAGCCCACATCATCCTTGAATAGTCATCAATAAGCAACATGAAGTACATGTATCCTTGTAAACTTCTAGTTCTAGCATGACCACACAAATTAGTATGCACAAGATCCAACAATCCATTTGAATTTTGTTGTTTACTCTGAAATAAAATTCTTGTTTGATTTCCTAACTGACATTCTTTGCATATGGAATTAGTAGGTTTCATTAGCTTAGGAAGATCTCTCATAGCCTTAGTGGAACTTATCTTGACAATATTATCAAAGTTAGCATGACACATTCTCCTATGCCACAACCAACTTTCATTAATTTGAGCAATCAAACAACTTTTACTAGCAGTACTCAGGTGGAAAATATTACCTTTTTCTTTTGTACCTAATGCAATCACATTTCCAAAATTTCCCAATATTTTTTACTTACCATCCATGAACTGAAGATTGTATCCATTATCAACCATCTATCCAACACTTAGAAGATTATGCTTCAAACCTTCAACATACAAGACATCATCAATCTTATGCTTACCATCTAGAGAAATGCATCCTCTTCCATGGATCACACCAACTGTATTATCACCAAATCTCACAACACCACCATCATACTTTTCCAAATTCACAAACTTACTTTTATCTCTGATCATATGATGAAAAAAACCACTATCATTTACCCATTCATCTTTCTCTTCAACTTGAGCAGCTTTGGCTTTCTCCAAATTTTTAAAACTAGCAAAGTTAGTAGAGACATGATTATTTTCCTTGATAGCAATAAACAAAAATTCATCTTCACTTCCATTTCCTTTGTCAAATTCATCATCTGTCACACCTTCATCAATATCATAGTAACACTTCTTTTGGAATTTACGTTTGTTAAATCTTGGCTTGGAAACTCTCTCAAGACACCTTGATGCAAAATGACCTATCTTATTGCAAGAGAAACATTTAATAGGAAGCTTTCCTTTATACTTACCTTGTCCTTTGGCTTCTATTTTCACAATCAATGCTTCAAGTTCTTCAAGCTCTCTTTCTTCTTCATCAAGTTGTCTCATTTCATCCTCATACTTGAATGTCTTTCTAGATGAACTTTCACCTGGATCATATCTTTGTCTATCTCTTCCAAAAGTAGTGGCCTTGAATGTAGATTCAACCTTAGGAAGTGCATCACCAAATTCACTCAACTCAAAAGTAGTAAGCTTACCAATCAACATATCTCTAGTAACATTTGTTATAGTCTGGAGCTCTTCAATAGCACTAGCCTTGAATTTATAAGAATCAAGCAAGGATCTAAGAACTTTAGCAACAATTTCTAATTTGTTTATCTATCCAATAGCACATCTGATACCACACAAAAGTTCATTCACTCTTTGCATGAAAGTAGTAACATTTTCATCATCACCCATTTTCAACTTTTCATATTTCCCTTTCAGACTTTGTAGCTTAGCAATCTTGACATTAGCATCACCTTCATACAAGGTTTCCAACTTTTTCCAAATCTCATAAGTAGTCTTCAGATCCATCACATTTGTCATCTCAGTATCAGTTAAAGAACTTAAGAATGCCTCCTTAGCCATAACACTATACTCAGCATCCCTGATCTCAGTAGAAGTAGTAGGACCATTCTATGGAATACCATATATATTTTTTATAGTGCTCCAGTAGGGTTCACCAATGCATCTCAGATGGCACTCCATTCGAGTCTTCCATAAAGAATAATTTGTTCCATCAAATATAGGACTATCCTTCTTATAAGCTCCCATCTCGGATCACCTCAAGCTATTAAAATTCTTCCAAGGAACCTCAAGCTTTGATACCAATTGTTGGCAACTCAAGGGCAGACAACTGAGAGGGTGGAGTGAATCAGTTGTCACCGAATTTCAAACTTATTCAACTTATTAACCTTATTCTCAGATCTAATAATGAATCATCAAATCATAAATGAACACATCAAAATTACACATAACACCAAGATTTTTACGTGGAAACTCTATTAGGGGGAAAACCACAATGGAGGTCAGTCCACAAAATTATACCCTATTAAAAGTATAAGAGAATATAAATGAGGAATTCACATGCATTTAGGCACACTGTTTAGAGCTCACTGCTCATATACAAAATAGGCTTACTGCCCAAAGGAAGACACACTGTCTTATAGAAAGGCTATGATTAAATCCATCAGACTTTGAACTAGGAAAAGTAGCATCTTCTAATGCCTGGTTATAGCTCCAATTAAGAACATGAACAATTTTTCACTCTTCTTCACTCTTCTTCTCTTTTCTTCTTTCTCTCCTCTACCTTTGAATGATCTAAACTTTATTCACACATAGGACTCTTACTCTTCACACCCACCCACACACATACATATACATATTCCATCAAATGATAAAATAATCACTCTTATATATCCGCAACAATAAATTACATCACTATAAGTTGGCTCCAAAGAAAGAATAAAAAGAATATAAACAGTCGGCCCAAATAAATAAAGATTATTCATGCGAACCAACCAAGTTTTGCCACAACATAGTGAAGACCAAAAATTACATCCTCAAATATGAACCACTTCAATTAATTACTCCTCGAAGATCCACAACATGCTTCAACACCTTGTCAGCCAAGAACATGAAAAACATGAACATGCAAGAGAAAATATTGGATCATGAGCACAACAATCAATGCAAACATGCAACACAGATAGAGCACGAACTAGAAACATCCATAACCATCATGAAACATCAGAGAATCATCCACAACAACTAAACTTACTGGAATCACATGATATTCATTCAGGAACACAAACTAAAGTAACAGAAAAATGATCAAAATACAAATCTTCATAACTTGATCAAATCTTTACGTAGATCTCTAAAAATTGACATGGATAAACTAGATATACTCAACAGGGAAATATTTATTCCACAACTTCTAAAGAACAATGTACTAATCACACTGACAAAAAGAACTTCATTTCACCATTGACAACCTGTAGCACTTCTTATTACAATTTTCTCAATATCCTCGACATATATAGCTTCTAATGCAACAATGCTAATAATGTTGACATCAATGAAAACCACATATCAACAACACAACACAACATCCAACACTTACATGAACAAAGTAAAATTCCCTTTAACAAAATTTTTACATAACAAATTCAAAAAAATTTACAAAAGCATTTTCATTGTGGTTCCTTATCAAAGTTATCAGGAGCATAACTTTGGTATGGTTTGTATAATGGGAATCCAACACACTAGCATGACTTTCTCATTATATGGTGGGAAGCTGACACACTAGCATGAATTTCTCACTAAGCCACTTCTTTGGGACAACTGACCCTATGGACAACTTGATGTTTTATGGCCCTAGAGTGAGCGCATCTTTGAGTCACCTCATTTTTCTTTCCTTTGGTTGTTGTCATTCCATGATTGTGTATCTTTTCTTGCTGCAAATCATTCACCATGTGCATGTTCTTTTGTGCTTATGTTGGTTTAATTTAGGATCTTGGATCCTAGGGGCTTGTGCTACCTCCTTTTATCTTTTTCATCCTTTGTCATCCACATTAGTATGATTAGACTCCTCTTCAATGGCTAATTTAACATGAGTTTGAAGTAAGTTCATCCTCTCACTAAAGTGGGAGCTTAATGTGTCACCAAAAAGTGTATACTTTGCTTGATATGGGAGTAATTGATGATAAATCAGACTTAATGAGGCCTTAATTTAATGTTATGAGGTGTTTACACATCGACACTAGATCTTGAACCCTTGCAAATTGAATAAAATGCATTTATTGATGCCTTGTAAAGGTGTTGTAACACGTCGTCGCACTTTTCTAGGAGAATAATGTTATAATTCACCTACATAACCTTACCAAGGCCTATTTCAGAGTGTTGTAAAGTATTGTAACAAAATTTCACACTTTCCTAGGCTTTTCATCAATATTTACACCTTTCTTATGCTTTAAATGCCCCCTTTATGCACTTACAGGCCTTAATTAAGTGTCTTGTTGAAGAAACCAATAAAAAACATTTAATACATATTATTCTCTAACATCCACTCAAAATTTCCCAGGTGGAATAAGTTTCCACCTTGGTTGACTTAGTCCCATGTGGCATAAAAATCAAAATTAATTCAAATCACTTTCGGGTTTTTATATCTTAAATCCGAAGGTCAGCCTATGATGAGGTATTTTTGGGAATAAAGGCATAATTGTGTATAAATATAGGGTTTTACCTCTCATTTTACTTAAATCATCATAATTCATAACTCATAATCAATCATTCATCATTCATCATGTTCTCAAGTCAAGCAACCTAGGGTTTTATCACTACAAGTCATCAAGATAGCTTCCAAGGACATTCAAGGGAAACTTCTTCATGTTTTATTGTAGACATTCAAGATCAAGCATCATAGCAAGGTAATAACTTCATTGTTTCATGCTTCATTACATCTTTCCTCATTTTGGTTTAATTACCTAAAAAGGGGTTTGACCAAGGCAAACCCCCATGCCCTAACAATCAACATTTTTTCCTTCTATCTTTGTGTGTTTGTAGGTTTAGACACTTTGAGGGTTTGAAGATCATTAAAGATTAGGTTGAAGATTCATTGAAGAAATATCCTTGTTAACCAAGCTAAAATATCAACAAAAATTCACTTTTAGGCCCGAACATCAAAGTTTCAGAAGCGGACAACTATAAGGATCTGAAGTACAGACTGAGGGCTTTCATTTCCACTTTCGAATTCTTAGAAATTTAGAAGTGGACTAAGTCACCAATAGTGGAAAATTAGTCCCACTTAACCTATTTTTAGAGATTTTTGTAGATTTGGATACCCATTTGGCCGAAACAGGTTTCTGAGCAGTTTTCCCGAAACTGGGACTAAACTGCCCAACCTGGCATAAGTGTCCCAGTTGACTTTTGCAATAGTTTCATCAGGATTCCAAACCTTCATTCCATCATTTTTCAGCCTTCAGGTGCACCTCTTTAGTTTTGTTTAGTTATTTCATCATTTACATGCATTTTTAGGTTATTTTCCACATGTTTGCATACTACACTGTGTTTTCTAGCACTCCATATTTCTTAGGCTTTACATTAATAATCATCTTTTCTCTTTATTCTATTGCATTAGTACATCATAATTAGACATAATACATCTCATTTACATTAACTTTGAGTGTAGACAATTGCCCATTTTGGCCCATTTCTTTCTCCTTTTAGGTGAAAAACTCTAGAAGTGCAAGAAAGCATTAAGGTGCCAAAATCATTCTCCACAGATGCTACAAGTTAAATGCTACCTTGTTTAATACAAATATTGTAGGTTAGTAGAATTAATTTGATTAAATACAAGGTAACAAGGTAAAATTGATAATGCAAGAATCTATGCTATCTAGGATTGAGGCCCAATTGTAGTCCACCTCAAGTAGTCCCTTCCTTGGATAAAACTATAGATTTCACTCATCCTTTGAATAAATAGTTGACTAGATCAAAATTATTGTAATGCTCCTAACACATTGATAATGAAATTTAAATCAAAAAATAGAAAACTCTTTTTTTTGTTAACTTGGTATATTCTCTTGTATATTCCCCAATCTTCCACTAGTATATATTTTAGATTACACAATTATGCATTTGTTTCTATTTGATGTACTTCTAAATATTTTACATCTATAAATTTTATTTTTTATATAATTGCTTCTACTTCTATCTAAACACTCTTAGTCTAAACACTCTTAGTTGTATAATAAGAGGACCTCTTAATTTCAAAAAATATATTAAAACTAAGCAACTAAATCTTAAGGAGTTAGGAATAGTACATCATGTTCTTGAGAAGTTTGTTGAGGAGAATAAGCATTAGTGGATTGAGATATTCAATTCTAGGTAAACTATATTTTACCTATTAAAAATTGAATACTCTACCACTGTTTCACACAATCCTCTTTGTTGTAAGTGTGTTACATCTCTTGCTACATGAATATTGTTGTCATGAGTGCATGGAGGATGGTCTCAAGGTTTGGGGTAAGCTACTGTAGTGGCTAGAGGTAGGTTGTTATGAGACTTGTAGGCATGTTACAACCATGTCTAAAAGTCATAGAAAATAGTTGTTGTAGGTTGTTGTTCTACTAAAATATCTTTTATTACACTTTAAATACTCATGAGTGTGTCGACTATAATAACTAATAAAATTCTATATTACTATGAAAATAACTACTTTAATGCGTAGTCATTCAATTAAATAACATACATGTAATATTAGTTCTTTTACCAAAGTATCAATTAATTTTTTTTATCTAAAATGGGAATATCCTTGAAAATATAAATGAAAAAATAGGGAAAAGAATCACTAGATGAGGCAATATTGGAGCTCATCAATGTTGGTGAGGTCATAGCTAGTTTTCTAAATCAAACTATGGTTCCTAGTATGATGGTTCCTAGCCCCTAAAAATTGAAGATAATGCTATTCATAGTTGCTCCCATCCATCATGACTGCACTTTTTGTTCTCTCATAGGTGTGGTTCTCTTAGTTAGCTAGATTGCAATAAGATTCCTTTGTGGGAGTTTAGTTTTTCCTCTTATGTGTGTTCAATAACCATTGAAGAATACTCCAAACAAAGGGGGTGCACTCAATAGCTAGTAGTTGATTCATAACAATCTTATATCTGGTGATGCTTTGGGGAACCCTAGTGATAGAGAACACCTTTTCCTCTTATGTGTGTTCAATAACCATTGAAGAATACTCCAAAGGAAGAGGGTACACTCAATAGCTAGTAGTTGGTTCATAATAATCTTATACCTAGTGATGTTTGGGGGAGCCCTAGTGATAGAGAACACCTTGTCCCCTTATGTGTGTCCAATAACCATTGAAGAATACTCCAAAGGAAGAGGGTGCATGCATAGCTAGTAGTTGATTCATAATAATCTTATACCTAGTGATATTTGGGGGAGCCCTAGTGATAGAGGACAACTTTTCCTCTTATGTGTGTTCAATAACCATTGAATAATACTACAATGGAAGAGGATACACTGAATAGCTAGTAGTTGATTCATAATAATCATATACCTAGTGGTGTTTTGGGGAACCCTATTGATAGATAACACAATCCCCCTTCAGTTCCCCCCTCCCCCCAGTGCCCTATTGAAATTGCTTTAATTGCTTAATTTGTTTATACTATGTTTGCACTTGACCCATGAATTTTTATCATTTACACTTAATCTGTTCAGGACTTTGAAAATATACCAACCATTTTTAATATTATACTATTGTATTTTAGAGTAATAAAAAGATTAAATAGACTTATTCATTTATATATATACAATTTTCTCCTCTCTCTGTCGTAATGTGGGAGCACTAAAACCGGAGGGCAGGCCTAACCCTTAAAGTTTTCCTGAGTTTAGACAGATGCTCGTTCACAAGTTCGATGAATGTGGAAGGAGTTGACGCCAAAGTTGGAATTTATTGAAAAATGAGATAGTCTGCCGGACGAAGATACACTTTAAGAAAATGTTCAAAAGATCTGCCATTAATTCCCATCACACCTACGATAGCCATGCATCTGGTCAACATATCTGAAATGTCATAATCATAATTTAAAACGCTCATTTGCTTGGGAATTTCCTCTCCCATTTAAAGCATATCACAATTCTGAAAACGATTGGAAGAAATCTTCAAATAATTTTTTTTAAGGTTTTACAACTTATTCCAGTAACTCTGAATCATCCAATTGCTTCATAATAAATTTGACTATAGTAGTCAAACTCATTTTGAAGTGGTAACCCAAATTGACCAACCTCCTGTGCATTTAATATTTCTTACGCTGTTTTATTGTTCTGACAATTTCTTCAGATAAATTTGCTGACTGAATATTTATTAAGAGTTCTCCCCTCGTTCATCCATTCACAATTGTGTAAACTCCACTAACTTTGACTGTATATATTTTAGATTATAGAACAGATATTATAATATAGAATTCAGACTTTTTGATTGACTATTCGCCATCAGAATTTTCCTATTGCTTTAAACTGTATTTTTTATGTTTCACTGATTCTGATTTGATTATTGCCAGGACTTTTACATTGGAATTCAGATAAACCTAACTCAAACAATGGTGATAAGTCACTTAGTTAAAAATGGAAAAAGCAGATATGACCGTTGAATAGGCCATTTACTTCACTTTAATTTAAACTTTCATATAAACTATTACTTTTTAGTTGGCTAGATTAATTATTTATTGGTAAAGATCTGGTAAATTCTTAAAAAAAAGAATCTCATCCCATATTCCTCAGAATATTTAATAGTAAGCTAGGTCGTTAATGGATTCACTAATTGTTTATTCTACAAGTAAATACATTGAACTATTCCAGACATAGTTAATTAAAAAAGTTAATTGTCTGAATGAAAAGTACTCGGTGATTTGTAACATTAAAAGCAATTGACCCTACTTTAATATTGATGTGGATTTGGTGCAGTCGGGATCAAAGGGCCTTGTTAGGCTATCCAATCACACAGCCAAGACACAAACATACACATAGAGATTGACATTTATAGGTCAAAATTCTCTTTTATTTATTTAGAACAACATTACATTCACGATTATTCCTACAGGGCAATTCCCTATTTCTGCTGGCTTCTCTGCTAGTGCTACTTCTCTCTTTTCCAATGCCCTTTCCTTCTGGTTGGCTAGCCGGCTAGCTATTCCGCCACCTCCACTTCTTTGCTTTGCGAGCTCCTGCATTTTTTCCCTCTATCCCTCCTTCCTTTCTCTACCCAATCTTGGGCTATCCGTTTACATCATCACCTTCCTGCATGCTAGCCTTGTCATTCTTCCTTCTCTCTGTCATAGTATGACCATTCAGTTAACTCACTATCTGTAGCTTCCAATCATTGACCACTCAGCATGGATTCCACAACAACGATGTGGAATTGCATCAATATCACTTCACCATGTGTCATGGTCTCATTCGTCATCTATCGCCATTAACCGTCACACAAACTGAGTCCACCATTGGTCTATTAGCTAGACTTAAGTCCACCTTCCACCAATATCACCATGTCTTACAGATACCACATTGCTACTTCATCTTATCGCCATATCGTTGGGATCATCTCATGAGTCTTGCTGATGAAGCTTGGTCCTATTGATCAACACATCATTTCGATGTGGGTCTACCTTATGCTCTATTCATCATTCCATCACCACATCACACATCATAATCCACAACATGGATGTGGATTACCCAATCCCATCATGCCATGTGTCTGCTCTTCCTCATTGTTTCCCATTTCATCCTTATCCTGTTGGGTCCCATAGTCGGCTTCACACTCTTATAGCTCTATCGGATGATTAGAGAATCGCACGAGCATGTTATATTTGAGGCATCGGGGAATCAAAGATTGTGGTGCACTTTATGCCTCTATTGGCCCTAATATCCTTAGAGACATAGGATTAGATGCCGAAATTGCCAACCTCACAAAGGCATATCAGGCGATAGGGCCTATTGGGTCATCAAACTATCGGAAATTTTATTAGACCATCAGACTATCAAATTATTGGTGCACCACTAGAGCCTAAAAAAATGTCCTATCGATGAAACAACACCGACCAACAGAGGGGGTGGAGCACGATGCTGCTACATTAGAATCCCCAGGTGAATAAATTCATGTGCTCCTTCACATGCATTCTTCAACTTTGACTTTTTCTTCTGCACTTTCTAGTTCAATTTTCTCAGCTATTGCTTTTATAGTTTCACCATCTACATCTGTCGACTTCTCTCTTTCTTTAGATACCTTCTTCATTGGATCTCTTTGTAAACTTCAGATCCCCACCATTCTTCCTCATAGTCTTCCACCTTTGTGGGAATTGACACATTATAATCCATCCTCCTCTGAGAATGTTCCTTCCATTGTTCATTCTTCTATGTCTTATCATTTTGCACAAGGATTTCTATGAACCTTATTGCCACTATGTTTTCTTCACCATTATCTATCTTCATCAACATGTCCTCCAAAGGACTCTCCATTTTTGAAAAAAAAATTATGTGCTTCCTTTCCATGCCTTCAACAAGACATGACTCCTTTGCAAGCTTCTCTCTTGCTCTTCCTTTCTGATCCTCTTGTATGAGGATTTTCTCTATGATGCCACAGACTTGACATCCTACTGCTATCTGTTTGTTCCCTTCAACATCCAAATAACTTTGGATCAACCTCATCTCTTCTCTCCATAGCCTTTCATCTTTGTCTTCTTCAATTCCACCATCAAACCTGGGACAATTTTTCTTCACATCTTCTACATTTGTGTAGATAGCCTCCACTTTGTCCTTCTCCCATGCCCCTTCCATTAGAGGGCTATAAAATTTTCCCTTCTTAGCTGTCAAAAATTCATTGATCCTCTTCATTTCCTCTATCAACAAAGTGACATCCTCAGCTTCACCAATTGGCTCATCGAATTTAGGATTCTTCAGATCCATCACATCTTTGTGTCTTGCGACATCACAATTCTCTGCTACTCTCTTCACAGGCTTTGTTTCTTGTCTCAAATCATCTTCATGCTCAGGTACCTTGTCATGTACCCCTGCTACAAATGATTTCCTTGTGAACCCCTCTTCAAGGGCATCCAGTCTTGCTTCTATATTTCTCAATTCTTTAATGAGCTTCTCTTCATTGGTCTCTTCATGACCGAACTTTTCCTCCTATCTGAAGACATTTTCAAGAACTTGCAAGTCCTTCTACAGTTACAATTCTATCTTTCAACAATTTCTCTCTTCAATTAGGGTATCTACCCTCTATAGTTATAGGTCCTTCCTGCAACAAATTCACACTTCACTCTGAGCTTATGTGCCTCCTCTACCCTCTATAGTCATAGGTCTTCCTACAACGAATCTCTCTAGGCTTCAAGTTCTCTATAGTTACAGGTCTCCTCTCACCTGCAACAAAGTCTTCTTCTATAAATCAAATCCTCTGTAGTTATAGAATCTTCTTCTGCAAAAAACTCTCTCTCTAGGGTTTCTTTCTAAGACAACAACAAGCATCTTCTAATGAATCTCTTTCACAAATTCACTTCCATACCAGTGATCTCCTACTCTGATAATTGGATCTGATAGCTTTATAACCCACTCTCATACCACTTGGTGTAGTCGAGATCAGAGTGCCTTCAGGCTATCCAATCGTGCAGCCAAAACATGGACATACACACATATATTGACTCTTACAAGTAAAAATTATCTTTTATTCATTTAGAACAACACTACATTTAGGATTATTCCTATAGGGAAATTCCTTGTTCGTGTTGGCTTCTCTTCCAGTGCTACTTCTCTCTCTACTAGTGCCCTTTCCTTCTAGTTGGCTAGTTGGCTGCCTAATTTGCCACCTCCACTTCTCAACTCTGTGAGCTCTTGGCTACTCACCCTCTATCCCGCCTTCTTGTCTCTACCCAGTCTTGGGCTATCCATTTATATCATCACCTTCCTGCATGTCAGCCTTTTCATTCTTCCTTCTCCATTTCATAGTATGACCATTTAGTTACCTCACTTTCTATAGCTTCAAATTGACAACCAATCAGCATGGATTGCACAACAACTATGTGGAATTGCATCAATATCACTTCACCATGTGTTGCGGTCTCATTCGCCATCTACCATCGTTAACTGTCACATGAATCGAGTCCACCATCGGTCTATCGGCTAGATTTAAGTCTACCTTCTGTCGATATCACCATTTCTTACTAATACCACATTGTCACTTCTTCTTATCACCATATCGTTGGGACCATCTCATGAGTTCTACCAATGAAGCTTGGTCCTATTGATCAACACATCATTTTGATGTGCGTCCACCTTATGCTTTATTCATCATTCCATCACCATGTCATGCATCACAATCCACAACATGGATGTGGATTACACAGTCCCATCATGCCATGCATCTACTCATCCTCATTGTTTCCCACGTCATCCTTATCTTGTTGGGTCCCACAGCCAACTTCACACTCCTATCACTTTATCAAATGATCAGAGAATTGCACAAGCATGTTATATCAGAGGCATCAGAAAATCAGAGATTATGGTTCCCTTTATGCCTCTATCAGCCCTGATATTCTTAGAGATGTAGGCTTAGATGTCGATAACGTCGACCTCACAAAGGCATATTGGGTGATAAGGCCTATCAGGTCATCGGACTATCAGAATTATTAGACCATTAGACTATCAGACTATCAGTGCACCGTTAGAGCCTAACAAAATGTCCTACTAGTGAAACAATGCCAACAAAGGGAGGGGTGGAGCTCGATGCTCATGCATCAAGATTTCATCATTTGGAATGAGTGGCTACGTTTATCTTTGACATTTCAAAACCTAACAATGAAAGGAATCATATGAAATTTATAATTATGAATTCTTAAATGTAGAATGAGCCAATTCTTTTAATATTTCACATTTTATAAGCCAACAAAATTATAGAAAAGCCATAGCAAGACAAGCCTTTACACCAATGACAACCAAAAGTGTGATATACACGTATTACAAATGCTTATAGATCTAGGTCAATTTAAATAATAAAAGTAAACTATTGAAATTAGTATAATGTTAAGTTACTAAGTTAATATTTAAAAAGAAATATAAGTTTTTTAATTATTAAAGTTAATACATAATTGGTTTTTAGTTTAAAGTTAAATTTCAACAATTCATTAAGGGGTGATCCCACAATAGGGGTTTACAATTTTTGGCCAAACTGGACACTGAAATAATTTTTTTAACTAAATCTTCACTTTTGGGCGCCTATAGCGGCTAAACCGTGAGGAATTTGAAGATGATGCAAACTAGAGTTTCATGACATTTTGTCTGTAGATTCTAAATATGTTTTTTTTTCAAACTTTTTGGAATCAAATTGCACTTCTTTTTCCATCTCCTTCAAAAACTAGTTTTTTTCCGAAAACAAAATTTAAAAAAAGTGATGCTCACCGTATAATGCATAACCTTATTTACATGAAGGATAAAATTCTAATTCTTTCGAATTTAGATTTCTAACTCCGATATCTAGTGCTTCCATGTGGTTAGATAGTTTTTTATTGAATATTTTTTCTTTAATTAAGTTTCAAAGTCAAACCAATTACAATTCAGACATAGCGCGACCATATAATGCATAACTTTTTTTGTATGTATCAAAATTCAATATATATATATATTTTAGGTCAAGGACTTCAATATCTGGTACACTCATATTTTTCAATTTTTTTTTGATAATCTACTATTTTTCCACATGTGCAAAACAAAGAGCTTGATTTTTGATGAAAAGACTATGTTCAATAAAACTAAAAAACCAAATACATAATAAAATTAAAACATATTAAAATTATATTCATTGGATAGCTCATTCCAAGGAATACCTAATTCCAGTTGGGTCTGTGAATTCTCTACCATTTTCATGTTCAAATTGAGCTTCGAAGTGCAAAATTTTAGGGTTTTTTTTGTGAAGAAGGTAAAAAATCAGGGAAATGGGGGGTTTGAGCGAACTAGGGTTCATTTGAACCCCCTCTCATCAAGTGTTTTCCATTTGAATTTTTTGCATGCATGCATTTAATGGTTTTCCTCGATTCTTGGTTTGAGCGAACCCTTTTTTGGTTCATTTGAAACATCTAGTTTGTTCAAACCATCTAGTTCGTTCGAACCCCCAGAATGTAAAATTTTTCCATGGGGTCATTTTTTCCAAGTTTTCCTTCCTCATTCAAATTGTAAACCACTTTTGTGGATTTACCCTAAGAATTTATTAAGGACTAAGTCATGTTGAATAAAAAATATTGATAATATATTAAAAAATATGAGGTTAAGATCATGTCTTATTTCAATATAGTAGAATGGATGTCTCTTAATCTTTAGTATTAAGTTAAAGGATGTCAATTATTCACACACATAAGATGATTTTTTCTCTCAATAACAACAAATTTTAAAATAATTTTGTATGTTTATCCTTCAATAAAAAAAAGGTGAGTTAATGGGTGATCCCACAATATTGGTTTACAATTTTCGGGGGATTCTGATTTTTGCTGAAATCACATATTTTTAGAAAATATAATGATTTAAGCCTTGAAATTTTTTATTTAAAGGATTCCAATTGAAGAGGGTTTTATCAAACCACCTTAGATCAAACCCCCTTGGATAGAACCCAACTAGTTTTAAACCATACCTATAATGGAGTCTCTTTTACACCTATCAAAATGCTGACAAAAAATCACTTTTGACTTACCTTTTGGGGAGGGTATATACAGGATCATCATGGAAAAAATAGGCCCTTAAGTGGTGAAAATTCAAAAAAATCGAGTTAGGCAACTTGACGAAAAATTTGAATAAGTTATCTCTATTATTTCAAAAATATGTAAGAATATAATCTATAGCAAATTGAATGTAGTTTCTAAACTACTAGGTTTATTTAAAATTAAAAAAAAAAACTATTTGGTAAAAATTTGAAATTTCAATAAAGTAGTACTTAAATTTCAAGGAAAAAATAAGTAGGTGTCTATCTGACCACCCTAAGGGTCATCCCACAATAATGGGTTACACTTTTTGGCCAAACTTGACATTGAAATCAACAGTTTTAGAGAAAACTTCACTTTCTGACACTTATAGTAGGTAAACTATTAGGAATTTGAAAATGATGTAAACTAGTGATTTGTGCGATTTTTTCTATAGATTTTAAATGTATTTTTTTTGAAAAAAATTGAAAGTAAATTATAATATTTTTGTGTCTCCCTTGATAACTAGTTTTTAATAGTAAACAACATTTTTAAAAAGTGGTGTGTACTTCGGCAAGCATAACTTTGTTTCTACAAAGGATAAAACTATAATTCTTCTGAATTTAGGTTGGTAACACAAGTATCTAGGGCTTTAATTTTGTTTCATAGCATTTTGTTCAATAATTTTCTTTTAATTACTTTTGAAGTCAAAACATTTATAATTTAGACATAGGTGCACTTCGGCATGCATAACTTTTTTGGTATGTATTGAAATTCAATTTTTCTTTTTTTGTTAGAATGAAGACATCAATACCTAGTGGATATATATTTTTCAATTATTTTTTCCTCAAATTTACTATTTTTCCACAATGATTTTTGATCGAACTTGACATTCGGTGAAAAACCTATGTACAGTAAAACTAAAAATAAAAATAAAAAATAAAAACAAAATATATTAAATTTATAGTTACTGGAAAACACATTTCGATCACTACAATCATCCAATTTGGTTTATCAAGTTGACTCCATTTGCACCTCCTTCCCAAGCTTCGATAGTAAAAAAAATGCATAAATTTTGAAATGGTGGAGGGGAAGGTAAAAAAGGGGGTTCATTCGAACCCCCCTTATATGGTG
Source organism: Sequoia sempervirens (assembly GCA_007258455.2). NCBI lineage: Eukaryota > Viridiplantae > Streptophyta > Pinopsida > Cupressales > Cupressaceae > Sequoia > Sequoia sempervirens. The sequence continues at coordinate 537,752,559 of VDFB02047230.1, forward strand.
CAAAAGGGGGTTCATTAGAAGGGAGGGGGGTTCGTTAGAAGGGGGGAGGGTTCATTAGAAGGGGGGGTTCATTCGAAGGGGGGTGGTTCATTCGAACCCCCTTCATTAGAAGGGGTAAACCATTTCATTTTTTTTTATGAGTATTTCTAATTATTCTTCATTCGAAAAATTATAACCCACTATTGTGGGTTTACCTAACCACAATAAAATGATAATATTTTTTATAATATTTTAGATATAAGTAGAGGACTCATGTCCCAATGTGATGCATATTTTTTTGTAATTTTTTTCCAAGTAAATAATTAATTATGATTTTTATTACAAATTTTAAAAATATAAAACTTCATATGTTTGACCACCTTAACTTGGTCAAAACTTCATGAAATTCAAAAAAAATAAAAAATCATATAGTATGTGAAGCATAGAATGTGACACATGTTTTAGATTCAAAAAGTCTAATAATGTTTGAAAGCTATAGATGTTTTTCAATCAACTTATCAATCAGGACTTTAGTCTTAATTTAAATAGAAAATGAAAAATAATTATTTATTAAACTCAAAGTAAAACATAATTTATATTGATGGAAAACTGAGAATCTCCTTTTAAAACCCTTTTCGTTTCATCAATTTTGGGTAAAAAAAAGTCATTAGCCACATACCCTACACATACCCATTATATCACCACTTTTTAGCCCATCATGATCCTACACATACCCGGGATCAAATGAATTCATTTAAAGTTTATTTTTTAAGTATGTAGTCCTTATTATAAGCTTCCCAAAAGGTATAATTTTAAATAAATTTAATTTAATTATTATATTTATTTTTTATTTCTTGTGAATATAGGTTTTTCACTGAAAATCAAGCTCTTTATTCTGCACATGTGGAAAAATAGTAGATTATCATTTTTTTCTTTTGAAAAATATTATTACACTAGATATAGAAGTACTTTATCCAACAATAAAATAAAATTGAATTTTGGTACATACGAAAAAAATTATGTTGTACATACATTCCGCCTATGTCTGAATTGTAATTAGTTTGACTTCAAAACTTGATTAAAGAAAAAAAAATGAATAAAACACTATGAAACCAAATGAAAGTGCTAGATATAATAGTTACAAATCTAAACTCAAAAAAATCATAATTTTATCCTTGATGGAAAAAAAATTATGTTGTATACGGTGAGCATCACTCCTTAAAAATGGTGTTTACTAAAAAGAACTAGTTTTCGAAGGAGATGGGAAAAGAAGTGCAATCCAATTCCAAAAATCTTGAAAAAATATATTTAGAATTTAAAAAAAAAATGTCACAAATCACTAGTTTGCATCATTTTCAAATTCCTCATGGTTTAGCCGCTATAGGTGCCCGAAAATGAAGATTTAGTTAGGAAAAATCAGTTCAATGTCTAGTTTGGCCAAAAATTGTAAATTAGTATTGTGGGATCACCCTAATAAATATATTATCTATATTAGATGAAAGAGTCAAGTCTTGAAATAGGTATTCAAATAGTACTTAAATATGCTCATCAATCCTAAACCTAAGACCTTGAAATATATACTTTAGGTATGTAAATTCACATTGACCTCTATTATCTCACCATAATGGTTACTAAAATAACCTTTAGAACTTGATATGCTAGAAAAGGTAAATTGACTATTTTATAACCTTGTGCCTTAGTCTAACTCCTAGATATTCACATGTCCTATATCACATTCAATAAAGGAGTCTTAAACAATATCTTCAATTTTAATTTGTACACCCACATCTTAATTTTTAATACATAATTCTTGGGTATGTGCAGGATCATCATGGAGAAAATAGGCCCTTAAGTGGTAAAAAAATTAGAAAAATCATAGTTAGGAAACTTGACGGTTTGAATAAGTTATCTATATTATTTCAAAAATATGTACGAATAAAATCTGTAGCAAATTGAATGTAGTTTCTATAAGAATAAAATTTGTAGAAAATTGAATGTAGTTTTTAAACTAATAGGCTTATTTTAAAAAAAATCTATTTGGTGAAAATTTGAAATTTCAATGCAATAGTACTTAAATTTCAAGGAAAAAATAGGAAGTGTCTATCTGACCACCCTAAACACAATAAAATGATAATATTTTCTTATAAGATTTTAGATATAAGTAGAGGACTCATGTCCAGATGTGATGCATATTTTTTTGTAATTTTTTCCAAGTAAATAATTAATTATGATTTTTTTGTTACAACTTTTAAAAAATATAAAAACTCGTATGTTTGACCACCTTAACTTCGTCAAAACTTCATGAAATTCATTTTTGTTTTAATCCTATAGTAAGCAAAGTATAGAATGTGACACATGTTTCGGATTCAAAGAATGTGATACCATTTGAAAGCTATAGATGTTTTTCAATTAGCCTATCAATTAGGACTTTAGTTGTAATTCAAATAGAAAATGAATAATAATTATTTATTAAATTCAAAGTAAAGAATAATTTATATTGGTGGAAAATTGAGAATCTCCTTTAAAAACCCTATTCGTTTCATCAATTTTGGGTAAAAAAAGTGGTCAACCACATACCCTACACATACCTATCATATCGCCACTTTTTGGCCCATCATGATCTTGCACATACTCTCCTATAAAAATATGCTATCTTTTTACCACATATGTTAGTTCCCAATTTTTTAATAACATCTTATATACTCCTCTTAATTTATATGCATCATACTCTTAACTAAACATTTGATTTCCAACACTAAATAGAAAGTCTTGAATAATACCCCTAATTTTAATTTCAAATTCTATATCTTAAATTTTTAATAACCCTCTTAATACATAATTCCTCTTAAAATAATTATTGTTTTTCTACTCATTTAAGATAGATTATTTGGATAGGCCTCCTACTAGTGGAGGTTATATCATGGAACTTCAATTTTAGAAATAACACTAAAATTTTAGACATATAAGTTAATAACCTAGCAATAGCACACATGAATCTCAAGTTCAAAAGCACAATGAGAGAAAATAGAATTTATGAGTATAATGAACCAATGGAGGTTTAAACATAAATAGTAGCAACCAATCTATAGGTTCAAACCCATGATCATAATGCATAAATGAGAGTCTAAGGCCTTGAATCTCAACATCCTATCATGAATTTCAACCTTATTGGTAAAAAATAAATGTCAAGTCAAGTATCCATGCATCAGGTAATTCATGGAAAAATACCCCTTATTTTCACCATGTATGTTAGGTCCCTAAATTTTTAATTAAATTTAATATATTTCTATTTATTCATAGTCACAAAATATTTAACTATTTCATTTACACCATAAATAAGAAGAAAAATGTTTTGAAAACTAAAAACATAGATTGACACAAACATTTTGTGACACTAAGTTAAACTATAAAATAGACCTTGAGAAAAGATATCTAAGGACCTAAATTAAGGATAAAACAACTAAGAGATTTAGCCATGCCAAAATAATATGACACTTGACTAAAATAAAACTATAATGAAAAGAAAACATTACTAACTATTATGTCAAGAGAAACATCTAACTACAAAAATCAAAGAAACATGGACCAACTACACACCTGGTTCCAAGTCTAGAGCTAACTTAAAAGTATGCTTACAAAAGGTTGTATATCAAGGATACTATCATTCTCCTAACTTGTTTTTTAAGGTTTGTTGGATAAACTATTAAATGTATAAAACTTATCTTTGCACTTATAAAACTAAAATTTAGGTAGTGTAGGTTCATTTTTTAAGTATGTAAATATTGTAAAATTATAAGTTGTGGTATTTCTCTTTTATTAAGAACAATAAAAAGATATATTTTACTCTCCCAACATTATGTTTAAATTAAAAATCATTAAAATTATGTTTAAATTAAAAATCATTAAAATGCAAAGGAGAATGAAAATGCATTACCCTATTTAGTGAAATTTCAGCTTCAAGAAGACCATTATTCAATGTGATTTCAAATTCTAGAGGGCCCAACTCATGATATACCATTTCATTCATCTCTAGTGCATTCATATAAAGAGAAATAACATTAATTAGTGATATACTATAGACATTACAAGATTAGGAAAAAAATTAAGAGGTAAAATTTTATGTATCTCATCCTTTTTATAATCATTATTAGTCTTGGATAATAAGTCCATGTGTTTAATGATATTAGGAATTTAAAAAATTGGTTAATTATATGTATTTTGAAGTATAAGAATTGTGAACACTTGACTCTTGGATAATGAAAATTTCTAGGGATACTTTTGTGGAAATCCCCTAACATAGTACTTCAAATGGCTTCTTTGGTTGATGTGCTTTTTAATCATGGTCATCTTAAATAAAATTCAAAATGAACATTACGTCTCTTGAGAGGAGATACAAATTTGGAAAATAATATAATTATCCTAAGAATTCAATGTTAGGTCTTCACTTACAAGGTAAATCAATAGTTCAATATGAACATTGTCTAACAAATGGAATTTATGATTCAAGAGTCCTACCAATCGAATGAACTTATAAAATACGAAAATATTTAGTAAAATTATATCTAAATATATGTTAGAAAATTTATATTTTTAATTTTTATTTTAATATAGTATATAGTCAGTTTGGGTATTTAGGTATATAGTTTAACTATCAAACCAACTAATTCTACCTGTATAAACCATATGCTACTCATTTTATAGATATTGTGTTCTATGCTCTTCATATGGTATAAGAGTTTGTTCAATCCTCGAGGAAGAAAAATGAAGATATGGCAATGTAATAGAAATTGCTTGATGATCTTTGTGGGAGTTAAATATGTAGCATGGGAGTTAAATCTATAGAGTTTGGATTTAAATATTTGTTACATGGTAGACAAAATGGGGGTATAATAGTGATGCTATCTTATGCTTATGATTTACATATAATTTATACATATATGACTATTATATAGTAGCTTTGGTAAAAAAATATATCAAGAAATCACTACACTTGATATCATGTTAGATTGTCAGTTTTCACAAATTTTGTGTTCAAACATATTGATGTTCAATAAATTGAACTTATAAGATTTGGTTTCCCTAGTTCCAAGTGCCTCAACACAAACTTCTCTCACACCCACGATCTCTAAAACCCTAATTCTTTTGGCCTTGTCTTAAATGCAGGATTAACTGGTGACTCCCCAATACCCCCTTGAATAATTACTAGACAAAAACAACTTCGACAAGAGAGAGAAAATGGAAAGAAAGCTTGCTTCAACAATGCAAGATTGATTAATGGTTGAATATACTTGAATGCAAATGTACATGAGATTCCTTGCTTATAAAGGCAAGGTAGAGATGTAGGATTAGACAAGATCATGATAAGTGTCTTAATCCTATGACATGAGACAACTAACAAAGTAACTACCTAGCAATCAAACATTACTAGCTAGATAAGATAAGTTCTAAAAAAGCCAACTAAGACTTCTAGAGATAATCTTATATCATAAGTAAACTTAAACATGTGAATATGTCCCCTAATTACCTAGTGAGTGAATTAGCTAGGTACAATGTAACGCCCCGCCATGCGAACCCCAAAGGACAATTACATAATAATTACGGCACAATTTTTTTTTATAAATTAACTAAACATAACATACATGCAATACACATTAAGTCATAACATGAATTGCATTTAAGAAGATTCATTAGCACATACATCCCTTGGGTTACACGAAGAGTCATTACGAGACTAAGATCCACACAACGACAATAAAGAATAAAACCAAAGATATAATTCATAACAAAGTAAACATTAACAAATGTAACACATACAAGATAAAGCATTGAAAATAAACCATTTGAGTACACAAATACAACATATGCATAATTAACTTAACACATTGAATTACAATTGCCATGGCCAATAACCGCACCGAGTTAACATTACATTACAGTACAATCCTCAAGAGGTATAATGATACAAAAGTGTTTCCAAACATAAATGGAAACCATACACAAGATAACATGATACAAATAAATAGATGAAAACTGGCTCCAAGACAGATACAACTCTAGAGTCACTGCAACCGCACCAATCCGCACCTCTCGATCCTCGACTGGGGACCCAATGGGGTGCTTAGCATGTTCCACCCAACCATGTGAGTCTGAAGAACCACCCCCCATGCTAGGAGCTGACAAGAAGAGTCCTCAACTAAGAACATCCAAACACGGAAACCACACGACTCCACAACATACAAAAGTATCATAAAACTCAAGGATTACAAAGACATAATCAACAACATCCAAGAGTCATTAAAATAACTTAAAATCATAAATCTCATCACGTAAATCAAAGCAATGACCAGTAACAAGTAACCAAAGGATGATCATGAAACACTTTCAAATCAACTGAATTAATAAACATAATACAATTCCAAATTTCAATCAAATAATACAATAACATCATGTCACAGTATCATAAGATACAAGATTGTAAACCAAATATAAATGAGATCATACAAGACCGCAAAACATACTAAAGATGTATTAAAAAAAGAATCATAAATCAATTTAAATCAATTCAAACAACAATCTAAACCAACTCCCATAACCTACTTCCAGAGGAACACAATAAAGTAAAACAAATGGGCAACTAGGGAAGAGTGTCATCCCATAGCCTACATGGGTTCTCCTGGCCCTTCCTCCAAACTGAGGTGTCGGCCCCCATCTATGGATCTCCTGGCCCTTCCTCCTACTTGAGGCGCCGGCACCATAGGGTAGCTCATGCGGAGCCGATAACCTCTCATGAGGACGAGGTTACGACCTTGCCAACCACGGCCTTCTCAGCCTTCCATTAGTCTGCAGAAGCACTAATGAAGATGAGGCATCCATTTTTTTTAAAAACTTATTATGATATTACTACCCAACCCTCCTAAGTTAATTATTAGGTTTTCACTTGATTACCAACTCACTCGTGGGTTCTCTTGTGCTCTTCCCCTTACGCGGGGCACCGGCCCCCACGAGGAGCCACTCTCCCTAGAGACCCAACAACATAAAAAAAAAAAACCAAGGGTTGTACCATCATAATTTGAACAAAGAATCACATCATAAAAGCATACGAGGCATTACCCATCTCGCTATAAATACAATATCTAAGTCTCAACAATTCCCGTACAACCCTTGCTCAAAATCATGAAACCAAAACACTTGCCACATCAAGGGCACATAAAGAGAGAGAACATCAATTATCAATCATCTCAAGCCTTTGGAAGCCAAAGAATGAAAACCCACAAACAAGGGTAAAGTGAAGCCACATGAGTATTTCTCCAATAATTCCAACACAAGGATAAAATTCCTCAAATATGAGAGTAAATCAGAAAAGCCATAACAAGGAAAGATTCATCAAGACCCATCTACAAATTAACAATGGCGTCACCTCAAAAAGGAAAACGCAAAAGAAAATCAACCTTTAATTCACGAAATCACTAAATGAAACCAAAAGCCACCAACTAGGCATTCCATGGGAGACCTCAATTTTCTCCTCACAAGAACCCCCTTATGATGGTACGCAAATCACCTTCATAATAACAACAACATAGCAATGACAACAATAATTGCAAGGCCACCAGATCTATTTTCAATTCAAATATAATGAGTGAATACATTAAAATAAGATCAACCACCCCATCCAAACCACATAAACAACTTTGATACAAAATAAATCAGAAATCCAAGAAGATCAACTTCCCACAACTCATCAACAAAATACAAATTCCCAATTACATTGCAACACAAATTTAAAAGACAAAGGATTCCTTGAATCAAAACTAACCTCCAAAGGCATTCACACCAACATGGAACCACCCAAAAACAATCCTTCAACAACAAAGGTAAAAGCATTCAACCAGGCATCCAAGGCACCAAATTTAAGAACACCTTAAATACTCAACCACTCACAACTCCACAAAAACACTTATATAATAAACATCAACCAACAATTCAATCGAGAACAATATTTATTAACCAATCAATTAATGACCAGAACTAAATAACTTTACAACTTACCCATACTAAAATAATTCATGATAACCATCACAAGTATTCTAAAAGTCTTATCCATAAAGCGTACTTACAAATCAATCATTAAATGAATATAAGGGAAGTCAATTTTCAAAAGATTAAAATTCCATTTCACCAATAAAATATCCAATTTGAAATTACCCTAATCAATCTCTAACTATACCCATACATTTAAATTTCCCCTTTCATCATACTCACTTAACATTCACTTCCAGTATTTAAATTAATTGTGAAAACCATTTAAGACCAATTGTCTATACTTTAAAATGACAATAATAACAATACTCTACATACTTAAACTACATATTAGAAATTACCACCTTAAAATCTTAAATCTATCTAAATAAATTTACACACATAAATACCTTTTTAAAACCACTACATATTTATATATTTTAATTCTTTTTGAGGAGGGAATGCAAAAGAGAAAAGATCTATTCTAAGAATCCAACAAGTCTACAAGACTTAATTTCACAAAAAGATAACTTATTTAATTCCAAAAATAAATTTCATTTCCATAATATACACACTAAAACAAGAATGAATTAATCAAAGCTGACCTATATTCATAAGTTGTCTTTTTACTACATTATACTATCAAGTTCATAATTTAACAAATTAATAAATAATTCCTTTCTATTTCCATATCTTCATTATAATAAAATTATATTTTGATTATATTAGAAAAATAACCAAACTGATTACAGACATAATTAATTAATAAAATTACAAGTTAAATTAATGATATCTAATTAAATAAATTAATACATATACATACATATATATATATAAATACATATATCAAAACATGAAATTTTCATTTAAAGGAAAAGTAAAGCGCATATTTCAAAAGCTTATATTTTATTTGGAATTGCTATGGCTATTAACAGCCACAGGAATAACACCCGGCTACAGACAGTTCGCAGACTGCCACACGGGTACCAACCCCTGGCTGGGTGGTGGGTACGGCCGAGGCCGAACCACTACTCAGTCGGTGGTTTAATAATATCAACCAATGCAAAATTTTGATGGGAATTCGACGAATTTCAAAAATAAATAAATTTACAATCAATATTTTATCAACGTATATATACATATATATATATATGGGTATATATATATATATATATGTATATATCAAATATAATAGATATATATATATACATATATATATATATATACTTATATATATATTGTATTTCAAATACTTCAAAAGAGAGACAGATATACATTGTACAATTTTTTGGTGTATATTTAAATGTAAACAAGAATATACACAACCCAGTTTTCCAAGTAAAAAGATTATTTTAAATTTATTAATTATATTTCTCAGCCAAAACTATAGTATTACTGGTTATTTCGAGAATTCCAATCTTAGTTTCATTAGAATAACAAACAGTCCAAAACCCAACAAATAATTTCATTTAATCAACTAAAATCCTGAACCTTGATAAAATTTTCTTGATTGAAACACAGTCCAAAACACTTATAAGGATTCGAGAGTTTTCTACATGCATTAAATTTCAAATCCAGAACAAAGAATTCTTATTTCAATTGATACTATAAAAAGAAGATAATTTAAAGGAAGAAGGAGAACCTGGTGTCCTGTGCCTGCAGATAACTGTAAACGCTTTATCCTTCTTGCTGATCCAATCCTTCCAGCAATAGCTCCAAGATCCTCCCTCCAACTTAAATCTTAATCCTCCAATGAATTCTCAGAAGAATAAAAGAATGTAATACTATAATAGAAAGATGACTGCCAAATTCTCCAAAATCCCTTTTTGGAAAGAGAATGCAACCCCCTTTTCAAAAAAAAAAAATCCTCTAAATAAAATCACCCCAAGAAGTCCCTTCCATTTCCTCTTCATGTGAATTCCAAAAGTCACTTCTTTTTAAAAATAAAATAAAATTCAAATCCAATCGAATCCACAAAAGATTGAGCTTTTTATTTATTTATTCTTCATATTCTCCAGTGAAAACCAAAAGTCACAACTCAAGAAATAAATCCAAATAATATTTAATCCCTTTAATTCCTTTTGTTGCCTTTTCAAGTATTTATATTTCATTTTCTTTTATCATGCACAAACTTGAACTTTTATTTGAATATATATTCATTATCTCCACAATAAATTATTAACTAATTACTTTCACATTAAAATAATTAGAATCAACCATTTGCAAGATTCTAAATAAGTATCCATTAATTTTCTTATTATAATAATTATCTTTTCAAGATTATTTGTTCATAACAATTTAAATCAATTTATCTAATAATATTCAATTTTACTTTTAACGAATTAGTTTAATTTGATCAATTGTTCTAAATCATTTGATTTGATTTAATTGATTATTATTTTAATTCCTAATTATATTTTAAATAACCTTGCAATTTCACTTATGACTTAATTAATTATTTAAACATGATTACTAACATATTATATTTTCCACACAATCAAATAACACAGTAATCAATGAAGCACACACCAATACTCACGCAAAAGTTCAGAACAACCGACACGGAGGGGTATTACATACAAGACATATATTCACACCAACGTTAAATCCTAATACTATGTAGCCTTTTATCCTCAATATTCAAACTAGTTTTTGCATTGTAAAGAATTCAGCTAAATTGGATCTTATATATACTCAATCTCACATCCCCTAAAATGAGGTAACATATAAAAATTTTGATGAAGACAATCCCAAATGTCAAGAGGGGCATTCAGTAAAATGGTCTTCATAATCTTGGGAGATGGAGGAAAAATTTACAAAAGATTTTTGATAGAGATGTGAACAAATACAATGTGCAATTGGACAAGCCAAGTCTTTGCAATACAAGTTTTTTGAAGGGCTTGATTATGGCATAAATTTAGTATCAAAATCTCAAAAGGATTGAATGAGAGAAGGGACTAAGGAAATGAATATCTATTGTTGGGTAATGTTCTTTGCTTTTAAAGTATTTATTAATGGTAGTTTGTGAGTTGATAGTATTTCATGATTAAAGGTTGTTATAAAGTGGATATAACATTATGGATATTGTACTAGGCAAGTATTCTGGATTTAATTTTCTATCTTAGAGAATGATAATTCAAATGTAATTAGTGAAAAATAATTATGGGGAATAGTAAGCAAAAAAGAAAAACCACTTACAAATTCCAATAAGTTATTGGATTAGAATAGTAGAGATGATAAAGCCAAGGATATTATCAGTCTTACTCTTTTCAATTCTGAATTACATCACATAGATTTAGATAAATCATCAAATAAAATTTGGGATAATCTAAATAAATTATTTGGAGAAAAAGCACTTAATACAAATTTTTCCTTAAAACTTCAATTATTCAAGTTGAAAATTAAATATGGAATAACAATGTCAAATCACAAGTAATTTAAGGTTGGTCATTAAGTCTCTAGTTGATGCTAATGTTTCTAAAGACATTTTTTTAAATAGTCTACCTTCAAAATACAACAATGTTATTTTTACACTTAGTGAAATAAATTTTCAAACATTAGAAGATATGATATTTCCTCATTTAGCAGAAGAAAAACGAATGAATAAAAAAGATATAGAAGTTGATTATCAATAGGAGAATGCATTATATTCTCGAAGTCATCATAAAAGGTTAGGTACAAAAAATGAGGAAATTAAATGTATTTACTATATGAAAATAGGTCACAGAGCCTAGTCCTTTAGAGCTTGAGCTAGAGGTATTCTTAAAAGAAATCTCAAAGATCAAACAAATTAAGGTAACTTAGTTTGTACCGAGGATGAGGATGAAGATTCACTAGATGATGATTTAGTTGATATTACTCATAATGGATTATTATTTTGATCTATCATTTTGAAGGCTAGTGGAACTAGAGGATGGAGGAATTTCCATCATCTCAAGTCAACTTGTTACTTTGAGATGGTGCTTTGCATGAGAAGAATTTTTTATTTCTTTCTTATTTTTCTTGATGTTGATGGATTTCAAGAATACATATATTATGATGTTTGGTTTTTGGAGATAGGTAAAGAATTTAGTGTTAAACTCAATATGGATTTTTACCTATTGAGTTTATAAGACTATGATCAAGACCTATACCCTTTTGAGGATCACGAGACAAATTTATGGAGCTCTATCATAGCTCAATATGGATTGTTGTCAAATAATTCAAGAATCAATGATTTGAGAGTTTGAAAAAATGGAAGTCCAAGAAATTGAGAATTAGTTCAAAGATACAACCTTCTAAGGATCATGATGCATCTTGATGGAGTTCCACCTAATTCAATATTTATTTCTTCAAGGAATATCTTCTCAAGAATTTATATATATTTTATAATCAATAATTTTTGTTACCTAGTCTTGAGGGTAGAGGTTATCCCTACACTTTTATACAACTTTCTATTGATGAAAATTCTTGATTTGACCTACACGTGAAAAGAGAGGAAAACATTGTGTTGTATAGGGGATTTTCTAATCCAAACCCATTTTTTTATTTCCACCTCCACAAATAGAAAATGGTGATTGATAAAGATGGATTACCTTACATCAGGTACATGAAAAATAAACACTAATTGACTGTAACAACAAATGATAATTGATATTGTTATCTTGGGTATTAAATATATGTTTAAGTGGTGCTTGCACCAAAATTTACCATAGAAAGTTGATGTTGGATGATTGAATCACTTTGAATACATGCAAGAGGTTATTCCACATAACAAAATAGATTTTTATAGCTAACATGTAGAGGATAACTTGCATACATCTTCATAATAAGAGAATAAAGTGCATGATTGATCATAAGAGTACCTTGTGCATATTTCCTAATTTCCAAATGAGAAGGAAACTTGTTTATAAATGCATCCTAATTGATCCTTTTAGATATAGGTTAACTTGAGGTTATTTTACAATACTTATTTAATCCAAAACTTAAAATAATAATTATTGAAATAAGGCACTTTTAGGAAAAGGGTGACCTCACCCTTGTTGGGGTATTTTTGACCCAAATTTCTTAAGATGTCAAGGATTTTAATATATATATATTGAATCTGACACCAAATTATAAACTATTAATATAACAAAATTTATAGTAAAATACAATGTCAATATAGTATAAAATTGTCAAAAATTTGTGATTCTACATTTAGCCCCCACATCAGTGATGGTATGATCTTGTGTTCATGCTCACACTAAATGAATAATTCTCTTTATCAAGAAATGAAGAGATAGGATGACACCGAGATGAGGGATGTGCTATCCCCCAACTTAGAATCACATAAATCCATAATGCTAAGAAAAAAATCAAGCAAATGTAATGCACAAAAGAAAAGAAAATATTCAATCATACATTAAACTATTCAATGAGAAATCATTGGAGTACACATAAAATAATACAAAAATAATAAATAAGGGACACATGATTCATACAAGGAATACATGGATCATACAAGTAATACACAAAGAAAACATATTAAATAGACAAAGAAAACTTGTAGACTATGTTGGTGTTTCCAACTAATTTTCTAGGTTTCTCTAAGGATTAGCTAAATCCTATACTCAAGAACCCTAGGTTAGTGGCCAACAAACAAGAGATAATTTTCTACTTGTTTGACTTTATATTTTCGGCTCTAGAAAAATAGATCCATATAGATTTAAGGCATATTTAACCTCCTAAGCTACAATCCCAATGAGATGTTTGAAAGCTTCAAAAACTAAGAAACCATTAAACTAAACATGAAATAAACATGAAAGCTTAAAAGAAACCTAATCTATAACTCCAAACCTTATCCCATCAGGGGAGTTGTGTCGTATTTATGTGGAATAACAACTCTTTCCCAATCCCTTGGATGAAATGAGCAATTAACCAAAATCCATTGTTGAAAAACTAAGCTAAATTGATAAAATGATGCTATGGGTGGATGAAAAGGATGAAAATATTGATAATGGTGCAAGTATGGATAAAGATAGTATTCAGGTGGGCAGCATAACTTTTCTTTGATGGAAGTGGATCAATTTCTCTCTAAATGGTGAAGTATTTATAGCAAAGAAAATGAAGAATCAATGGTCAAGGTGGAATATATTGGAAGAATGAAGAAGAATGATCATCTCTATAGTTTTGTGTTTTCATTGATGTCACCATGTTGTCATTGCAAATCTAAGTCAGTGTTTGATCTAGTATTTTTCTCCAATATCTGAACCGATATTCGAGCTGCACTCTCCAGTATTCTAGTATGCAATCCTCTGTAGTTGGTAGTTTATGCTTGTAGTTTTTGGAAACTATTTATAGTTGCTAAAGGCATGTATGTTGATAATTTCATGTGCTCCAGTGCTCGTATGGCATATTGACATTATTTTGTTGATTACTTTTTGCAATGAATTCTATTCTTGACCAACTTCTTGGATTATTTGTAATATGGTGAATTAATTCTATTATGTAGATATATGTGGGACCTATCTTAGGTCTATGCTGACATGATGTAGCATATTAAGTGTTTGAATCTCCATTTTGAAAGATTTTTTGAATGCTTGAAGCCGACAGGCTAGTATTTTTGGTAAGCAAGGAAATGCATCTAATTAGGCCAACCTAATTGATGCTTGTGTATAGATCAAGTATATTTATATGTGTAGGAAATTTTTTGAAGGTGTGTGTGTGAGTGTGTGTATGATCGATGAAGTAGTAGTGAATGCAAAAGTAGAGAAGAGAGAAAATGATGAAGTGTGCCAACTCAATCTATTAAGCATCATTGGAACTATATCAGTACTTGTTAGGTGTACTATTCTCAGTTCATTTTGGTTGTGAAGCCCAATTTTGTTTTGTCAATATTTTTGTAGGCAATGATCCTCCCTTGTAAGTAGTGAGATTTTGTATCTAGATAGTGAGTCCTATTCAAGGAAGTGAGCCCTTGGTAGTAAGCCTTATATATTTAGTTTTGAAACTACTTTATATTATGAGTTAATCCTCACCATGGTGTTTTCCTCATTGGGTTTTCCACATAAAATCTAGTGTTCATGTGTTAATTTACTTTTTGTTATTTGTGTTTCATGCTCATACTTAATAACAAAATAGTTTGGTTGTGGAATTGATATGTGTTGAATTTTTAAGTTTGAATTTTATGACAACTGATTCACCCCCCCTCTCAGTTGTCCTGTACCTTTTAAAAATTGGTATCAAAGCTTGGTCCCTCTAGAAAATCCTAACAACTTGAGGGAGATTTTGAAGATGGAAGAAATGAATGGTAAAGGAGAGCTTTAGACTTCTCTTGAAGATCGTGACAAAGTGGAAAGAGAGAACAGAGATCTGAAAGAGAATCTTGATGAAGTAAATGAATGTGTCTAGAAGCTGAAGGAACAATTAAAGAAATTCAAGGAAAGACACAAAGAAGTGAGTGATTAGCTGAAACAAGAGATAATTGGATTGAAAGTGACTATAGAAGAAAATAAGTGAATTGAAATATGTCTTAATACAATGGTGCAAATTTTTTTTGATGAATTCTCTAAACTTGAACAAGAGGTAGTAAACTTGAGAGTAGATCAGGAAAAGGAAAAAATCTGTGAGAATAATTTTAGATCTAGCTTCGATAAGCTTGAAGAATTACTTGCTAGATAGAAACCAAGTAAAAACAAAGCTGACTTGGGAAATGATGTAGGTGAAAGTTCTAAGGACAATCAAATGACTCAAGACAAAGGGAAGCAGAGAAGAAATTCAAGAAATTTTGTAAGGAGACCACCTATCAGACAACCTAACGCACAAAGGTATCCCTCTTTCAATGGTTTTTTTTTCCTGTAATAAATATGGTCACAAGGCCACAACATGCAAGAGCAGGAAGAACCAGTTTTCTGGTCCCTCCACCGGACAAATTTTTGAATGTAAGAAGTTTGGACATAAAGCTATTGAATGCAAATCTCAGGTGAGAATGATCAGTTGGGTAATGATGAATAGATTTAATGTAGGCTTAATGAATCAATCCTTTAATGGCTATTATTATACTTATGAAAAATATGGATGCAAAGCAAATCAATGTAGATCAAGAAGTAACAGAGGAAAAACTAATTAGAAAAATGTTGTCTACTATAATTGTATTAAACTTGGACATATCTCAAAGGTTTGCAAAATTAAAAAGGGAAAGCAGTCCGCTCTAGTAGAGAAGAATGATCTGGTAAAGAAGATTGACAAAGAAGAGATGAAGAAAGAAGAAAACCTTGAAACTATTGATGTGTCTGTGCTCTCATCCGATATGGAAAATTCCTTTTAGAATTAGACCTTGGATGGTCTTTGGGGAAGCATTATTAGAAAATTATAAAAAACCCCTAGATAAATGGCGTGTTAGAGGCTAGCATGAGGATGTAATGTGAAGAATAAAGAATAAGAGGTTTTGGAAAAGAAACCTAAAGAAAACATGTTGACATGATAATTTGCATACTGAATTAGGGTTTTCTGTATTGAGAATGTTTTTAGCATCTTTTTTATTTCTATCGTATTTAATGTGTTTTAGGGAAAATCGATGGTGTATAAGGTGAAATTTATAAGTATTTTTTATCAGTTGTGCATTTGTAGAGTTTGTAAAGTTCCTTGGAGAAATCTTGAAGCAACCTTGAAGTAGTTTGAAACAATTCTGAAGGGAATTCGAAGAAATTGTCATGGGTAATGAGGAATCATTTCTCAGTTTGAAAAAGAGAAGAAGAAAAATGAACAAGTTTCAATTAACCATTAATGAATTCAAGGAAGTTAAGCATGACAATGGACAAAGGATCAAGTGGTGACATTCCACTGAAGCTGAAAGGAGTTGAATTGGAAGAATTTGATCATAGAAAGATGAAAGAAATGGAACTAGAGCTTAAGGAAAGTGAATTACAAAGCATAAAAACCCTAGGTATGGACTTATGGGGAGAATTTCCATGGATTGTTGATAAAGAGTTAATTTTTTTCTTTTTGAATCTTTTCAAGAATGACAGCATTGTATTGGAAAAACCCTACCTAATCATGAAGGAATCGATCAAAGTGATTACTAGCTTATGGAGTATTTGGGATCTTCCTAGAAAGAAAATTGTGAAATACAAATATGTGACGGAACTTACTGACATTAACAAAGAACCTTAAGATCTATTGATAATCACTCTTACAGATTCGGCTATAAGGTATGTTGCATATAGTGTTTCTTACAAAATCTATTTTAGAAATCGTGAAGGCTCGACACCGGCTATTGCAGTATATATTGCACATATGATGATTAAGGAAAATAGGTAGTTTGATTTGTGTAGCCTATTACTTGAAAATCTATTTGAAACTTTCCATATGTCGATGGTTGAGAGATGTCCCTTTTGGTTTGGATCTTTTCTTGCATTCTTGGTCTTTTAATTTTTGAGCTCCCTACCAGGAAAAGAAAATGTTGTGTGGGAATCTAGCATTCCTATTGGGAAACAAGTCTACAGATACTTAGAATCATTGGCAGATAATGTAAGTGTGTGCAAATCATATTTTACATCCTTATGAACAACTCTATGCTTCAGTATGTCAGCACCAAGTTATTTTGAAGTAGGTTCATCCTTTGGTAAAAGAGAATTGGAAGTTGTCATTAGTGATTCCCCTCCAAAATTGAAGAAAATAAAAGCAATAACTAAAGATATCACTATCTTTTTAGAAGAGAAGGAAAAAGAATATCTACCTAGATCTGAATCCTCTGATCTAGATGACATTCAGTCTATGTTGGTTAAAGGAGAAATGAAGAAGCTTGGTGAGTTATGGAATGCAGCCTCTCCAGTTGATAGACTCAAAATTGATGACGCTCTAGTAGAGTATCTACTTCAAAAAGGTATTGTTGTATCAATTGTCTCTGACTCCTTACTAGAGAATTTAGTTGAGATTGTTGAAGAAAGAATATTGCTTGAAGGTTTGAAAGGACACAAGTTTGAATCCTTGGTTGAAAAGAGATATACTAAAGCTAAATAGAGATTATTTGAACTTATCTTGGAAATGAAGAAATGCATCAAAGAAATATTAGATATTTATAAATATTGTCTCTGGTGGCCTGTTGTAGTAGATAATTTTAGAAGTAGGATTAAAACAATTGAATCTGAGCTTAATAGCATCGAAAATAGCGTTTATATCTTTGAAGACAAAGAAGGAAAACAAAGGTTGAGAGTTGGTGAATTACAGGATGAGATGATTATTGTACAAAGACAAAGAGATGATGTGGTGAAGAATTTATGGATCCTTAAGGAGATTGCTGAGGTATGTTTAGACCAACTTTCTGGAATTCATACTAATGTGGAAGATTGTGAAAGACAGTACTCATATTGGTCATCTTCTTTTACTCTATTGGCCCTATTGGAAAGCATCTACACAAGAATGGATTCAACTACATTCAACTATAAGAAATTATATCTAGTTATCAAAGAAAGATACAAGAAGTTGTTTGAGGTGAAGAATGTCATTTTTTACTTGAATCCAAAATGTTCAATTTCTGTTGTTTTGTTTTTTTTGAAAAAAAAAAAGGAAGAAGGGAATCTGAACAAGATGAAGAAAATTGAATTGTTGTTGAATGTTTGAAAGTTTTTGCATGGTTGGAAGTCTTTTCTTGAAGAACTGAAATCCTTTTAATACAATTTTTTATGTCACCATGTTTACATCTTTTTGGTTTCCTTTTTCCATTGATGTCAAAGGGGGAGAGATTTGGAAAGTTGGGAGAGATTGGAGGACAATTTTTGAATTTTTTTTTTGGCACATGTTGTCATCAATGAAAGAGGGGGAGATTGTTGGAAGAATGAAGAAGAATGATCATATCTATAGTTTTGTGTTGTCATTGATGTCACCATGTTGTGATTGCAAATCTAAGTCAGTGTTTGATCCGATATTTTTGGTTTGTTATTTGCACTGGTATTTGAGCTGCACTCTCCAGTATTCTAGTTCACAATCCTCCACAATTGGTAGTTTATGCTTGCAATTTTGGGAAACTTTTTATAGTTGTTCAAGGCATGTACATAATTTCATGTGCTCTAGTGCTCATACAATGTATTGACATTATTTTGTTGATTACTTTTTGCAATGAAGTCTATTATTGGCCAACTTCTTGGAATATTTGTAATATAGTGAATTAATTTTGTTATGTGGATAAACATGTGTGACCTATCTTAGGTCTATGTTGACATGCTGTAGTGTATTAAGTGTTTGAATTTCCATTTGGGAATATTTTGTGAATTTTTGAAGCCAACCGGTTGGTATTTTTGGTAAGCAAGTAAATGCATCTAATTAGGCCAACCTAATTGATGCTTGTGGATAGATCAAGTATATATGTGTGTGTGTGTGTGTGTGTGTGTGTGTGTGTGTGTTTGTATGATCAATGAAGTAGTACAGTGAATGTGAAGGTAAAGAAGAATGAAAATGATGAACTGTGTCAACTAAATCTATTAAGCATCACCAGAATTACATCAGTACTTGTTAGGTGCACTATTCTTAGCTCATTTTGGCTGTGAAGCCCTTTTTTTCAATCTTTTTGTAGGAAGTGAGCCTCCCTTGTAGGTAGTGATCTTTTGTATCTAGACATTGAGTCCTATTCAGGGTAGTTAGCCCTTGGTGGTAAGCCTTATATATTCAGTTTTGAAACTACTTTATATTGTGAGTTAATCCTCATAGTGGGTTTTCCTTCATTGGGTATTCCACATAAAATATGGTGTTCATGTGTTGATTTACTTTCTGTTATTTGTGTTTCATGCTCATACTTAATAACAAAATAGTGCGGTTGTGAAATTGATAATTGTTGAAGTTTTGGGTTTGAATTTTGTGACAACTGATTCACCCCCCTCTCAGTTGTCTTGCAATTTTTAACAGAATCAAGGGTGAAGGCATCGATCAAAGATTCTCATCAATGGATGAGAATCAAAGATAACATGTATCAAAGAAAGCATCAAGGGATCACAATGATTCAAACAAACAAACTTTGTAAAAACTTTTAAAGTTTGTTAGGAAACAATATTCCATTTTTGGAGCCAAATAAAAGAATATTCCTTTGGAATATTCCCTATTCAAGTGGATGAGTGAGGAAAATTAGTAATTTTATAATTAAAACTAATTTTTAATTTGTGCAAGTTGAGGGGAAAAGACTTCTCATTAAATAATTAGTTTATTTAATGAAAGGGGGATGAAAATGACATTTAATTAAATGATTTAGATTATTTAATTAAATGGGAGGAGATAGGGGGTTTAATTTAAATAATTTGTGAGTGATCCCACAATATTGGTTTAAATTTTTTTATGAAACTGGACATTAAATTTATTTATTTTAACTAAACTTCACTTTTGGGCACCTATAGTGACTAAACTGTGAGGAATTGGAAGATGATGCAAACTAGTGATTTGTGACATTTTTTCTATAGATTCAAAATATTATTATTTTTTAATTTTTGGAATTATATTGCACTTCTTTTTCCATATCATTTGAAAACTAGTTTTTAACAGTAAACACCATTTTTAAAGAGTGATGTCACTGGCTAACACAATTTTTTTACTATGAAGGATAAAATTTTATTTTTTTCAAATTTAGATTTGTAATTATGATATCTAGTGCATGGAATTGGTTTCATAGCCTTTCATTGAATCTTCTTTTCTTAATTAAGTTTCAAAGTCAAACCTTTTACAATTTAGACATGATTCACTGGCTAAAGAATATATTTTTTGTATGTATTGAAATTAATTGTTTCTTTTGTTGGATCAAGGACATCAATATCTAGTGAATTGATAATTTTCAAAAAAAAAATTATAATCTGCTATTTTTCCACATGTGTAGAATAGAGAGTTTTATTTTTGGTGAAAAACCTATGTTTAATCAAACTTAAAATTAAAATACATAATAAAACCAAAACATATTAAAATTATATTAGATGGATAGCTCATTCCAAGGGCTACCATCATCCAATTGGGTTTGTGAAGTCTCCTCAATTTTCATTCTTGACCCAATCTTTGAAGGGAATTTTTTTCTAGAAATTTGGTGCAAGAGGGGGAGAAGGGGGAAAAGGGGGGTTTGCTCAAATCCCTCTTCAAGTGAACCCCCCTTGAACTTTCAAACGAATGGTGGTTCAATCGAAGGGGGGCTCGACTAAACCCTTATTAGGTTCATTTAGACCCTAAGTTTGTTCGAACCTCCCAAAACCAAAATTTTTCTTCATGGGGGCGTTTTTTGTAATTTTGCTTCCTCAACGAAATTGTAAACCAGTTTTGTGGGATCACCCTTGCATTATTTAATTTAAAAATATGAAATTTTAGTGTGAGAGGGTAGGAATTAACCTAATTATGTTAATTAGATTAATAGATGAAAATTGTAAGGAAGCTAAGGTAGAGGAACAACTTCCTACACTAACCTTGAGAGGAGAATAATGCAAAAAAATTATAGATCTTTTTAACTATTACAAAAAATTAAATAGAAATAAACAAAAATATCATGCATACCACAACACAATGATTTACATGGGGAAAACCATTTCAGGAGAAAAACCCCACACTCTAAAACTTTCCTAATCTATTATTCATAAATTAAAAGATTACAATATACTTGCAAAGCAAGCTTCTCACAGGAGTATCACCACTAGAGATCAAGAGACAACACAACTCCTATCAGACTCTCAAAATACACCACCATCTGCATACATCCCACCTACTTATAAAAATAATTTTGGAACCTTCTAGAATTAGGGTTTTAAAAGGTCTTTTTTTATTTGATGTGTTGACAAAAAAACCTTGATGTGTTAGCTGGAAAAAACCTTTTCATGTCAACAAGAAAAAAGCCTTTGCATGTCAGCAAGAAAACCTTGTTACGAGTGTACCATATTTGCATGATCAATCACCACATACAAACATACATCCTATCAATAAATTGTATATAATTGCAAGGTTGAGATACATTTTCACAACAAATCTCCCAATTGTTGAACACCTTGCAAGGACAACGAAAAGGTGTCATCATTATCTCTATTTGCTAGGGGCCAAAAGGCCCATAGTCTCTGAACACCATATGAACTTCTCTATGCTCACAAGCTTAGTTAAAGAATCAACAAAATTCATCAAAGTCTCTACCTTAACTAGCTTCACCCTGCCATCTTCAACCATATCTCTAACAAAATGATATTTTACATCAATGTGCTTGGTCTTGGCATGAAACATTGGGTTCTTAGCTAGACATATCATATTCTAGTTGTCGCAATAAATTGTCACTACACCTTGTTTTATTCCAATTTTTGAACATAGTCTCTTAATCCAATGGCTTCATTATCTGTCATATACTCTCATTGTAATACCCCTCATGTTACTGCTTGATTCTTGACATTCTTTGTGGTTTTTGTTTGGCACATTGTGGTTTTGATGGTACTATTGATATCATGTTGTGGTAGCTTAGACTGTTACTGATTATATACTCTTATGATGCCATGGATATTATGATGATACTTTATTATGATCGTTTGATGAAATTATTTGGAATTCAGTAGACTAGAAAATAGTAATTGATGATATCAATGCAAATTAATGTAAATTTATAATGCTTTATATGATGATATGTTTTGGTGAGGGGACAGGTAGCATCACTCGTTCACGAGTGCCCTGCTACACTGGAAATCCTTCTCACAATGCCTTGTAATTGATTTTATGTATGTATATTGTATATCACCTTGTTGGATGCAGGCTTTGTAGGAATAAGACTCGGTTCCACCTATTTCAATAGGTCTGGGCGAGCATTGAACCAACCCAATGGTAGGAAGTTGAATAAAGGTGACATGAAAGTAACTCCATTCCAAGGTGTCAACAGTCTTGTACCTTCTTGGTTTGTGCGTCTTGGTCATAGTCATTGTGTTATTGCATTGGTCTTTGTATGTTATTGTACTTTCATGACTTACTTAATGTGGTGTATGATTTTATATTGTGATTTAAATAATTAATCAATTAGTAAAATAAAGAATAAACTAATTAATAAATAAATAAATGTGGTAGTAGTTTGCGAAAATATTTAATGTGTTTTGGAAGAAAATCTTGCAAATGGTTGTTTTAATTATTTTTCTGTGCAAGTATTTATTTAAATTGTTTGTGGAAATGATAAATAAATAAACAAAATATAAAGCTCAATCTTTTGTGGAATTGAATGTAATTAAATTTCATTTTTGGAGAAGAGACTTTTGGTATTCGCTGGAAGAGGAAATGGAAGAGACTTTTGTGTGTGATTTTATTTTAGGGGATTTTGTTGGTAAGGGGTTGCATTCTTTTTCCAACAGATTTTTGGGAGAAAATTGGCAGTCAATTTTCTGTTATAGGGTTGCATTCTTTTATCTTTTTCTTAGAATTCATTGAGGAGTAAGAATTGAGTTGAGGGAAGATTTTGGAGCTACTGCTAGGAAACAATCATTGGCAGAGGATTGGATTGGCAAGAGGGATAGAGCTTCTACAGATCTTCTTCAAACGCAGGACGCCAGGTTCTTTTCTTATTTAATTGTTGTAGCATCAAATAAAATTGCAATTGATAGGAATTTTTTTGCTGTGTATGAGATTTTTATTTGGGGTTATAATTCAAATGTTTGTGAAAAGAAAATCCATTGGGTTGTAGTTTAATCAACAAAAATTTAACTGGGGATCAGGATTGTTGTTTGTTAAAATGGAATTGGTTGGGTTCTGGACTGTCAATTATTTAGATTGAAATTTCTGGGAGCTTGGGACTGTTGGTTATTTAAATAAGTTTTGGTTGGACTTGAGAATAAACACTATTACTGTTGTATTTTACTGGGAAAAGAAATAATTTTCTTTTATTTGAACTTTGTATCTGTATATTTTGCCTGTGTATATACATCCATTATGTTATTAGGATTTGTATTTGAAATATATATATAAATACATATATATATATGTATAAATATATATATATATAGATGAATATATATATATTATATACATATATAAATGTAATTATATTTATTCATTTACATATTTATGAAATTCCATAACTTTGTGTTCGGCTGTGCTCCCACGGATTAATAAAAAAAAAAAAGGGATTTTAATTTTTGTTTTTGGGCCGACCGAATGGTGGTCCAGCCTCGGCCGTACCCACCATTCGGCCATCCGAGGCTCGCGCGACAGTCTAAGGACTATCCGCGGCAGTCCTTCGGACTACTGCGTACAGTCCGTAGACTGTCCACGGCAGTCTGTCGGACTGTTGTGACAGTCCACGGATTGTCCGGGCCAGATGGTTGTTTTCTTTTTCAAATTTCGTTTGAAATTTCATTTATTTTAAAAGGGGTTTTGATATGCGAAAAGTTTTTTCTTTATTAAATTGTTTGATAAATATTTAAATATATATATGTATGTATATATATATATATTTGTATATATATTTAAATATTTATTAAATCGTGTAAGTTTCTGTAATCTTTAAGTGCACTGTTAAGTTAATTATTTCTATTTACAGAATTCTTTTTATTTTTGATATGATTAAAACATAATTGTATTATAGTGTGAATATGAAATTAGAAAGAAATTTCTATTAATTTAAACTATAAACGTGATGGGATGATATAGTAAAAAGGCATATTATGAATATGTATATATATGTGTCAGCATTGATTATTTATTTCTGGTTGTTAAGTGTGAATATATTTTAGGAATGGAATTTATTATGGAATCTATTTTGGAATTAAATAAGTTATTTCTTTTATTTTTATTCTTGAAATTGAGTCTTGTTGAATTGTTGGGTTCGGGACATGGTTAGTTCATTGATGTGGGAACCCGTTTGTGTTAACACTTTAGTCTTCCAGAGGATCAAGATTTTATTGAATTGATATCTTTTCATCTTGAATTCTGTTAAGTTATGTGTTATATGTGGGGTGTACCGAATTATGAGATTATGTTATGGTATTAAATTTGCGAGATGGGTTATGCCTTGTGTATCAATTTTGTTGTTGCATTTTGACGTTTATGATTGGAATGGTACAACCCTTGTTTCTTTTTTTGATTTTGGTTGGGTCTCTAGGGAGAGTGGCTCCTCATGGGGGCCGGTGCCCCGTTTAAGGGGAAGGGCTCAGGATAACCCACGAGTGAGTTAGTAAACAAGTGAAAATCTAATAATTAACTTAGGAGGGTTGGGTAGTAATATCATTATAAGATTTTAAAATGGATGCCTTGTCTTCATTAGTTCTTTCGTAGACTAATGGAAGGCTGAGAAGACTGTGGTTGGCAAGGTCGTGACCTCATCTTCACGAGAGGTCTATGGCTCCGCATGAGTCACCCTATGGACCGATGCCTCTAGTTAGGAGGAAGGGCAGAGGATAGCCATAGATGGGGGCCGGCGCCTCCGGTTGGGAGGAAGAGCATAGGATAACCCATGTAGGACTATGCGATGACACTCTCCCCTAGTTGCCCATGTGTTTAATTATATTGTGTTCCTCTGGAAGTAGGTTATGGGAGTTGGTTTAGATTGTTGTTTGAATTGATTTAAATTGATTTATGATTATCATTTTAATATATCTTTAGTATGCTTTGTGGTCTTGTATGATCTCATTTATATTTGATTTACGATCTTGTATATTTATGGTACTGTGATATGATGTTATTGTTGTTCATTATAATTTGGAGTATTGTGTTATGGATCTATGTTGGTACTTCTTGTATGTTTGTACTTCTGTTGTAAGTCTTGGTCGGAGTTACTTCTCTGTCACCTCTTAGCATAGGGGTGGTCGGGTGGAACGTGCTCCACACACCATTGGGTTCCCCATCAGCGTTCATTGGATTCAGTCTCATCCAGTTGAAGATTTGCTCCAGATGATCTCTTTGTATTTTGATGATCTTGTATATTACTCATCTCACATGTTTGGGAATCATGATGTAACTATATTGATATTTTGTAAGATTTGAAAGATGTTGTAATGTGGTTATCAACTTTGTAACTTTATTTGGCTATGTAATTTCTCATGGTTTTATCTTGTGACGGAATCTATGTATATATATATATATCTAATGTTGTCATTTATAGTCCCTTTTGATATCTTATGAGTTGATGTTTAGTAATGTCCTTTTTGATGTGACCTCATGTGCCCCAAAGAACATAGTTGATTATGTTGTTTGTATTGGAATGAAATGAAGTATATGTGTATGTATATGATCAATTAATATTTGGTATGTCGATTATTTGTTTTACTTTAAAAAAAAAAAAATTGCATTCTTTAGTTGTTTGTTCTTTGGGGCTTGCACGGCGGGCGTTACACTCATTCAATAGTGGAAAAGCAACCACAACCTATTGCTTACTCATCCTACTAATTGCACCACCAAATAAAGTAAATCCATAAGAACTGGTGGATATTCTACTATTAACATCACCTCCCTAGTCTGAATCCACATAACCATGAATATCAAGGGAAATCTCATCTTTAATCATATTACTATGATAGCATAAGAAATAATTTGAGGTATTATGCAAATATCTAAAGACTCTTTTAACTGCATCCTAATGAACTCTACAAGGATTAGACATATATATGGAAATAATTCCCATTGCTTGGAAAATGTCTGGTCTAGTTTAAACCATAACATAAATCAAACTTCCAACTACACTCTGGTAAGGCACTCTACTCATGCCTTCCATCTTTGATGGAAATGTTGGATAACATGAAATAGATATCTTTTGTTCCAACTGAAAAAGGAACACACAATGGTCTAAAATCCTGCATATCAAACCTCTATAAAATTAAGTTGACATACTTGCTTTGGGAAAACCATAACTTTTTTCACTCTATCTCTTTTAATTTCCATCCCAAGAATGTGTTTAGTTGCACCAAGATCTTTCATTTCAAATTTAGCAACAAGTTGAGATTTTAGTTTTGAAATAATGCCTTTCCCTCTACCAATAAATAACATATCATCAACATATAATGCAATAAACATGAAACAATCATCATTGGTTTTATAATAAATACAATGATTTGATTTAGAACGCTCAAATTCCAAAATCAACACATGTATATATCAAATTTATGGTACCACATCCTAGGACTCTATTTTAAGCCATACAAATATTTCTTCAATTTGCAAACCAACTTAATTTTACCCTTCACCACGTAGTGCTCTAGATATGTATATAAATATCCTCCTCCAAATCACCATGAAGGAAAACATTGCTCACATCCATTTTCTCAACCTCTAAATCATAAGTAGTAATAGAAAGAAAAAATCTAATGGATGTCTTTTTTTCAACAGCAGAAAATATCTCACCGTAATCAACACCCTCAACTTGAGAGTAACCCTTCATAACCAACCTTGATTTGTACTTCTCAATACCTCCATTTGAACCAATATTTTTCTTGAACACCCATTTATGACCAATAGGTAGGCAATGGTACAAGAGCCCATGTATCATTCTTTTTCAAAGATGTCATTTCTTCATCCATAACAGTCTTCCAAGATTCTGCATCATTCATACCTAGTGCCTTTTCTACAATTCTGGGTTCATCCATGTTAGTATTTAAAGAAAAAATTTGTCTCCAATCATCAAGTGAATAACTTTCAAGTGGTTGTCTATGCCTTGTAGACCTACAAACAAGTTGAGTTGGAGGTTCTTCCTCCTCTTCTAAAGACCCAGAGCTAGATGAGCTCTCCTCAACTTCTTTTTTATCCTTGAACCTCGATTCAACTTTCTCAAGTGTAGAAGGAAATTGAATCACACCTTCATGTGTTTGCTTTGTTTATATTGTAATGTAACAGAAGAAGGCTTATTTTCTCTAAAAATAAAACTTCTACTATGTATTACCTTTTCGTTTAATAGGATCCCAAATCTTGTATCCTTTCACACCATAACTATATCCGATGAAGATACATTTCATAGCCTTATTCTCCAACTTTGTTCACTTCTCCTTTGGCACATCTGCATATGCCTCGCAACCAAAAACTCTAAGATGTATTAATGAAGGCTTGCGACCCACCCATGGCTCTATAGGCACCTTATCAACAAGAGTTTATGTAGGAGACCTGTTAATCAGGTAATAAGAAATGACAACAGGTTAAGCCCAAACCTTTGTTCTAGGAAAACACTACTCAACATACTCCTAGCCTTTGCTACCAGTGTCCTATTTTTTCTTTCTGTAAATCCATTCTATTGTGGAGAATACAGAGCTATCTTTTGTCTATAAATACCATAATCTTTATATAATCTATCAAAATCATTAGAGAAAAATTCACTTCCATTATCATTCCTCAAACATTTTATTTTCTTTCCAGTCTACAACTCAACCATTTCTTTAAATTCTTTAAATCAGCTAAAAATTTCAGATTTACTCTTTACAAAATATACCCATGTCCTTCTACTATAATCATCAATTAATGAAACATAATATGTGGATTTACTAGTTGAAGGAACATCTATAGGACCAAATAAATAAGAATGAATAAGATCTAATACAACACAAGATTTATGAGAACTTGAGTAAAACTGAACATGGTTTTATTTTCCATAAATGCAATGCTCACAAAATCGAATTCAAGATTACAATCAGACAAACCTTCAAAAAGGTTTTTATTTTTCAAGGTCCTTTGACCCTTTTTTTCAATGTGGCCAAGTCTCTAGTGCCATAACATAGTTTTCTCTGCAGGTAACTTTGGCTTAGAAGAAAGAGCACCCTTGGGTACCCAAAAGCCATGACCATCTACTGAAGGTGAAACCCTCACTTCTTCTACAAACTTTCTTTCATAGAAGTGATATTGCACTCACCAATGCATGCATCAAGCTTATACAATGTCTCATATCTAACACCTCTAGAAATCACCATAGCACCTCTAACCATCTTGCATTTTGCATCAGGAAATACTACCTACACACCTGCATCTATTAGTTTGCTCATAGATAACAAATTTTGTGCTAATCTAGGAATATTCAACACACCATTAATCCATTTTACTCTACCATAAGGAAACCTGATTTTAACTTTACCAAACCAACAATTTCTAAATGAGAATCATTACCAAAGTACACCTTACCTCCATCAAATCCTTCATATTTATAAAACCAATCTCTATTAAAGGTCATACAAAAATATGCACCTGAGTCAATTAACCATGCATCATTACCTGCACGAGGTGCAAAAGTTGTAATGAATGCATCACCATCTTCCTTCTAAGACTCAGAATCAAAATCAAATTTCTTCTTTTTCTTCTTTTCTTCTTTGTGTTCCTTATGAACATGTCTAGACTTACCGCATTTCAAACAAATAACTTTGGACTTTCTAGGAGATTTAAATCTCCCCTTGGACTTGGAATTTTCATGCTTCTCATTCTTTTTGCATATTTACTTAGGTCTTCCATGAACATTTAGGTCCTCCTTGGAAGTGATGGATACGTTCCTCCTCATCTCTTTAGAAAGAAAAGAACCCACCACATCCTCAATCTTCAATATAACAAAAGTACTCCCAATAGCCATAACAAGAGAATCCCATGAATTAGGAAAAGAATAAAGCAAGATCTAACATTTCTCTTCCTCATCTATTTTGACACTAATTGATGCCAATTGAGCAACCAACATATTGAATGCTTCTAGGTGGTCTATGATTTTTCCACCCTCTTCCATTCTCAAGGAATAAAACTTCTTCCTCAAGAAAATATTGTTCACTAAATATTTGGCCTGATACATCTCACCAAGCTTCTTCCATAGTTTTTGTGTAGAGGTCTCTTCATGGACATTAATTAAAATAGAGTCTATCAAGCATAATCTAATTAGACCTTTGGCTTTATGGTCTATACCATCATATTGAGCAACTTGAGTAGGATCTGTACGCATTGAAACATTCTCATCAATAGCATACCATAGATCTTGATCTATCAATAGATCGTCCATCTTTAGCTTCCACATCTTAAAATTATTTCCAAAAAATCTCTCCACCTCTATTCAACCTAATGAACTTTCCATATAAAAATTTGTGCAACAAGATCAAAAAGTGTCTGCTACACAAGCTCTCACTCAAATTTGGATTAGTTCAAAAAACCCAACAACCCACAACTAAAACCAAAGGTGATCAAGCTCTGATACCACTTTTAAGGAAGCTAAGGTAGTAGAACAACTTCCTACACTATCCTGGAGAGGAGTATAATGCAAAAAATTTACAAATCTTTTATAGTTACAAAAACTTAAACAAAAATAAACACAAATATGATGCATACCACAACATAATTATTTACATGGGGAAAATGCTTTCGAGATAAAACCCCCACACTCCAAGATTTTCTTGGGTGTGTGCAGAATCATCATGGAAAAAACAAGCCCTTAAGTGGTAAAAAACTCAAAAAAATCAGAGTTAGGAAACTTGATGTAAAAATTTAAATAAGTTATCTATATTATTTCAAAAATATGTAAGAGTAGAATCTGTAGCAAATTGGATGTAGTTTCTAAACTACTAGGTTTGTTTAAAAGGAAAAAAAATCTATTTGGTGAAAATTTGAAATTTCAATGCAATAGTACTTAAATTTTAGGGAAAAAATAAGAAGTAGGTGTTTGTCTGACCACCCTAACCACAATAAAATGATAATATTTTTTTATAAGATTATAGATATAAGTAGAGGACTCATGTCCTCATGTTATGCATTTTTTTTGTAATTTATTTCTAAGTAAATAATTAATTATGAATTTTTTAATATAAATTTTAAAAAATATAAAAATCTCGTATGTCTAACCACCTTAACTTGGTCAAAACTTCATGAAATTCATTTTTTCTTTTCTTAATCCTATATTATGTGAAGCATAGAATGTGACACATGTTTTGGATTCAAAAAATGTGATATTGTTTGAAAGCTATAGATTTTTTTCAATTAGCCTATCAATTAGGACTTTAGTCATAATTCGAATAGAAAATGAATAATAATTATTTGTTAAATTCAAAGTAAAGCATAATTTATATTGGTGGAAAGCTGAGAATCTCCTTTAAAAACCCTTTTCGTTTCATCAATTTTTGGTAAAAACAAAGTCATTAGCCACATACCCATCATATTGCCACTTTTTGGCCCATCATGATCCTGTACATATCCGCCTAATATATTATTCAGAAATCAAAATATTACAATATACTTGCAGAGCAAGCTTCTCATAGGAGTATCACCACTGGAGATTAAGAGACAACACAACCTCTATCAGACTCTCAAAATACACCAGCATCTACATACATCCCACCCACTTATAACAAGATTTTTGGAACCTTCTAGAATTAGGGTTTTACAAGGTCATTTTTCATTTTACATGTTAATGGAAAAACCTTGATGTGTCAATGGGAAAAAAACTTGATGTGTCTGTGGGAAAACCTTGACATGTTAATGAGTGTATAGTATTTGCATGATCAGTCACCACATACCAACAAACATCCTGTCAATAAATCATATATAATTGCAAGGTTGATATACATTTTCCCAACAAAAATGAGGTATTTAATTAAATAACTAGGCTTATTTTATCAAACAGGAGAACAAAGGATGAATTTTAGGATGAAATGATGTCAGTATATAAGATTCGAGTGTGTAATACCATGCAGTACAATTTTAAGTGTATATTTTTCCCCTCTTTGAAATGAGGTAATTGTTACGTTGGTTCAAAGACTAACACTTTTTAGATTAATGTTCCTGCTCAGATAAAAAATTTGAAATTTCTTAATTTTTTGGATGCCCCGTTGTTGTCTCAATGGAATAAATTAAACTAGTACCATTCCCCCTTGAGAGATTGAGTGGAAATTTGAAATTTTTGGTCAATCTCATGATAAAGGTGGGTATGTACAGGATCATGATGGGCCAAAAAGTGGCAATATGTAACTGATATGATGGCCTATGTGGCTGACAACCTTTTTTGTACCCAAAATTGATGAAACGAAAAGGGTTTTTAAAGGATATTCTTAGCTTTCCACCAATATAAATTATGCTTTACTTTGAATTTAATAAATAAATATTATTCATTTTCTATTTGAATTACGACTAAAGTCCTAATTGATAGATGATTGAAAAACATCTATAACTTTCAAATGGTATCATATTTTTGAATTTGAAACATGCATCACATTTTATGCTTCACATACTATAGGATTAAAATAAAAGAATTTTATGAAGTTTTGACCAAGTTAAGGTGGTTAGACATACAAGTTTTTATATTTTTAAAATTTATAATAAAAATTCATAATTAATTATTTACTTGGAAACAAATTACAAAAAATATGCATCACATCGGGCCATGATTCCTCTACTTATATCTAAAATATTATAAAAAATATTATCATTTTATTGTGGTTAGGGTGGTCAGACATACACCTACTTCTTATTTTTTCCTTGAAATTTAAGTACTACTGCATTGAAATTTCAAATTTTCA
The DNA here is from genome assembly GCA_007258455.2 of Sequoia sempervirens. Lineage (NCBI taxonomy): Eukaryota > Viridiplantae > Streptophyta > Pinopsida > Cupressales > Cupressaceae > Sequoia > Sequoia sempervirens. The sequence continues at coordinate 537,784,931 of VDFB02047230.1, forward strand.
CCAAATAGATTTTATTTTTTAAATAAACCTAGTAGTTTAGAAACTACATTCAATTTGCCACAAATTTTATTGTTACATATTTTTGAAGAAATATAGATAACTTATTAAAAAATTTACGTCAAGTTTCCTAACATTGATTTTTCTGATTTTTTTCCACTTAAGGGCCTATTTTTTCCATGATGATCCTACACATACCTAGGTTTAACATTGATTTAGGTGTCAAAAAGGGCTCTAGATGTCAAAACAAGATCAAAAATGCAAAAAATGGCTCAAAATAAGCCTCATGTCATGAAAAATGGATAGACAAGCTAAAAACCCTAGCATTTCCCTCAAAATAGGGAAAAAACACTAATTTTAGGCATAAATAGATACTAAACGCTCACTTTATGTAACACCCCTCCATTTTGGATGTTTGGATCGGCAGTGTTTTCTTTGTAATGATTGCTTCTGGTTATGTTGTGACTTTGAAACTTGGTTACTTTTGACTGCTATTTGTTAAGCGATGTGAATGTTATATGTTATATGATGTTATTTTATTCTGATGTTATCGTTATGGCATGTTTTGAATTAACATAGAAGATAATTGATTTAACAATGTTTTATGTTTTTGATCATATCATTGATGTTAGATGCGTCAGTTAGTGATATTGTATTGGTGAAGGGGACAAGATTGTATCACTCACTTGTGAGTGCCCTACGATTATGAGATTTCCTCTTCACGGTGTGTTTGATCATTTTATATATATATGCATGTTCGATGTACTCCTTGTTGTAGGTTGACAGGTACATGACATCGACTCCACCTGGTTCACAGGTTTGAGCGTGTCCATTGACCAACAGAAATTGATTGGGAGATAGCAGCTAGGTTTTACGCCCCAAGTCGTCACCCTAGTCACAGCGTGTCATTGAGTTGTTGTTGGGTTGGTTGTTTTAATTCGGTCCTTTTCTTTGATTATTTATGTAATTGCAAATTATAAAGGTTATCAAGTGGCTTGCGTAGTTAAATTGATGTTTATATGTATTCATTTGCAATGTTGAACATCATTTATTTTATTGAATGATTTAATTTAATTAATAAAATTAGATTGAGTTTATTGATTAAATTAGATTAAGGGTGATATATTAAATGTGTTAGTTGTTTTAGCATTATTGTATGGAATTATTCCATCAAAATATAAATATAAATCATATTTGGATAGTTGGTGATAAAATAAAATAAATAAATAAATAAAGGAGAATGTGTTTTATTTCACTTTTGTAAATTATTGAGAAAGTAAATTATTTACAAAGAATGTATTCTTTTGTGTTAAAGAAATTTGGAAAATGCATACAGTGATGGGAATTAGAAAATAGAAACTTGTTTTAATTTAAAAGAAATAGAAAATATCATCAAATTGTGCAATAAATTTAGTGGGTGGGGATATTTTTTTAGGGGTTTGACCAATTTGGGGAAAACCTCTATTTTAGAAAAGGAAAATTCATATTATTTTCAATTTGGCAACCTTGGGAAAAAAAAAAGATTTTGCTGTGGATTTTGGAAGTGGAGATCAAGATTTGGAATCTGGAAAAGCTTGGAGTTGGATTTGGCAACTCATCTTCTCCTCAAAATCTTCTTGCAGACTTCAAACCACAAGTTTTCATGTTTTATTTGTGTAAGAAATTTATTTATTTTTAGTTTAAATCTTGTTTTCAAATTCTTGGTTTGAATCTTGATTAGATCTTTAGAACAAATCTGATTTGCTGTTAAGAAACCAAAATCTACAATAGAAATCTTCTATTCTAAACAATAGAAATTTGAAAGAAGGAAAAATAGAATCAGAAAACTTTGTGTGAGAATTTGAAAACCTCATGTTCTTCTTTCTTGAAATTAAATGTTGTTGTGTTTCTATTTCTATTGTTGATTTTCCCAATTTGAGTTGGGAAATGGATGTAGTTTTATAAATATATATATATATTTTGGCTTACAAAGCAAAGGAATTCATCCTTTTAAAATATATATATATATAATCTTTTTTTTCCATTCTGGAAAAACAGAGGGGTTGTGTTCTTATTTGTGAAAAAAATTATATAAAAAAAAATAAAATATAGTTTTTTTTTGGTTTTGTGGGGTGGGGAAGCCAACCCCCACCACCGCCGCCAACGCCGCCACCGCCCGCAGGGAGGTGGGCGCTGTGTGCCCTGCTTAGGGTTCGCCCTAAAATTTATTAAACTTTATTTATTTTGTTTTATTTTTTTAAAATTGTTTCTCATTATATTATATTTAATATAATATATGTAATATATATTATTATATATATAATATAATATTATATGTATATATAATAGTTAATATTATTTATATAATATAATATTGCATATATATAATATTCAATATTATATAATTTGAGTTTAAATGAATATCTTGTTTTTATTTTTTAAATATATATATTATTTATATAATTTAAATAATATGGGTTATTGTGAGTTGCAAAATAACCATCAAAGGATTATTCAATAATAATAGTTGGAAAATATAACTGTTTTATTTAAAGAATTATTTTGTTTTGACAATTTTAAATAATCAAAAAATGTTGAGTTTTAGAATGGACTTTAGTAGCACATATTTCAATGATAATTTAGATATCCATTATAGGAATGTTAAAATGGTGTTTTCATTATTATAGTTGAAACAAAATTGATGTATTATTAAATGTTTTCCTATTTAAGAAAATATTGATTTTAATTCATTGGTATGATTAAGTAAATGACTTTATTTGTAAAGATTGTTTAATCATTATCTATAATTGATTAATTAGAATTAAAATATTAAATTTAAAGTTCTTAATGGCATCAAGTAATTTGTTTTATTTTGTGTAAGAACGAATAATGCTAATTATTTAAATTGAATTTTTATACTATGTCATTGCTTGACTTGGGTTTAGGAAACCCGAATGTTAGCTTGTTTAAATTGCCTGAAGTGGTTGCTAGCTATGTTTGACCTTCTCGATGTTGTGTAATGGAATAGATGTCTTGAAGTCTTCCAGATAGGGTTTTCATTTAATTGTATGGGTGGTCATCATGATAGTCAATGTTTGGATTGTCTTGGGATTTGTGCCTCCTTGGGATGGGGAGAGGGTCATGTGGTTGTGCCTCCTTGGGAAGGAGGGATTTTGTATCTTCATTTCCTCTAATGCTTGGAGAGAGTTTGACCTGTGTTTCCTCTAATGGTTGGAGAGGGTTTAGACCTTGTAGCCTCCAGTGTTTGGAGAGAGTTTTGACTTTTTTTGTCTCAAGTGTTTGGAGTGAGTTTTATTTATGTGTTCCTCCTAGAGTTGGAGTGGTTTTATTGTATTGGTATGCACTTGGGATTCTCTTGATGTTTGGTTTTGTTTGGTATGTTGTCAAGTAGAAGAGTGGCTTTTGTTTCGGGCTAGAGCCCAAAGAGGTAAACTGAGAAACCTTTAGAAGTGGTTTAATCAAGTGATAACTAAATTAATGTACTTAGAAGTTAGGTAGTATTTCATACTAATTAAGATAATTGAGCCTCGCTCATGGACCCAAGGGCTTGTATAGACTTGGGATGAGATGGGAAGGCCTAGAATGGCAAGGTCATCTATCTTTTCCTTACGAGAGGTATTTGATTCTGCATGAGTGAGCATGGGTAGCAGGATTCAGAAGAGGCCACCAGGACAACCCATAGTGGGGGTCGGAGCCTAGGAAGATTCCCAAATGGATATCCCATGACGAGTTGTGTGATGACACTCTTTCTACGACAATAGTAGGTATTTGGGTTTATGTGCATCGTATTCTTATCATTCTTGATCTGCTTTATTTTTGGAAGCAATGTGACCTATGTTAGTGATTATTGGAGTTGTACTTGTGTTATTCTTATGGTTGTATGGTTCATGTGATTGGTTGTGTCAGTGTTAGTTATCCTATGTCTAGTGGTGGATGGTCTTGTATAGGAATTCCTTGTTACTATCTCCTAGCATGGGGGGTGAGCCTTTGGGTATCACACAGTTGGGTGGAACATGCACCTTAATCCGTTGGTTTTCTTCTTGTTCGTGTGGATGAGATTTCCAGTTGGAGAGCTCATGGGATCCAGCTCCTTGTTATGGTTCATTCTCTTTTGTTCTTGTATTTTATCACCCCTCATTGTTATAGAGGTGGAATTTGTAATATGTAATTATGATTATTGGATTTATCTCATTCGGGGAATGAGCGTTGTAATCTTATTGTAAATTAATTGTTATTTGAAACCAAGTGGTATCTCTTATTATTTGATGCAAAATATTATGTATGGAATTTATGTGAACTTGATTGTTAAGTAAATCAAATGTTATGTTTTAATTCATGTTTCTTGTTTGGGTTTAAGTAACTCAGTCTCGTAACCTTAGGGGATTGGTTGGAAATGGTTAGTGAACTTGCATATTAATGGTTCCTTTAAAAAAAAAAATTAGTTCATTTGTGTAGTAAATTGCAACTTCCCCTAGGCTTGCGTTGCAGGGTGTTACACATGGTATCAAAGCCTAGGTTTAAACACTTGGTGCTCTGGGATAATGTGGACCCATTAAGCTGTTAGTTGCGTAGGTCTATACTCTGGGCACTATGAGCCATGGTGTTGACCTAGACACTCTATTTGGTAGTTCTGTTTTCCTTTTGGGTTGACCTCACTTGTCTACCCATAAGTTTTTGTGAGGTGGAGTAGGTCCAATGGTGCAGGAAACTAGTGGGAAGGATAGGATCCTCGGTGTAGTGTACAATGCACCGATATCCTTCCTACTGGAGGAATGCATTATTGACAATTGTGTAGTGTGTGAATGTGGTGTGTTGTGTGTGGTGGATGACAACCAGTTTTGTTGTTATTTCCTCCCTTGCATTTCTTCTTGTGCTTTACCTCATTGTGCAAGCGATTGCCTGATTGACCCTATGTGGTGTTGGAGTTGCTTTGCATGTTATATTGTATAGAAATTATGGAATATGGTAATAGAAAATGAATGATCATGTTGTTTGTTCATAGAGATGTGTGCATGCTCTCATTTGATTGATGCATTTGTGTGATGATGAGACCATGTTTACATTAGTGTTCATGTTAGAATGCTAAATCCTTCTCTCTCCTTCTCTCTCTTCTCATTAGTATAACAAAGATGTTATCCTTGAGTGTGTGGTGTATTGAAACCCATGGTATGTGGTATCTTATGAGAAAATGCTTATGTAATTAGGAAGGTTTGTTTTATTAGATCAAACCTTGGGTAAAGGACCTAAGTCCCCAAGTTGCATTCATAATCATGGGAAATGTATAATATGAATAGAAAATCGTTTGCAGAAAGTAAAGTTTAGAGAAAAGGGATTAGTGAAACCATTGCATGATAATGATAATTGCATAATAGGTGCATCTCGTTGGTGAGGCCTAGAGTCCCCAATTTCATGGTTGAGACTTAGGAAATCAGGTAGTTGTTAAATTATTGTACCTAGATTCAAAATGCAAAATGTTAAATGAATGTTGAAGTGATAATGTTGCATACCTTGTCTTGAGTAAACAATGTAATAATATCGCACTAGGTGTAGCCTTGTGATGACTCTCAGTGATGTGTATTGGTGCATTTTTGTAATTTGTATGTTAATCCTTGGATATGTGTTTTGGAATCTTGGTTGGTGGTTGCTTCACCATGTTGATTGTGTAGATTGATAGTGTGCTTGGTTGTGTAGATTATAGCACGGGCTGCTACTATTTTATGTTTAGGTATGGAGTGGTTCAGTTTTTGAACCATTGATTATGTGTGTTTTTGTGGAGTTCGTACTAGGGGTATTTGCAGGCTTCCAAGAGTAAGCTTGACCCTAGGGGGGAGGATGTAACACCCCTCCATTTTGGATGTTTGGATTGGTAGTGTTTTCTTTGTAATGATTGGTTCTAGTTATGTTGTGACTTTGGAACTTGGTTACTTTTGACTATTATCTGTTAAGTGATGTGAATGTTATATGTTATATGATGTTATTTTATTCTGATGTTATCCTTATGGCATGTTTTGGATTAACTTAGAAGATAATTGATTTAACAATGTTTTATGTTGTTGATCATATCATTGATGTTAGATGCGTCAGTTAGTGATATTGTATTGGTGAAGGGGATGGGATTGTATCACTCGCTTGCGAGTGCCCTACGATTATGAGATTTCCTCTTCATGGTGTGTTTGATCATTTTATATATATATGCATGTTCGATGTACTCCTTATTGCAGGTTGACAGGTACATGACATCAACTCCACCTGGTTCACAGGTTTGAGTGTGTCCATTGACCAATGGAAATTGATTAGGAGATAGTAGCTAGGTTTTCCATGCCAAGTCGTCACCCTAGTCATAGCATGTCATCGAGTTGTTGTTGGGTTGGTTGTTTTAATTCGGTCCTTTGCTTTGAGTATTTATGTAATTGCAAATTATAAAGGTTATCAAGTGGCTTGCGTAGTTAAATTGATGTTTATATGTATTTATTTGCAATGTTGAATGTCATTTATTTTATTGAATGATTTAATTTAATTAATAAAATTAGATTGAGTTTATTGATTAAATTAGATTAAGGGTGATATATTAAATGTGTTAGTTGTTTTAACATTATTGTATGGAACGATTCAATCAAAATATAAATATAAATCATATTTGGATAGTTGGTGATAAATTAAAATAAATAAATAAAAAAAGAAGAATGTGTTTTATTTCACTTTTGCAAATTATTGAGAAAGTAAATTATTTACAAAGAATGTATTCTTTTGTGTTAAAGAAATTTGGAAAATGCATGTGATGGGAATTAGAAAATAGAAACTTGTTTTAATTTAAAAGAAATAGAATATATCCTCAAAATTGTGCAATAAATTTAGTGGGTGGGGATATTTTTTTAGGGGTTTGACCAATTTGGGGAAAACCTCTATTTTAGAAAAGGAAAATTCATATTATTTTCAATTTGGCAACCTTGGGAAAAAAAAAAGAGGATTTTGTTGTGGATTTTGGAAGGGGAGATCAAGATTTGGAATCTGGAAAAGCTTGGAGTTGGATTTGGCAACTCATCTTCTCCTCAAGATCTTTTTGCAGACTTCAAACCACAGGTTTTCATGTTTTATTTGTGTAAGAAATTTATTTATTTATAGTTTAAATCTTGTTTTCAAATTCTTGGTTTGAATCTTGATTAGATCTTTAGAACAAATCTGATTTGTTGTTAAGAAACCAAAATATACAATAGAAATCTTCTATTCTAAACAATAGAAATTTGAAAGAAGGCAAAATAGAATCAGAAAACTTTGTGTGAGAATTTGGAAACCTCATGTTCTTCTTTTTTGAAATTAAATGTTGTTGTGTTTCTATTTCTGTTGTTGATTTTCCCAATTTGATTTGGGAAATGGATGTAGTTTTATAAATATATATATATATATATTTTGGGTTATAAAGCCAAGGAATTCATCCTTTTAATATATATATATATATATATAACAGGAAATTTATTTATCTTTTCCCTGTTTTGATCTTTTTTTTCCATTCTCAAAAAACAAAGGGGTTGTGTTCTTATTTGTGAAAAAATTTATATAAAAAAATATAAAATATAGTATTTTTTTGGTTTTGTGGGGTGGGGAAGCCAACCCCCACCACCGCCACTGCCGCTAGTAGGGAGGTAGGCACTGTGTGCTTTGCACATAGGCACCATCGCCATGGGGAGGCAGGGCATGTGTGCCCTGCTTAGGGTTCGCCCTAAAATTTATTAAACTTTATTTATTTTGTTTTATTTTTTTAAAATTATTTCTCATTATATTATATTTAATATAATATATGTAATATATATTATTATATATATAATATAATATTATATGTATATATCATATTTAATATTATTTATATAATATAATATTGCATATATATAATATTCAATATTATATAATTTGAGTTTAAATGAATATCTTGTTTTTATTTTTTAAACATATATATTATTTATATAATTTAAATAATATGGGTTATTGTGAGTTGCAAAATAATCATCAAAGGATTATTTAATAATAATAGTTGGAAAATATAATTGTTTTATTTAAAGAATTGTTTTGTTTTGACAATTTTAAATAATCGGAAAATGTTGAGTTTTAGAATGGACTTTAGTGGCACATATTTAAATGATAATTTAGATATCCATTATAGGCATGTTAAAATGATGTTTTCATTATTATAGTTGAAGCGAAATTGATGAATGATTAAACGTTTTCCTATTTAAGAAAATATTGATTTTAATTAATTGGTATGATTATGTAAATGACTTTATTTTTAAAGATTGTTTAATCCTTATCTATAATTGAGTAATTAGAATTAAAATATTAAATTTAAAGTTCTCAATGGCATCAAGTAATTCTTTTTTTATTTTGTGTAAGAATGAATAATGCTAATTATTTAAATTGAAATTTTATACTATGTCATTGCTTAACTTGGGTTTAGGAAACCCAAATGTTAGCTTGTTTAAATTGTCTAAAGTGGTTGCTAGCTATGTTTGACCTTCTCAATGTTGTTCAATGGAATAAATGTCTTGAAGTCTTCCAAATAGGGTTTTCATTTAATTTTATGGGTGGTCGTCATGATAGTCAACCTTTGGATTGTCTTGGGATTTGTGCCTCCTTGGGATTGGGAGAGGGTCATGTGGTTGTGCCTCCTTGGGAAGGAGGAAATTTGTATCTTCGTTTCCTCTAGTGCTTGGAGAGGGTTTGACCTGTGTTTCCTCTAATGGTTGGAGAGGGTTTAGACCTTGTAGCCTCCAGTGTTTGGAGAGAGTTTTGACTTTGGTTGTCTCCAGTGTTTGGAGTGAGTTTTATTTATGTGTTCCTCCTAGAGCTAGAGTGGTTTTATTGTATTGGTATGCACTTGGGATTCTCTTTATGATTGGTTTTGTTTGGTATGTTGTCAAGTAGAAGAGTGGCTTTTGTTTGGGGTCAGAGCCCAAAGAGGTAAACTAGGAAACCTTCAAAAGTGGTTTAATCAAGTGATAACTAAATTAATGTACTTAGAAGTTAGGTAGTATTTCATACTAATTAAGATAATTGAGCCTCGCTCATGGACCCAAGGGCTTGTATAGACTTGGGATGAAATGGGAAGGCCTGGAATGGCAAGGTCATCTATCTTGTCTTTACGAGAGGTATTTGATTCCGCATGAGTGAGCATGGGTGTCGGGATTCGGTAGAGGCCACCAGGACAACCCATAGTGGGGGCTGGAGCCTAGGAGGATTCCCAGATGGATATCCCATGACGAGTTGTGTGATGACACTCTTTCTACAACAACATTTGGTATTTGGGTTTATGTGCATGCTCTTCTTATCATTCTTGATCTGCTTTATTTTTGGAAGTAATGTGACCTATGTTAGTGATTTTTGGAGTTGTACTTGTGTTATTCTTATGGTTGTAAAGTTCATGTGATTGGTTGTGTCGGTGTTAGTTATCCTGTGTCTAGTGGTGGATGGTCTTGTATAGGAATTCCTTGTTACTATCTCCTAGCATGGGGGGTGATCCTTTGGGTATCACACGGTTGGGTGGAACGTGCACCTTAATCCATTGGTTTTCTTCTTATTCGTGTGAACGATATTTCTAGTTGGAGAGCTCGTGGGATCCAACTCCTTTTCATGCTTCATTCTCTTTTGTTCTTGTATTTTATTACCCCTCATTGTTATAGAGGTGGAATTTGTAATATGTAATTGTGATTATTGGATTTATCTCATTTGGGGAATGAGCGTTGTAATCTTATTGTAAATTAATTGTTATTTTAAACCAAGTGGTATCTCTTATTCTTTGATGCAAAATATTATGTATGGAATTTATGTGAACATAATTGTTAAGTAAATCAAATGTTATGTTTTAATTCATGTTTCTTGTTTGGGTTTAAGTAACTTAGTCTCATAACCTTAGGGGATTGGTTGGAAATGGTTAGTGAACTTGCATATTAATTGTTCCTTTTAAAAAAAAATTGTTCGTTTGTGTAGTAAATTGCAACTTCCCCTAGGGTTGCGTGGCGGGGCGTTACACATTCAATTCATTTGCACTTTTGACTTCTATTGAATTGTTGGTCTTGAGCTCTGAAACCTTGGTAAGATGGTGTGACGTGAGATTCCCACACACTTTCCTGATTGAGTTGGAAAGTATCATCATCGAGCAAAGGTAGGACCCTAGGCATGTGCTTCAAAAAAATTCTTGATTTACATGTTTTCATGCATTTATTAGGCTTTGAAACTGGGTCTTTTAGGACATTGTTATATCATGACATGTTTTGAACGGCCGACATTGCTATTGATTGTTATAGAAACACACTTTTTTTGAGTGACATGTCAGTGAATATTTTTTTGGTGATGCACTTAAGTCCAGGTGATGCATGTTGCGAATGGAAATGCATCAGGGTTTTTGGTCTAGTGACGCTAATGAATTTTAGTGATGCACTAACTATTTAGTGATGCGTCAATGATTTTTATTATGGAAATACATCCAAATGCTAGCATGCTATTGAGTATAATGACACATGTTGTAAAATAGCAATGCACCCCCAAAATGAATACAATAACACACTTTGAAAAGAGCAACACTATTATAGTTTTAGGATTCAAACACTTAGATTTTAATCAGTTTCTAGATTTTAGGAAATTTGATGTTGTTTGTGGGATAAATTTAGGAGGATATTTAGCCTCTTATGTCTTGAGAGCATCATTCTAACCTTTTTTCAGTCACACATGATCTTAATGTGGATTAGTAGGAGTACCCGGGAGCCTTACGGTTAGGATTCATTACTTACATGCTCAAGGTGTGGACACACTTGGAAATGATGACAATGTTAGTGGAGCACTGGCATAGTGAGACCTTCTCATTCCACCTTCCCACTCATGAGGCCACCATCACTTTGGAGGATGTTTGATGGATTTTGTAGCTTCCCATTCATAGGGTGCAGGTCATTTATGACATAGTATCTAGGATGGATGCTTGTTGTGAGCTCTTGCAATCAAATGATATCATTCTATTGAGATCCTAGATTGTTCTGGATCTATATCAAGGATGAGTTCTGACCCTCATAGTGATTGTAGTTTCCTTTATTTCTGGTGTGATTTCCATAGACTAATGGTGTAGAGGTTTTAGTCCAGGTTGGGGAATAGCATGGTGTGACATGATTCATAGGATAGTTCACTGATGTTGGCCTCATTATATCATGATATGCATTAGGAAATATATTGCTAGGGGAGGGGCACCAGAATTGGTGTTACTCTCCTTCACATATGGGCATATGAGCATATTGTAGTGTTGAGACCCATGACAGTCTTAGAGGATATAGATTAGGATGAGTCGATTATGTACAAATATCGAAGAACAATGACTCTTCAGCATATAGGGCCCACCGAGATCCCATACTAGAGGAGGGTCATAGATGATATGATATTTTTCAAATGGAGGCCATGGTTATAGGTTCTGGTATGGTACGATGATCAACAATAGTTAATCTTTGCTAAGCAGAACTGATATCTATAAGTTCGAGAGCATACTATGATCAAGCAGTAACTCCCAAATCATGTTGCTCAAAATTTTGGGGAGATACAGGACACACCTCTAGATTATTACACAATAGTTTTAGCATAGTCATAGAGAGAGGTCTAGTGGGAACCTCATATCTAGGCATGGGTTGCGATTGATGAATTTCAATAGCTAGTTGCTCATTTGTGGACATATGATCATGGGCCACTTGATACGGGGACCACCCTAGCTTATGATGCATGGTGGGTGCATCACATATGATTGAAAGGTCTAGATGGAGGATATCCTTGAGGTAGAGACAAGGGTTGGGCCAGAGGTGTAGGAAAATGGGGACATCATCCTGAGCAGCAGCCTCCACTAGATCATGGGCATGGAGAGCAGGTTAGATAGGATCATGGTGCCAAGATCTAAGGAACCAATACTATCAATAGCTAGAGAAACATCTAGTACAGTAGCCACCAGGGTTGAATCCTTGAGATGGATAGATTCTAGCTCTTAAAACTAAGAGAGACTAGTTATAGTAGCAACTATAGGTGATGATAACTGAGAGAGACCATGAGGTATAATTTTAATTACAACTAGACATACAATTGGCCTAGGAGACAAGGAGATGGTTGTAGCTAGAGATCATGACAGTAGTGGCACAGGGACAAGTAGTGTCTACTTGAATATATAGAGAGGTTGTGTCAAAGGTGGTTTACTACATGACACTATATCATCAATATGTTCATCAAGATATGTGACAACCAAATTACTCCTAGAGGAGTGGGGCAATGCCATAGGGTTTAGAGGGTCCTCCATCTATTACATAGACAGGAGAGCCCAACCATAGATAGGACCAGTTGAGGCATGATGACCAATAGAGAAGGGGATAGCTCATGCTCATTTTGTAGACACATTTTTGATATATAGCCTGATTTATACATGTATACACATTCATCGACTCATTTTTGATACCCTCTTTTATATGTACTTTTGATGATAGTTACACTTTGACTCTAATATTTATATCTTGACATTCATTTTTGAGATATATATATATATATATATATATATATATATATATATATATATATATATATATATATATATATATATATATATATATATATATATATATATATATATATATATATATATATATATATATATATATATGAGATGGAACATTTCGATCTATGATGTGATGTTTTATTATTTATTCCATGTGATATGAGATGATTGATGATGTAATGTATGCTATGGATGAAATGCAATGGATGCTTAATTCTTTTTTCAATATCTTTCTATGACATGCTATGATATGGATGCACTTTTCTTTCTATAATTTCACATATGATAATGTCATTTTCTATGAAATGATATGAGTGTGCTATGATTATGTAAGATGTATGCATTCTAATGGTTAGTGGATGCAAGATGGATGCATTTATGATTTTTTGTTGACTTTCATGATACCACGTTAGCATGGAAAGGAGATAGAATAATAAGATGAATGGATTTGACCATTGATTTCAAGATTGATTTAAAAGTCCAACAAGTCCATGAGTCATCAAGACTTTATTAGATATGATTATGAGAGTGATGATATGCTTATTTTCAAGATTGGAACTCTCTATTATTCCTTATTTTGATATAACACATCGACACAATGCATCATGGTATTGATAACTAGGATGGCATTGTATCTAGTGCAAAGGACTTTGACTCTACAAACAGATAGGATAATCCCTATTCACACCTTGAAACATGGAAACCTCATTGGAATGTGGTTTAGAAGTTTAGAATATTTCAGACCAAAGCATATGCAATAGTCAACAATCTATTCAAAACAACCTCCCTACACACAACTAAGAAAGTATGTGCCAAGATTATTTTACAAGAATACCCCACAAGCACAACAAACAAAATATAGTGATTGATGCCCCATTCCTTTCTCTCTAAATCATTTTAGATATCATTGAAAGGTCCTTGGAATGAGTCAACAAGATAAAGCATAAGAAAAGATAAAAAAACAAATAGTCAATGTTATCTATATCTCTTGCCAAAGTAACATAGATGAGGTGATTTTTGATGTCGATGTCCATTGTAGGAAGCGCGCATCCTAGGATATTTTTATCAAATGTTTTAAATTAAGATTAAGTGTTTGATAGGCCATTGATACAAATTCTACCAACTTGTTCACCTATGATCTAGACTTCAAATTTGGACATTTAGGTTCAAACTTTATGACTTTCCATACTTTTTTTCTACTTGTTTTACCAAAGGTTGAAAGTGACAATTGATTTATTATGGGTGAAGGTTTCGTGTAGGTGCAAGCGAAAGGGGATGGATGGTTTTGGGATTTTTTGGAATATTTCAATGTTTTTGGAATTTTGAAAAATGTTTTAAGGTTGTTTTTTATCTTTCCAAATGTATATGTGGATGTTTTAGTTTTCAAGTTTTCAAATGTTTTTGTTTGTTTTGAGTTCTAACCAAGACCTAAAAGGGACTGACCTAGGGCCTTGGAGGATTATCAAAGATTAGCCTTGCCTACATTATACACATAAAGACCATGTAGTTCGACTAACTTTAACCACTTTATTTATGAGATATGAAAAGTTGATGGAGTGTTAGTTTATTATGGCAGACTCCTAAAGGACTTAGGGTGTCTCGAGGGTCCATCAATGATGGCCTTACCTACGTTCAAGCTTAGAGACTCGTAGTTCAACAAGGTAATGTTTTTTACTTTTATTTTCTAACTTTTTTTACCTATTTAGGGATTTTGATGTGTTTTGGATGTTTTGGATTTTTGACTGTACAATTTTTGAATGTTTTTGGATTTGAGCTATACAAGATTTTGATGTCTTTTGGATGTTTTGGATTTTGCAAGAGTTTTTGGATTTTTTGATGAGGTTTTATGAATATTTTTTGTATTTTTAGAGAGATTTTTAATAACCTTAGGAATGTGCCAAGTAGTACTAAGGGGAATATCATACTTACACAATATCCAACTATGATTCAAATGTGGATGGGCAATGGAATAAATAGGATGAGTGATGTGATGGATGGATGTGAAGCATGATGAGCTAAAGATCCAAAGATAGATGGAACTGCTTATTTATGCAAGGCACCTACTTACAAGGATTTTAGGAAGGTACATGCCCAAAGAACCACTGAAGTTTTTTTCACTAGAGGATGATTTTTTTCTTTACTTTTTTCAATCCTTTTTGTTTATTATTATTTATTTATTTTTGGTTTTTTTTTTTGTTGTATTTTTAGATTTACATAATTCAATCCTAGGAATAATTTTTTTTGAGATGTAGACTATTGATTGGATCTTACATTGGTTCTCCTTTAGGTTTTGATAATTGATAATCTCTTGACCCATAGCTTGCTATGATAATAAATTGGTCCAACCAATTAGGCTCAAACTTTCCATTACTATCCTAATTTGAAACATTCTTCTAATTCTGCTTAAGGACAAGATCTCCTACATGGAAATACTAACTCTTGATCTTCTTGTTGTAGCTTCATTTTAGTTGGTTTTGGTAAGCTTACAAATGATTAAGGCATCAAGACAATTCTTATCCAATAATTCTAACTCATTCAACTAAGATACCCTATATTCTTCATTAGTGATTAGATTTTGTAGTGAAACTCACAGCGAGGGAAGATCAACCTCAATAGGTAGGATGGCCTTTGATCCATAGACCAAGGAGAAAGGGGTTGCACCTATAGGTATGCAAATAATAGTTCTATAAGCTTAGAGGGAAAGATTTAACTACAAATGCTTGTCACGAACAACTTCATTGATGGTCTTATTTAGGATTTTTAGAATTGTCTTGTTTCTAGCCTCAACTTGACCATTGCCCTGGGGGTAATAGGGGGTAGAGAATCAATGTTGGATGTTAAATCATTGGCATAGCTCTCTTGCATCTTTATTTTTAAAGGGTGTTATGTTATCTGAGATAAGGACTTATGAAACACCATAGCAACAAATAAGGTAATTCAGGATAAACTTAGAGATCTATTTTCCCATTATATAAGTCATGGGAATAACTTCCACCCACTTCATAAAGTATTTAGTGGCCATGATGATGAACTTGTATCCATTAGATGAGGTGGGGGTAATCTTTCGTATGAGTTCAAGCCCCCACAGTGAGAAAGGACAAGGTGTGACAATCAGTTGGAGCTCCTAAGCTAGGGCATGTGGATAAGGTCTCCATGTTGACATTGAACATATTTCTTCACATACTGATGAGATTCTCTTTCCATGGCTGGCTAGTAATACCCCATCCTCAATAGTTTCATGGATAAGGTCATACCATTGGAATGGGAACTACAAATACCTTTGTGTACTTTTTTTAAGGTGGTCAAGGCTTCCTCTTGGTTGGTACATCGTAGTAATGTCTCCTTATTTCTTCTATGATATATGGGATCACCTAGGATGATAAATTGGGATTCCTTTTTAATGAAGGTTTTCTTAAGGTTAGATGTGATATTAGATGGGAGGATACCTCTACTAAGGTAGGTGAATCTATTGTGATACCATGGGGAACTAGGACCAACAAGCACATACACAAATATAGATTTAGGTATTTAGAAAGCTAGTAGGATAAGTTGTTCTACCAAGAATTCACATTGAAGGACATTGTGTGGCATGTCTAACAAAGACCCAATTTTTTCCATGGAATCTATTGCTTGATTGTTTACACGAGGTATCTACTCAAAGGTCACATCAATGAAGAAGTCCTGAAGAATTTCTACCATCTTCTTATAAGGAGTGAGCTTATCATCCTTGGTTTGATAGTCATCATTGACTTGGTTAACAATTAGTTGTGAGTCCTTGTAGACTTTTAACTCTCGTATCTTCCATTGGAATATTATTCTTAACCCCATTATTAGAGCTTCATACTCGACAATATTATTGGTACATGGAAATGATAGTCGATATGACTTTGGAATATAGTCACCTTAAGGGGTGATAAAGAGAATACCTACTCCTAATCCATCTTAGGCATATGATCCATCAAAATACATTCTACATGGGTAAGTGCACAAAGTTGAGTCCATGAAACGTGGAATTTTTTGCCTTAGCCAAAAAAATGAAATTGGCATTGCAAAAACGGGATCCCGTTTAGCTTCGGGATCCCGAGCATAAATGCAATATGGGATCCCATTTTTAAAAAATTGAGATCCCATTTGCTAAAGGGTCTTGAAATGACGGACAGGGAACAAGATCCCGATTAGTACAAAATAGGATCCCGATTTATAAAAATCAGGATCCTATTTTGTACAAATCAGGATCCCATTTTTTAATGGTATTTATTTTTTTAAAAACAAACAAACTGTATTTTACCTATACATGGGATCCTGAATTCAAGTGATAGCGACCTCCACAAATAGTCTCTAGGTACCTGTCCACCCCCATTTTTTTGCATTTTTTCATTTTTTATTGTCAATAGAATAACTATTTTTAGCATGTTTTTTTAAAATTTATTTCACGTTTTAAGCATTTTATTTCCTATTATAGTAGAAATGAGGAATTGTAGAAATAGATGAAAAAATGCAATGAAACTTGAAGATTTCTCTATGGAAATGAAAAAATGAACCTTGAATTGTATTTTAGAAACATAATTTAGCTTTTGAAACCTAAATTGCTTGATCAAACCAAAAATAATTGTATTTGAAAATCCTAATTGAAATGAAACAAAAAAAATACATTTCAAAACCCTAGAAATTGAAATGAAATAAAAAAATGCATTTAGAAACCCTAATCAAGCTTTTTGAAACCCTTAATTCAAATCAAACAAAAAATAAAATTGAAAACCCTAGTTTGGAATGAAATCAAAAAATTGCATTTAAAACCCTAATTGCTTAGAAATTGAAACCCTAAATTGAATTGAAACAAAAATAATTGCTAAAACCCTAAATTGAAATTGAACAAATCATTTTGATTTTGAAAACCCTAATTTCCATCTCAAGAAAATACATTTGCATTGCTTAAATGTTTTAAATTTCATTTGCATTGTATAGAGAAAATTATATGTTAAACGTTAGTTTCAATGTTAAATTATAATTAGATTGGAAAACAATATGTTAAAGAATAGTTACAATTCATAAATTTTATCAATGTTTGTTTGCAAATTTAGTTAGCAAATTTGTAAATCCAAGTGTACAATCAATTTCCAATTGTCACTTAATTAGATAGTATTCAACATTCATTTATATTTTATGTTTTGATCTCTCTTAGTCATGCCTTGTTTCCATTTCTTGTTTTCAATTACTTGTTAATTAAGCTTCTAGTTTAGTCTAAAATCTCAATTTTTGCACTAGTTACCTAGACACTAAAAGAATCTAAATATTTTTCTTTTCTTTCTTTTAGGTTCTTTCAATTCCAAACAATAGAAAATAAAATACTTTCAATGCAATATTAACTAATTTTATACTATACATTTTATATCATAAAATTAATTTAAGTGGGAAATTTTAATGAAAAAAATGTTAAATAAAATAATCTTATATTCAGTTTAAAAAATATCCAGTTAAAATATACATCAAACTCAATCTTAATAATACATAATTATGTGTTTCAATTACCCAAATATTCAATCTATTCATAAAATAGGCACTAACTTGCAAGTCCATTATTCCAAGTGCCACCCAAACTTCACCCTAAGTTCGCTAAACCCTAAACCTTTAACTCTAAAATCTAAACCCTTAAAACTAAAGAATTCATTTTGTCCTGGGACCTTAAAATCAAATTTGGTTGCCTTAGGCAACTCCACAAAATTTTATTCCATTAAGCCATGTCATTTTGTCATAGGACCTTACTAAAAAGATCCCCTTAAGCCATCCTAGATTACCCTACACCCTAAACTCTAAACTCTAAACCCTAAACCCTAAAGACATCATTTTTTTCCTAGGAGCTTAATTAAATTTGGTTGCCTTGGGAAACATCACCAAATTCTATTCACTTGAGGCATGTCATTTTTTCCAAGGACCTCACTAGACATAGATCCCCTTACTTGCCATACTATCACCCTAAATCGTAAATCGATGTCTTAAGGGGTCCTAATATGACATTTTTGAAGGGGATCAAAGAAGTTCTCAAAAGTTGGTGAAGTTTCCCAAGGCAACCAAATTTAACAATAATAAGATCATACAAGATTATAATATGAATGAGATTTCATGATCTAGGTTGGTCAGTTGAAACAAGAGCTATCTCAATCAACTGTTCCACAAGAAAATGTTATTCACTAACTTGCAAGTTCATTATATTCCAAGGGCCACCAAAACTTCACCCTAAGTTTTGTAAACCCTAAATCTTGAACTCTAAAATATAAACCCTAAACACTAAAGCATTCATTTTGTCCTAAGACCTTAAAATGAAATTTAGTTGCCTTGGGAAACTCCAAATTTTATTCCCTTAAGACATTTCATTTTTTCATAGCATCTTACTACATAGATCCCCTTAAGCTATCCTATTACCCTAAACCCTAAACCCTAAACTCTAAACTCTAAACCATAAACCCTAAAGCCATCATTTTTTCTTACGCTCTTAATGAAATTGGGTTGCCTTGGGAATCTTCACCAAATTTTATTCAATTAAGCCATGTCATTTTTTCCTAGGACCTTACTAGACATAGATCCCCTTAAGCCATCCTATCACCCTAAATCGTAAATCAATGTCTTGAGGGGTCCTAATATGACAATTTTTAAGGGGATCAAAGAAGTCAAAATTTGGTGAAGTTGCCCAAGGCAACCAAATTTAACAATAATAAGATTGTGCAAGATTATAATATAAATTTGATTTCATGATCTAGGTTGGTCAGTTGAAACAAGAGCTATCTGAATCAACTATTCCATGAGAAAATTTTCTTCACTAACTTGCAAGTTAATTACATTCCAAGGGCCACCCAAACTTCACCCTAAGTTCCCTAAACCTTGAACCCTGAACTCTAAAATCTAAACCCTAAACACTAAAGTTTTCATTTTGTCCTAGGACCTTAAAATGAAAATTGGTTGCCTTAGAAAACTCCACCAAATTTTATTCCCTTAAGCCATTTCATTTTGTTGTAGCATCTTACTACATAGATCCCCAAGTAAGGTATCATATTACCCTAAACCCTAAATTCTAAACTCTAAACCGTAAACCCTAAAGCCATCATTTTTTCTTAGGCTCTTAATGAAATTTGGTTGCCTTGGGAAACTTCACCAAATTTTATTTAGTTGAGCCATGTCATTTTGTCCTAGGACCTCACTAGACATAGATCCCCTTAAGCCATCCTATCACCCTAAACCGTAAATCGATTACTTAGGGGGTCCTAATATGACATTTCTTAAGGGGATCAAATAAGCTCTCAAAATTTGGTGAAGTTGCCCAAGGCAACTAAATTTAACAATAATAAGATCATGCGAGATTATAATATGAATGAGATAAATCATGATCTAGGTTGATCAATTTACGGTTTAGGGTGATAAGATGGCTTAAGGAGATGTATGTCTACTAAGTTCTTATGTACAATACCCCTCTGTTTTGCTTTCTGGCTGGTCAATACGTCCTTGTTTGCTTGGATGTGCTTTTTGGTTGTCAAGATACTTTATCATGTGTGTGTTATTTGATCGTTGTTTATAGAGTGATAGTCTATTTGTGTGATGGGATGTATCTTATATGATGCTTTATTTGACATGTTTTAATTTGGTGTAATGATGATTAGTTATTGTAACACATTATTGCACGAGATATTTGTTTATGATGGAACTGTCAGTCTATGATGAGTGTATTGGTGAAGGGGACGAGATCGCATCACTCACTTGCGAGTGCCCTACGATTCTGCAATTTCCTCTTCACGGTGTGTTTATTATGTTATATATATGCATGTTCGATATGCTCTTTGTTCATAGGTTGACAAGTACAGGACATTGACTCCACATGATTTCACAGGTTTGAGCGTGTCCATTGACCAACGGTAATCGAATGGGAGATAGAAGCTAGGTTTTCCATGCCAAGTCATCACCCTAGTCATAGTGTGTCATTGAGTTGTCATCGGGTTTAGTTCTTTTAATATGGTTCATTCCTCCTTGGTTATTTATTTAATTTCATATTATAAAGGTTATTAAATGGCGGGTGTAGTTAAAATAATGATTAAATATATCTAGTTGCAATATTGAAATGTTAGTTATTTTATTGATTAATTTAATTTAATCAATAAAATAATATAATCTTAGATTAGATTTAGTTTATTGATTAATTAAGTTAATGGTGATAAATTAGATTAAGTTAATTGTTTTGGCATTATTGGATATTAAGATTTAAATTAAAATAAAAATGGAAATCATGTTTGGAGATTTAGAGTTAAATTAAAATAAAAAAAATGAAAAATATGTTTTAAATTTCACTTTTTGAAAATTAATAGGTAAAATAATTTCTTTACAAAATTTTGAATTCTTTTGTGAAAAGAAATTTTTAAAATGCATGAAATTTCAATTGGAAAGTAATTTTGCTTTAAAATTTTAAAAGAAGTGAAAATATCCCCAAAATTGCAATAAATTTGGTGGATGGGATATTTTAGAGGTTTGACTAAATTTGAGGAAAACTCTATGTGAGCAAATACAACTTCATATAATTTTTAATTTTCAATTTGGTGGAGAAAGTTTTGATGTGGCTTTGTTTGGATTTGAAGAAGAAGGTTGAATTTCTTGGGTGGGCTGGAAAAAGATTTGGAAGCACCATTTGAATCCTTCAAGCTTTGGAGAAAAAAAACCAGGTTCCTTCTTTGAATTTTTTTTTCATTTTGAAATGAGTTTCAATTTATTTTTTTATGCTGTTGGAGAATTTTTAAATTTTGTTTGAATTTCAATGAAAACACATGCCAAATTTGTTTCAAAAACTTGCAAACTTCTGTTGAACTTATGGAAAAGGAAACAAAGCAAGGATCAAACAATGGAAAAATAGAAAGGAAATCAAAAGAAATTTTCATTTCAAACTGAAACTTAAACCCATATTTTTTGTTGAATTTTTTTTTTTTTAATTGCAAAATTCTATTATGCAACTGCACAGTTTGGTTGAAAATGGAAATTTTAGGTATGTATTCATAAATATACCTGTATATATATATATCCTATTTTATATATATATATATACATACAAGTATATTTTATAAATATATTGTGTTTGTTTTAATTCTAGAAAAAAAAATGGTTTCAAAAAATTTACACAGAAACTTTTTTTCCTGTATAGGGGTATGCCCTATTTTTTTATTTTATTGAATTTTTTTTATTTATTTTTAAATATATAAATAAAATAATTTTTTTATTGGAGAGGGGATGCCTGGGCCCTACCCCACAGCCACCCCCCATGGGGAGGCACTATGGAGGCAGCGTCGCTACCTCCAAGGCAGCAGTGTTGCCCACACAGTGCACCCCCATATGGGGGAGGCTGCGTGGGCAACCTACCTCTCCCTTTGGGAGGGGTCGCAGCTGACGTGGTTGCTTCTTTTTGTTTTAAATTTTTTAAAAAATTTATTTTATTTTTATATTATATATTATATTAACATATATTATAATATGATTTAAATAAAATTTTGTTTTTTAATAATTATTTATATATATAATGTATATATATTTAGGTATATATATATTATACACATAATGTGTATATATATATATAATGAATATATATATTATGTATTTATAAATAATTTAATTGGTTGTTTTAAAATGGAATTATTCAAATAATAATCATATATTTAAATATATATATATATATATATATATAAATTTGTATATACGTTAAGTATATACTTATATATATATATATATAATATATGAGTATTTGAATATAGTTGATTTTAAGTTGATTATTCATTATCGTACTAGTTGAAATAAAGATTGATTTATTTTAATCAAATGATTTTATCTAGCAAGTTGATTCGATTATTTTGTATGAATGAGAAAATGGAATTAAGTTCAATTAGTGTTAATTCCTTAATGTTGCCAATACAATTTTATTTACTTTTGAGTATTTGCAAACGAGGTGTTATTGGGTGAATTGGATTTAGAAAATCCTAACAATAGTTTAGTTATAATTGTGTTTGAGTTGGAAGGTGTATGTAAGTTTTTAATTTTAAAATTAGTGCTATTGTATTTTGGAAATTAAGGTTAGTGCAATGATTAAATATTTGTTAAGGGTTAGGGTTGTAATTGAAATGAATATGGTTAATGTGTTTACAATGACCTATTTGATTTGATGGAATCTTAAAGTTCTTGTAAAGGATTTGTTAAATGTTAGGATTATGTACGTGGTTAAGTTATATGGATTATAATTAGAGAAAAATTGATGATATTAAATATGTGTAAAGAAAAGGGTTATTTTATTATGATTTTGTTATAATGGGTTGAATGTTATTTAAAAGTTCTTGTATTCCATTGCCATAAATGATGAATGGGGAATGTTGTTTGTTTTCCAAATTGCAAGGAATAGATAACGTTCATAAAAATTATATTGTTTAGAACTTATATGAATAATTAAAAGATTAAGTATATGAGGTATATATGGACTTTGGTTCCTGTTTTATGAGAAAAGATCATTATGTTGAAAGACATCTTTAGTTATTTAAAGAACGTTTATTTGTATGATTGTTGATTTAAGCGAATTCTTGTTGGTATTGTATGGGAAATATTTTTATGATTGTAAATTTATGAGTGTACTTTGGTACTAGTACTAAGTTTTGCTTCTAGAGGCTAGGGAACTCTTTGATTGAGTTGTTTGTTCTATTTGGAGTGATTTTCTTATGTAAGTCTTCTAGATGGGGTTTTCATTTAATTGTGTGGGTTGTCGTAATATGTTAGTCAACTGTTGTATTTCCTTGGGTAGGGCGTATAGTTGTATCCGGTTGTTTTACCCAATTTTCATGAATGAGGATGGTTTGTGCCTCCTCTGGAAGGAGTGGTTTATGTGTTTGTTTCCTCTAGTGTTTGGAGAGGGTTTTGGCTTTTGTTTCCTCTTGTGTTGGAGTGGATTTTCATTTTATGTTCCTCCTAGAGTTGGAGTGGTTTTATCTTCTTGGTTTGCACTTGGGATTCCCTTGGTGATTGGTTTTGTTTGGTATGTTGTCAAGTAGAAGAGTGGCTTTTGTTAGGGGCTAGAGCTCAAAGAGGTAAACTGGGAAACCTTCAGAGGTGGTTTAATCAAGTGATAACTAAAACAATATACTTAGAAGTTAGGTAGTTTTTTCACATTAATTAATATAATTGAGCCTTGCTCATGGATGCAAGGGCTTGTATAGACTTCAGATGAGACGGGAAGGCCTGGAATGGGAAGGTCACCTATCTTTTCCTTACGAGAGGTATTTGATTCCTCATGAGTGAGTATGGGTGTCGGGATTCGGTAGAGGCCACCAGGACAACTCATAGTGGGGGATGGAGCCTAGGAAGATTCCCAGTGGATATCCCATGACGAGCTATGTGATGACACTCTTTCTACGACAACAGTTGGTATTTGGGTTTATGTGTATGGTATTCTTATCATACTCAATCTATTTTATTATTGGAAGCAATGTGACCTATGTCAGTGATGTTGGAGTTGTACTTGTATTATCCTTATGGATGTATGGTTCATGTGTTTGGTTGTGTCAGTGTGAGTTAGCCTATGTCTAGGGGTGGATGGTCTTGTCTATAATTCCTTGTTACTATCTCCTAGCACGGGGGGTGAGCCTTTGGGTATCACATGGTTGGGTGGAATGTGTACCTTAGTCCATTGGGTCATCTTCTTGTTTGTGTGGATGATATTTCCAGTTGGAGAGCTCGTGGGATCCATTAATTTCATGCTTTATTATTTTATGTTATTGTCATAATTTATTACCCCTCTTGTATCGAGGTGGAATATGTAATTTGTAACCTTGTTTATTGGATTTTCCTCATTCGGGGAATGAGTGTTGTAATTATATTGTAAATTATATTATTGGAAACATGTGGTATCTCTTATGCCTTTGATGTAATTTTATCATGTATGGAATGTATGTGTATTTATTTTGTTAAGTAATTAAATGTTATGTTTTTAATTCATGTTTCTTGTTTGGGTTTTAAGTAATCTCAGTATCGTAACCTTAGAGGTTGTTGGCAATGGATAGTGATCTTGCATGTTAATTTCACTTAAAAATAATAAAAATTGTATGTTTGAGTAGTTAATTGCAACTTCCTCTAGGGTTGTGTGGTGGGGAGTTACATTTTAGGACAAAATGACATGGCTCAAGTGAATATAATTTGGTGAAGTTGCCTCAAACCTTAATGAAATTTGGTTTCCTTGGGCATATTCACCAAATTTTATTCACTTAAAAGCCATGTCATTTTGTACTAGGACCTTACTACATAGATCCCCTTAAGGCATCCTATTACCCTAAAACCCAAATCCTAAACTCTAAACCATAAACCCTATAGCATTCATAAATTGTCCTATGTTAATAGTTAATTGTATTTTCATTCAAGTAACACACCTTAGACATAAATGAGGCTTACATATTTTATCATTTGTATTCAATTAGGCCATTTATATTGAATGGTTTTAGGGTATTTTCTAAACATGTATCTTACATTTTGAAATTACAAATCTAATGCAGGTTCACTCCTATCTTAGAGATCACATGGATCGACTCAATAATAATCACAATCCACCTCTGTGCCATCCATCTCCACCACCTTCACCTCCACCTCCACCCACTCCACCTCATAACCCCCCACATCCACCACCTAAAATTGATGGTTTTCTTTTGCAAGCATGAATCAATTCCAATGTTAGAACCATGCAAGATAAAATCAACATTATTCAAAATGAAGAATGTGTCACACCACTTGTGAGGATGATTGCATATAGGATGCAAACCATTTTTGATGTTGTTAGGGCTATGGATGGGATCTTAGATGAGCATCGACAATGGCTAGAGGAGAGGAGAACTTCCGATTCTCAAAAAGAAAATGCAAAGAAATGAAGAGATGCAGTAGAGAGCCACAATAGTTTCTAAATTAAGACAATCATCTTAAATAGTTATGAATTTATGAATTTGGTGAACAATGGATATTTTGTGTGATGAATTTATAAAATTGGTTGTATGGATATTTTTAGTGATGTGAATTTATTATTTTGGTTCTACACGGATACTTCTAGTGACATGAATTTATGATTTTGGTTCTAGATGGATATTTTTAGTGACATGAATTTATGAATTTGGTGGAATTTGTGAAATTATAATGATGAATTTATAATAGTATATATTTTATGACTATCTACTAGATTGAATGATGTATATATATATACGTGTTAGACATAAAATAAGCTTTTTTGTGAATGTTTCAAGTTTATTGTTTCTAGTATGTACACATGTATTAAAATTGCATATAGTTCTTAAATTTTGAAATTTGTATGTATGTACATAGTTTAGTTTAATAATGTATGCATGCAAATTATGCATTGTATTTTTTATTTTAAATGTATGTACATGTTAAATTTTGAATTTTGTATGCACATGCTCAAGTTCAATCAATGTATATGTGTGTTTCAATTTTATATGATCTTAATATATGTATGCACATCCTATTTAAACAAATTTTCATGTGCATTTCAAAATTTAACTATTTAAATTGTGATTTTTTAAGTTTGTTAATTTTGTATAATTTAATGTAGGTTCACACTTATATCTCATATCATGGATGATTTTAACATTGATGACATCATCAATCCACCACCTTAGCCACCTCCCGCTCCACCTCCCCCACCACCTCTCCCACCACCACTCCCTCCATCTAATACGCCACCTCCAACACCTGTTGCATCTGATGAGGCTCACTTGTGAGCACACATAAATGATCAGGTTGCATCCATCCAAAATATAATCAATGCTATGTAGAGTCAAGAATTGATTCCACCCCATGTGAGACGTTTTGCATTTGTGATGCAAAATGTTGTGGATGCCATCAGGACCATTGATTTTGATCTAGATAGGCATCGATGAGACAAAGATTAGATAAGACAATTTTATGTTGACGGTCTCTCTTACAAACAAATTTTGGACCTTAAAATAATGAAATACCACCTAGCCCCTTACTTTCTTGACCCTGTTACTTGACAACCCATTCCTCCCAACAAATCTAGAATATCCATGAGGTGGTGCATACATCCTCAAATGAGTGCACATTTTTGGGATTGATGGTATATGGTTTTTGATAGTCCCCCACATGCTAATTGGGAGTAACCATTGTATTTTTTGAGGAAACAGTATGTAGAGTTTGTTTTGGGGAAAAAGACCAATTATTTTTATTTTAAATCATTTTAGGGTGTTGGTGGCGGCATGCCACAATAGAGGTTAGGGGAAAGGGTTGATCCCCAATGCCCCATGCATGCGCAACCCCTTGTTGTTGCTCCTGGTTCTCCCATTCCCACACCTGTGCATCATCGAGTTGTGGTCTCAACATTAGGTTCTCTTAGTACACTAGTAGGAGACCTTGATCAACATGCTTCTACGATAGCGAGTGGAGAGCATAGAGATGATGATTTTGGAAGAGTGTTTTATGGAGCTGGTTTGAGTACCACTCCAGGAGTGTCAAGGCCTATCCCACATGTATGTACTAGTTGCCATCAAGTATGTTATGGAACTGATCAGGGCACACCTAGTTCAGGTGGACTGGGAGATTCTAGTGGTTCATCTGGTCACATTAGTTCATTTGTAGAGTTTCTTATGGCAAACCATCACCTTGAGGACATTGTGACATAGGTATAAATATGCATCTACACATTCATTTTATAATAATTTTGATGACATGCAAACTAGGCTCCAGATCAAATGGTAAATTAAATTTTTTATTATATTTAAAGTCAATTATAAATTATATATTTTAAATATTACTTTAATTTTAAATTTCAAATTGAATATATATATTTAATATGAGCTAATACATGTTTTAATTTATTTTTCTTTTATAGCATGAGACACATCTTGTAGCTGAGCATGTACAAACAGGTCCTAGAGAAGAGGGTGCACAACCTTAGAATATGGTACAATTAAAATATGATAAAATATAAATTAAATTCAATTAAAACATTTTTAATTGTAGACTTTTACATCTAATTTCAACTTTCTTTTTCTTGTTTATGTAGATTGATTCAGAGAATTTAGAGGTTGCTTCAGGTGCACCCGAGCATCCAGACCCAGATATGATGGTAATTTAATTTTATGATAAATTATAAATTAAATTTTCATTAAATCATTTTTCATTGTCTTACATTTGATTTCATCTTTCTCTTCTATAGAGTGTTTCAGGTCATCCACATAGTCCACATGGCATGAAGAGGTCTCTTGATTATAGAGGCAATACATGACCTAGAAACATGCTTTTATGGGTTATATTTGTTTATTTCCTAGACTATATTTCTTGTTTCTCATGTACTCTGTTGGACTTTATATTTCATGGCTCAAATACTTAGTTGGACTTTAGTTCATGGGTTGTACTCTGATGGACTTTATTTCATGTGTTTAATATATTGGTTTCATGCACTTAATATATTTACATAAATTATGGACTTTATTATTTTTTGTAAATTTTAATTTACACATGTACATTTATGCATTTTATGTTCATAGTCAACACATTAATATAGGAAATTAATGTGAAATTAAATCATACAATAATTTGCATCAATCAATCATTAGTCAATAAATCATAATTTACAAACAAAATAAATTTTTTTCTATACCACAAAGGATAAAAATTTAAGAAATAAACAATACCATACATGATTAGAGAAAAAAAGAATTAATAAATTCTATAAATAATAGCATCGAACACTGATTTATAAGTTCTCCAAACAAATAATGGCATCCAACAATATTTATAAGCTGTCAAAACAAATAATGGCATCCAATACTAATTTATAAGCTGTCAAAACAAATAATGGCATCCAACAGTATTTATAAGTTGTCATAACAAATAATGGCATCCAACAATATTTATAAGCTGTCAAAACAAATAATGGCATCCAATACTAATTTATAAGCTCTGAAAACAAATAATAGCATCCAACACTAATTATAGGTTGTCTTAAGGGGATGTCTTAAGGGGATGTCTTAAGGGTTCCTAATAAACTATCTTAATGGTATGTCTTAAGGGTCCTAATACGATGTCTTAAGGGGATGTCTTAAGGGGTCCTAATATGACATCTTAAGGGGATGTCTTAAGGGGTCCTAATAAACTATCTTAAGGGGATGTCTTAAGGGGTCCTCATAAACTATTTTAAGGGGATGTCTTAAGGGTCCTAATATGATGTCTTAAGGGGATTGTTGACATGTGTTTTGGCACAGCAACATGCAAACAAAATATTGCTATTCTATTTCTCCTGAAAGAGAAAGATGATCACATGGATATCTCAATTCCCAAGGTCTTTGAAGTTGGTTCTCAACTATGCTAATGTTGCTCAATTGGTCATTGTAACAGTAATGTTCAAGGGGCCTGCTGGTGTTGAGATTTTGGATCATTCTACGATCAAGCATGAACTAAAACCTAATTTAATTGGGGTTTTTAAAAGAAACAACAAAAGATAGGTCAGAGCTTTGGAACAGAAAAGAATGCCAATCCTTGTAACTTAACCAGACTTGCTACCTTCCAAGGAGTTTGTTAACTAAAAACTATAGAACAAAGTAAACTTGTGATTCACACACAACCCCTTTCATTCATAGTGCTAATTCAAATAACAGATTTTAAGTTATCATTTAATAAAAAAATAAAATAAGATTTCAATCCTTGAAAGATTCTCAAATCAAATGATTAACTTAAAGCAAATATCACCCAGGAACACAATATGAAGTAGATTAAACTCTAATTGCTTCTATTATTAGTGAAATGGATAAGCAATATTTACAAAACTGGCACAATCACCAGTGTACAGAGAATTTGTGATTCCAAATTGTTTCCAACTACACTGAGAGAACTTGGAAATTACGTTACAGCCAATACTGAATCTGACTACTAGACAAGAAGACAACAAAATCTCTCATTACTAAGAATTGAGATGCAACTCTATCTCCTTCTGTTAACTGCCTAACTCCTAAATCTTCTTCTGACTATTTGTTCTAACACTATATCTTCTATTTTCTCCCTTGGTTCTCTCTACCTCTAACTGTCTAACCTTTACAAAGAAGCTAGAATGGCATATATATAGAATGTAAAAAAAAGGAATGCACTGGCTACTACTTTAGGGTTTTTTACAAAATATCTACTACCTGCAGGAGGGTCTGCCCTCAGATTTTTTTGAGGAGAGTCAAAACTACATTCAATGTGAAACCCTATTGTCCATGATGATGACGGCTTGTTCTGGGAATGATCTGTAGATCTTTTGTGGCTGCAACATTAACTCTTCTGTCTCTGTGTCCATATTTGAGCTCATTCATAAACCTATCTTGAATGGTCCAAAGTATCACCATTAATACTGGTCTGCCTTTGCTCATGATCACTACAGCTGTCCCTATGACTCATAGTTTCTTTTCCCTTCTTCATATTTCCATTCATGTTTTAGACTTCTTTGCTCATTGACCATCCTTTGGAAGCATCATCGGGCCTCCCCATTGATTTGAACATTTCACCCAAGTCAATCCATCACCTTTGGATCTCAGAAGAAATCCATTTCGCTTGCATTCTATTGATCTTCCCTCGTGGGAACAGTTAATCGGTCAAACTATCACCAATCAGTCCTCTTAGCCTCTTTTGATTGGTCAGACATACACCACGCGAGCTTCTCAGGTGGTCAAAGGTGGTTGGAATGGCATTGCATGTCGGTGAGACACTAATCATGTCTCCCTAATATGATTATATTGCTTTTAGCAACCATCAGCATGACATTAGACAATCAACAAGATGTTTTGGTGAGCTACAAAAGTCATATCAAACTTGTGAAAACCATCGGCAAGACAGTCGCTAGTCGGTGGGACATCATAGCGAACCTCAGGATCCTTCAACGATCACATTTTTCATGTCAAGGAGACTATCGCTTGTCGCTATGACCTCATGGCGAAGTCTTCTTTATCTCCCAGCGGGCCCATTCTCATGTCGGGGAGACCTCATCGTTTCGAGGAGATCTTACCCTGAACTCCTCTTTTCTTATCAAGCCCCTCTTTGTTATTGATAAGACCAACGCACTCAGGAAGACATCTCCCCAAGTCCATCCTTGCTCCCCCAAGCCCGAGTCCCTTTTTCTTCGGTGTGACTTTCTTTCTTTTCCAAGACCTTTTGATGAAGGAATGATCCTTTCCTGAGCTCCATTTCTTTTGGTGGGGTCCCCTTTCTGTCAGCAGGACATTCCATTGTCGGGGAGACATCATAGCAACCCTTTCATCCTTCATCGCGATCATTCTTCTATCGCCTAGACTAGGGATCATCAGGAGAGCTTTCGCCGAACTTGTTTCCTTTTGCTGAGACATCTCCATCGGTGAGACTCCTTGCCGAAGCCACTCCGTTTCGCCAATACCGCTTTACTTCGGCAAGAGTTCACCCCGTTGGTGAAACATCTTTCTGAAGCCACCTTTCTCTTGGAAAGCTTCCTTCGTTTCATTAAAACTTACCTCGATCGGTGAGACTTTACACTGACCGAGGCTTCATTTCTTTGAGCGTGACCTTCTTTATGCTCCTCTTACCTTTTTGGTGAGACATACGCTAATCGGCCAAACCTCCTGCCAAAGGAAAAATTATCGCCAAGACTGACTCCTTTGCTGAGACCCTATACTAAAGTCTCCCCACTCTGCCAAGAGTTCATTTGAGTTCAGGGAGAGCTCATTTGATTGGGAAGACTTCCTGCCGATACCACACCCTATCGCCGAGACTCACTCCTTTTGGCAAGACATTATGCCGAACTCAAAATCTTTTGGCGAGGGCTCCTTCAGTCAGCAAGACACATAAAGACTCTCGACAACATGAAGTTCGGGTGACTGATGAGCCTCTTCTAGATAGAACACACAACCAGTCAGCAAGACAATAGCAGAGTCTTGCCAACTTTCTCCTTAGAGGAAATTTATGATCAACTAAATTGAAGAATTCCTTTCAACTGAGTCCCCTTGGAAAATATCATCCTTTATGTGATTTAATCCTACAAAATAAAGGCTTGCATTAGCACTCAGAAGCAAATAAGACATATTATAATAAATCCACCATTGGTTATAATTATTTTATTGAATTCCTAGCAAGAAGAAAATCAACTCAAGCTGGGATAGGACTAAAATCAGATCAGACAGAAAAAAAGGTAAAACATGGAGAAACAGAAGAACCGCCAAAAGCAAAGCAAATAATAGAGGCAAAGAAACCAAAAAGAGAAAGGGGGACCCATTTTGTTCCAAAATAGAATGGGGTGGTTATG
The DNA here is from genome assembly GCA_007258455.2 of Sequoia sempervirens. Classification (NCBI taxonomy): domain Eukaryota; kingdom Viridiplantae; phylum Streptophyta; class Pinopsida; order Cupressales; family Cupressaceae; genus Sequoia; species Sequoia sempervirens. The sequence continues at coordinate 537,816,805 of VDFB02047230.1, forward strand.
CAAGGCATAACAAATGGTGACTCGGCTAGGAAAATGGTTTAACCATTTTCAAGAAGCTAAAGGATTCAGCTACCTAGAACTCCTGGTTCATGAACATTACAACTCCAGTTGGGTTAGTTTTAGTAACCAAGGCTGAGCTATAATCTCAAATGTAAGTCTACACTAGCCACCTCAGAATCTATGTGTGTGCTTGATTGTGCATCACTCTTTTGTAAAGTTTCCTCAATCTTTCGAACAACAATGTGCAAGATTTGAGCTACATGAGTTGATTTCCTATAGCTATTGTGCAATGATATCTTAGGCATTGCTCTGCTACCAGTCGGGCATCCATAGCCCCAACGGAGATACCTCTAGTTTTCTCACAGCATTTCTCTACTGCCAGTCAGGTGTCCATAGCCTCGATAGAGATACTGGAATCACCCATTCATATTGAGTCTTCTTTCTCTTTCAGGTAATTATTTTCTCTTTTTTTTTCATAGAGTTTCAGATATTTAATTCAATTCCTTTTCAATATGTCAGATGTTTAACACCTGATCTGGGTTGAAAACTACCATGGACCTCATAACAGCAATTGGGAAATCGGATTTTTCACTCAAATCTTACAACACTATCATCCTAGGACAAATATACCATTCAAGAGGAGATGATCTTGGTGATTTGTGGTAGATTCAAAGGAGGTAATGAAGGTTACTTACTTGGGACCTTGTTTTCAATACCTTCCACAACTCTTATTGGCAATGGGCATAAAACAAAGAGTTTAGGAAAAAATCAACCAATCAGAAAGCATGAAAATACCTAAACCATTTTTCTCCTTGTGACCATAGTATACTTTAGATAACAACCCACAATTTTAGATGGAAAGGATAGATCAGCCCCGAAGAACAAAACAAAACATAAACCACAGAATAGGGGAAATAGAAAGACAAAAAAGGAAAGACAAACAAACAGATAGTAAATTATTTATAAAGAAAGGAGAAAATTAAATACACAAAGAGCAGCAGATTATTCACATAAAGGACTGAGTTATTTACAAGTGAAGATTATTTACAAGCAGAAACATAGAAACTATTTATAAACAAGAGATAAATAAATTATTTACATAAAGAACAATGAATTACTTACATACAGAACAAAAATCAACAAGCTTTATGACTCAAAGTAGTGCTTGAGAAACTTCCCATTGATAGGCAAGGCAATAGGTTCTCATATTAAGCTACTCAGTCTGAAAGCATTTTCCCCCAGGATCTCAGCAATCTGATAAGGACCTAACCAAAGTTTGTCAAATTTCTAGTGACTACCCTTCTTTCACTGGCTTTATCCCATAACAATACAAGATCAAATATCCTAAAAGCTTTGATTTTGGCTCTTCTGTCAAACCAACATTTGACAACAGCCTGGTGCTTAAAGAATTGTTGCAAGGCGGCATCCCTCTCTTCCTCCAATTTCAACAAAGCAGCTAGTCTCACTTCTATCCTATTGTCATTAGAGTAGAATTTATGCATGAACTCAAGGATAGGTATATGTGGGTGGAGAGGGAAGACAGGCTCTTGGCCATATACTAGCTTGAATGGTGAAGTCTTTAGAGTGGCCTTAATCCTAGTCCTATATGGCCATAGTGCAAATCTCAACTAGGTGTGCCAGTCCCTAAGGTTGTTTTCTAACAATTTTTTTATTACCCCCAAGAGATTCTTATTGGTTGAATTAGCAACTCCATTGCCTTGTGGGTAATAATTTGAAGAGTATTTTAAAACAATTTTGTGATCATATGCCTAGGAAATAAATTCAGCAAAAGAGAAGGAAGAACCATTGTCACATACCAATGCAAAGGGTACCCCAAACCTTGTAGTGATGCATTCAGTGAGGAACTTGATCACTACCTCTGTTGTGCTATTTTTACAATGTATTGCTTTGGTCCATCTTGTGCAGTAGTTAGTGGCAGTCATAATGAACTTGTGTCCTACAGAAGAGTTTGGGTTAATCACCCCAATAAAATCTAGTGCCCATTGGGAAAATGGCCTTACCTCATAGACAGGCTGCAATGGCATGGCTGCATGACATTCTTTTGATGCAGAAATCTGACATATGTGACATGTTCTAACATGCTGATGGGAATCTTTGAATATACAAGGCCAGTAATAACTAGATCTAAGGATCTGGTGTGCCAATGAGTCTGCAGACCCATGACCTCTGCCATGTTTACCGTGAAACTCATAGATCACATGCTTAGCCTCTTACTGATCAAGGCATCATAGGTATACTCCATCAAAATTCTTCCTATATAGCAACACATCTTTGAACATATAATAAGATCTCTTCATTCTCAGGGCTCTCCTTTGATTTGAATTCATCCCCTCTAGACATCAATTTTTGAGCATAAAATAGATGATATCAGCATACTAGGGGTCGTTGGAGAAGAACTAGGTTGTGTATTATTGACAGATGATGTTGTCGCCAGCATTCGCCATGGACTGAGACAAGCTTGTACCCGTGACTAGTTTCATAGGGTGTATCTCCAGATTGAACTCTTGCAAAATGGCCATCCATTAACCTCTCCTTTCTCCCAGTTCATTCTGCATGAGTAGGGACTTCACAACAGCGTCAGGAACTACAACAATGACTTGGCTTCAGCGGATATAATGCCGAAACTTCTTGACAGCCCGAACTAGCACAAAAGCTTGCTTCTCTAGAGGTGGGTATTTGATTTCCATGTTTTTAAATGGAGAGCTCATGAAAGCAATTGGTCTCTCTGCCTCTTCTCTTCATTGGGTTAGTACAACTGCATAGGAATGATCAGACGCAAAAGAGTAGATATAAAATGGTCTCAGATAGTCAAGGCTAGTGAGCACAAGTGCTTCTAAAATGGATCACTTGACTTGTACAAATGCGGCCTTTGCATCCTCAGTCCACTCTATTCTGGTGTCCTTCTTCATCATTTCGTTTAGTGGCTTTACAATCTTTGCAAAGCCTGTGATAAATTTTCTTATAAAATTGATCTTTCTGAAGAAAGACCTCATTTCTTTCTTGCTTCCTAGCTTGGTGATCTTTAGAATGGACTCGACTCAGTCTAGATCGATTGATATTCCTCTTTCAGAGATCACGTGTTCCAAAAGCTTTCCCTCTGAAACTCCGAACATGCACATCCTAGGATTCAGGGAGACACCATATTCAATGCATCTTTCGAGAACTTTGGCCAAGTCTGCAGCATGGTTCAATCAATCGCTAGAGAGCACTATCAGATCATCCATGTAAACAATAATGCATTTACCAATTAGATCCTTGAATGCCACGTCCATGGCGCACTGAAAAGTTGCTCCAACGTTTATCAGACTGAATGGAATCCTTTTGTATGCAAATGTTCCCCATTTCGTAGTGAAAGTTGTCTTCATTCTGTTTTCATAGTTAACCATTACCTGATTATACCTAGAGTAACTATCAAGAAATGATATCATTTGAGATCCATTGACAGTCTGGAAGACCTCATCCAATGAGGATAGTGGGTAGTTGTCTTTTTCTGAAGCTCTATTCAGATTCCTAAAGTCCACACACAACTTGATCTCTCTGTTTTTCTTACGGACTAAAACTAAGTTGGCCACCCACGTTGCATGGTGTACAAGGAAAATTATCCTTCCAGAAAGCAATTTCTGAACTTCCTTCTAGATCAGTGGCTCAATCAGGGCATTGACAGGGTGTTGTTTTTATCAAAATGGCTTGGCTTCAGGCTTCAAGGGAATAGTGTGAGTCATAACAAAGGCATCAAATGTATTTAAATCTTCATATCCCTAGGCTATCGCGGCAATATCCTTCTTTAATTCCTTTAGTATATCCTTTCTGATTGCTTCAGGGCAGGCTTTCCCTATGTAGACATTCCTTTCAGGACCAGAATCAGCTAAGTTAACAATTTTGTATTCACCTCCCTTATATTCAGTTGATACCTTCTCTGGAGCCCTTGGGTCTAAATCAAAAATTATTTCTAGGGCAACCATTCCCTTGGAGATGCTATTATTCTTTAAATTAAGGACCCCTTATGTATCACATTCTTTAGGGTTCCAATCCCCTTGATCTTTGTTGGACTCATCAATAATTTTCCCCTCAAAAACATTTGAGCTTGCTAAGAAAGCCAGAATATGTCGATCATCATAAAGGACTTGAAAGTTCATGATGTTGTCAGGAACTGCAGGGGTGGAAATTAATCCCATTGATAATTTCTTGAGCTTGGAGCCTTGCATAGGTTCCAGGGTACTTGTAGCAACAACCAATGAATCAGCTACCTGATTGTCTTCTCTAGGGATTAAGCTAATCCCAAAGGCATCAAAGTCCTCAATCAGGTTCCATACCTGATTTCTATATGTTGCCGGCCTTTTGTTGTGACATGTATATTGGCTGTGCACTTGCCTGATAACTATTTTTGAATCTCCCTTGACCATCAAGGCAGTGACCTTCTTCTTATGTGCAAACATCAATCCCCATGCCAGAGCTTCATATTCTGCTATGTTGTTCATGCATCCAAATTGTAGCTTGTAAGAAGCAAAGAAGGTTTTCCCTTTAGGGGTGGTTATTACAATTCCAACACCACTGTCTATCTTAGATTTGGATCCATCAAATGTAAGGGTCCATAGTTGATCATGGGTTGGAGTTGATTCTTTTGAAGTTTTTATGGGTGTTTGAGTTAGATGAGTCACAATTGGGACTGCTTGATGTTTTGCATCAGGTATAGGGAAAGGATGCTCTGTAAGTTCTTTAGATACACTCTCCAATTCTTACTTAGTTATATCATCTGACCTATGGCTATCCTTCTGGCAGCCACTTGTGTCTTTGGTTAACCCCTTGGGTTTTGGTATATTCATGAGTGCAGGGGTGACAAACAAACCTTGGGACTGTTCCTTGTCAATATGCTGATCTGAAAATATGTCTAGGGTAGGTTCATTTTGAATTTCTTTCAAAGGTATTCTATCCCTGGTCAACATTGTTGCTTCTTTAGCTTCAAATGGGAAGCGGTCTATAATGGTCTTAGGGTAACTTGAGCTAGTTTCCTCAGCTTGGGAAATATGATTTAAAATGTCAATGCAGGGTTGACAAGCCAACTCAAAGTGGTTTTGGTAATGTACCATGCACCAGTTAGGGAGTAGCAGAATCTGCAGATCGGTATCTTCCCCTAAGACCAGTTGGTCTTGTTGCAGTTTTCTAATCAAGGCCTATTGATTTTCATTAATCGTGGGGTCAGGGAGTTTTTGTATTGACATGTCTTTAAAATTAAGAACCAAGAAGGTTAGAATTTCTTCTCTTCTATAAACCCCCATCTTAGTCTCAAAGTAAGCTACCTCATTGGGACAATCATACTCAGTGATGATATGCTTGAGGTGGGGCTCACTTTCAATCCTAATCTAAGTAGGAATCCCTCTCCATGGCAGCCACATATGTGAAAAGTCAAGGGAAAGATATCCCCCTAGAATTTTCATCAAATCTCTGCTCAGTAGCATACCATAGGTCTGGGGAATGTCTGCTACTTGAATGTCTATGTTGGTTTGAACCCTGGGGTCTGATCCTATTTGCACATGTATGTTTCTTAATTCTCCTACTATAGTAACGTTTGTCTTGTCAAGTTGAATGACCTTCTTATTTGTCTGAATGGGGTTTAATCCCAACTTCTTACATATGGAAAATGGCACAACATTGCTTGAAGCTCTTGAATCCAACAAATAGTTATGTAGGTTCTCCCCACAAATTCTTAAACTCAAAAGAAATGGTGGAGTACCTACTTTGTTTCTATACAAGGCTGGGTTCACATCCCCAGCAGGTGCCACCTTGTTCTTCCCTTTTGTTTTATCATCTTGCTCCAAGGCTTTCAGGACTATCTCCCTTTGAGCAGGGCATCACTTTAAGATGTCAAAATATGACAACAAATTTTTCTGTTTCTGCATCTCAGAAACAATATCAAATTTTGTATTATAACTTGGATTAATTTTGAAAACACCAAAGGGATTACCCTTGTTATGGAAGTCAGGCAGGCCTTTTGGTGGAAGAGGGTTATTAATAGCACTTTGATTTGGAGGCACCATGTGATTAGGTGGCGCTGAAGTAGTGAATGGCCCCTTACTTTGATTTCTTAGGAAGTGTCCTCCTTTTGACTGAAAGACCTAGGCATCATATGAATCTTCTTCTAGTTCATTCTCCTCTTGGTTTGGGAATGAAGGTTCCTCCTCAAAGAGGTCATAAGTCATTGCCATGTCTACCGAGCCACCTCCTTTGTGATAATTCCCTTGGAATGTTTGGGTATCTTCCTCTGCCATCTTGACCATCTTCTCCACCTTAGGGCAGTTTACCTAAGAATGGGTGGCAGTATCATGCAACTTGCACCAATTGGTTATAAAGTTGAGGTCAGCGACATTTGCAGTATGTGCTCTCTCCTCATTTGCTTGATAGTTGTGAGAGACACCACCATTACTGGGCCTTATATTCCATTGCCTACTGTTATTTGGCATTTGGTTATACCCTCTGTTTTGATTTTGATACCCTTGATTAGAGGAGCTTTGGCCTTGATAACCCCTTTGGTTGTAATTGTTATGATTCTGATCGTTACCCTAATTGTTGTTGTTTTGACTAGGGTAGTTACCCTGGTTTTGGGAAGGCTTCAACTGAATTTGAGCCATGTCATTTGAAACTTGAGACAATGTTTTCTTCAAGGTTTCTACCTCGTTTGTAAGATGAATTATCTTGTCACTTTCCACACTCTTAGCAACAAGTGGCTGACCACCATGATTTGGTGTTCCCACTTGGTTGTGATGACCTTGGGAACTTTGAGGAAGCTATGATTGTTGAAAGGGATCAAAAGTTCTAGTAGCAAAGAATGGGACTGGTGGTCGAGTTTTCAATTCAGACATAGGCCCATAACGGGAAGGAGACATTCCCAGGACAATATTAAATAGAGGAGTTGGGCTATGTGTCTAATATCCTATCAAAGGGAAACCTCCTCCTAGGCCTCCTTGTTGAGAACTGATTTGTTGCTGTAGCTTGATAGCTAGATGATAGACTTTGGATAGAGAGTCAATATCAGCTAGTTGATAAGTCCTTTGCAAGAATAAGCCAAGAAAGTGGTCTATAACTCTAAAGTAAGCTTGGATGACACTATTCTCGGTGACTAGATAGGGATCCTGCAATCTCCTATATATTCGCTGGAATCTGGTATTGAACAGGGGCAAGGATTGACATGGCTCTTTCTTGATGGTGGAAAATTGGTGGTATAAAAGAGTCGGATCCACATAAACCCTAAACTGATTGATAAAGGCATTTTCCAAATGTGTCCAGGTTAGGATGGAACCTTGAGGAAGATTAAGGTACCAATTGTATGTCATGTCTCCTAAGGAGTAAGGGAACAACCTGCATACTAAATCATGGTGAGCTATCTGAGCTCTGGTACAAGCATCCTTGAAAGCTTGTATGTGCTCTTCAGCATTCCTTGACTCACCATGAATATACTTGGGGCAGAATTTCTCAAGGTTCTTGGGCATATTGTGAAAATATCCAAGAATAGTCCCCAATGGAGAGGGATTATTCCAAAAGAACACCATTGGTGGGGGTGGTTGAGCGAGCTGTTGAATAGGTAAAACTAGCTATGATGACAACTGAGATGAATTGGATGGTGGATTAATGGGTATCCACTGGGGTGTTGGTGAAAAGCCTAGTGGAGTTAGCGGAGCTGATAAGGATGGTATGATGGTTGCCCCAGTCTTATGACTCTTGTGTCTTATTGGGGTCTTGAGTTCTATGAAAGGTGATGGATTTTCAGCTGATCGAAGAACTCTGTGGGGCCTTTCTAGAAAGAAAAACCTATTTTTATCCATTTTTCCCTTCTAGGCCCTCCTTCTAGCGCCAGTTCCTACTGACGTGTGTTTTGGCATAGCAACATGCAAATAGAATATTGCTACTCTGTTTCTCCTGAAAGAGAAATGTGATCGCATGGATATCTCAACTCCCAAGGTCTTTGAAGTTGGTTCTCAATTGTGCTAATGTTGCTCAATTGGTTAATGTAATAGTAATGTTCAAGGGGCTTGCTGGTTTTGAGCTTCTAGATCTTTCTAAGATCAAGCATGAACTAAAACCTAATTTAACTGGGGTTTTTAAAGAAACAAAAAAAGATAGGTCAGTGCTTTGGAACATAAAAGGATGAAAATCCTTCTAACTTAACCAGACTTGCTACCTTCCAAGGAGTTTGTTAACTAAAAACTGCAGAACAAAGTAAACTTGTGATTGACACACAACCCCTTTCATTCATAGTGCTAATTCAAATAACAGATTTTAGGTTATCATTTAAACAAAACATAAAATAAGATTTCAATCCTTGAAAGATTCTCAAATCAAATGATTAACTTAAAGCAAATATCACCCAGGAACACAATATGAAGTAGATTAAACTCTGATTGCTTCTACTGTTAGTGAAACAGATAAGCAATATTTACAAAATTGGCACAATCACCAGTGTACAGAGAAACTGTGATTCCAAATTGTTTCCAACTACACTGAGAGAATTTGGAAAATACATTACAGCCAATACTGAATCTTACTACTAGACAAGAAGACAACAGACTCTCTCATTACTAAGAATCTAGACGCAACTCTATCTCCTTCTATTAATTGACTAACTCCTAGATATTCTTCTAACTATCTGTTCTAACACTATATCTTCTATTTTCTCCCTTGGTTCTCTCTACCTCTAACTGTCTAACCTTTACAAAGAGACCAGAATGGCATATATATAGAATGTAAAAAAAATGGAATGCGCTGGCTACTGCTTTAGGGATTTTTACAAAATATCTACTACCTGTAGGAGGGTCGACCCTCAAATTTTTCTGAGGAGAGTGAAAACTACATTCAATGTGAAACCCTGCTATCCATGCTGGTGATGGCTTGTTCTAGGAATGATATGTAGATCATTTGCAGCTACAACATTAACTCTTCTATCTTCGTGTCCATATTTGAGCTCCTTCATAGAGCTGCCTTGAATGCTCCAAAGTATCACCATTAATACTGGCCTACCTCTGCTCATGATCACTACAGTTGTCCCTATGACTCATAGTTTCTTCACTCTTCTTCATATTCTCATTCATGTTTTAGACTTCTCTGCTCATTGACCATCCTCTGGAAGCATTATCGGGCCTCCCTATAGATTTGAACATTTCACCCAAGTCAATCCATCACCTTTGGATCTCAGAAGGAATCCATTTCGATTGCATTATGTTGGTCTTCCCTCACGGGAATAGTTAATCGGTCAAACTATCGCCAGTCAGTCCTCTTAGCCTCTTTTGATTGGTCAGACATACACCACGCGAGCTTCTCAGGTGGTCAAAGGTGGTTGGAATGGCATTACATGTGAGTGAGACACTAATCGTGTCTCCCCAATGTGATTATATCACTTTTAGCAACCATCGGCATGACATTAGACAGTCAACAAGATGTTTCAGTGAGTTGCAAAAGTCATATCAAACTCGTGAAAACCATTAGCAAGACAGTCGCTAGTCGGTGGGACATCATAGTGAACCTCAGGATCCTTCAGCGATCACATTTTTCATGTCAGGGATCAGACTGTCGCTTGTCGCTGTGACGTCATGGCAAAGTCTTCTTTATCTCCTGGCGGGCCCATTCTCATGTCGGGGAGACCTCATCATTTTGGGGAGATCTTACTCCGAACTCCTCTTTTCTTACTGAGACCCTCTTTGTTATCATCAAGACCAATGCACTTGGGAAGACATCTCCCCGAGTCCATCCTTGCTCCCCCAACCCTGAGTCCCTTTTGCTTTGGTGTGACTTTCTTTCTTCGCCAAGACCTTTTGATGAAGGCATGATCCTTTTCTGAGCTTCGTTTCTTTCAGTGGGGTCCCCTTTCTCTCGGCAGGACATTCCATGGTCGGGGAGACATCATAGCGACCCTTTCATCCTTCACCGCGATCATTCTTGTGTTGCCCAGACTAGGGATCATCAGCGAGAGCTTTCGCCGAACTCATTTCCTTTTGCTAAGACATCTCCATCGGCGAGACTCCTTGCCGAAGCCACTCCGTTTCGCTGATACCGCTTTACTTCGGCAAGAGTTCACCCCATTGGTGAAACATCTTGCCAAAGCCACATTTCTCTCGGCAAGCTTCCTTTGTGTCAATAAAACTTCCCTCAGTCAGTGAGACTTTACACTAACCGAGGCTTCCTTTCTCCAAGTGCAACCTTCTCCGGGCTCCTCCTACCTTTTCAGTGATACATACGCTAATCGACCAGACCTCCTGTCGAAGGAAAAATTATCGCTGAGACTTACTCCTTCGCTGAGACCCTATACCGAAGTCTCCCCACTCTGTCAAGAGTTCATTTGATTTCGAGGAGAGCTTGTCTGATCAGCAAGACTTCCTACCAACACCACACCCCATCGCCGAGACTCACTCCTTTCGGCAAGACATTATGTCGAATTCAGAATCTTTTGGCGAGGGCTCCTTCGATCAGTCAGACACATAAAGACTCTTGGCAACATGAAGTTTGGGCGACTGATGAGCCTCTTCTAGATAGAACACACAGCCAGTCGGCAAGACAACTGCAGAGTCTCGTCGACTTTCTCCTTAGAGGAAATCTATGATCAACTGAATTGAAGAATGCCTTTCAACTGAGTCCCCTTGGCAAATATCATCCTATGTGTGATTTAATCCTGCAATAGAAAGGCCTACATTAGCACTCAGAAGAAAATAACACATATTATAATAAATCGACCATTGCTTATAATTATTTCATTGAATTCCTAGCAAGAAGAAAATCAACTCAAGCTGGGATAGGACTAAAATCATATCAGATAGAACAAAAGGTAAAACATGGAGAAACAGAAGAACCCCCAAAAGCAAAGCAAATAATAGAGGCAAAGAAACCAAAAAGAGAAAGGGGGACCCATTTTGTTCCAGAATAAAATGGGGTGGTTATGCAAGGCATAATAGGGATGTCTTAAAGGGTCCTAATACAACATATTAAGGGGATGTCTTAAGGGGTCCTAATAAAATATCTTAAGGGGATGTCTTAAGGGTTTGTAATACATCTTGTAGGCATCAATTTAAAATCTGCAAATAAACTACACTTCAAGCATGGGTTAGTGTTATGCAAACTCTATTAAAATGCCTCTATGAAATACCTTAGGAATGCTTCCAAATGCAACAAATGATACTAGAAAGACCAAAAAATTATGAAAACAAAACCAAATTACCTATTCCATAGTTGGATTGGTGTCACATGTGCTAGTGACCCTTTCCCAATCCTTGATAAAAAGCTCAAGATGATGAAGTGCAATGGATATGAACACAAGATTATTTCTCAAACCAAGAGAGTAACCTTACCTAAAATTGTGAAGGATTTTCTCAAAGATGAAGCACCTATTTAAAGATTTTCAAAATGCTGAGTGTTGAAGAGGGACCAATGTGGGATAAAAAACAAGCCAATGAGTTGAGGACACTTGTCATCATGTGAGTGGTCAATGGTTGTGCAAGATTTGGGAAGAGTGCCCAAGAGGGGGAAATTTTGAATTCAAATTTTGCCATAAATGTTGAGAGGGGGACAAGAAAAAAGAGCAATAAATGCCATGTTTGACTTGTCATGTTGAGGGAAAATGAGTGTTTTAATAAATCAATAAAATTGATTTATTGTGCAAGTGGCTAGATCTAGATAATGCAAGTGGGATGGGATTAGCATTAGATCGGGGTTAGATGATGGTTATGCTGATTAATGCTGATTAGATGATTTGACTTTCAAGACTTTGATAATTGATTTATTTAAATCAGAAAATGATGGAATATGATTTAGGATTTGATTTAAATGAAGTCCTGATTTATTTAATTAAATGGACGATGCAAGATGAAGGTTGAATGATAATGTTTATTTGATAATGAGATTATTTAATGAATGGTTTAAAGTGATGAATTTTCCTAATGCAACATCTAGTTCAGTTGATGAATGAACCTGATCAAATGCAGAATGTAAATTTTGCATGTCTACATTTTGCCCCTCTTTGAAGCAATGTACTTGTTGCGTTGGTTCAAAGAATAAACTTGCCGCGATCAAAATTTAAAAATTTTCCGATTTTTCAGATGCCCCAGTGGAGAGAAGTACACTAGTACATTGCCCCCTCGAGAGATCGAGCGAAAAGATTCGATTTGAGGGTCGATCTCGTGATAAAGAGGTTCAAAATGGGTGGCTATGGATGACGATGCAAATGAGATGATTTCAAGATGCTTAGAATAACAAATCTGTATTATCCTAAACAACTTAAATGATGATATGATATGAGATTGATGAGATGATGATGTGATATGCTATGATTATGCAACAGATGATTTATGCAGATGCTTAGACTAACATATCTATATTATGATGATGATGTAAATGCAATGCATGTGAAATAATCGATGTTTCCTATTATGTATGATATGAATGATATGTGATATGCTGATAGTTTTCTGGATGTAGGATGGATGCATGATAGATGCATGACGGATGCATGATGTTAGCGTGGAAATCAGATATGACAAGAGGATCCCACAAGTCCATGATTGGTCAAGACTTTATTAGAGATGATGATGATAGAAGATGATGATAATTGATGATGATTTGCTTCTCAAGGATTGGGATTTTCAAAGGGTCACATACTTTATTTTTGATAACACGCCTAAGTACGATGCATCAAGGTATGAAGGACCACGATGGTGTTGTACTTAGTGTGATGGACTTTGACTCAACAAATAGATAGGAGTATTCTTGTTCACACATGACATACAAAAACCTTGCTAGGATGCACTTTAGAAGTCTCAAACATCTCGGACCAAAACACAGAAAGGTATGACCAATCAATGCAATAGTCAACAAGCTATCTGAAACATCCTCCATACATATCTAACAAAGCAAGTATTCGCCAAGTTATTTTACAAGAACGTCCAACAAGCACAGCAAACAAAAGATAATGATCGTTGCCCCATTCCTATTTCTCTAAATCCTCTATTTTGGGATATCATCGAGACGTCCTTGGAATGAGCACAAATAAGATAAGTCAAAAGATAAAGACCAAGTAAATAAACAGACTAATGCTCTTCAATACCGCTAACGGAAAAGGATGTGTTTTCTAAGGATGATAAGCGAAACTTATTGCCAAAAGATAATGCCCATTGTAGGAAGGATTCATCCTAGGACATGTTAGTGGATGGCGGCACGTCATTTCGTTTATGAGGGATGATTGATATGGGACAAATTCAGATGATGGTGTTACCGATACAAAGAGATGACCAATTTGTTTACTCACTGTCCTAGACTTAAGACTTGATGCTTTTGAGTTCTACTTTTATCCTGCTAGACTTGTTTCTAACTGTTTCACCAAAGGTTGATGATGACGATCAATTTATTATGAATGGTGTTTATTGCGGGTGCAAGCGAGATGAGGCGGATGGATTTTTCAAATATTTGGATGTTTTTGGAATTTTGCAATGTTTTGAGGCTGTTTTTGGTATTTTTTCGAGGTTTTACAAATGTTTTGATTTTTTAGTTTTCAATGTTTTG
>VDFB02047230.1:537830458-537940469 GCA_007258455.2 Sequoia sempervirens
CCCAAAATGAACTCTAGTAAGTCCTTTGCAATGAAAATTAATGTTCTAAAACGAAAAGATAAACAAGTTCGTGAAATAGTGTTGATCAACACTTAAAGTGTTAAAAAACACATTGTGTTTTCAAAAAAAAAATCATCCCCCTTTCGTCTTTGTTTGCTAGCCTCCTCCTTGTTGATTTTTTGCTTTCGCTTTTCCCTTCTTTTTTTTTGGCCTTCGTTGTTCGTTTGTACCTTGATTGTCCTTCTCTATTTCCTTGTTGGTTTCTTTTAACCTATAGAAAAAGATAGATTGTGTGAGAACTCAATTTATTCTATTTTGACTTCAAATAACAAAAAATGAATATTTATTAATGATCCTATTTGAAAAGGCATCACACTCGTTAATATTTCTCTCTCCCTTATCACAATCTTCATTACTAGAGCCAATGAATCAATTATCATAAATTTCAGATTTTCACTATGATCATTAATGATAAAAAAAATGATTCATAATACAAAGTTACTAAATTGAAATCTTTCAAAGCATTATCTCAACCAAACGTTAACTAATCAAAATGATATGGCAAACTTTCACAAATTTATAGATTTTTTTAAGCATGAAGAAGGCATCATCATAAGTTTGAATCATAAAAATTTCAAAATGAACTTAATGATGAAACTTGATATCTGTTCCAAAAAAAAAATAAAAAATTCACAACTATTGAGCATATCTTCAAAGTTGCAGCCTTTTATTGAAAGAACAAGTGCATCAAGAATAAGTGCTAAAAATCAACTCAAATCTGCTGAAAACCAACTGAAATGTACGTTAGTGGACAACAAATAAATATAGAGGAACATCACAGTGAATTTCTGGTCAAAGGTGAGCATTAATATTGTCACAGCCTGACAAATAAATAACGCATCCTTGAGCATTCATATTTACACGCTACACTACTGGAACAGTGGCATGTAAGGCATCATTTTCAAATTTGAAGTGACAGCGCCATGAAAATAAGTCAAATCTAGGCATTTAAAGCGTAGAGAATAAACTATAGCACACAACTTTTACCCAGAGATATTAATTCGAATGAAGGACGGATACCTACACCAAGTTTTCCAGCTTATCTTTAGAAATTATCACAAAAGAAAGAGATTTATTGTCAAAAGTGCGTAATAAAAAGGATTGTGGAATATGCGCAGAAAGAGGATCTGTTGGGACAGCGCAGTAAAGTTTCTATCAAACCTTGTTAATATCTTCAAAAGCAGACAGTTAAGGAACCTTCAAGCAAATTCAATTAGCGGGTGCAAAACCAAACTTTCCTTCGTCCTTCCTACCATGTGAAAGAGCTATTGGCATCAAACCCACGTGGCAAGAGTCATAGTCTTTATTGCTCACCAGTACAAAGCAGAAGACTGACCAAGAGTAATACAGAGATCATCTGTTATGTCGGCCAAGAAATGGATTTCAGTGTACTGAAATGAAAATAAGAGAAACCAACGCAAAATTCTTTCAAACAGATGCAACTACCACGTGTAAAGTTGGCGCCCAAATACCAAAAGAACAAATTAGATGGCCGCATCATTGTGGTCACTTTCACGGATTTCTTTCACAAGCGAATGTAAATGGCAGGTGGAAAATCCAATGCCATATTAAAATTTCCAAATAGATATAACGTTCAGCTGGAAAAAAGGTCAAAGTATGCTAAATCTACCTTTAATTAGCAGACAATAGAAAAAAAAAAGCACGCATAAAGCGCTTAAAGGCTTTCAATTGAATGCAAATGACATGGCGTGTAAAGGAGCATATGGAGAAAGGAATACGCGATGACAAAGAGATAATATGCCGATCTCACACATCACGCATTATGCATTCCTTATACTGTACGCAATCAGTAAACACCAAATCATGCTCCACGTTTATGCTCTATGGGTACATTAGCACGGACTATTCCACTTTGACGAACACCTAGATAACAAAGGATTATAAAACCAGAGAGCAATCATAAAATTCCTGAGCACAACTAAAATTTTTTGCTACCTCTGTCCTCAGAATTGCTAGATCACTAAAATTTGTACTTGAATAGACCTTAATAAGAGTTACGCCATGTGTCTTTCCTGTGCATAGGCGAGGCATATGAAAAGAAGTCAGAAATCAGAATAAATATATCAAGGAATATCATGTATTTAGACTTGAAGCTTATAACCAGCGTTACACAAATCTTAAAACTGTTATCTGATATGAGGTATTTAAATGCGTAGACCCATGGATTGGGGAATGAAACTTTTTCTGCCTCTGTATCAAGGTTCATATAACGTTAAAACAGGGACAAATTTGTGCTGGAGAAAAGATATTCTTGACAGGCTTCTAGAAATGGCTGAAAGTGCTGATATAACATCCAAATGAAGAACTCAACTATTACTCCTACCAATAAAATAAAATAAAATAAAATAAACGAAAGCTACTACTAACTATATCCCTGGTTGCATAAACATATGTAAGTGCCCTCCTTCTAGCGCCAAATGTAGGCATCAATTTAAAATCTGCAAATAAACTACACTTCAAGCATGGGTTAGTGTTATGAAAACTCTATTAAAATGCCTCTATGAAATACCTTAGGAATGCTTCCAAATGCAACAAATGATACTAGAAAGACCAAAGCATTATGAAAACAAAACCAAATTACCTATTCCATAGTTGGATTGGTGTCACATGTGCTAGTGACCCTTTCCCAATCCTTGATAAAAAGCTCAAGATGATGAAGTGCAATGGAGATGAACACAAGATTATTTCTCAAACCAAGAGAGTAACCTTACCTAAAATTGTGAAGGATTTGCTCAAAGATGAAGCACCTATTTAAAGATTTTCAAAATGCTAAGTGTTGAAGAGGGACCAATGTGGGATAAAAAACAAGCCAATGAGTTGAGGACACTTGTCATCATGTGAGTGGTCAATGGTTGTGCAAGATTTGGGAAGAGTGCCCAAGAGGGGGAAATTTTGAATTCAAATTTTGCCATAAATGTTGAGAGGGGGACAAGAAAAAAGAGCAATAAATGCCATGTTTGACTTGTCATGTTGAGGGAAAATGAGTGTTTTAATAAATCAATAAAATTTATTTATTGTGCAAGTGGCTAGATCTAGATAATGCAAGTGGGATGGGATTAGCATTAGATCGGATTAGATGATGGTTATGCTGATTAATGCTGATTAGATGATTTGACTTTCAAGACTTTGATAATTGATTTATTTAAATCAGAAAATGATGGAATATGATTTAGGATTTGATTTAAATGAAGTCCTGATTTATTTAATTAAATGGATGATGCAAGATGAAGGTTGAATGATAATGTTTATTTGATAAATGAGATTATTTAATGAATGGTTTAAAGTGATGAATTTTCCTAATGCAACATCTAGTTCAGTTGATGAATGAACCTGATCAAATGCAGAATGTAAATTTTGCATGTCTACACATCTTAAGGGGATGTCTTAAGGGGTCTTAAGGGAATGTCTTAAGGGGTCATAATACAATGTCTTAAGGGTATTTCTATAGGGGTTTAGGGTTTAGGGCTTAGGGGGTTTAACAATAATGTATGCATGATATTTAGTGATTATACAATTAAATATAAAGTTTCAAAGAAAGAAAACATGCACATTTAACAAAACAAATATGTAGAATACCAATTTTTATACATAGAAGTACACAGAGTACATAATTGCGTATGTACATGTATTTGTAAATTTTACAAAATGTTTAATTCTATAAGTATGTGTGTACATATATGTCATCTCAAAATAATGTTTGCAAAATTTGGATATTCCATCTCAAGAACATCTCAAATTCGTGCCTAGAATGTAGTAGGTCTTCACACCACCTGATATCAAAAAGGTACAAGCAATATCAATGAAATCATCAAAACATACATTTTTTAATTTATATAAAACTATCTATATGTACACAACCCAAGTACCTTCATTTAAAATTATTCCACACATGTGTGTAGGTTGAACCAAGCATCCTCTCCTTTTTGCTTCAAAGTATGAGATCAACGCAATGATGGCTTAAGGATACAAAAAAGGAAAATAAATCAATTTTAACTATTAATGTACAAGCAATATCAATATGTAATCAAAACATGTATTTAAATATAATTTAACTAATAATTACCTATTTTTACCAAGTATTCAATGTTGTCTAGGTTGAATCTACATGGACTAGATCATTTTTGTGATTATGCCATAAGGATCTATAAAAGGACAATTTAAATCAATTTCAACTAATAACACACTTGACCAATATTGAAACATGTATTTAATGTATTTAAAAGGAAAAAATAAAACTAAAACTATATTTACCTGTATTTACTTATTCCATTGTACCATCTACATCCTCTCTCTTTTGCAATGCATCTATGATTGCCTCATGCTTTTCCATAGAAAATGATCATAGCACTTTTTTTGAAGGTCTTCCATGATACCACTCTAGTTTTATATTTGTTGCCACCACCAAATGTGAAAAATGTATAATCTTTTTATGCATTTCATAGTCTTTGAATGCAGGTAGACCATTCTTCCTTGTTAGGTATTTTTCGTATCCAAGTGCCAACAACCACCACCGATCCTATTGGAAAACATGAAAACCATCATCAAATAAGTTCTCAAAATTTTCTTAAGGGGATCAAAGACTTGTTCTATAAAATTGCTTAAGGGGATCAAAAAACTTGTTATCAAAATTTGCTTAAGGGTATCACCGTACTTATTGGATAATGAAAGCCATCATCATCTTCTCGAGGTGATATTAACTTATGTTTAGTTTCCACATAACAAGCCAACCAATATTTAGTTTTCTCTTCATTCCCTTTAGGTGCAACAATAGCATACACATGTCCTACAACCAAAATTTGATTTAATAACTTGTGCATATCCATATATAAATAATTTAGTATTACAAAATAATTTAATAAATTGAAATAAAATGAAATAAATTGAATTAAAATTACCTTCTTGAACAAGGTCTGAAACACTGTCATAATCTTCAGATGCAAACACTTGATCATTTTCTTCAATAGTTCTTTCATATTTATCATGTGCTTGTGCAGGTGTCAACGATCTTTACTCCCACTGTTCAACCTATTCTATATTTTCACATGCTTTCCAATCTCCTGAGATACAAAACTAGAAAAACATGCAAGCTCCCTTGTCCAAATAGTCCATGTGCTTGTTGTCGCACTCATAAATGAATACCATTTAGTAGATCCACTTATTTTCTCACAATCAACTCTAGGTACAATGTTGTCTTCTTCAACCAAGCAAAAGAATCGATGAACTATAGAGTTCTCACTTGAACCAAGTGTATATAATCTTGTATTACACCAATCCACAATCCCACGAGCATCTTTAAATTTTACTAAATCCTCAAATTTTAATTGTTCTCTAGCAAGAATTATTTTGACATGCGCACCAGCTCCATCATGTTCTCCTTTACCATGCCCAGCTTAAAAAAAACTCCATATATGTTGGACATTAAGTTCCTTGTGAACCCTACTTAACCAATAGAACATTCAAGTATTCTTGAATTGCCCCATACAATTATCTGACCAAATGAGGTGTTCTTTCATCTGGATTCTTCTTTCTCTTAAATTTTAAAAAAATATACTGAAACAATATTGAACAAACTCTGACATGTGTAACCGATTGTCACTCAAATAAAAATGATACTCCCTCAAAACTTGTCTATCATCCTCAATTCTATCATCTACATGTCTATAAACAATATGGAAAAACATAGCTACTTGCACTGAATTATAATACTGCGATTGAATTTCCTCTTGTGGAGCGAGAGTGTAATTCTCCACAAAATCAACCACTGAAAGTATAATACCAATTGGAAATGTGTTTCTACATGCGTGAAATTGGCCATCAAGCCATTGAGCATGTTCAGAGTGCATGACATATTTTGGTACAATTTTATTCTTAAATTCACTCATGAATGCATGCACACTAACTTTTTCTGTAACTAAATCACAATGCTTTCCTATTTTTCCATCTTTTAAAGAATAGTGAACATTCTTAAATATTTTAACATCTACTAATTGTTGTCAAAAATCATTATCAACAATTTCATGCATACAAATTCTTAAAAATGAAATATTCCCACAGTTAATGCATTGTCCAGAAATACAAGAACTTAAATAAAACAATTTATCATTAGATCTTTCACAAAAAAAAACTTGAAATAAACTCTCTTATTGCTTCAGGTGGCATATCAATACCACACTCATGTATAATCATGTTAGTATGCAAGGTACAATGTATATATCAAAAACCATCATACAAATAATGAAATTGAACATGCGTTTTACAACAAGATATCCGTTGCTTATTAATTTTTACATACCATGGTTTGCATTTTTCAAAAGACCTTTGACTTATTTTAATATTACCAAGTAACACTGAATCACTACAAAATTTTCTATAAAATTCAATTTGTGTTGTATCTAATAGGTGTTTTGGGTGAGGATCGTGAACTTTGGACTGCTCCCTTAATTTTAAAACGTCTCTAGAATTAGATGAAACCCTAGTATTATCATGCCAATATTTTTTGATCAAATATTTAATTTCAACATTCAATTTCATATCAAACCTCAGGAGTTGACCACTGAAACTCCAACATTGGTTGATAGGATCATTTTCTATACTTTCTCTTCTTTTTGCCACTCTTAGCAATGTTTTAGGATGTATTTTTAAAACTTCACTAATATTGCTTACCATTATTTTATTCAAAGTTGTTTTATTAACAATAGCAGTTGTTATAGCTCTTCTTGTTGCATTTTTATCTTCTGATCGACTATTTTTCCCAATAGATTGAATGGCACTAGCAACAATAGACATAACATGTTTTAATGATTGATCTTTTCTTTTTGGTTTAACAAAAAATCCTAACCTTCTCATTTTTTTCCTCATTTTTTTCATTCTCATCAATTGCATCATTAGTTCACATTGAATTGCAATTTTTTTATGATAAAACAATTTGTTGTATATTTCATTCACGTGTGTTCTTATTTTCCTCCAAGAAATTTGACCAGGAAGATTATCAAAAACACAACTTTCAATTTTAAAAAAGTATTTTCATTAAATTCAACATCACATTGTAGATTTTCATCTTCATCTTCATTATCATTTTCATTTTCAACTTTAAAATGATTTACATTTTCATCAACAAAACAATTTTCATTTTCATTTACATCAACAAAATAGTTTTTGTTTTCATTTTCAACAAATTCTATAAAAGATTCATCTCTTTGAATATTATCAATGTCAACATCTTTAATTCTAGCATCTTGTAAAACTTCTACATACAAAATTTCCATTTCACTAACATGTGGATTTGAAGACATGCCTGGATTTGTGCATATTGAAACATTCTCGATAGCATTGAAAGAAGGATTTTAAGACATAGTAGGACTTGCTTGTATAATCATATTCTTCTCCAAAATGACTTCTTGCAAATTAGCTTCATCTACAACCATGGTCTCCTCAATGTTTTCATCTTCAATAGTTGTGGAATTGGATGCTCCCCCATCATTCATTGATTTAATTCTCATTCTTCTTTCTCTTTGTCTTTGTCTCTCCTCTTTTTTTGCTTCAATTTCTTCAGGAGTCAATGTCTTTCTCCTCTTATTACGATCTTTATCTCCCATGATTATAATATTCTCAAGCACAAATGAATTTCAATATTGAAATTCTTCAAAAAATTCAATCCAAATTGGAAGTTGAAGACCTATAAGGACAAAATTCTTCCTCTTGTGTTCCTCAAAACAAGTAGAAAACTAACCCAATTCCACTTTAAAAATTGTTTTCTTCATGCCTCCTTTGAAAAAATCAATCCATATTGCAAGTTGAAGACCTTTTGTTCCTGAAAACAAGTAAAAAACTAACAAAATTCTACTTCAAAAATGGTTTACACGATGCCTCCTTTGAAAAAATTAATCAAAAATCCAAATTCACTACTTGTAAAAACAATAGTTGATGAAAAATAGCCCAATTTTACTACTCTCGGCCGTACATGTGAAGTTGCAGACTTCATAGTAATTTTTGATAGTAAATTTAAATAAAACGGTTAAAAAATAAACAAGATCCCGTTTTATAATCAGGATCTCGCTCCTAATATTTAATGTGGGGACCATTGAAAAAGGAACATGATCCCATTTATAAGATGAGATCTTGTTTCCCTGTCAATGGTCACACTATTTAATATTGGGAAATGGGATCCCGATTATAAAATGAGATCTCGTTTATTAATAAACGAGTGATCCCACAATAACGGGTTACAGTTTTTGGCCAAACTTGACATTAAAATCAGGATTTTTCACCAGACATTCACTTTCTTACACCTATACCAGCTAAACCATTAAAGTTTTGAAGATGAATCAAACTAGTTATTTGTTAGATATTTTTTGTAGATTCTAATCATATTTTAAAAAAAAATTGTGAATCATTTTGTGTAATTTTTAATAACTTATTTTTTCTACTAATCAACATTTTTAAAAAGTGATGTTTACTTCGGCCCACATAACTTTTTTTATAGATAGGATACAATTCTAATTTTTAAAATACAAAATTTTCACACCAATATCTAGGGGATGGATATTTTTTCATAATTTTTTGCTAATTTTTTTTTTTTAATTAATTTTCCTAGTCAGCGTAATTGTAATTTGGACAGAGGTGTACTTCGGCCCACATAAATTTTTTCGTATTCATTTGAATTAACTTATTCTTTTTTTGTTGGAATAAGGACATCAATACCTAGGGAACATGTATTTTTTAGAATTTTTTTCTCTATTTTTCTATTTTTTCGTATGTGTGAAATAAAGAACTTAACATTCATTGAAAATCCTACATTCACAAGAAATAAAAAATAAATATAATAATCAAATTAAACATATTTAAAATTATACTTTTTAGGAAGCTTATAATAAGGGCTATAGGATTACAAAACATAAATTTTAAATGAATTCATTTGATCATCCAAAAGGTAAATCAAAAGTGGTTTTTTATCAACATTTTGATAGGTGTAGAGGAGACTCGATTATAGGTATGGTTTAAATCTAACAAGGTTCTATCCAAGGGAGTTTGATCTAAGGGGGTTTGATCAATCCCTCTTTAATTCAAATAATTTAAATGGAACCTTTAAAGTCATAAATAATTGTATTTTCTAAAAATATGTGATTTTAGGCAAAAATCAGGATGTCCCAAAAAGTGTAACCCATTATTGTGGCAGCACCCAAACGGGACCCTGCTTTGTAAACGGGATCCCGTTTCTAAAAAAATGAATTTGAATTTACTTTGTGGTCGGGTTTTTGATTTGTATTTTGGTTCAGGAAAAGCATTGGGAATCTGAACCTAGGCCTTCAACTTGGTTTGATCTACAAGTTGAAGGTCCTAACAATGTCGAAGAAAAATATCGAGTTTGGACATATGGCTGACGACATTTTTTGTAGAATTCTTTGACAAAGTTAAAACCCATTTTAGATGAGACAATGCAGATTCCAAATATGTAATTTGTTTTACAATTGGATTTTTTTTCTATTTTTCAATTAATTTATGATGAAACAGGTCCATAAACTTTAAATATCAGGGATTTTTAATATTTTAATAACTTTTGATCAACATAACATTTTGACGAACAGATTGCATGAGAACAAACTTCAGACAATTATTTTCAATTTAAAAAAAATAAAAAAATGATAAGGTAATCTTATGCGTGTCATACACAATGATTTTTCAGAATGAAAAATATGCCTAATAAAAAATTACAAAAAAATATCGAGAACAAGATTCAATGATTCACAAATCTTTTCCCAAAAGGATTTAGAAAAATACATTAATTTAGGTCAAAATATGGATGTTGTACATGTGCATGGTATGGTATAAAAAGTGACTTTTAAACATTGATTTTTAGAAACACCTATTGAAACTCAATTTGTACAATCTGGGTATTGAAATAAATTGCATATTTGGAAACTAGACTCCAATTACAACATTTTATGATTAGTGAATTTTTTGAAGATTCCATCTCTAAGTGCTTCAAATTCTAAGGTCAAATGTGTCAAATGCTGAAAATTAGGGAAAACACTTCCACTTTTTGGCCAAAAAGTGGACTCAACTTCTTGCCAGTACCCACATTGATCCATTGTATTGAGGAGAAAAATTGATTCATCGAGAAACTTATATATCAAAGGATTCTCTACATAAGTGGGTGCTTCTACTAATTGGTCTATAATTACTTATCCTTTGATAGCCTTGCACTCCACATACTCTATGTCAAACTCTATTAAGATCATTACCCATTTGGCTAGGTGGAGCCTCTAATTTTTGAAAATTTTGTGTCGGTTCCTTGCCTTGTCATTATTCTTTGTATGTATTCCCTAGGGTAGGGTTTATGGTTTTGATTCAAAATCCCTTGTTTCAAATTTTGTGATATTTTTCCCTAGGCATTCTATTCCATTGTTGACTTGTTATACCTAGTTGTAGTTCACTTCAGTCACGACTTAAGCTATCAGAAATGTATTGTCACTAGCCCCTTGGTCTAGGTTTGTTGGTCATCAAATGTTTTACCATCTCTTTAATATTTCTAAGACAGGTGAAATATTTCTCATTAAGAATGACTTAAGTCTTAAGTCTTAAATCCCATGGGTCTTGGTCCCATTGACCTGGTCGGATCCCTTTTTTAGAAAAACAACTTTTTTTGCATGTGAAAATTTGCTGACAGTTGGATCTGAGGATTTGATCCTAGTCATTCCCCGCTACCCCCGCATGAATAAAATAATGTTTTATGAAAAGCAATGGGGTTAGTAGGCTGAAGACATGTGTATTGTTGTAGGTGTGGGTCCCGGTCTACACTTATATATCTAATGCCATATGTTTTGTACTGATAGGAAAGATACATTGTTGAGATTTAATCTCGACCATTCCCCGCTAGCCCACAAGAATAAATAATGTTTTATGAAAAGTAGCGGGCCTATCGGGTAATTGTTACATGGATTCTCCCATCACTTGGAACGAAGGTGGAGCTCAAAGAATGAACAATTCAACACTCCCAATGTCAAAATTTTATTGGCATAAGATAGGTGGGCGATGTCGATATAAATTCAAACTTTGATTGACTCAATCTGAGTCGTCGAACATGCCATCTCACAAAGCAATCAATGGATGACATTCAAAATTGAAGATGTAGCCATAAGAGTTGTTTTGCTTCACATGAGAAAGCAGTAATGGTGGTAATGACATCCAAACCTACCCAAAGTTGACCTAAAGGCACATAAAACATTGATTTTTTTGCATAATTGAAGATTGCAAACAAATTTTAAAGCATCCAAGAGATCGAGTTGAGCATACCAGAGTTCAAAGTGATCAAAATTAGGGTTTTTTTCTCAAGTGTAAAGGTTGTAAGTGAAAAAAAAACACCATTATTTGTGTTTTCTTTGAATTTCCTTGGATTAGGGTAGATATTTACTATATCTTTCTTTCAATTGATTTTGCATACCTTGAGTTGTTTTATAGTGGTTTGAATTTCTAATAAGATTTGAAATTCTATCAAGCTTGTTGAAATTATACCTTCGAGCCATGCCCTAGGTTTTGAAGAAAAAGGATAGGTTTTGAACCTCTCTAGTGCCAAAACCATAGATTAGTTTGAACCTACCTATTATCAATGGCTCCCAGGGCTCAAGTTTTTGGTTATGAAACCATGTCAAGATCTCTCTCCCAATATATCATTGATCAATTAAAATTGTCAACTAGAAAGAAGGTTGAGGGAACAATTGTATTTTATGGCCCTAAAATAAAAGAGGGGTTGCTTGACAAACAACACTATATTAAGGATGTCGATGTGCCATCCACAGTTTGTAAAATGGTCCAAAACTGGTTTGGAAATAGAAATTGTGGAGTTCCTTTCTGCAACACCTAGAGATTGGATATGGGGAAGATAGTTGTGCCAAACATATAAATTAATTTTGATTGGTTTAAGGATATAGCTATGAGATATGATCTTGTCTCAAGGATGAGCAGTGCAATATGATGGTGTTGAAATGATAAAGATAACTAGAGAGGAAATTGCAAAAAATTTCAAGTTGCATGAATGGAGTCAAGATATGATTCCTATTGACCTCAACACTTTTAGAAAAGAATTGAGAACACAAAGGCTATGTTCAGGTTAACAATGTTTCCCATGCATACTACAAGTACTAGGGTTGGAAAATCTTGGAAACATATAAAAAATTGTCAAGGATGAAAATGAGACTTTCCTCATGGAGTACTTTGCTAATTACTTCAAGGTATGTGTAGGATCATCATGGAAAAAATAGACCCTTAAGTGGCAAAAAATTCAAAACAATCAGAGTTAGGCAACTTGACATAAAAATTTGAATAAGTTATCTATATTATTTCAAAAATATGTAAGAATAGAATATGTAGCAAATTGAATGTAGTTTCTAAACTACTAGGTTTTAAAAAAAAAAAAAAATCTATTTGGTGAAAATTTGAAATTTCAATGCAAGAGTACTTAAATTTCAAGGAAAAATAAGTAGGTGTCTGTCTGACCACCCTAACCACAATAAAATGATAATGTTTTTTTATAAGATCTTAGATATAAGTAGAGGACTCATGTCCCGATGTGATGCATATTTTTTTGTAATTTTTTTCCAACTAAATAATTAATTATGATTTTTTTATTACAACTTTTAAAAATATAAAAACTCACATGTCTGACACCTTAACTTGGTTAAAACTTCATGAAATTCAATTTTTCTTTTTTTAATCCTATAGTATGTGAAGCATAGAATGTGACACATATTTTGGATTTAGAAAATGTGATATTGTTTAAAATCTATAGATGTTTCTCAATCATCCTATCAATGAGGACTTTAGTTGAAATTCAAATAGAGAATGAATAATAATTACTTATTAAATTCAAAGTAAAGCATAATTTATATTGGTGGAAAGCTAAGAATCTCCTTTAAAAACCCTTTTTGTTTCATCAATTTTGGGTAAAAAAAATGTTGTCAACCACATACCCATCATATTGCCACTTTTTGGCCCATCATGATCCTACGCATACCCTTCAAGAAAATAGTTTACTCCTTGTGCCAAATTCTTGGTTCTGATCCATCATCCACCATGCCAAGGGGTTACATGTATACGACAACACACCTTCAACACCCAGTGTATAATATAGTGTATGATTATGCCACATATCTGGTAGAAAAGATTCATCACAGTTTGTTTAAACTAAAGGAAGGGGAGGAATGGGTGAGGTTCTAATGGTATTCTCTCCTAATGCACATGTTCTTATTCAAAGGAGAAAAGCATTTTATTGAAGACATGACACTAAAGAAAGTAGAGGATGATATTGAACTATCAGTGCAGTGTTGGATTCAAATTCTAGATAAGGATGATTTGAAGTTTAATTATGTTTTTTTCTACAATTTATTTGCCTCCAAGTTGAGAAGGTTTTTGATTTATGATCCACCAAGGATTCCAAAGGAGATAGATGATTTTTTGAGGCCCTTGGAGAGGAGGCTTGATTTTAAAATAGGTCACAATTGGGGGGACATAATTATGTACCCTAGTACAACCATTTTCAGGGTCTAAGGGAGGATGAAAATATTTGGAGTAGGTTCTTGCACCCTACAGGTTGAAAACTATGCACCCAAGGAACCATGACCTAGAAGGTCTCATTGTTGCTTTGAAAGAAAAGAATAGAAGTGGCTCCTTTGTCCATAATTTTTATCATCCTAAAGATGTGATCAAGAAATTTTTTTATTTTCAAGTCCAAGATGAAAGAAAGGCAATGTATCTCGCCTTCAACAAAATAGTGGATAAGGTTACAATGTCAAATCCCAACTATGACCTTTTTCCCAATATTAAAGGTGAGTTTAATAGAGTCATGTATGTACTTGACAATTTTGAGAAAATAGTGGGTATATTGAGGAACACACAGTAACAAAAAAGGGGAAAACAATGGCTATTGAGGAAGAACCGACAAGAAAAGAAGAGGAAAGACCCTCTTACCAATGACCACACAAGGTTAAAGTGTACTCTAGGAAGAAGGAGGTAATAAAGAAGCAACAAACACTTTAAGGGTAAATGCACAAAGTTGTGTCACACTTTTGACCAAATAAATAGTTTCAAGTGAAATATTTTTGGCTAGAAAAGTTTCAGCCAAATACGATTTGACCATAACCATGTGGTGTATACATTGCACACAGGGTTTTGGTTGAATCCAAAAAAATAAATTTTTCCCTTTGCTACTTTGAAATTGGCTTTGAAATTGCCTTATTTATGTGTGGGGTTTCTATAGAAAGGTTTTCAGTTGAAACCCTTTCTATAGAAACCCTTTTGATCAAGTCCATGTGGCATCCTAGTTGGAAGCCAACTCAACTTTTTTAAGAATTTTCTAAAACTTTCAGCTTCAACTAAGCATTTCTTCAATCAGAATGATGGTTTTTAAAAAAAGAAAAATACCCTTTTGTAGAGCTTGGAGTGGTGAATCTGAATATGTATTTCTTTTAATATTTTGATTAGTTTTAATATATTTTATTTTTAAAATAATGCAAGTAGGTTGTTAAAGTTAAAAAAGAGGCCGATTAGAAATTAAAAAAAAAACATAAAACATATAAAAAATATTTAAAAATATATGGGGCACAAGAGGAGAGAGTCCTCTTCAAAAGGGTACAATTTTTTTTTTGAAAATGATTAAAAAAATAGATAATAGTTGACATCTTGTGAAAACTATCAAATTTTGATAAGTTTGACTTTAAAACATTATTACAAGAAAAATATACACCAAAATTTGATTTTTTCTTCCATGCACAAGATATTGAAGTTACCTATTTGGAGAAAAATATTAGGGAGAAATGATTTTTTTTTCAATTATTTTCTTGACGACCCATGAAGTGACTTTTTTCTAAAAAATTTAGCATTCCAAAATCTATTTTTAAATTTATAAAAAAACAATTAAAACAATTTTTTTAAAATTGAAAAATTATAGGAATAAAGTTCATGAAAATTTCTACATTTAATTAGTTTACATCATTTCAAAATTCAAAACATAAATACCACTTTTATGTGGTCGAAGTTCAGAATTTTTTTTTCTATTGATTGATTCCTTTATAAAGTGTGACACAGGTTTGTGATTTTACCCTCCAACCCCTACTTCATCAAAGGGGTCAAGGGAATCTTCTCCTGTGAGGTTAGTTCCATCTCCTCCCAAATAGGCTTCCCCTATCATAATTAACATTGATTCACCTCCTAGAGGTCCATCTCTCTCAAATCAACCACCACCCAAGAGGTAGAGGATTGAGGTAGGCGAGATAGTTGATTACCCTAAGATAGAAGAAGAATATATCCTAGTCACACCAAAATAGATGCAACAAGGAATGCCTTCTCCCCCAAGGGAGGTTGCATCAAGCATAGGAGAGAGAAACCTCAGACTGGGAAAATCATATGTTATTAAATAGGCGTAGTACAATTGAGAGGGGGTTGAATCAGTTGTCACAAAATTCAAACTTAAGACTTCAACACTTATCAATTCCACAACCATACTATTATGTTATTAAGTAAGAGAATGAAACACAAATAATAGAAAATAAATAAACACAATGAACACTAGATTTTTATGTGGAAAACCCAATAAGGGAAAAAAAATAGTGGGGGTTAACTCACAATCTAAAGAGATTATAAAACTAAATACAGAGGCTCACTGCCAAGGGCTCATTTCCTAGAAGAGGACTCACTATCCAAGTACAAAGGCTCACTTCCTACAAATACAAAAGAGAAAAAAGATCCACCACAAAAATTAACATACACCCACAGCTTTGAATAAGGATTGAAAAAACCTTTAGCTCACTACTTTTATGAATCCAACATAATAAAGAACTATTGTCTCAACTCACTCACACACACACTTCTACTCTTATGATTTGTGGCTCACTTTCGTCACTTTTCATCACACTTTCGTACAATTCTTCACAATTCGACTTGCTTTTATACCATCCTCAACCTTAGAAACTTTCTCCAAGGTCAACCACAAATGCCTCATTCCATAAATTCAAATTAGGTCAGAAACTCAATATTTCCGCAATGGAAAGGAATGAGAGTGGACCAATAAAAACATTTTTCAAGATAAAAAAAATATCTCAAATCAACCACACACTTCCTTAATTAAATTTTATTCTTCAAATGAAGTGTAAACACTAGGTTGGCCAAACCTAATGAAAACACAAATGAACATTGATGTACACACTTTCCAACAAGAAGATGACATGTAGACTCCAAAACATGCTTCATTATGCATGATAATGCATCTTAGATTTCTTCATATACATCCACAGCAAATGCAATATGCTTCAAACTCTGAACACCTTCACTAGTCCATCTAGACTGTGTAAACTCATACTAAAACATTGAAACATGACTTTCAGATCACCAAACTTCAACCTTCTTTGCCAAAACCCAAATAACACCATCTCAAGACATATGCTAGATGCACAAGATATAAAACAAAATAGTGGAGGACTACGAAGTAGAAACATTTCTCTTAGTCGACAGAAGATCAACTCTTCCAGAACAATTCACACACTGGTGAACAAAACTTTCATGTACTATCACATAAGAAGTTAAAAAATCAAGATATATCACCACAAGATCACCATTATCAAATCTTCAGATCTGCACAAGCATAGGATCAAAATAGGAGAAACATGGAGCACATACCGGAGCACATTTTGAACACATTCATCACTCTAACTTCTCTTCATTATTAATTTTCTCAAAGGAACTTGGAAACTCATCAACACAACACATTTGCAACAACATAAAGATAGCTCCATGTACTCACAATATCTCAACAACATCTCAACTATACATGTACAATTTGCAACATACTGATTTGTGTTGACATTAATGACAACATTAATGACAACACCACTAAACTAGCTCATACTTGCAATAGATGCTAGTGGCTTTAACAATGTAGATGATCTAAGGCATGAGGATTGCAAAAAAAATTTGAAAGATGATTCTTTTGTGGAAACCAAATCATTCAAGGATTTTGTATGGAGAGCTAAGGCTCAATAATATGTTGACAATGTTGCTAAGGAGAAGATATTGCATCTAGAACTTCCTGAGGAGGTTCTACTAGAAAAAGCAAGGAAGATGATGAGGAAGGAATTCCAAAATATCACACCTGAAGAAGGTAGAGAATTATTACATAAAAGTGGGGTATTATTGCTACTAGAATGGGATATTGTAGATGCAATTGTGTTAGACACAATAAGGAGGCATGAGAAACCCTTATTTCAAATAGAGGAAGAAGCTAAATTGGAATTGCAAGGGTTAGCCTTCAATGAAGAATGGGATGCCTTGGCCCTTTGGTCATTATATCTGGGGTCTAGGAATCCAAAATTTGTAGAGCCAACTAGCTTTAGTGGGAAGTTGATTATCAAAAGAGTCTCTGACACTCTAGCAATAGAAGCAACAAAAATGGCAGTTAATGTTGCTAAATTTACTAAGGTAGTAGTGGAGAATGTCATTGCAGAGATAGACTTGTACATAAGCAAGCACAATGAGATTATTGGTGAATATAAAAAGAGTCAACAAAGGGTTTTTGAGCTGGAAACTGAGTTGCAATTACTCAACCAACAATTAGAAACACTAAGAACCCATGGCCCATCAGGTTCAAGTCATGCAACACCTACTTCCCAAATTGCACATCCTCAATCTCCTCCTACTCAACCTGAACATTCATTAGCAATAATTCCATACAATTTGGGTTAGGAACTAGTTTAGTTGAGAAGCCAAGCACATTAGGTGCAGCTCCATCAAATGAGCCCATAAAGGAGCAATTATTTCTACTGATTGAAGTATACAGCAAATTGTTGGCAAAGGTTTAGGACATGAGAATAATTCAAAAATTGTTTATAATGTTCTAGAGCATATGAATAAGAATATTCAACGTAAGTTGAATAGTATTCATTCAAATTATTCTTTAATGTTGCAAGCAATAAAGTTGTCTTAGAGAGACAAAGATTTAGTTATTCCAATTGTGGATAGATGGATTCCCAGAGTTGACAATTTGAAACTCATAGCATTTGTGTTTGCACACCAGAAGGGAAAATATCCAAAGATTGGTGCAATATATAAATTTATTAATGAGATTAAGGAACTGAGGTTTCAAGGGTATGTTGCTTCTTTGGAACTAAAGATAACAAATTTAAAGTAAAAAATTGATGAGGCAGAATTGGCATTGTTGCATGATATTCAACATACATATGATGAGGTAAAACCTCTATAGGCAGGGAAAGATCAAGTGGATACAACTATTGTTGCCCAAGCATCCCTCATATGTGAGAGTGTTGATATTGATTTATTGAGGAATACTCTTGAGAATTTTTTTTTTCACCATCAACTTCCTAGAAGACTTTGATAAAGAAGCCAATTCGGTAATGGAAAAATATGTTCCTTATATAAAGAGGAGGGATGAACTCCTAGGATTTAATTGGCCTTCTGATATAGAATACAAATTGTAGAAGAAGATATTCATTGATGAATTAGAGTTGTAGACATAAGGATGGAGAACATATATACATGTTCAAGTATAGTACAGGTCTAGCCTTTTAAATTGTAATGTATAAAAGATATGTTTCTCCCAATTCAATATGTGATAGATAAAATTGATTGTTGATGACTTGGGTTAGTGCTAGATGTTGACCTGGATATTGATCCACATTTTCTTTCCTTTTGCATGCCTTTTGTCTTTTGTTGAAGAGGAAGTTAAAGATGCTCCAACTATTTGAAGAGCACTCTCTTCAACAAACCGCCTTTTGGAAGGCATGACAATCTCAACTAACTGAAAGCAACCTTTGTTTTATGAGAGAATATTCTCTTAGTTTGTTGTAACCATTCCTCATGGAATGATCAGTTTAGGTTGTCAAATGAAAATGTGACAAGTGTACTTTTGGCCTGAAGCTTGTTTCGCTCCCTTGTTTTTGATAAAAGGGAATTTGGGGTCATTAGTACATCTCTCTTTTTTGAATTATGGATATTAGCAATACAAATGTATAACATAAAGAAAATATGTTTTTCGTTTGTATGATAGGTTTCAATTCAAGTACATAGGTTTTGTAAATTGTATGGTTTTCAATCATGTCTAAATGAACAATGCAAACCTTTGAGTCTATTGTCTCTCCATTTGTAACATTTCATATGAATTATTAATGGAAACCCGATCAATGATCTTTCATTAATGTTTATTATTGTTTTGCAGTGAAATCTATTTTAATTCTGGCACTGGTTTAATGAATCGGTTAAAATACCTTGATTAAAGCATGAATTCATATGAATGTTTAGTGGATCTAATAAGTAGTCATAGAGTTTGAGCATGTAATATGTGTATTGTAATGCAATTACACATAGATTATGGTTGTTTGAAATTAAACTTACCTTATAGTTAAATTTATTGTTATTTCACTCCTTTCCCTAAGATAAGACACTGATTCAACAAGTGTTAAGTGCATTTCCTATTGTTTTGGTGTTTAAATTTGAGAAAAAGATTGATAAACAAGTTTACAATCGATTTATTTTGTGTAGTTGGTATTCTGTGGTATTCTCAACTTTATGTGTTTTATCCTTTTAAAGGAATTTCCATTTTCTTGGAGGATTTCAGTTATTTAGCATTTTAATGGGAATGTATCTATTTAATATACAATGTGATATAATTGTTTAGAAGATTGCAAGATACACATTGTGGGATCACCCTCTTGGGTTTTGTAGAGCCCAAAGTGCAGGAGGGAAGCATTATAGCTTTCTCTCATTCTTTAGCCAATCACCTTCTGAGTATTGAAGAATTGAATTTGGCAAATGTATAGATGCTTAGTGAGATTTGATTGGTTCTTTAAAACAACCAACAGATTGGTGACTCTACTAGGGATCATGTTTGATAAAATATTTGTTCTCTAGAGTGCCTTGTCTTGGATCACTATGATTTATAGTGATGTTTATCCTTAGATTCAGTATATTTGAAGTTTTTGTTAACCATTGCTCAGATTTGTTCTAGATTTCCTTCCATTTTTGTGTTTAGAATTCATTGCTCAAAGTTCAACCCAAATTGCCTCATATTTGCAAAAGCCTACTTGATTCTGTAAAGGTTAATGTTAAATCTCATGTGAATGTAAAGGGTCTTTTAAAATTTTGCATAAAATTGTAGCATCATTTCTATACACTTTTCCTAATCATTTTGGGTGGCAACTCTAAAATATTTGCACCAGTGCATGCCAATACCTGAATTTATCAAAGAGATTAAGCTAAAAAATAGAAGAAAATTGAAAAGGTTGATTAGAGCAAAGAAAGTACAAGCATAAATGCAAGGAACCCGTGCCAATATGAATAAACATCCAAAGCAAAGATTGGAGGAATAATTTCCAAAGAACATTTGTAAAAAATAGAAGGAAAAGGATACAGGAACAAGTAACTCTACTCCTCATCCAACTCCTGAGCATGAAATTCATTCTAATTCTAGTTTTGAACATGAAAGAAATTTTTTAGACTTAAGTTATAATACTTCTCCTGAAAGAGGACAAGTAAAAATGAGAACTGTTGTGAGTGAGCAACATTCCAATCAAGGGTTAACAACTAAACAAAGAAGAGAGAGGGAAATGATACAAAAAGATAATGTAAATGCTAGTCATCTTAGGGCTGTAGGACGTTTGACCTCAACTTCTAACACAAATACTCCTCTTCCTCATGACTTGTTGACTAGGTTTGATGAATATGCCAGTAACTATGGTGGAATTGTAGACATCAAATTATGATACCATCTTACCAGGAGATTATGGAATATTCAATGACATTCATTAACTTAGAAGAGAATCATTTAGACTAGATGAGTTGAGGAGGAGGGATAAGGAGAAAGAAGAAAGGATAAGGGAAGTGATGGTTGAGAGAGACATGATATGAAGAAAAGTTGAGCAAATGAAAGACTAGAACAATTAGTAGCTTAATCTACCGATAGAACTGGTCCTTCAGTTAGAGAGTTTGTATGTAGGGAGCCTATAATTTCCTCAACCAACAATTCTTATGTAAATACATGGACTAATCCTGGTGTGATAGCTTTTTTGTAGTTGGTCCTATCCCTAGTAATACAAATGTTGTTTCCTAGACTGTTGATATGGGAAAGAAACCTCTCAGAGTTGTGAAGATAAATAAGGGAGGTTCCTCTCAAAGGGACACAACACATAATAATAATGATTCATTGGATGATAGGTTAACAAAGGAAAATGAGGAGTTGCACAAAAGAGGGAAGGAGATGGAACTGTTAACTGCGAACACATAGATGAGGTAGAAACTAGGTTTCTTAGAATCCACCATAAAGACTTATATTCCTGAAACCCAAATCCCTCATCCCCATGCATCATCTTAAAATCCTCATTTGAATGATAACCCTTTGTCCAATACAAACCATACCACTTTGGCTTCACAACCATAAAATAGGGAAATGACTTCAATAACATGATCAAGATGATTCCCAACCAAAAGTAGTTGACATTGGAATGCTTGAAAGCAATTATGATAGAAGGAATCATGACAACCAAAATGAACAAGAGGGACCCTTTGCAAGAAGAAAATACCTATTGATAGATATAGGAAATTATGTTTTGCTAGGATCCCATGGTATCCAAATCCTATTCCTAATAATGCAAGAAAATATTTACCTAAGTTTACCAGTAACAATGCATTCAATGGCAAAGATCATCTAAAATCCTTTCAGATTTTTGTTGAAGATTTTGAGATTTGGGATGATGATGTTATAATGAAGTATTTCATGCAATCCTTGATCAAGGATGCTAGATATTGGTACCAAAGCTTGTTTGATGCAAAAATTGATTCAAAAGATTCTTTCTACATAATTTTTAGAGAGCAATATGGAGACAAAACCAATCCTAGATTTATGCTAAATGACTTCAATAATATTACAAAAGGATAGAATGAAATGGTGACCAAATTTAATGCAAGGTTTTAGAAGGGCATGAATAGACTTTCAGCTTATTGTAGGTTGAATGAGAGTGCATTCTTAGTGGTATATTGCAATGCATTTGATTCAAAGATGTGTTACTTACTTAGAGACAAGGATCCACATATTCTAAGAGATGCTTATAAAATGCCAGTCCACATATAAAATAATAGAAAATTATTAGGTAAGGTAGGGAGAAGAGAAGACCCTAAAACTTTGAAGAATCCTAGAGCTCAAAATGAAAGAGCTAGTAAAGTTGTAGCTCTTGATGAAAAATATGATTAGATTGTTAGTTTGTTGTAGAAGGTGGCAAAGAATGAGAAACCTCAATTCCAAAGAAATGATAGGCCACCTAGGTTGCAAGATTATCCCTATCACACTAATTGGAAAAATGGAAAGCGAATTCACAACAATCAAAAAAATGTTCAAGCTCAAGGCACACTTGACCCATTGCAAAAGCATTTTATGAATATCACTGAATATTTTTCATGGTGCACAGTATGTCAATGTATAGGCATGAATTTTCACCCCTTACACAAATTCCCCTTTCACACTTCCTTGCCTTAGAAAACCAAATCCAAAGGCCAAATTCCATATCAGCTTACTGCCTTCATTCCACTTGGCATCTATCATTTGCATCAATAGAGGAATATTTGTGAGGGACACCCACACAGTGGATAGATGTCTGTGTGGCGTGCCTACATCCCTGATGGATTCTTGCATCTAAATATAGTAGAGGTGTTACATTTCCCATTGGGATCAGTTTTTAACATCCCTCTTCAACTAATCGACCCTAAAAATGGTAGTTTCTCTCATCCCACCTTCAAAAAAAATCTTCATTCATTTCATCTTCTACACAATCTATTCTTACATTATCAAGTACTTCAACTTCATTCTCATTGCATCTGTCACTTTAGGCAACACTTTGGCACTTCATAGCAGCAGCAACAACACTCCATAAACTCTATAAAGAAAGTGTGGAACAAGCCATTACAATAGGGGCTTGAGGTTTTACAACACCTCCCTTCATCATAGTTGAGGCTATGGTAATTTTTCAAGCTCTCTTTCTCCATCATTGGCTAGTGAGCTCTTGGTGGAGGTGGTAAAATTTTTACTCCCCTCCTTTACAATTTGGTTGAGTAGCTTTATACTATTTTGTAGTTTTATTTGTGTACTTTCTTTCTTTACTTCTTTATCATACATTTCTCTATCATTGCTATCTTGGATTTCCATGGAGGTGGAAACACTAAAATGGGGGTCTGACTAAGGCAGACCCGTATACAACCCCCAATAGTTTTCCCTCATTGTTGTGTGTAGGTGGACATGCATTTGGAGCTAGCTGGCGATCAAGCATCTTTGTGAGATTATCTTTGTCACCTTAGCCTTCATATACTTAGTTTATCACATTCATTTGTATCTTTCCTACTTCATAGTCTTTTTTGTTCCCTTAGAAGTGACTAGCTAGGCCATTATCTTTTTTTATAGTGGTTCACATTGTGCTTTTGGTCCTCTGGTCATACGGATGCCAACGAACTTGAGAGACTCTAGTTCATCATGTTGTCATCCCAGAACTCTGTTTCCATCCTCGAGCAGAGGGTTACCTGAGGTATAGTGTTGAACCTGAAAACTGGCTCACCTAGCCCCAATTTACATTTCAGGTCTAAAGAGTGGTTGTAGGGCCCTATACTCCTCATCATTCTCATCCCTCATTCAAAACATCCATTTAGAGTGAGGTAAGTTAGGGCATCTTTTTCCTCTTAGATCTCCATGACCTAGGTCCTTGACGTGGTCGATCCCCCTCTTACATTTTTTGTGAACCCAACGTGAACCATTTTGGTTTCATTTTGCTATACTAAAAGATCCTTTCCTCACATTCTAGGAGTGTTGTAGGTGTGAGTGTTGTGAGGTCTTCGCCTTACAAACCAACCTGTGACCCCTAGTAGGCATACTTGGAATGTTCTAAAAGTGTTACATAATGAAACTTTAATTACGTCACTGCCATACTTTGCAACCTTTGGAGCATCTTGAGAAAGTGTCATTTGTTGCATGCGATGGCCACTTTCCTACATCAACCTATCCCCTCCACACAACCTGTGAGTAGTGGTATTGGTATGAACTTCACCTCGTACAATCTGTTGATGGTTTTTCACAAGGAACCATCTACTCTCTACATCCCTACATGAATCAATGGTAACATCGTAGCATGTGTTCTTGATGATCTGAGGTCTCAAGTAAACATTATAACTAAGGAGATCATGCTAATAAAAATTTTGCACAAAGATAGGTACAATGCACCTATGAGCACCATCCACATGCATGACAAAATTTTTGTACCTCCTTTGGGTAGTATCATCTTGTTAGTTTTGGTTGGACCTAAATCTGTGAAGCTTTTGTTCGACATAGTCCCTAGATCTAAACTCTTTAGAGTGAAACTAGGTATCCCATGGTTAGTAGCTATGAATGCATTACCCTCGGTCATGCATAAATGTTTAAAATTTATCCATGACGTTTCAATGCATGTAATTCATGACACTGGTTATAAACCACCTATTTCCCATGAAAGTTAATCATTGGATTACTCTTGGCTTGTGCCCGTTGGTCCTCTCCCACCTAGGAAGGACCTCTTGTGCCAAAAATATTAAAATTATAGGAAAGGACATTTTAGGCCAATAGTGATGTCATAGGGCACGTAAAAGGGAAGAAGAGAAATGATCCCAAGATTCTCCTTCTTCCTCTTCCATTGTTCAATTTGACGCTTCTTCTCACCCCACTGTGGCACCATTAGATTCCACTCTATGTTTGCGGGAGAATCCTATAATGCCTACTTGGAAAAATCCTAAGCATCTCACATTCGAGCTTCATGTCCTACCCATGGAGCCTAAGCCTGTTTGATATGGTGGGAGTAAAGGCCCCCATGGGGAATCTTTTATGTCTCAACCCTCGTGACCTCCTACAATCCCTACTTCCAAAGCAGTAAATGGGAAGAGGCCCACTACCAAGGCATTAGAGCTGACTCCCCTAGCTAATTCTCAAACTACTCATGTTCCCATTCAAAAGCCTATCCCTCCACTAGAAATAACTATGGAGGACACTCCTATGGCTAAGCAGGAGCCTTCTATTCCTTTGCAACCTCTGGTCTCTAGCTATAAAATTCATAGAAACTACCTTACGTACGAGCGCAAGAGTCGTTGAAAGGTTCTCATGGCTAAATAGGCCACCTTACAGAGGAAGGAAGAGGAGACGACTGTCCCTATATCATGGCCTCCTACCACATCCTCCTCTCTCCTCCCCTCTTCTTCCATTCAATCTAGCTCTGCATCGCTTCCGACTTCCACTGTGAGTACGAATGTGCCTAACCTTGAAAGGTGTAGGTGTTCATGACTCCTTTAGTGGTGCTACCTTTGTTGATGTCCCTCATTTCCTGAAACCTGTAGATATGTCAAAAAATTTAGTGGTATCTATAGTAGTTTTATCTTCCTCCACTTCCTCTACACCTCTCACCCCATCTATGGGGAGTTCATGTCGCCCGATGGAATAAAAGGTAGAGAGTGGTCCTTCTAGCAATGGAGTACATAAGAGGTGTCCATCTCCCTTGAAGGGTGGTCTCGCACTAACTTGTTCTATCCTAGTGACATAACCAGTCTTGGCTTCCCCTGAGTTAGTCACCGCTCTCGAACCACTCAATGAGCCTAGCAGTAAATATCAAACACAACTTTCCCCATCCATTGAGGTACAACATGGCAGTCCTATAAATTGCATGTTCAACTCTCTAGATGAAGTTTTGGCCTTTTTAGCAATCTTCACAAAAATTTTGACCATAGCTCCACAAGAGCTGAGTGGAGGAAGCCTTGTGGGGCCTTCTTCCTTATCCCTTATTGTGAGAGGGTTTGAATCTCCTCCTCTTAACATCCCACCACTACATAATCATCCTCCTTCCCCCTATCATACTCTAGAGTGGGAAGCAGATGACCTCTTGGTCAATCAGTGTTAGGGGGAGGCCCCTTCTTTATCTTTAGAATAGATGTGTGTGTGTGTTTTGATTTGTTCCCCCATCATCGAGCTATGTGTGCCTATATTCCCCTTGTCACCGTTGTTTAAGCTTGGATACAAGCATTATTTTTGTTTTATAAACCTTCTTCTATGTGTATCACCATTCTTCCATGTTTGTGATTGGTTTTAAATAAAATTGGGGATGATGCAAAGCATTGGGGGAATTTAAGATTCCCTTCCATATTGACCCAATTTTTTAGTTTTATTTTTTCTTTTCATGCATTCTAAACATAGTCTAATATAGTAGGGGGTTGATGACAATTCATTTTATATACTATTATTATACTTATATATATATATATTTATGAGCAGTTATAATCCTGAAATATCAAGCTACCCTAGTGCCTTGTGTTTTTGTTCATTCCTTTTTATCACTTTTCTTATATTTCTCTCTTCTTTTCTTGAGTTTTCCCTCTCATGTGTGGCAACATCACTTATATGACACTACAACTTTTAGAAAATGTATCCATTTTTAATTAATACTTTCTCAAGAATCTTCACAAACTTCTTTTTGAAAATTGCATTCATGACTAGGACATCTAACATAACATGTTTCCTTCATCATGGGTTGTAAAGAAAAAACTTCAGAACCTTTTCTTCAAGGTGGGAGTGGCTTATACCTTCCCCTCATAAGGGGAATTTTCTTCCTTTCGAGTTTCTTGATGAAGTAAACATCTTTTAAAAGGATTCCTTGATGATGAATCAATTCAAGAAAGAAAAACCTCTTTCGCACTTTCAAATAGTACATCCATTCAGTGGACCCCTTTCTTCATGCTCGGTTCCTAAGGGACCCATTTTTAAGCTTTCCAATCTATCGATGGTTTGCGTGATTGTCCACTTACTTTCCTATGTAGACACTTTCAGACATGTTCTATCTATGGGTAAACACTTCACTTTGCAGGTGCACCTATCAAGATGCTTTACAACTCTATAGAGTCCCCTTCATTTGGTTTCCTCCATGCAAGAGATCTTGAGGGATACCTGCCTACAAGTCTACGAATTTGTGGGGTGCTTCTTCTGAGCTTCCTCCATGCAATAGATCTTGGGGGTCACTCCCCTTCAGGTTTGTGACTCTATAGGGAACTTTCTTTGGGTTTCCTTCATGTGAGAGATCTTGGAGGACACCTTCCTTATAGGTTTGTGGGTCTATAGGTTGCTTTCTTGGGGTTTCTTTCATGTGAGAGATCTTGGAGGACACCTTCCTTGTAGGTCTATGAGTCTATAAGGTGCTTTCCTAGGTATCCTTCATGTTAGAGATCTTGGAGGACAACTTCCTTGTAGGTTTCTGGGCTAGTGAGGTGCCTACTTCTCAAGGCTTCCTTCATGTGAGAGATCTTGGGGGTCACCTCCATGCAGGTTCTTGGGCCTGTCACACACTTTCATTCTATAGCTTCATAGTTATGTGGGGCTATGACGTCCTTTACTTCTCCTACATTCTCAAGCTCACTAGATCATGGTTTGCTTCCTTGACAGTTCAGGTATACATTTCTAACCCTAGTATCCTTTAGATCTACTTTACCAAAGCACTCATTAGAATTTGTGCTTGCTAAAGTGAGGGAGAAATGTATAGGTGTGAATTTTCACCCCTTATGAAAATTCCCCTTTTACACTTCCTCACCTTAGAAAACCAAATCTGAAGGCAAAATTCCACATCAGCTTGCTTCCTTCCTTCCACTTGGCATCTAATCTTTGTGTTGGTAGAGGAATATTTTTGGGGATGCTCACATGACATGTAGATTTATGTGTGCCATGGTTATGTCCTTGATGGATTCTTGCATCTAAAGTTGGCATAGGTGTTACACTTCCCATTGGGGATGGTTTGTAATGTCCCACTTTCACCAACTGACCCCAAAAGTGGTAGTTTCTCTCATCCCACCTTCAAAAACATTCTTCCTTAATTCATTTCATCTTCTACACAATCTCTTCTTGAATTCTCAAGCACTTCAATTTCATTCTCTTTTTAACCATCACTTCAAGCTGCACTTTGGCAATTCATAGCAGTAGTGACAACACTCCAACTCTATAAATAAATTGTAGAACAAGCAATTGTAGTAGGGGTTTGAGGTTTTATAACAACTCCCTTCATCATAGTTGAGGCTTTGGTGATTTTTCAAGCTCTCTTTCTCCATTATTGGGTAGTGAGTTCTTGGTGGAGGGGGTAACATTTTCACTCCCCTCCTTTACAATTTGGTTGAGTAGCTCTATAGTATTTTTTAGTGTTATTCATGCACTTTATTTTTTTACTTCTTTTTCATATGTTTCTTTATCATTGCTATCTTGGTTGTCCATGGAGGTGGAAACACCAAAATAGGGGTCTGACTGAGGTAGAACCCTATAAAACCCCAAACAATTTCCCCTCTTTCTTGTGTGTTGGTGGACATACATTTGGAGCTAGCTACTGAATGAGCATCTTTGTGAGATTATCTTTGTCACCTTAGCCTTAATATACTTACTCTATCACATTCTTTTGTATCTTTCCTACTTCATAGCTCTATTTTTTTCCCTTAGAAGTGACTATCTAGGCCATCAGCTTGTTTTTAGGTGGTTCATACTATTTTTTTGCTCCTCTATTCGTACAGATGTGAGGACACCTGAGAGACTCCAACGTGCCACATTTTTCTCCTAGAACCATGCTTCCATCCTCAGGCAGAGAGCTACTTGAGGTATAGTGTTAAACTCAAAAACTAACTCACCTAGCCCCAGTTTAGATTTTGGGTTTGAAGAGTGGATGCAAGGCCTTATAGTCCTCATCATTCTCATCCCTCATTTAAAACATCCCTTTAGAGTGAGTTAAGTTAGGGCATCCTTCCGCTCATGGATCTCCGTAACTTGGGGCCTTGACATGGTTGGTACCCCTCTCTTACAATCAATCACCTCATTCACCAAAACAATGTGTTGTTGCAAGATCTATAGAGGAGTCACAAGATGATCAAGGAGGTTTTGATCCACCTCATGATCAAGATGAAATAGTAAATGTGCTCATGTCTAAATTAGACAATGATTATTCTTTTGATGATGAGCATGCAAGATGTGATGTGGATGTGAAAAGGCATGAAGTGAGTGTATAACACCAACAAGTGTTCTAAGATGAAGAGAGAGATAGTGATTGCAACATCTATAATATTGAATCAGATGGCATTTTTCTGAGAAAACCATCAAATGAAGAAATCCAAAATATGATAATTGCATTGGCTAGGCATGCAAGGAATAATTATTATTTGAGAAATAGAGTTATGAATGGTGATCA
Source organism: Sequoia sempervirens (assembly GCA_007258455.2). Classification (NCBI taxonomy): domain Eukaryota; kingdom Viridiplantae; phylum Streptophyta; class Pinopsida; order Cupressales; family Cupressaceae; genus Sequoia; species Sequoia sempervirens. The sequence goes on from VDFB02047230.1 coordinate 537,859,795, forward strand.
AGGTAATCCTGGAATCATGTTCATCAAATCAAATAAGGTAGATGACAAAGGAACCAGGACATAAACCAAGAAAAAGCAGGAAAAACCCAAAGAAATTAAAGGAGCTAGAATTTTCTCTAAAAAGGTTGACAAGGTCAAGATAGATGAGGAAGTCATTTCCCTAGCTATAAAGGCTAAAGACTAGAATTATAGTGTTGAAAAGGGTGAAAAATAAAATGATAAGATAATGGACAGGGATATAATACCTCCTGAATTACCAAAGTATTCTTTTTCAGACATATTTCAATTGTTGTCTCAAATTAAGGTTATATTCCCGTTATTGGAGATGATGAGAAATAATGAACATAAAAACAAGGAAGTTACCATTATTATCAATGTAGCTATGGCCTCTAATGACAATATGGTGATTGATCCACCCAAAGTGAGAAAAAGTCAAGAAAAGAGTGATGAAGTGGAGGGAGTAATTAGTGAAAACCCTCAAATATACTTAGGAACTACAATTATTTCATGCCCAAGTCGGTCAACCCATTTTTTCTTAGTATGATTATTGATGGGAAGTTTCTCAAGAACTGCATAATTGATTTAGGAGCCTTTTCTAATGTTATGCCAGTGTAAATTATGAAGGAAATGGGACTAAAAATTGATAGCACTTATGGAAAGTGTTATGCTATGGATTCAAGAGAAGTACTAGTCATCGGAGTAATTAATAGGGTGCCATAAAATCTTGTAGCATTCCCTAAGAAGGAATTATACATGATCATTATAGTAGTTGACATTCTACCAAACTATGGAATGTTGTTGTCAAGTCCATGTAGTGCATCCATGGTTGGGAGCATGCAATTTGTTTTATCATATGCTACATTTTCCATTGATGAAGAGGATGTCAAGATTATTGGAGAATCAAGAGCTTTCCATATGATTGAGTATGCAGAAGAACCAACAAGAATTCATTTTGTGGATATTGGTTTGGATACTTTAATTTGGATACTTTAAGAGTTGAATAATTAAAACAAGAAGCAAATTTTTTGCCTGCACCACTTAATACAAAAGTCATCGATGTGTCACAAGAAGATGCTCTCTGGAGCATGTATTTTGATGGAGCTTGTTCCAAGGAGGGCGTAGATGCAGGAGTTATCTTGATATCCCCACAAGGTAAGAAATTCAAATACTCTTTCTTGTTGAAATCACATGCACAAACAATGTGGTTGAATATGAAGCTTTGGTACTTGGTTTAACGTTAGCTTGAAAGCATGGCATTAAAATTCTAAAAGTGTTGGGTGAATTTGAGTTAGTGATATCCCAAGTTAGGTCCAGGTCTATTTCCAAAAATAGAAGACTTAAGCAATATAGGAATGCAGTTTGGGATACCATTGACACTTTTGATGCATTTAACATTGATTGGTTGGAGAGGTAGGAATGCAATGGAAGATTTGTTAGAAAAAATTGCTATTAGACAAGATCATATCACTTTTAATGGTATTTCAAAAGTAGAGGTACAAACTCGGACTACAATACCTAATAATATTTGCAATTGGAAAGTATTTGATGATGATAAAGATATTTTTAAATTCTTGCAATGTATTGATCAATATGAAAGTCGGGATATAGACCTTAGTGCATTGGTGGTGGAGGTTGATGGTAAAGAAACATTGTTTGGCAATGAAGTTATCCAATTGTAAATAAACAAGATTCCTAAGGGGTTGGTTGCATTGGAAAGGATTTTTGATGGCCATGATAAGACAAATGCTAAGTATACATCTTCTCACAAGGAAGATTTGGAAGAGATTAATCTTGGAACTGAGAAAACTCTTAAGAAGGTATATATAGGGAAGAAAATGAAATGACATGTCAGAACCATGCTAATTGCACTATTAAGAAAATATAGACATGTGTTTGCTTGGTCATATGATATCTAGAAAGATTATAGGGAAAATATTTTTCAACATGAGATACACTTGAAACCAGATGCCAAACCTTTTAGGAAAAAGAAAAGGCCAATAAATCCAACATTGCAGCCTAAAATGCAAGAGGAACTCATGAATTTAAGGGATGCCAAAATTATCAAGCCTATAAGACATTATTCATGGGTTTCTATTTTGGTTCTAGTTAGGAAAATTCATGGTTACCTGAGAGTCTGTGTGGATTTCAGAAAATCAAATGTATCATCCTTGAAAGACAATTACCCATTGCCTAATATGGAGGCTATGTTGTAGAAGTTGACAGTGTGTGAGTTGTTAGCAATGATGGATGGATTCTCAGGCTGCAACCAAGTTAAATTAAGAGAATATGAACAATAAAATACTGCATTCACTACACCATGGGGAAACTATGTGTATGTAAGAATACCATATGGTTTAATGAATGTTGGTGCTACATTTCAAAGAGAAATGGATGTGACATTAGTTGACCACACTACACATAGCCAAAAGGAAGAGGATCATTGTACACATTTGGAGAAGATATTTGTTAGAGCTTTGGAATATGAAATTTCCTTGAATCCTAAGAAATGCATTTTTTGTGGTTAAGGAAGGTAAGCTTTTAGGGCACATTGTCTCTAAAGATGGGGTCAGGATTGATCCTGAGAGTGTGGCAGCAATAGATAAAATTCCAAAAGCTAAAAAATGTAAATGGAATTCAATACTTATTTGGGAAAATCAATTTGTGAGAAGATTTATTACCAACTTTGTTGATTGTCAAACCTATTTCCAAAGTGTTGAAAAAGGGAAAAAATATAGAATCGATAAAAGAGCCCACAAAAGCCTTTCAGGATATAAAGCATGCCATCAAGGAGGCTTCTATGATCAAGTCTATAGATTATTCAAATCCATTTCAATTATTTATATTTTATTCATTTCATGCTGTGGCAGGATTACTACTACAAAAAAAATAATGAAGGATTTGAGCAGCCTATTTCTTTCTTCGACAAGTCTTTGTAGGTTGTTGAGATTAAGTATGACATGATAGAAAAGCAAGCCTACACATTAGTTAAGGCTATAAAAAAATTTAGAACATATCTAATGGGAGAAACTATGGTGGCATATGTTTGAAGTGCTACAATCAAGGATATTTTTACATAGCAAGAAACCATGGGCTGAAGATGTAGATGGATCAATAGGATCCAAGAATTTAATATTGATGTTCAAATTACAAAATTGATAAGAGGTCAAGGTAAGTTGATGGATAAAACCAACTTAGAAAAAAATGAAATAAATCAAGTAGAACATGAAAATGTTGTACCGATGTGTGTCATACAGACCTATGGGCGGTGTAGGAGAATTGTGGAATACTTGCAAACTATGCAATGTCCTGAAGACATGCCTAATCATGAGAAACAAACCTTAAAGTTGCATGCTATTATATATATCATTATTGATAATTAACTCTAGTGGAGAACCCTAGAGGGTGCATTGCTTAGGTGTGTGGATGTAGATAAGGAAAAAGAACTTCAAAATGCAATGCCTAATAGAGCATGTGGAGGTCACTACATGGAAAAGACCATTTCTCATAAAATATTAAGAGAAAGATTTTGGTGGCCAACTATGTTTAAGGATGCTTATAGATTGTTCAAGAAATGTGATGCATGCCAAAGATTCACCCGCAAGTTGAAGTTCTCAGGTGTCTACCACTTAGACCAATTTTATTTTAGGCTCCTTTTCAATAATGAGACATTGAATTTATTGGGGATATATCAAAAAAGTGTAGTGGGAGACACTCTTGGATACTTGTTACAATAGACTATTTTACAAATTGGGTGGAAGAAATCCCCACAAGGAAGGCAACAAGTAAAGTAGTGATTGACTTTTTGATGAAAAACATATTAAGTAGATTTGGAGTCCTAGAAAATATTATTTCTGACAATGCCATGTGTTTTAGATAAGAGGAAATTATTCATTTTTTCAATAAGCATGGAATATGTATCTCCTATTCATCTCCTTATCATCCTCAAGTAAATGGAAAAGTGGAATCTAGATTAAGAGTCTGATGAAGATAATCAAATGAGTGATTGAGAAGAATAAAAGGGCATGGGATTCAAATTTGCAGCCTGCATTATGGGATGACAAGACTATTGTCAAGAAAGTTATTGGAAAATCTCCATTCAACCTTGTGTATGGCATAGAAGCGAGGATACCCCACAACAAATTATTGAAAATGTACAACATTGTTTAGGAATATGACACAAATATCTATGCTTCATGCAATATGACACAGATATTGTTCAATGTCTTCCCATTAAGAATGGCTTAAGTCTTAGGTCTTTAATCCCATGGGTCTTGGTCTTGTCGACCTAGTCAAGTTTATTTTTTAAAAACTGACTTTTTTTGCATGTGTAGATTTGTTAATGGTTGGAACTTAGGATTTGATCCTAGCCATTCCCTACTACCCCCACATGAATAAAGTAATGTTTTATCAAAAGCAGCGGGGTTAGCAAGTTGAAGACGCATGTAATATTGCAAGTATGGGACTGAATATCCACTTATATATCTGGCACCATAGGTTTTGAACCGATAGTCGATATGCATTGTTGAGATTTAATCTTGACCGTTCCTTGCTAGCCTATAGGAATTAAATAATGTTTTATGAAAGCAACAGGGCTAGTGAGTGATTGCCACATGGATTGTCACATCACTTACAAAGAAGGTGGAGCCTGTAGATTGAACAAGTCAACATTCTAGATGGAAAAACGTTATTGGAACAAGATAGGTGGGTGATGGAAACAAAAAATAAAAATTTGATTGACTCAATTTGAGTAATCCAACATTCCATCTCATAAATAAATCAATGAATGACATTCAAAATTGAAGATGTGGCCATGGGAGTCATTTTTCTTAACATGAGCGAGTAGTAATGGTGGAAATGACATCCAGACCTACCCAATTCTGATCTAAATACACATAAAAGATTGTTTTTTGCATAATTGAAGATTACAAACAAGTTTTAATGCATCCAAGAGATCGAGGTGAGTGTACCAGAGTTCAAGGTGATTAGAATTAGGGTTTTTTTTCAAGCATAAAATAAATAAGTGAAAAAAAATTCCATTCTCTATTTTTTCTTTGAATTCCCTTGGATTAGGGTAGATATTCACTGTATCTTTTTTCAATTGATTCTACATACCTTGATTTTTTTTATATTGGTTTGAATTTCTTATAAGATTTGAAATTCTATCAAACCTATTGAAATTATACCTTCGAGCCATGCCCTAGGTTTTGAAGAAAAAGGATAGGTTTTGAAACTCTCCAATTCTAAAACCCTAGATTAGGTTGTACCTACCTATTACCAATGGCTACCAAGGCTCAAGTTTCTAGTTTTGAAACCATGTCAAGACCTCTCTCCCAAGATATCATTGACCAATTGAAACCCTCAACCAAGAAACAGGTCAAGGGAATAGCTCTATTTTATGGCCATAAAATTAAAGAGGGGTTACTTGACAAACAGTGCTATATCAAGGATACTAATGTGACATACATAGCTTGGAAAATATTCCAAAACTAGTTTCGAAATAGAAACTATGGAGTTCCTGTCTACAACACCTAGAGATTGGATATGGGGAAGCTAGTTATGCCAAATGTATAAATTAATGTTGATTTATTGAAGGATATAGCTATGATATATGATCTTGTCTCAAGGGTGATCAAAGAATAAGATAGTGTTGAAATGATAAAGATAACTAGAGAGGAAATAGAAAAAAATTTCAAGTTTCATGAATGGAGTTAGGATATGATTCCCATTTACCTTAACAAATTCAGAAAATATTATCAGAACACAAAGGCTATGCTCATGTTAAAAATTCTACCCATGCATACTACAAGTATTGGGGTTAGGGAATCTAGGAAATGGATAAAAATTGGAAAGGATGAAAAGGAGCCTTTCCCCCTGAAGTACTTTGCCAATTAATTTGAGAAAATAGTTTACTCCTTGTGCCAGATTCTTGTTTTTGATCTTCCATCCACCATGCCAAGGGGTTACATGTAAATGAGAACACACCTTCAACACCCAACCTACATTATAGTGTATGATTATGCCACATATTTGGTAGAAAATATTCATCAAGGTTTGTCTACACTTAAGGTAGGGAAGGAATGGGTGAGGTTCTAATGGTATTATCTACTAATGCACATGTTCTTATATAAAGGAGAAAATATTTTTTGTGAAGACATGAAACTAAAGAAAGTAGAGGATGTTATTGAACTGCCAGTCTAGTGTTAGACTGAGATTCTAGATAAGGATTATTTGAAGTTTGATTATGTTTTTCCCCATAATGTCTTTGCCTCCAAGTTGAGAAGGTTTTTGATTTATGATCCACCAAGGATTCCAAAGGAGATACATGATTTTTTGAGGCCCTTGGAGAGGAGGCCTGATCTGAAAATAATTCACAATTGGGGGGACATAATTGTGTACCCCAGTACAACCATTTTTAGGGTCTATTGCACAAATGTGAATCCATGTGAATTTCCAAGAGATGTGCCACTAATAATTTGATTTATTGAAATTATGAGGGAATTGGGGGCAGCACAGATGGTGCATTTACCAGAACAATAGAAGAAGGAATCATTCTCTCCTGAGTGGATAGTGTTTTTTGATTTTGTGATGGTTAAGGGAGGATGGAGAGATTTGGAGTAGATTCATGCATCCTACAAGCTAAAAAATATGTTCCCAAGGAATAATGATAAGGAGGGTTTCATTGCTTCTTTGAAAGAAAAGAATAGAAGTGGCTCCTTCATCCATAATTTTTATTATCTTAAAGATGTGACTAGGAAATTTTTTTATTTTAAAGTCGAGGATGCAAGAAAGGTAATGTATCTCACCTTCAAAAAAATGGTGGATAAGGTTACAAAGTTAGATCCCAACTATGACCCTCTACCCAATATTAAGGGTGAGTTGAATAGAGTCATGTATGTACTCGACAATTTTGAGAATGTAGAGGGTGTATTGAGGGAGGAACGCACCGTAATAGATAAGGGGAAGGAAATGATTGTTGAGGAATAATCAACAATAAAGAGGAGAAAATACCCTCTTAAAAACCACCAAACAAGGTTAGACTTTACTCTAGGAAGAAGATAATAAAGAAGTAGCAAACACTTCAAACCCCTACTACATTAGAGGGGTCAAGGGAATCTTCTCCTATGAGGTTAGTGTCATCTCATCCTAGATAGGCTTCCCCTATTATAATTGAAATTGATTCACCTCTTAGAGGTCCATCTCCATTAGATCAACCACCACCGAAGGGGAAGAGGATTGAGGTAAGCAAGCTAGTTGATAACCTTGAGACAAAAGAAGATGATATCCTATATGCACTAGAAGAGATGCAACAAGGAATTCCTTCTCCCCCAAGTGAGGTTGCATCAAGCACACAAGAGAGCAACCTAAGACTGGGAAAAGGAGATGTCAATGGCTTAAACAATGCAGATGATTTAAGACATGAGGCTTGCAAAACATTTTTGAAAGATGATTATTTTGTGGAAACCAAAGTATTCAAGGATTTTTTATGGAGAGCCAAGGCTCAAGAATATGCTAAGAATGTTGCTAAGGAGAGGATCTTACATCGATAACTTCCTAAGGAGGTTCTATAAGAAAATGTGAGGAAGATGATGAGGAAGGAATACCAAAATATCACACCTAAAGAAAGCAGAACATTAGTGAATAAAAGTGGGATATTATTGCTGCCAGAATGGGATATTGTAGATGTAATTGTGTTGGACACAATAAGGAGGCATGAAAAACCCCTATTTCAAATAGAGGAAGAAGCCAAATTGGAATTGCAAGGGTTAGGCTTCTATGAAGAATGGGATGCCTTGGCCCTTTGGTCATTGTCTCTGGGGTCTAGGAAGCCAAAATTTATAGAGCCAACTAACTTTAGTGGGTAGTTGATTATCAAAAGAGTCGCTGGCACTCCAGCATTAGATGCAATAGAAATGGTAGTTAATGTTGTTAAATTCACTAAGGAAACAATAGAGAATGTCACTATACAGAGAGACTTGTATAGAAGCAACAAAAATGAGATTATTGTTGAATATAACAAGAGTCAACAAAGGGTTGTTGATCTATAAATAGAGTTGGAATTATTCAAGGAACAATTAGAAACACTAAGGACCCATGGCCCATCAAGTTCAAGTCATGCTACACCTACTTCCCCAATTGCACATCCTCAATCTCCTCCTCCACCTAAGCATTCATTAGCAATAATGCCATATAATTTGGGTCAGAAACCAATTACAGTTGAGGAGCCAAGCACATTAGGTGTAGCTCCATCAAATGATCCCACAAAGGAGCAATTATTTCTATAGATTGAACTATTTATGAAATTGTTGGCATAGGTTAAAGACAAGATGTCTGAGAATAATTCAAAAAAAAATTATAATTTTTTGGAGAATATGAATAAGAAGATTCAAGGTAAGTTGAATAGTATTCATTCAAATTATTCTTTAATGTTGTAAGTAGTAAAGTTGTCTCAGACAGACAAGGAGTTATCTATTCCAATCATGGATAGATGTATTCCCCGGGTTGACAATTTGAAGCTCATAACATTTGGGTCTATACACTAGAAGGAAAAATATCCAAAGATTGTCGCAAGGTATAAATGTATTAATGAGATTAAGGAACAAAGGTTTCAAGGGTATGTTGATCCTTTCAAAGTAAAGATAAGAGAGTCAAAGTCAAAATTTGATGAGGAAGAATTGGCACTATTGCCTGATATTCAACATACATATGATGAGGTAAAACCTCTATAGGCATGGAAATATCAAGTGGATAAACCTATTTCTACCAAAGAATCCCTCATATATGAGAGTGTTAATATTGATTTATTGATTTATTGAATAATTCTCTTGAGAATTTGTCTTCCACCATCAGCTTCTTGGAAGAATTTGATAAATAATCGAATTCAGTAATGGAAAAATATGTTCCTTATAGAAAGAGGATGGATGAACTCCTGAGATTTAATTGGCCTTCTAATACATAATACAAACTATGGACTTAGAAGACATTCATTGATGAATTGGAGTTGTAGACACATACATGGAGAACATATATACATGGTCAATTATAGTAAAGTTCTAGCCTTTGAAATTGTAATGTATAAAAGATATGTTTCTCCCAATTCAATATGTGATAGATAAAGATGATTATTGGTGACTTGGATTAGTGTTGGATACTGACCTAGATATTGATCCATGTTTTCTTTCCTTTTGCATGCCTTTTGTCTTTTGGTGAAGAGGAAGTTAAAGATGCTCCAACTATTTGAGGACCACTCTCTTTAGCAAACTTCCTTTTGGAAGGTGTGAGAATCTCCATTGACTCAAAGCAACCTTTTTCTTATTAGAGAATTTTCTCTTAGTTTGTTGTAACCATTCCTCATGGAATGATCAATTTAGGTAGTCAAATGAAAATGTGACAAGTGTACTTTTATCCCAAAGCTTGTTTCACTCCCTTATTTCTAATAAAAGGAATTCAGGGTCATTAGTATGTCTCTCTTTTTTGAATTCTAGATATGAGAAATGCAAATGTATAAAATAGAGAAAATATGTTTTGAGTCTGTATGTTAGGTTTCAATTCAAGTACATAAGTTTTGTACATTGTATGGTTTTCAATCATGTCTAAATGAACAATGCAAACCTTTGAGTCTATTGTCTCTCCATCTATAACATTTAATATGAATTATGAATGGAAACTTGATCAATGATCTCTCATTAATGTTCATTATTTTTTTGTAGTGAAATATGTTTTAATTATGGCTCTAGTTTAATGAATTTGTTAAAATACCCTAATTAAAGAATGAATTCATATGAATGTTTAGTGGATCTAATAAGTAGTCATGGATTTTGAGAATATAATATGTGTATTGTAATGTAGTTACACAAAGATCATGGATTTTTGAAATTAAACTTACCTTACAGTTCAATTTATTGTGATTTGACTCCTTTCCCTAAGATAAGACACTGATTCAACAAGTTCTATGTACATTTCTTGTTGTTCTTGTTTTTAAATTTGAGAACAAGATTTATAAACAAGTTTTGAATTGATTTATTTTATGTGTAATTGGTATTATGTGGTATTCTCAGCTTTAGGTGTTTTATAATTTTAAAGGAATTGCAGGATACACATTGTGGGATCACCCTCCCAAGTTTTGCAGAGCGAAAAGTGTAGGAGGGAAGCATTATAGCTTGCTCTAATTCATTGGCCAGTCATCTCTTGAGTATTCAAGAATTGAATATGAAAAAATCATAGATGCTTATTGATATTTTCTTGGTTCTTTAAAAAAACATGGCCATTTACCAAATGAGAGTTGCTTTGGATAACAAATCTTTTGTTGGGTCAATCTTAGCACTAAGATTGATTTTATATGAAAGCATGTAATGCATGAATTTTTGTGAAGAAAAGACCACTGGTAGGCATGTATTCTTAATAGATGAGTAATTCATTTCATATCCTAGCAAGGTTCTACTGATGTAATAGATGGCTCTTTCTTTTCCCATTTCATCACGTTGGGCTAGGAGAGTGCCTAGTGTAGTGAGTGTAGCTGAGATGTATAGGATCAATGGCTTGTTTGGTATTATCAGCATGAGAAATAGAAGTGATAATAGGTATTCCTTTATCTTTTGGAAGGCTTTATTTCATTTCTCATCCCACTTATATGTTATTCCTCTATGGAGAAGATGTGAAAAAGGGTGGATTTTGTATGACATCTACACTATTAACCTCCTAATGGATTGTAGCCTTCCTTGTAGCCCTCTCATCTATTTTAATGTTTGTGGTGGCTCCATGTCTAATATTTATTTCACCTTTTCCAGATCTATCCCTATCCCTCTTTGTGACATGATGTAACCAAGAAGCTTACCTGATGTTACCCCAAAGACATATTTTTTGGATTTAGTCTTACCTTGTATTCTTTGATCCTGTCAAAGATGGGTCCTAATACCTCTATGTGATACTTCCTTTTCTTTGATCTAACCAAAATATCATCCACATAATCTTCAATTTTTTAATGGATCATATCATGAAAGATCAGGGTCATCACCCTTCAATAGGTCGCTCTAGCATTCTTTAGCCAAAACAACATCATGTTCCAGTAGTATGTTCCCCATAGACAAATGAATGTAGTCTTATGTTGTTCCTCCTTAGAAATCATGATTTAGTTATAGCCATAAAATTAATCCATGAGTGATAACATTTCATGTCATGCGGCTAGATTGATAATAATGTCAATCTTGGGAAGAGGGAAATCATCGTTTAGACATGCTTTATTCAAGCCCCTAAAATTTGTGCATATTTTGATTCCCCAAGTGGGTTTGGAGTTTGGTACTAGGTTGGAAACCCACTTAGTATAGTCGATTGGTCGAATGAATCTAGTTTCAAGAAGCTTTTGTAGCTCTAGCTTAACCAAGAGTACTATTTGAGGGTGCATCTTTCTCAATTTATGTTTCACCATTTTTGCTTCAAGATAGACTATTAAGTGATGTACATCCCCTTCATAATCGATTCTAGGTATGTCTATATAGGACCATGCAAAATTTTATGTTCTTTCTTTCAGGGATGTTGCTAAGTTTTCATGTTCTTCATCTAACAATGATTCAACAAAAAAGGTTATATTAGGTGCCTCCTCTATTCCTACATTGACTAGATTAGCCTTCTCTACTAGTACTGTTGATTTTTCTAGATGCATTGCACTATGGGGAAGATTGAATCCCTCATCCTTGGGTGCCTCAAATAGGTTTTCATGTTTATATACATCCTTTCTTTTCACTATTTTGTGATTGAAAAGTAACATAGTGTGGTTTTCACTTAAATACCTACATAATATTCTCATGTCATTAATTTTTTGACTGAGGGATTCAATCATCTCTCCATAGTATGCATGTGTGTCTAGATCTATGTCAAATCCTAATTTATGATCCCCACATGGTAAGTTCTTATGGAGTCTCATGAATTTTGAGATCGCTTCATCCTTTTTGAACATATCTAGAATTTGTGGTCCTCGTTGATCCTAGTGAATGAGTTAGGGGTATACTAGGCTTAATTCAGTGGCTTGGCCATTTGGGGTGAAAGAATTCATGGTTATCATAAATATAGAGGTATCCTCAAATAGGTCAGTGACATCAAGGGGAAAGTAATCTAGGCTAGTATAATATAATGTGGGTAACCAAGATGAAGCCTCTACCCATTTATTAGAAGTACCCTTGCCAATAAGGGTAACCTTTCTAGTAGTACATCCTAAGCCAAAATTCTTTGGACATCTCTCATGAACAATGGGTTCTATCAAACCATTGTCATTTTGTCCTAGCTTTTCATTCTTGTTGCATCCCCATCTCTTCATTATATATAAAACTTTACTATCACCTTCCATTGGAAGAATAGGAATGGGTAGGTTATCCTGATAGAGCAATTTGGATACATCTTCCTCATTGAAATATTCTTTGTTGAAGTTTCCCCACTTGGTGAAAGTGGTAAATGCAAGAATTAAGGTTTTTTCACTTTATTGATAGGTGTGGGTTTTCCATGAGATTTGGGGGAAATAGGTAACTCAATAAACACAAAAGTGTCCTTTTCTAGTTTATAATCCCCAAAACCATCATCCTTGATTACTACCTTGATGTTGGGTATGTTCTACATAATGGATGTTTTGGATTCTAAGGTAGATGTAAGGGAATGTGGGTCAAAAAATGAGGAGGATGTAGGCCATTCATCATTCTTAGGTATTAATTGGGGGATCTTGTAGAAGTTAGCCTATAGGTTCTTGCAAGAGTAGAAAGGCTCAGGATCTCTATGGATACAAACTTATTTATCCTCAAAAGGAAACTTGACACATTGGTGATAGGTGGAAGCCACACCTTGCATGGCATGAATCCATGTTCAACCAAGCAATATCTTGTAGGAGAGGTCAAGATTTAACAGTTAGCATGTGGCCTTAGCAATGACGAGTCCCACTTGGATAGGTAGCTTATTGATGCATCGAGACACCCATTCTTGATCATCGTATGCTCTTATGGTTGTACTCTTTGTCTTTTCAATAAAATTATTTGAGTAACACAATTTTTTCACTAATTGAAGGGTGCAAATTTTGAGATCTACACCTCCATATACTAGGACTATTTTAAATTTATTCTTATGAACAATGAGCTCAAGGTGCAAAGAAAAATTGTGATATGTTTGTGTTGGGAGATCCTATTTTTAGAAGGTGAGAAGAGGGGGGCTAGTGATATGCCCTACCATATCTTGAAACTGCTCTATATCAATATTTTCAGGGATGCAGGAAGCTAATAAAGCCTTTTCTAGTATATCCCTATGTGCAAGGGATAGCTTCAATAATTCTAGGACAAAAATTTGAGCATAACAACTCAAGTATATGATTGTTACTAGGGTTTGACATTGATAGCGTAGGTTGTGCCCTAGGTTGATATGAATCTCCTTAGATTCTAATATTTCCAAGTCATGTGGTGACCCCACAATTTGCACTAGGTACTTGAATGATGACAACTATTATGAAATTGTCACAAGAGGTGACCACATTGGAATATACATGCCCTATGTTAGTTTTATTTTTCCCTTTTCCATTGTCATTTCTTTTATTGTGATTTGGGATTGAATTCTTGTATAAGTTATTTGTTTTCGGTCGATACATTGATATTCATGTCTCTGTTTTCAATAAGATCTTGGATAATGTTCTTTAGCTTCATACAACTTGATGCTTTATGTCCTTTAATTTTTTGAAAGTCACAAAGATCCTTTTTGTTATACCAAGGTAGTTTAACTTGAGGTTCTTGATAGTTCTAGAAATTGGGCAGTGTAATCAAGTTTGACTATACCAATTTATGCATGACAGATTCAATAGGTTCCCCCAATGGTGTGTATTTACATTTTGTGTATTTATTCCTATTGGGGGGTCCTCTTTGGTGGGTGTCAATGTTATATATTTGGTTATTCTATGGTGGTGGGGTTATTTTTTGTACAACCTATCATGCATTGGTTGGTTGATTGGTGTTTTGTCTAGGAGCACTTATGATGACTTTAGCATCAATGAAACCATCATTTGTTACATTCTTATTCTTAGCCCACACATAGGGCTTGTCATTAGACCTAGTTGATGGGTTGTTGTCTTGATACACTTTTCTATTTCCCTGTTAGATTAGGGCTCTCTTGATGTTGAGGGCACTAGGGATAAGCTTGTCATAAGTGGTGCCACATTGCATCTTTAATTGGAAGGATAGGTCCTCTTCAATATTAGTAATGACAATTCCTACTTTTTGTTGGTAAGGAATGGGCCACTTTCTCTTACTAGCTCTTTGACTCCACCTTTGCTCTTCTTGAGAGTGTACAAATCTTCTAGGTTTACATCCATTTCTATGTTAAAGGAGAAATGGTCTATGAACCTATCAATTATTTCTTGGAATGTTTTGATACTTGGAGGAAATTGTGAGAACCAATCAATTCTTCATCTTTCCAAAATGTGTGGGAAGAGGTTCATCAAGTAGGAATCATTATAGGAAACCTCCATAGACATGATGTGGATTTCTTTGATGCGATATGTAGGATTTTCCCTCCTTTGTATTTAGCAAACTTAGGGACATCAAAACAATGTGGGAAAAGTACCATTGTGATGTTTCTATCAAATAGGTATGGACAAAATTTTTGTTGTGTATGTAGCTTCTTTTTTTTCCCATTTGAATGTCTTGGATCCGTTGTGTGAGTTCCTTGAGTTGTGATGACACATCATCTTCTGGTTTTGGTGGAGGAGCATATGTTGTGTACTATGGGATGGAAAATGAGTTGTAAGTGGGATTTTGATATGATGGGGTGTTGTATGGTGTGTATGATAGATTCTAATAAGATGAAGGTGAGGGTGATAGAAGAGGTGTCATATATGCTCCTAGTACAGTTGGATTGATGATGTTTTGTTAGGGGTTATAGTACAAACCCTTTTGTTACTACACAAGCACTTTTTTTTGTTGGCCATATTGTTGTGCTAGCAATGCTTGTTGATGTGATTCTTATTGTTCTGTGGTTAAAGCTTGTTGTTGTGCTTTCTATTATTGTTGTGTGATTAAGGCCTATTGTTGAGCCTATTGCTATTCCAAGGCTTTTTCTTGGGCTTGTTGTTGTTGCAATGCTTGTTGATAAGCTTGTTGTGCTTTTTGTTGTGAAATCAAGGCTTGTTGTTGAGCTTATTGTTGTTGCAATTCTTGTTGATAAGTGTTGATGATGATTTCACTCACAGAAAATAGGGTGAATAAATTCTTCACAAACAAGACCACAAAGAGCCTATCCTTCTTGAAAGATATGGAAAAAAGACAACCCAAAGGGGAATTTTGCATTTACAGGACAAAGATTGGCTTTTGTTCAATCCCATGTCTCCAATAGCTAGGTCATGGTTGCACTAGGGTCATTCTCAGGTACTGATGTGATATTGATGTTAATCTCAAAGAGACTATGGTTGTTGTTTGAATATTTTAGATGTAAATTCTAGATTGAAATAGGAAGTTCAAACATCGTGAAACCAAAATATTTTCAATAACATTTAATGAATATCACAATTTTTTTGCTATCACTTAAGTAGATTTAGCATTAAGCATTCAACAATCTTATGGAAAACAAAAGATTTTCAATAAAATTCCTTCCATTCATTCAAATTTTTTGGAACATTTTCAACTATATAAAACATCTACTCTAAAAATAATAATAAAAGATACTGAAAATTAAAAGTTTCTCTTAGTTATTCTCCATGGATGCCCCAAATAATTAATTAAGACAAAGCAAACCACTTTATACTTCACCAGATTGCTTCATAGCTACATATAAAATGGTGCAAGATTTTAAAGAGAGGTATTTCATTTCTGGACACCGAGTAGGTTTTGTATGCACCCTTAAATAGCACAACATACAGTCTTGTTCGGCCGAACTAACAAAACCAACTACAAAAGATACTAAGATAGCTAGCCATCTAATAAGCTCTAATATTAATTAATGTCTACATGAATACAAAGTTTTATGCTGGAATGGTTCAAAAAATAGGAAAAGAGAACAAAACTTAAAATTTTATGCTTCTCCAACATCCATTAATTCCAAACTTAAAATCAAAATAAAGCATCCTCTAGCCTTTTCTAGAACACAAGGCTTAGACAGGATAAGACAAATACATGAGAGGAAATCCAAGGGACCAATCTCATCAAGGCACATGGAATGTTGTGACCAATAGGAGAATTGCAATTGAAGTCAATGGAGTTCAACTCCAATTACACATTGAAGCTTTTTGGGTTCTACCTTTTCATCTTTGTCAGGATTCCTTCTAAACTCAAACAAATCTATTCGATCAAAAATATAGGAACTTCCTATGATATGGAGTGATTAGGTGGAAGTTGAACTCCTATATTTTAGGTTCCTCAATTTGAACATTCCAGGAATGAATCACTCCCGAAATAGATACACTTCCTTACTCCATGCTTGAACTCTAGCATCCTGGTATTTCGGTATCTGGCACATCTTTACAACAAACTTTATTCTAATATGAGCTTCCTAAGTGCATCATTGGACTTGGAAATACCATTAGATTTTTTCACAAATACGATTTTCTTCGCTGTCCATACCTGAGATTTGCATCACAATCGATATCTCCTACAATCACAAATTCCACACATTAAATCCCTTTTAAAAAAAGCATTTATAACATCTTATGTAAATAAAACCATTATCTAAATGTTAGTACAAAAATATCATAATTAAAATTCCTTTTTTTAAAAGCATATCATGAATCCTCATACATATACTAGATCACCAAGATCATTAGATAAATTTAAAATTTTAACATTTCACTTCACATTGCAACCCGATACCCGATACCCAGTATTCAGCTTTACCCACTTACTTTTCTGGACCTCGGTTATACCAGACCGCCTCATACCTAATCGCTTCATACTATATAGGAGCCTTTTGTTTGAACTTTGCATCACCTTTTTCCTTTTTCATGTTTCTAATACCTGGTATCTAATGCATGAAACACTTACAATATGAAGTACTTTTTATATCAAATATTTTTTCCTTTCACTTCCGGTGATCTTCCAATTTTATAGCTTTTGCCATAAGAGTTATTTTTTTTTTACTTGGGTCCCCAAGTCTTTTCAATCTTGGGGAATGTTGTGAGACCACACAACAACTTGCAACCAATAAAACCAAATTTAAACTAAACTTGAAATTAAATCCGCAATTGTAAATTAAAACTTATACATATTTTAAAATAATAACTTTCTACCTTTACCTGGATTCTAGCATAAAAAAGTAAAACTCCATTGGAAACATCCTTGTGTGCTTTGATTAATTCTAGTTTTCAAAACTTAGTAAAAAGAATCAGTTCATTAACATTTCACTACATAATATAGTAATCATCTAAAGCCAACCAGGGATAAAGCCTTGCTGCCAGTCAAGCATCCATAGCCCTGACAAGGTTATCTTCGTAATTCCCCCAAACATAGCTCTACTACCGATCAGGCATCCATAGCCCCAGTAGAGTTATTTGGATAGCCTAAAGAGTTGATATCCCTTTTGTTTTTCTTGTTTTTTAGATATAGCAATGATAGCTCATTTTTTCACTTTTGATATTTCAATGATAGCTCTTTTATCAACTTGCAAGCAATGAAGTGCCACTATTAGGTTGGGAATTATAGTGGTAGCAAAGGTTACTTTTTGATTTTTCATTCAATGTAAATCCCTTCATTAATTCACTACTTTCCAAAAACTCATTTAATAATTCCCTATCGGTGTGTGTTTCCAGCTAAATTCACTAATTTATGCCAAATCTTAGCTAACTATAGCATGCTATATGTTAAAAAATATGTATAAATTAAAATTTAGCAATAGACAACTTAATCACAAAATTTAAATCTAAATTTAGAAACATTAGTTACCACCCTTCCAATTAAATTTATGGCAACTACTAAAATTTATGCTAGCTATTTCGACTTGATAGCTTTGCATTTCATTAATGGATAAAAAATGTCATTATTACCTTGAAACACGATCACATTATTTTGCATTAAATTCACATGCCTTATTTAACACGTATTATATCTTTAACTTACTCATGTGATGATGTGTATTACCTTTCCAGCTTTGTTTTTCTATGTATTCTGCACACATAACACCTCCACAATTCATACAACTCTTTTAAACAATTTGAAATGACCACTATTAATTTCAAAATCTTCAACTTGCTTGATTCACAATCTTTTTACTGCTCAAATTTGAAGCAACTTCACCAGATATGTGTAAAGAATTAATTTGATTTAACCATTAATTCTAAAGATAATTATCCAGCTGCCACCTTGCTTATGGTTTCCCAAAAAAATTACTCAAGACAACTATGTACCACAACATTCTTACAAATCTCTATAAATTTTTGCATTTCTTCTCAAATTCTCCACACTTTTTCTTTTCTCTCTTTTCTGCTTGTTTCTACAATTCTATTTTGTGTCTTTGTATTTGCTTCTTAGCCATGGATACTCCAATTTGTTTAGGTTGTTCTCACAGATAGAATGTTTTCTTAGGAAGTATCACATCACAAAGGCTTGAAAAGGTCTTCTTCATTAGGACCTCTAGTTTCACTGTTCCAAACTTATACTTAGTCCTTGGGGAAATATATGTTGCATCCAGCCACTACTTTCATTTCTACTCTGACATAGCTTCTCACTTTGTAGTGTCACTTTTGGAAAATGGGCTACCTATTGAATACATTTGCGATGCTGCCAACTTGAAAGTGAAACATGAATTCTTGGAGAATATGGATACCATTTTAGTTGTTGCACATCCAACCATTGGGATTCCCTCCATGGATGATATTCCTCAATTCCTGGAATACGGGGAAGTGGTTCCACTTCATCCCTTTCTTACTAATCTCCATATCCAATACTTTGAAGCTCACCGAGAACTTGCCTACATAGGGTATTTAGCCCTAATAGAAGAGGCATCCCACATTGACTAAATGGATAATATCCTCTGTAACTTTGCTCGCTGTTCTTTTTTTACTCTTTTTGATTTTTTGAACGAGGATTTTTTGATATCTCATGTATATACGTGATACACACACACACATATTTATATATATATATATATATATATATATCTTTTAATACTTTTTAAAAGAGTGTTTTACTATGTATGGTTTTATTATTTCTCTTTCTCAATTCAATTCTACAAAATGTTTGAATTCACTCTCATGCGTAAGATAAGTTTATGCAAAATTTGTTAATGCAGAGGCCAGACAAAAGAAAAGAACAAAAAAATGAAGAAAGAAAACAAAACAAACACAAAACCCTAAAAAAAACAAACTAACCCTAACTACCCTGACTCTAACATTACAAAATATTAACTCTAATAAAAAAATTTATTTCAATTTATACGGAAATTTCTTCTATAGTTTTAGTACAAATTACAACAAATTTGTCTTTAAATTCTCTTATCAAATTTTTTAGTATTCTACTGTAACAATGGATTATTTTAAATTTTCTATGTTTAAACATCATAAATCAAAGAGTGTACTTACCCAAAATTTGTCTCAAATGTATGAAAATCAGCTCATTAGAGATCGATTGCACACATTTTATCTGATGTCACCATACTATACCTTCTTCCAGCCCTGGTCCATTTCCATGAAAGATTGTGTTTGTTTCTCTACTTCCCTCTCTTCTAAAAATATTCATATCTTCGGCCCTATCTTCACTTTGCATTTGGTTAGACCAAGATATATCACTATTTATATTACTATCAGAAAGAGAAAAAGTAAAAACTTGATATTCTGTATCTTGTATAAAATTAGGAAAATGTCCTTTTATAGTTGGTGAATTTCCAACTTGAAGCACAATACATGCATTTCCCACTCGATTTTCCCACTCCATCTCATTATCCACATTTTCCATGTATATAGGAAATGATGATTCATCGATGTTGTTTCCTCATTTGTGATGAAATATCTCTGAATCTCGACATTATCGCCTATTTTCCTACAAAGCGTTAGAATTTTCTTTATAATAATTGCAGTTTTCCAACTATTTTGGTATATTAGTTGATTTTTTAATATTTCCAACTCCACTAGGGAAAAACATTTTTCTCATCAATAATCCCTGTCTTTTAGCAATTAAAATTTCTTCTATGAATGAAATCACTCTATTTATGGCCAAACTTACCCTAGTTAAAAAAAATCACTTTCAATTTCACTGCGGTCAATTGTATCATGAATTCTACACTCGGTGACTCTTCCAAAAGTAAACAAACTCAAAGGATGTAGTTTCTGATTAAGTATTTTACAAAGTTTTCCAACTTCCATAATGAAGACTAGCTTGCATTCAATCTCTCATTTGCAAGATTCTTGTCAATATAGTAGGGGGTTGGTGACAGTTCATTTTATATACTATTATTATACTTATATATATATATATGAGTAGTTTTGATCCCAAAATATCAAGCTACCCCAATGCCTTGTGTTTTTTTTCATTCCTTTTTTTCACTTTTCTTATATTTCTCTCTTCTTTGCTTGAGTTTTCCTTCTCATGTGTGACAAAATCACTTCTATCACACTGCAATTTTTTAGAAATTGTATCCATTGTTAATGAATCTTTTCTCAAGAATCTTCATAAACTTCTTTCTCAAAACTACATTCGAAACTAGGACACCTAACAGAACATGTTTCCTTCATCATGGGTTTGTAAAGAAAGAACTTGAGAATCTTTTCTTCAAGGTGGGAGTGGCTTCTACCTTCCCCTCATAAGGGGTATTTTCTTCCTTTCGAGTTTCTTGATGAAGTGAACATCTTTCAAAAGTATTCCTTGTTGATGAATCAATTCAAGAATGAAACAACTCTTCTATGCTTTCAAATAGTACATCCCTTGAGTGGAACCCTTTATTCATGCCTGGTTCCTAAGGGACCCCTTTGAAAGCTTTCCAATCTATCGATGGTTTGTGTGATTGTCCACTTACTTGCCTATGCAGACACTTTTGGACATTTTTTAGCTATGGGTAAATATGTCGCTTTGCAAGTGCGCCTATGAAGATTATTTATGAATCTATGAAGTTCCATTCCTTTGGTTTCCTCCATGCAAGATATCTTGGGGGATACATCCCTATAGATCTATGATTTTGTAGGGTGCTTCTTCTGAGCTTCCTCCATGCGATAGATCTTGGGGGTCACTCCCCTTCAGGTTTTTGACTCTGTAGGGTACTTTCTTTTGGTTTCCTTCAAGTGAGATATCTTGGAGGACATCTTCCTTATAGGTATGTGGGTCTATAGGTTGCTTTCTTGTGGTTTCTTTCATGTGAGAGATCTTGGAGGACACCTTCCTTGTAGGTTTGCAAGTCTGTAAGGTGCTTTCTTGGGTATCCTTCATGTGAGAGATCTTGGAGGACAAATTCCTTGCAGGTTTGCAGGCCTGTGAGATTCTTACTTCTTGGGGATTCCTTCATGTGAGAGATCTTGGGGGTCACCTCCTTGTAGGTTCGTTGGCTTGTAAGACACTTTAATTCTATAGCTTCATTGTTATGTGGGGCTATGACGTCTTTTACTTTTCCTGCACTCTTAAGCTCACTAGATCATGGTTTTCTTCCTCAACGATTTAGGTATACATTTCTAACCCTACTATCCTTTAGATCTACTTTACCAAAGCACTAATTAGAATTTTCGCTTGCTAAAGTGGGGGAGAAATGTATAGGTGTGAATTTTCACCCCTTATGCAGATTCCCCTTTTACACTTCCTCACCTTAGAAAACCAAATTCGAAGGCGAAATTACACATCAACTTGCTTCCTTCATTCCACTTGGCATCTATCCTTTGTGTTAGTCGAGGAATATTTTTGAGGATGCCCGCACGACACATATATGTCCGTGTGGTATGCTTATGTTCTTGATAGATTCTTGCATCTAAAGTTGGCAAAGGCATTACATTCCCATTAGGGCCGGTTTGTAATGTCTCTCTTCGACCAACCGACCCCAAAAATGGTAGTTTCTCTCATCCCACCTTCAAAAACATTCTCCCTTAATTCATTTCATCTTCTACACAATCTCTTCTTAAATTCTCAAGCACTTCAACTTAATTCTCTTTTTAACCATCACTTCAAGTAGCACTTTGGTACTTCATAGCAATAGCAACAACACTCCAACTCTATAAATCAAGTGTAGAATAAGCCATTGTAGAAGGGGCTTGAGGTTTTATAACAACTCCCTTCATCATAGTTGAGGCTTTAGTGATTGTTCAAGCTCTCTTTCTCCATTATTGGCTAGTGAGCTCTTGGTGGAGGTGGTAACATTTTCACTCCCCTCATTTACAATTTTTTTGAGTAGCTCTATACTATTTTGTAGTTTTATTCATGTACTTTCTTTCTTTACTTATTTATCATACATTTCTTTATCATTGCTATCTTGGCTGTCCATGGAAGTGGAAACACCAAAATAGGGGTCTAACTGAGGTAGACCCCTATACAACCCCCAACAATTTTCCCTCTTTCTTGTGTTTTGGTGGATGTGCATTTCAAGCTAGCTAGCAAACGAGCATCTTGTGAGATTATCTTTGTCACCTTAGCCTTCATATACTTACTTTATCACATTCTTTTGTATCTTTCCTACTTCATTGTTCTATTTTTTTCCCTTAGAAGTTACTAGCTAGGCCATCAACTTATTTTTTGGTGGTTCATACTTTGTTTTTGGTCCTCTATTCATACGGATTCCAGCACACCTGAGAGACTCCAACATGCCATGTTGTTGTCCCAAAACCGTGCTTCCATCCTTAGGTAGAGAGCTACTTGAGGTACAGTGTTAAACTTGAAAGCTGACTCACCTAGCCACAGTTTAGATTTTGGGTTTGCAGAGTGGATGCAATGCCTTATAGTCCTCATCATTCTTGTCACTCATTTAAAACATCCCTTTATAGTGAGGTAAGTTAGGGAAGCCTTCTACTCATGGCTTTCCATAACCCGGGGCCTTGACATGGTTGGTCCCCCTCTCTTACAGTCAATTACCTCATTCACCAAAACAATGTGTTGTTGCAATATCTATAGAGGAGTCACAAGATGATCAAGGAGGTTTTGATCCACCTCATGATCAAGATGAAATAGTAAATGTGCTCATGTAAAAATCAGACTTCACCTATAATGATTATTCTTTTGATGATGAGGCTGTTAGAGATGATGTGGATGTGAAAAGGCATGAAGTGAGTGTATAACACCAACAAGTGTTCTAAAATGAAGAGAGAGATAGTGATTGCAACATCTATATTCTTGAATCAGATGACATTTTTTTGAGAAAACCATCAAATGAAGAAATCCAAAATATGATAATTTCATTGGCTAGGCATGCAAGGAATAATTATTATCTGAGAAATAGAGTTGTGAATGGTGATCAAGGTAAGCCTAGAAACATGTTCATCAAATAAAAAAAGGTAGATGGAAAAGGGACCAAGATATAAACCAAGAAAAGGGAGGCAAAACCCAAAGAAAGTAAAGGGGCTAGAATTTGGTCTAAAAATGTTGACAAGGTAAAGATAGATGAGGAAGTTATTTCCCCAGCTATAAAGGCTAAAGATTAGAATCATAGTGTTGAAAAGGGTGAAAAATAAAATGATAAGATAATGGACAAGGATATAATACCTCCTAAATTACCAAAGTATGCTTTTTCAGACATATTTCAAATGTTGTCTTAAGTTAAGGTTATAGTCCCATTATTGGAGATGATGAGGAATGATGAACATAAAAAAAAAGGAAGTTGCCCTTATTAACAATGTAGCTATGACCTCTAATGAGAAGATGGTGATTGATCCACCCAAAGTGAGAAAAATTCAAGAAAAGAGTGATGAAGTGGAGGGAGTAATTAGTGAAAACCCTCAAATATACTTGGGAACTACAATTACTTCATGCCCAAGTCGGTCACCCATTTTTCCTTAGTTTTATTATTGATGGGCAGTTGCTCAAGAACTGCATGATTGATTTAGGAGCCTCTTCTAATGTTATGCCAGTGTAAATTATGAAGGAAATGGGATTAAAAATTGATAGCACTTATGGAAAGTGTTATGCTATGGATTCAAGACAAGTAATAGTCATAGGAGTAATTAATAGGGTGCCATAAAATCTTGTAGCATTCCCTAAGAAGGAATAATATATTATCGTTATAGTAGTTGACATTCTACCAAACTATGGAATGTTGTTGTCAAGTCAATGGAGTGCATCCATGGCTAGGAGCATGCAATTTTTTTTATCATTTGCTACATTTTCCATTGATGAAGAGGATGCCAAGATTATTGTAGAATCAAGAGTTTTCCATATGATTGAGTATGGAGAAGAACCAACAAGAATTCATTTTGTGGATATTGGTTTGGATACTTTTAGAGTTGAATAATTAAAACAGGAAGCAAAAGTTTGGCCTGCACCACTTAGTACAGAAGTCATCAATGTGTCACAAGAAGATGCTCTCTGGAGCATGTATTTTGATGGATCTTGTTCCAAGGAGGGATCAGGTGTAGGAGTTATCTTGATATCCCCACAAGGTAAGAAATTCAAATACTCTTTCTTGTTGAAATTCACATGCACAAACAATGTGTCTGAATATGAAGCATTGGTACTTGGTTTAAGGTTAGCTTCAAAGCATGGCATTAAAATTCTAAAAGTGTTGGGTGAATTTGAATTAGTGATATCCCAAGTTAGGTCCAATTTTATTTCCCAAAATAAAACACTTAAGCAATATAAGAATGCAGTTTGGGATACCATTGAAACTTTTGATGCATTTAACATTGATTGGTTGGAGAGGTAGGAATGTGATGGCGGATTTGTTAGCCAAAATTGCTATTAGATAAGATGATATCAATTTTAATGGTATTTCAAAAGTAGAGGTACAAACTCGACCTACAGTATCTAATAATATTTGCAATTGGAAAGTATTTGATGATGATAAAGATATTTTGAAATTGTTGCAATGTATTGATCAATATGAAAGTCAGGAAATAGACCTTTTTGAATTTGTGGTGGAGGTTGATGGTAAAGAGACATTGTTTGGCAATGAAGTTATCCAATTGTAAATAAACAAGATTTCTAAGGGGTTGGCTGCATTGGAAAGGGTTTTTGATGGCCCTAATAAGACAAATGCTAAGTAGACATCTTCTCACAAGGAATATTTGGAAGAGATTAATCTTGGAACTGAGAATGCTCCTAAGAAGGTATATATAGGGAAGGAAATGAAATGACATATCAGAACCATGCTGATTGCTTTCTTAAGAAAATATAGACATGTGTTTTCTTGGTCATATGATGACCTGGAAGATTATAGGGCCAAGATTGATCCTGAGAGTGTGGCAGCAATAGATAAAATTCCACAGCCTAAAAATGTAAAGGGTATTCAATACTTCTTTGGGAAAATCAATTTTGTGAGAAGATTTATTACCAACTTTATTGATATTGTCAGACCTATTTAATATTTTGGCAGGAGTACTACTACAAAAAAAAAATGAAGGATTTGAGCAGCCTATTTCTTTCTTCGACAAGTCTTTGCAAGTTGTTGAGATTAAGTATGACATGATAGAAAAGAAATCGTACATGTTAGTTAAGGCTATAAAAAAATTTAGAACATATCTAATGGGAAAAACTATGGTGGCATATGTTTGAAGTGCTACAGTCAAGGACATTTTTACCTAGCAAGAAACCACGGGATGAAGATCTAGATTGATCAATAGGATCCAAGAATTTAATACTGATGTTCAAATTACAAAATTGGTAAGAGGTCAAGGTAAGCTGGTGCATAAAACCAACTTAGAAACAAACCAAATAAATCAAGTAGAACATGTAATTGTTGTACCTATGTGTGACATGTAGACCTGTGGGTGGTATAGGAGAATTGTGGAATACTTGCAAACTATGCAATTTCCTGAAGGCATACCTAATCATGAGAAAAGAACCTTAAACTTGCAAGCTATTAAATATATCATTATTTATAATGAACTCTAGTGGTGAAGCTTAGAGGTTGTATTGCTTAGGTGTATGGATGTAGATTAGGCAAAAGTACTTCTAAATTAAATGTGCAATAGAGCATGTGGAGCTCACTACATGGAAAAGACCATTTCTCATAAAATATTAAGAGCAAGATTTTGGTGGCCAACTGTGCTTAAGGATGCTCATAGATTTGTCAAGAAATGTGATGCATGTCAAAGATTCACTTGCAAGTTGAAGTTCTCAAGTATCTACCACTTAGACCAATTTTAGTTTAGGCTCCTTTTCAACAATGTGGCATTGAATTTATTGGGGAAATATCAGAAAAGTCTAGTGGGAGGTACTCTTGGATACTTGTTACAATAAATTATTTTACAAATTGGGTGGAAGCAATCCCCACAAGGCAACAAGTAAAGTAGTGATTGACTTTTTGATGAAAAACATATTAAGCAGATTTGGAGTCCTAGAAAATATTATTTCTGACAATGCCATGTGTTTTAGATAAGAGGAAATTATTCATTTTTTCAATAAGCATGGAATATGTATCTCCTATTCATCTCCTTATCATCCTCAAGGAAATGGAAAAGTGGAATCTAGATTAAGAGTTTGATGAAGATAATAAAATGAGTGATTGAGAAGAATAAAAAGGCATGGGATTCAAAGTTGCAGCTTGCATTATGGGTTGATACGACTACTGTCAAGAAAGTTATTGTAAAATCTCCATTCAACCTTGTGTATGGAATAGAAGCGAGGATACCCCACAACAACTTGTTGAAAATGTACAAGATTGTTTAGGAATATGACACAAATATCTATGCTTCATGGAATATGACACAAATATTGTTCAATGGCTTCCCATCAAGAATGAATTAAGTCTTAGGTCTTTAATCCCATGGGTCTTGGTCATGTCAACCTAGTCAAGTCTATTTTTTAAAAACTATTTTTTTTTGCATGTGTAGATTTGTAGATGGTTGGAACTTAGGATTTGATCCTGACCATTCCCTACTACCCCCACATGAATAAATTAATGTTTTATGAAAAGCAGCGGTGTTAGCAAGTTGAAGACATGTGTAATATTGCAGGTATGGGACTCAATATCCACTTATATATCTAGCACCATAGGTTTTGAACAGATAGTTGAGATGCATTGTTGAGATTTAATCTCGACCATTCCTTACTAGCCTATAGGAATTAAATATTTTTTTATGAAAGCAACAGGGCTAGTGAGTGAGTGCCATGTGGATTCTCACATCTCTTGGTGGTGTAAGAGCACCTATTTGATTTCTTGCATCCATGAGGCCATTTGTAAATAGTTTCTATATTTTGTGTATTGAGTCTTATAATAAGGTTTATCAAACCATTCTAGAGGTGTTTGAGTCTTAGGAAGTCACATTTTAAGTCATTTTTCAAATAATGTTTAAAGTTTTTCCATATTGTAAAAATTGTAAAATTTGCTCAAAAAAGTTGTCAAGCAACTTGTCAAAAAGTGTCATTAAGGTGTTTTTTCAACAAACTAATCAAAAGTTAGTTGAAAATGGTTGGTTGTGGTTTTAAATGTATAAATACACCCTCAAAAACTCTAATTGGGGGTTGGAGACATTATTTTTGAATTTTAATGAATGGCAACCTCAAGTTTTGTGTGCATTTTCTGATTTTCACATTGTTTCCAGGTTGAAGTTGTGCTTTGTATGACCTGGTATGGACTAAAATAATGGATTATCACATATGGATGGAAATATCTCTATTTCTAGTTTCCAATTAGTTTTTTCTAACTCAATTTTACTGAGTTTGGTGGAAGATATGACTATTTTGGTGAGACTTCGTATTCTAACAATATTGTGCAGAATTTACAGTCTGAAAAATGTGATGGTACAGATTGTAAAGTCTATATTTTGGATCTAAAACTAATTGTATTTTTTTTCCATGTGAATCTAATTTTATTTGCTTCAAGTCTCATCAAATTTCATTAAGATTTGAAGAAGTTATGACCATTTTTGTGAGGGCAGGGCTAAACCCTACCTAGGGTTTGTAGTTTTGGAAAAAATACAATAACTTTCATTTCCACCATTGGATCTTCAAAAAAAATGGAAGAAAAGTCTATAAATATGTTTTATTAAATCTCACTAGAGAGATTGGCTTCATTATTTTTTTTGTGGAAGTTATTAATGATTTTTCATTGCATTAAATTACGGGCTGCCATAGTTATGTTTCCAATGTGATATACACTGCCTACTAGCATGTGTTATACAAAGATTGATTTGGATTATTATTGAAGGTTTGTGAGATGTGTTGTTGTATCCTCCTAGCTCTACATCACTTGGAAAGAGGGTGGATCCTATAGAATGAACAAGTCAGCACTCCAGATGGAAAAACGTGATTGGAACAAGATAGGTGGGTGATGGTGACAAAAAATCAAACTCTGATTGACTCAATTTGAGTCATCCAGCATGCCATCTCATAAAACAATCAATTAATGACTTTAAAAATAGAGTATGTGGCCATTGGAGTCATTTTAATTCACATGAGGGAGTAGTAATGGTGGAAATGACATCCATACCTACCCAATTCTTTTCTTTTTTTTTATAAAAAGGGGTAAAAACTTTATTGAAACTCAAACTAGAGTATTACATAAAATAAAGGGCCAAAGCCCCAGGAATACACAACAAGCATCCAACCAAAGAAAGAAATCACATTATCCTTCACCATTACGATCCCCCTCTTCATCAAGAATCTTGATCAATTCGTGATGAGACTCATGGGATAGTTGTTCCCATGCATCAATCTGCCAACCATCAACACGCTCAAATGCCCATTTAGCCAAACAATCTGCAGCCCTATTCCACTCCTGCGGAACATGGAAAAAAGAAAACACCTCCATCAAAGAGCTAACCTGCAAAATCTGTTGTACCATCCTAGCCAGCTGCCAACAAACATCAGACACCTTCCGTTTATTAAGCAGGTTAATCAAGACCTATGAATCAGATTCACAAACAACCTTGCACCACCCCAAAGAATAAGCCCGCTCAAGAGCGTAAAGGATTGCTAGAAATTCCATAAGGTTGATAGTCTACAATCCTTTATGAATAGAAAAGAAGAAAACCATCGAGCCTAAAAAATCCCTTCCAATCCCCCCAATTCTAGCAGGCCTAGGATTGCCCCTTGACGACCCATCAGTATTGATCTTGAGAAAGCCAACCTGAGGGGCCAACCATCTACCCACCTGTTGAACCTTTTGAACCACCTGCTTTCCTCTCCTGACACACATAGAAGCCAAAGACAACCCCTTAATTCCCAGTCTATCAGCCACCTCAGAATCCCCTTTCCCCAAAGGAAACTTCACCTCACACTTAGCCTCCACCGTCTCATGAATCATGCCTACAATTTTGTGCCAAACTTGCTGGAACAACATCTTTTCACCATGAAATATTCTGCAATTCCATTCCAACCAAACCTACCAGAGAATGAAAGTAGGTCCAACATACCACACATCCTACAAAAATGATACCATAGAAGGGGGCCTACCGAAACTACTCCAAAAATCCACTAGGGATGAAGTATGAACACAAGGACTTTTCCAAACTTCCCACCAAGAATGCCAAAGCCGGAAAGCAAAGGGGTACCTGAAAAACAAATGAGTCAAATCTTCCTCAATAGCCCCACACAAGACACATAAAGAAGGGCTCTAGAATCCCAGCTTCTAAATATTATCCCAAGTCAAGCACCTATTCCAAGCCAAATTCCATATAAAGAAATTGCAGCTCGCCCAAGAGAGATTGTTCCACACTTTCTTCCACCAATGAACCTCCACCCCTCCAATCCTATTAGATAAAAGCACCTGGTACCCAGAAGCAACTGTGTAGACACCCTTAGGATTAGGATCCCAAGAAAGAATATCTCCATCCTGAAGGGAACTACAACGTCTACTAGATATGATACTATGAAGCTCAACACACTCCTCATCCATACCCACAATAGGCCACTCACCAGGATTCTTCCATCTTGCAACTGTCAGCTGCTCATGAGAAGAGATATCTTTAAAGTCACTCACCCTTGACCAACCCACCTCGAGGAACCTCTAGCAAAAATTCAACAAGTTAGGAAACTAAGTGACAATAGGAGGAAATCCATCCCAAGAGTCAGACCAGAAATGAGCATCTGTCCCCTTTTTGTAAATCCAAAATAAACCCTCCTTGACAAGCGTAGCCCCTCTCTTGAGCATACTCTAGATCACCAAACCTCCCCCCTACAAGGGATATCTAGGAAAATCCACCTACGGGATCCCCGAGAGATACTTTTGAGATAAAATTCTAGCCCAAATTTGATCCTGCTCCACACACCATCGTCAATACAATTTTTCTACCAATGCCTCCCCAGACAAAGACAACTGCCTCAACCTAAGACCACCAAACTGCTTCGGGCTACAAACAATATCCCATCTTACAAGGCTCCATTTAGAAGACCATAAACTACCATCCCATAAAAACTATCTTGCTAAAGAATCAAATTCTTTAACAAAACCTAATGGAGCCACCTGAACCATACACTTGTAAATGGGGAGGGCTTGCACCACCAACTTGAGCAACTAAACACGACCAAAAAAATACAACCATCTATGTGTCTAGTGGTTAACTTTCACACAGAACTTGTCCAAAATAAGTTGCCAAGAGTCCTTGGGCAACCTCCTAGCCGAAATAGGAATTCCCAAGTAAGTCAAAGGGAGAACCACTATCTGAAATCTCAAAATATGAGCAATCCTCCTCTGAATGGGATTAGGGGTATTGAAGAAGAATATGGAAGACTTAGCTTCATTAATTAACTATCCATAGGCAACATGGTACACATCCAACACTCTATGCAAATTAACAGTTTCTCTAGTAGTAGCCATTCCCATCAAAGCAGTGTCATCAACAAACTGCAAATGTGACTGTGGGGGAAATCCATCTCCCCAATTCCACCCCTGAATGAGACCCAACTCCACATTTCTTCTCATCAACCATCCTAGGCCTTCAACAAGAAGAAGAAACAAGTAAGGAGATAGGGGTTCGCCCTGGCGCAAGCCCTGAGAAGCCCCAAAAAGCTTAGAATGCTCACCATTAATGATCACAGAAAAGGAAACCAAAGTGACACAACTCATTACCCATTGAATCCACTCTTCCTCAAAGCCAAAAGCCCCATGAACCTTCCGCATGAAGGACCATTGAACTTTGTCATAAGCTTTAGCCATATCCAACTTAATGAACATCGCCTTATCCTTGGAACTATCCATGGAATGAATGGTTTCCGTAGCTATAACAACCCCATCCAGAATTTGATGACCCGCCACAAATCCACTCTGCTCCTCTAAGATTAGAACTGTCAGCCATTTTTTCAATCTATCAGCAATCAATTTAGAAATAATTTTATAGACCACATTGCAAAGAGAGATAGGACGAAATTGACTTAACCTATCTACCCCATCACACTTGGGGATGAGAGAAAGAAAGGTAGAATTCAAATCCATTAACATCTGCTTATTTCTTTGAGATTCTTGAACAACTGCCAATAAGTCCAGCTTGATAATATCCCATAATTCTTGAAAGAACTCAATCGAGAAACCATCTGGTCCAGGAGCTTTCCCTTTCTTCATTTGAAAAATAGTCCCCTCCAACTCTTCAAGTGAAATACCACTCATGAGGTGCTCCTTCATCTCCCTTGAAACTAAAGAGGAAATACAAGAAAGGACCTGAGTCTCCTCCTCAGAACCCCCCTGCACCTTCTCTCTGAATAAAGAACCAAAATACTACACAAATTCCCCCTTAATATCATGAAAATAGGATAGGTGCTCCCCACTGTCATTCACAAGAACTGAAATAGAATTTCCTTGTCTTCTAGCTTTCACCGAGTTGAAGAAAAAAGTAGTATTTTTATCGCCTTCCTGAAGCCATTCAACCCGGGCCTTCTGTTTCCAAAAGACTTCCTCCCACAGCTCACACTCCTCCAAAGCTTTCAAAGCTTTGGCCTCTTCCTGAAGAAAATCTTCAGTCACCCCATTCTCCCTGATCACCCTCATAATACCATTCAACTCAGCCTGAGCAACAGCCTTAGCAAGGAAAATATTACCAAAACACTATCGATTCCATCATTTAAGTTTATATTTGATGGATTGAAGATGCTTAGCAAAGGTATACATTTCTGTACTGAAAGCAGGTCTCCCACATCTTCACCAATCAGCAACGTAATCATGGAGAGAGGGATCTTGCAGCCACATGATCTAGAACTTGAAAAAGGGAGATCGAGGCACACGAGCAGAAGAAATAGCAAGCTTGATAGGCCAATGATTAGAGCCCTGCCAGTCCAAAATTTTTGAACTAGAAGACCACAACCTACCAACCCAGCAACACGAAACCAAAAAATGATCAAGACGTTTATCAATGCAATTATCTCCCACCCTCCAATTATTCCAAGTAAATTGACCATTGGTGGGCTTGATATCAACAAGGTTCAAAGTAGAGATGTTGTCACAAAGTAGCAGCACTGAGAGCTCCAACCTCCCAATACCACCCCGCTTTTCAGCCATCTCAGAAATAACATTGAAATCTCCAGCCATGATCCATGGATGGTAAGGAATCATGCTACGAACAAACAGAATATGGGACCACAAAAGTTGTTTCCCCTGAATCTCAATAGGCGCATAGATATTAGAGAAGAGAATAGTTCCCCAATCTCATAACTAGAAGCAACCAAGGAAATAGAACTCTTAAAGGACATCCACCATAGAGGCTGAATCATCTAAGGATTCCATAAACAAGCCACACCCCTAGTAGACCCCTGAGCACCAATGCATTGACACTCACCACTTCACAACTTAGGCATTAACCAAACATACACTCAACAAATAACTTAGTCTCCTACAGGAAGAGAACATCAAGAGGATTTCTTATAATCAACTCACGAAAAACTTTTTGTCTAGGGCCACTGTTCAAGCCCCTTACATTCTAGGAGAGAACAATCATTTTATGGGGCTTGAAAGATGAGAATCCAGAGTCTTTACAGACCTTGACTCCACCAAATTTTCCCCTGTTAATTTAATCTTTTCCAAATCCTTTTTCCTATCGAGCTTGGAAGATTTCTCACCCACAACTTTTTTAGGTTCCTTTTGATGAAGACCCAACTGAGAAGAAGAAGACCTATTATTCTTGACCACAACAAAACCTGTAGTCACAACTAGAGAAGGTTCTGCACCACCATCCTTTATCTTACCAACAACAGGAGTTGGCTCCACTTGGACCTCCATCTGAAGATTCATGTCCATTTGCAGTGCACCAGTAACCTGCATATCCTGAGTAGCCTCAAAAAGAAGACCCTCCTGCCCTATACCCAAAGCACCCTAATCCAAATTCACCAGACCCAGATTCACTTCCTGCTGACCAAGATCATCCAAAATATCAAACTTGTTAAAAGTATCATCATCTTGTCTCTCCATCAAGGTCCTCTTCTGCCCTCAGTTCCTGTTATGGGCCTTGATAGGGACGAAACCATCCACACCAATCCCATCACCAGGAATAGGATCCTTCCCCTTATCCACATTAGGTGGGTTGCAAGGAGGTTGAGAAGGCTGAGAATCCACCAGCTTAGCCCTTGAGCATATTTTCTGCAAGTGACCACATTCATGACACAAACGACATCTAAATGGGAGGGTTTCATAATCCAATTGTTACACCCAGGAATAAGGACCTGCACACATCTCCAAAGAACCTGGCAATGGCTTACTTAGATCAATTTCTACACAAATAAGAGCAAAGGTCATCACCTTTTTAACTTGAGTCTGCTGCAAGGCTCCAACTAGTTTTCCAAGCATCACAACCAGCAAGTACAAAACATCATCTCGCCAACACTCCACCAGAAACTGAGGAAGCCAAACCCACACAAGGACCTGATTTGAAATCTCCTCAACAGGGTTGAAACCCGCATGCCAAGGCTCAATAAACAAACCAATTTGGTTATGAAAATAGGGGCCCCCCTCAAAGACCTTATTACGGTCCACCAAACAATTAAAGGTTACCATGAAATATTTATTTTCCAAAAGCATAATTTCCATCTCGCCCTCCGGCATCCAGGTTCGTTGGGCCCAATATTCCAAAAATTGTAACAAAACCCGCATCCCCATAAACTTGCAATATAATGAATGCTTTGAATAATACTCTATGTCTTCAACAATCATTTCCATTGGAATCACCAACTTTGGCCTCTCCTTACATCATTCTAGACATCTATTGATTTTTAAAACCTGAGAGCCTCCATAAGAGCCCGCACCATCAATCCTTGGTTCTAATGAAAACAGGGTATTATCAAAAATCTTCGTTGCATGGGTTGGTGACTTGGCTCCAACCACAGATCCAAAATCCATTGTTGGGGAAACCCATGATGTCTCACATCAATCCATTCAAAAAAGGGAAAACTGATACGGGCATGCACCCCAAAAGAACACAAAAGGTGGATACTCTACAACAAGGGCTCCACACACAACCACCGCCAATCGCAAACTCCACTCGGCACCCCCACCACACAGCAAGGTAACAGCGAAACTAATAAATCCAAAGGAAGGAAAAACCTTAGCCAAAGTGCAGACGCAAGCTCAAAGCTCCCCTCCACTAAAGATAGCTCCAACGAAAAGGAAATTGCATGCAGATGCAAGCATGCAAACCAGATCCCACTCGGGCTTGGAAAAAACACCCCACCAGGGCAACCAATGAAGAAACCCTATGCCACACACCAAGCTTCATTTCCAGCGAGTGAAGCACCCGGGGAAAACATGATACCACCACCTATCAACACGAACACCCTCAGACTAGTGACGTCCCCCCCGAACCAGTGCATGCATAAAAAAAAAATGAGCAAAGCTAGGGCCTGACAACCCTAGCTCGAGGAACTGAGCTCACTACCAAAAATGCCATTTTTCAGACCTACCCAATTCTGATCTAAATACACATAAAAGATTTTTTCTTGCATAATTGAAGATTACAAACAAGTTTTAAAGCATCCAAGATATCAAGGTGATCATACCAGAGTTCAAGGTGATCAGAATTAGGGTTTTTTTTCAAGCATAAAATCCATAAGTGAAAAAAATTCCATTCTCTATTTTTTCTTTGAATTCCCTTGGATTAGGGTAGATATTCACTATATCTTTTTGTTAATTGATTCTGCATACCTTGATTTGTTTTATATTGGTTTGAATTGCTTATAAGATTTGAAATTCTATAAAACCTATTGAAATGATACCTTCAAGCCATGCCCTAGGTTTTGAAGAAAAATGTTAGGTTTTGAACCTCTCCAATTCTGAAACCCTAGATTAGTTTGAACCTACCTATTACCAATGGCTCCCAAGGCTCAAGTTTCTAATTCTGAAACCACGTCAAGACCTCTCTCCCAAGATATCATTGGCCAATTAAAACCCTCAACCAACAAAAAGGTTAAGGGAATAGCTCTATTTTATGGCCCTAAAATTAAAGAGGGGTTACTTGAAAAACAACGCTGTATCAAGGATACTGATGTTCCATACACAACTTGGAAAATATTCCAAAACTATTTTCAAAATAGAAATTATGGAGTTCTCATCTACAACACCTAGAGATTGGATATGGGGAAGCTAGTTATGCCAAATGTACACATTGATGTCGATTTGTTGAAGGATATAACTATGATATATGATCTTGTCTCAAGGGTGATCAAAGAATAAGATGGTGTTGAAATGGTACATATAACCAAAGAAGAAATAGCAAAAAATTTCAAGTTTCATGAATGGAGTTAGGATATGATTCCCATTGACCTTAATAGATTCAAAAAATATTATAAGAACACAAAGGCTATGGTCAGGTTAACAATTCTACCCATGCATACTACAAGCATCGGGGTTAGGGAATCTAGGAAATAGATAAAAATTGGAAAAGATGAAAAGGAGCCTTTCCCCATGAAGTACTTTGCCAATTACTTCGACAAAATAGTTCACTCCTTGTGTCAGATTATTATTTTTGATCTACCATCCACCATGCAAAGGGGTTACATGTAAATGGAAACACACCTTCAACACCCGACCTACAATGTAGTGTATGATTATGCCACATATTTCGTAGAAAAGATTCATCAAGGTTTTTCTGCACTTAAGGTAGGGAATGAATGGGTGAGGTTCTAATGGTAATCTGTATTAATGCACATGTTCTTATACAAAGGAGAAAATAATTTTTGCGAAGACATGAAACTAAAGAAAGAAGAGGATGATATTAAACTGCCAGTCTAGTGTTGGACTCAGATTCTAGATAAGGATTATTTGAAGTTTGATTATCTTTCTTTCCATAATGTCTTTGCCTCCAAGTTGACAAGGTTTTCGATTTATGATCCACCAAGGATTCCAAAGGAGATACATGATTTTTTGAGGCCCTTGGAGATGAGGCCTGATTTGAAAATAACTCACAATTGGGGGGACATAATTGTGTACCATAGTACAACCATTTTTAGGGTCTATGGAACAAATGTGAATCCACGTGAATTTACAAGAGATGTGCCACTAAGAATTAGATTTATTGAAATTATGAGGGAATTGGGGGTAGCACAAATGGTGCATTTACTAGAACAATAGAAGAAGGGTTCATTCTTTCCTGAGTGGATAATGTTTTTTGATTTTGTGATGGTTAAGGGAGGATGGAGAGATTTGGAGTAGGTGCATGCATCCTACAAGCTAAAAATTGTGTTCACAAGGAATAATCACCCAGAGAGTTTCATTGCTTATTTGAAAGCAAAGAATAGAAGCGGCTCCTTCTTCCATAATTTTTATTATCTTGAAGATGTGACTAGGAAATTTTTTTATTTTAAAGTTGAGGATGAAAGAAAGGTAATGTATCTCACCTTCAACACAATGGTGGATAAGGTTACAAAGTTAAATCCCAACTATGACCCTCTACCCAATATTAAGGGTGAGTTGAATAGAGTCATGTATGTACTTGACAATTTTGAGAACATAGAGGGTGTATTGAGGGAGGAACGTACTGTAATAGATAAGGGGAAGGAAAAGATTGTTGAGGAAGAATGAACAAGAAAAGACCCTCTTACCAACCACCAAAGAAGGTTAAAGTGTACTCCAGGAAGGAGGTAATAAAGAAGTAGCAAACACTTCCATCCCCTACTACATTAGAGGGGTCAAGGGAATCTTCTCTTACGAGGTTAGTGCCATCTCCTCCTAGACAGGCTACCCCTATCATAATTGACATTGATTTACCTCTTAGAGGTCCATCTCCATCAGAGAAGCCACCACCCAAGAGGCAGAGGACTGAGGTAAGCAGGCTAGTTGATGACCTTGAGACAAAAGAAGATGATATCCTAGTTGCACCAAAAGAGTTGCAACAAGGATTGCCTTCTCCCCCAAGGGAGGTTGCATCAAGCACACGAGAGAGCAGCCTGAGAATAGGAAAAGGAGATCTCAATGGATTAAACAATGCAAATGATCTGAGACATGAGCCTTGCAAAGCATTTTTGAAAGATGATTATTTTGTGGAAACCAAAGTATTCAAGGATTTTTTATGGAGAGACAAGGCTCAAGAATATGCTAAAAATGTTGCTAAGGAGAGGATTTTACATCAATAACTTACTAAGGAGGTTCTACAAGAAAATGTGAGGAATATGTTTAGGAAGGAATTCCAAAATATCACACCTAAAGAAGGTAGAACATTAGTGCATAAAAGTGGGATATTAATGCTGCCAAAATGGGATATTGTAGATACAATTATATTGGACACAATAAGGGGGCATGGAAAACCCTTATTTGAAATAGAGGAAGAACCCAAATTGGCATTGCTAGGGTTAGGATTTTGTGAAGAATGGGATGCCTTGGCCCTTTGGTAATTGTCTCTGGGTTCTAGGAAGCCAAAAGTTGTAGAGCCAACCAACTTTAGTGGGTAGCTCATTATCAAAAGTGTCTCTGGCACTCCAGAATTAGATGCAATAGAAATGGTAGTTAATGTTGCTAAATTCACTAGGGAAACAATAAAAAATGTCACTGTAGGGAGACACTTATATATAAGCAATAAAAATGAGATTATTGATGAATATAACAAGAGAGAACAAAGAGTTGTTGAGATAGAAATAGAGTTGGAATTATTCAAGAAACAATTAGAAACACTAAGAACCCATGGCCCATCAAGTTCAGGTCATGCAACACCTACTTGGCCAATTGCACATCCTCAATTTCCTCCTCCACCTGAGCATTCATTAGCAATAATTCCATATAATTTGGGTCAGGAACCAATTGTAGTTGAGGAGCCAAGCACATTAGGTGTAGCTCCATCAAATGAGCCCACAAAGGAGCAATTATTTCTATAGATTGAACTATTTATGAAATTGTTGGCACAGGTTCAAGACAAGATGTCTGTGAATAATTCAAAAATTGCTTATACTTTTTTGGAGCATATGAATAAGAATATTCAAGGTTAGTTGAACATTATTCATTCACATTATTCTTTAATGTTGCAAGCAGTAAAGTTGTCTCAAAGAGACAAGGATTTAGCTATTCCAATCATGGATAAATGTATTCCCAGGGTTTACAATTTGAAGCTCATAGCGTTTGTGTCTATACACTAGAAGGAAAAATATCCAAAGATTGTCCCAACGTATAAATGTATTAATGAGATTAAGGAACAAAGGTTTCAAGGGTATGTTGCTCCTTTGGAAGTAAAGATAAGAGAGTCAAAGTCAAAATTTGATGAGGAAGAATTGGCACTATTGCTTGATATTCAATATACATATGATGACGTAAAACCTCTACAGGCATGGAAAGATCAAGTGGATACAACTATTGCTGCCCAAGAATCCCTCATTTATGAGAGTGTTAATATTGATTTATTGAATAATACTCTTGAGAATTTGTCTTCCACCATCAACTTCCTAGAAGAATTTCATAAATAATTAAATTTAGTAATGGAAAAATATGTTCCTTATAGAAAGAGGATGGATGAACTCCTAAGATTTAATTGGCCTTCTAATACAAAATAAAAACTATGGAAGAAGACATTCATTGATGAATTGGAGTTGTAGACATAGGGATGGAGAACATATATACATGGTAAATTATAGTAAAGTTCTAGCCTTTGAAATTGTAATGTATAAAAGATATGTTTCTCCCAATTCAATATATGATAGATAAAGTTGATTATTGGTGACTTGGATTAGTGTTGGATACTGACCTAGATATTGATCCATGTTTTCTTTCCTTTTGCATGCCTTTTGTCGTTTGGTGAAGAGGAAGTTAAAGATGCTCCAACTATTTGAGGACCACTCTCTTTAGCAAACTTCCTTTTGGAAGGTGTGAGAATCTCCACTGACTAAAAGCAACCTTTGCCTTATTATAGAATATTCTCTCAGTTTGTTGTAACGATTCCTCATGGAATGATCGGTTTAGGCTTTCAAATGAAAAATGTGACAAGTGTACTTTTAGCCTGAAGCTTGTTTCACTTCCTTATTTCTAATAAAAGGGAATTCAGGGTCATTAGTATGTCTCTCTTTTTTAAATTCTAGATCTAAGAAATGCAAATGTATAAAATAGAGAAAATATGTTTTGAGTCTGTATGTTAGGTTTCAAGTCAAGTACATAAGTTTTGTACATTGTATGGTTTTCAATCATGTATAAATGAACAATGGAAACCTTTGAGTCTATTGTCTCTCCATCTGTAACATTTAATATGAATTATGAATGGAAACCCAATCAATGATCTTTCATTATTGTTCATTTTTTTTGGTAGTGAAATATGTTTTAATTATGGCTCTAGTTTAATGAATTTGTTAAAATACCCTAATTAAAGCATGAATTCATATGAATGTATGGTGGATCTAATAAGTAGTCATGGAGTTTGAGCATTTAATATGTGTATTGTAATGAAGTTACACAAAGATCATGGTTGTTTGAAATTAAACTTACCTTACAGGTCAATTTATTGTGATTTGACTCCTTTCCCTAAGATAAGACACTGATTCAACAAGTTTTATGTGCATTTCTTGTTGTTCTTGTGTTTAAATTTGAGAACAAGATTTATAAACAAGTTTTGAATTGATTTATTTTATGTGTAATTGGTATTATGTGGTAATCTCAGCTTTAGGTGTTTTATCCTTTTAAAGGAATTGCGGGATATACATTATGTGATCACCCTCCCAGGGTTTGCAGAGCCCAAAGTGTAGGAGGGAAGCATTATAGATTTCTCTCATTTATTGGTCAATCATCTCTTGAGAATTCAAGAAGTGAATATGAAAAATTCATAGATGCTCAATAATATTTTCTTGGTTCTTTAGAAAAAGCTACATGGTCATTCACCCAATGAGAGTTGCTTTGGATAACAAATATTTTAATGGGTCAATCTTAGCAATAAGATTGATTTTATATGAAAGCATGTAATGCCTAAATTTTTGTAAATAAAATACCACTGGTAGGCATGTGTTCTCAATGGATGAGTAATTCATTTCATATCCTACCAAGGTCCTACTGATGTAATATATGGATCTTTCTTTTCTCGTTTCATCACGTTGGGCTAGGAGAGCACCTAGTGTTGTGAGTGTAGCTGAGATGTATAGGATCAATGGCTTGTTTGGTATCATAAACATGAGAACTAGAAGTGATAATAGGTATTCCTTGATATTTTGGAAGGCTTTATTGCATTTCTCATCCCACTTATATGTTATTCCTTTATGGAGAAGATGCGAGAAAGGGTGGATTTTGTCTGACATCTACACTATTAACCTCCTAATGGATTGTAACCTTCCTTGTAGCCCTCTCATCTATTTTAATGTTTGTGGTGGCTCCATTTCTAATATTTCTTTCACCTTTTCTAGATCTATCCCTATCCCTCTTTGTGACATGATGTAACCAAGAAGCTTACCTGATGTTACCCCAAAGACATATTTTTTGGATTT
This sequence comes from Sequoia sempervirens, assembly GCA_007258455.2. Classification (NCBI taxonomy): domain Eukaryota; kingdom Viridiplantae; phylum Streptophyta; class Pinopsida; order Cupressales; family Cupressaceae; genus Sequoia; species Sequoia sempervirens. Next base: position 537,900,651 of record VDFB02047230.1, read on the forward strand.
AGTCTTACCTTATATTCTTTGAGCCAGTCAAATATGGGTCCTAATACCTCTATGTGATCCTTCCTTGTCTTTTATCTAACCAAAATATCATCCACATAGTCTTCAATTGTTTAATGGATCATATCATGAAAGATCAGGGTCATTACCCTTCAATAGGTTGCTCAAGCATTCTTTAGCCCAAAAAACATCATGTTCCAATAGTATGTTCCCCATGGACAAGTGAATGTAGTCTTATGTTATTCCTCCTTAGCAATCATGATTTGGTTATAGCCAAAAAATCCATCCATGAGTGATACCATTTCATGTCCTATGGTTAGATTGATAATATTGTCAATCTTGGGAAGAGGGAAATCATCCTTTGGACTTGCTTTATTCAAGTCCCTAAAATCTGTGCATATTTTGATTCCCACAGTGAGTTTGGAGTTTGGTACTAGGTTGGAAACCCACTTAGTATAGTCGATTGGTTGAATGAATCTAGTGTCAAGAAGCTTTTGTAGCTCTAGCTTAACCAAGAGTGTTATTTGAGGGTGCATCTTTCTCAATTTATGTTTCACCAGTTTTGCTTCAAGATAGACTATTAAGTGATGTACAACCCCTTCATGATCAAGTCTAGGTATGTCTATTTAATACCATGTAACTTTTTATGTTCTTTCTTTCAGGGTTGTTGCTAAGTTTTAATGTTCTTCATCTAACAATCATTCATCAAAAATGGTTATCTTTGGTGCATCCTCTGTTCCTACATTGACTGGAGTAGCCTTCTTTGCTAGTACTGTTGATTTTTTTGGATGCATTTCTCTATGGGGGAGAATGAATCCCTCATCCTTGGGTGACTCAAAGAGGTTTTCACCTTCAGATACATCCTTTCTTTTCACTATTTTGTGATCTAAAAGTGCCATAGTGTGGTTTTCACTTAAATACCTACATAATATTCTTATGTCATTAATTTTGTGACAGAGGGATTCAATCATCTCTCCATAGTATGCATGTGTGTCTAGATCTATGTAAAATCTTAATTTATGATCCCCATATGGTAAGTTGTTGTGGAGTCCCATGAATTTTGAGATTGCTTCATCCTTTTTGAACATATCCAGAATTGGTGGTCCTCATTCATCCCAGTAAATGAGTTAGAGGTATACTAGGCTTAATTTAGTGGCTTGGCCATTTGGGGTGAAAGATGTCATGGCTATCATAAAGATAGAGGTATCCTCAAATAGGTCAGTGATATCAAGGGGAAAGTCATCGAGGCTAGTATCATCTAATGTGGTTAACCAAGATGAAGCCTCAACCCATTCATTAGAAGTATCCTTTGTTGGAAAATGTGCCTCAATCTCATAGGCTGTAACCCATGAGAAATCATAGTCGCTGTGAAATTTCTATTCTCTAGTCGATTGGAAGTTGTAACCTTGTGTTTTGCTCATGTCTCCAAGACAATGCTTCTGTCTTGCCGACTAGTGATATCGGTGTGACTTGTGGCCTTTGTTGTAACCTTCTACCAAGTGGAGACCTCTGGCCAACAGTTGGTGGCTATCGGATATCGATGTGACTCTGGATGAAAAGCGATGTTGGGGAGAGTCTTAGATAGTCGGTATGTCTCATACCGACAAGGGAGGTCTTGCCGATAGATATACACCTATGGTCGTCGGTGTAACTCAAGGGTCTCGGTGAGAAGTCTCGGTGATGATAGGAAGTCTTGCCGATATCGACATGACCTTCGATCTGTCTGGCCGATGAAGAAATCAGTATGACTTGCTCCTATCGACATGATCTCTTGGCGACTAGGAGATGTCTTAGTGACAGTGTTAGGGGTCATTACTGTAACGTAAGGCTTTGCTATGAAGTCTTGGCGATGGGCGTTTTTCTCACCGATGGTGTGGGATGTGTTCGGCATGACTCCTAGTGAAAGGTGGGCTTGAGGTAACCTGGAGACTTCAGCGTGAGGTCTTGGCAAAGGTCAAATGTCTTGCTGATTCGGTAAGACATGAGCGCTCGGTGAAAGGTCTCGGTGAAAGACAAAAGTCTTGCCGACTATAATTTGGTGCTCAGTATGACTTATGACCTCGGTGTGATGTCTTGGCGAAGGCGATAAGTCTCGCCAACTGTCAAGTGCTTCGGTATAACACATGAATGCTTGGTGGGAAGTCTTGGTGAAAGACGATTGTCTCAGTGAATGGAATTCTCACATCGGCATGACTTGAAGACTTCAATATGAGGTCTTGGTGATCTGCGATAGTCTTGCTAATGGCAATATTGAGATCGATGTGACTTGAAGACCTCAGTGAAACCTCTTGGTGATAGTTGAATGTCTTAGCGATAGTGTTGGCGGATGAGTTCAACTAGAGGTCGGTGAGAGGTCTCACTGATCATGCTGATGAGGAGACTCTTACTGATAGATGGATGCTAATAGGAATACAATGGGTTTTGGCATGACTTGAAGACTCAATGTGATCTCTTGGTGATGGCAATTGTCTCACCAATGAGAATGCTAATTTCGGTATGACTTATGGATATCGGTAGAACCTCTTGCTGATGGAGATGACTCTTGGCGACAACATGTAAACAGGTCTTGTGGCATTGAGGAGACACTTCTTATGTCTCACCGACATGCGACACAAGTTGATCATTGTTGACTGAGTGAAGACTGTCCGACGTGGTGTGATGTGGATCAACCCAAGAATGTAGAATGTGACCCATTGCAACTATTCCTGTGTGGAAGGAAAAATCTACACCAGAGTGGAAAAATCTTCATTACGATGATGATGCTGAGTTGGTAATTGCTTTCTGACTGTTGAGAATGAATGTATATACGTATGCATTGGACGTTCTGAAGTAGAGTGCTAGTAAGAGTACAGAAAGAGCCAAGAGCCAAAGAGAACTATAGAGTAAGGACCGAATGGCTAGCTGAAAGGCCGAAGCCATGAGGTCAAAGCAGAGGATTGAGAGGCAGAGTCAAGCAGTTGGAATCTCTCATGATCTTGATTGCTTTGGTTGATCTCTCAAGAATAGTTTTCTACCAGTTGTATCCAGAATGAACAAGATGTAATCTCTGAAATGGCTATGAGCCTGAGTTGTATTGTAACCTTTAGTTGCTGAATAATACAATCGCTCGATCTTTTGAGTGTGGGGTTTTTTTACCCAAAAGGGTTTTCCCCACGTAATTCTGTGTGTTCTAGTTTTCTATCTTATCTTTCATCTATTAATGGTTCTACTACTAGAATCTGTTATTGCATGATATTGAATTTACATGTGCTTCTCTTAGAAGGATCAATGTAGGAAATGAACTATGTCTATTCCGCAATTGGACATAGTTGTTTGTGTCTTTGAGGTAATCTAATCGAAATTAAAGTTACCGAAGGCACTACTATATGGAGTTTTCACTAGATACGCTCCTAGATTTCCTTACAAGTGGTATCAGAGCCTACTTCTGGTTGTTGGTTCTAGAGATTTCTCTTGTGAAGATTTCTTAGCCCGAGAGGCTAGACAAAATCTGGAGGAATGGATTGGTGTATTGATCCTTTAATGAATGGAAGGCTTGTGGTATTCTGAGATAGCATGCAACTTGAAGGATGGTCAAGATGGTAAAGGGAGTTGATCTTGTTGTGATCTATGTCTCCTACCTGGTAGAGGTATAACCTTGGAGTATGAGGTGGATTTTCCTACTCTATGGTTGTGTAGTAGTAAAGATTTCTCTTGTGAAGATTTCTTAGCCCGATAGGCTAGAAGAAATCTGGAGGAATGGATTGGTGTATTGATCCTTTAATGAATGGAAGGCTTGTGGTATTCTAAGATAGCATGCAACTTGAAGGATGGTCAAGATGGTAAAGGGAGTTGATCTTGTTGTGATCTATGTCTCCTACCTGGTAGAGGTATAACCTTGGAGTATGAGGTGGATTTTCCTACTCTATGGTTGTGTAGTAGTAAAGATTTCATATTCATGTCTATGTGATAGGCTCCTAGGTGATATGGAGAAGCCTAGATTGTTTCTCAGTCATGGAAAAGAATGCTTATGCTAGGTGGTGGTTCCTAGTGTTGGAAGGCACTGTTTCCTGTTAACCTCAAATGCTTAAAGGCTATGGAGTTAATCATCAGATGATTTGCAAGCTTCTGAAATAGCCTTTCTCTCTTTCTCGGATGCATGTACATGGTGGTGGTTTAAAGTTGGCCTGAAAGGGGCCTAGATTCTCTTGAACTACTTTTTCCTTTCTAAGGATGATTTTTACTTACATGGCTCTATACTTTTGCAGGTTTTATAGGGTTAAGAAAAACTTGTGATCATGTGGAATTGTTGTTAAGCTATTGTCTAGACACTGGTCTTTTGGAGTGTTGCTGGATGAGATAGTTGCAGGTCTGCATGCATGCTTGGTGCATGGTTTAGAGGAGGTATGACTCTTTCTCTGCATGGGAGTGTTGGTAAGTGTTTTGTCACTCAACATTCTTGTGGTAATGCTTGTGGGTTCCTTGATTATGGCACTCGTTGTGGACATGATTGGAAAATCAAAGTGTGTGATATGGTGTTTGAGTCATGTTGTCTACATGGTTATTCTCTTTGATATCTCATTGTTGTAGCTTTCAATGTGATAATGGGTTTGCATGTTCGATGGTTGTGATCTATGAGTTATGCGGTTGGTGGATTAGCTACCCATTGGCTGCAGTGAGATAACTTGGATGTGGACTGTCTTTATCCACGAGATTGATTCATTGATGGTGCAGATTTGTTAGTTGGCCTTGTCTGTGGTCACTTGTGCATTGGTGTGATTGTTTTGAGATGAGAGGATGGATATTCCTGAGTACATGAATATTTAGTTATTAGAACCTGTAGCAGGTGGTCATGATGCTTGGAGAGCTTGGGTGTCACATTTTAGTGGGAGCTCTAGCAGTGATTATGGATTCATCACATGGTGGTGAATGGTCTTCTTTAGTGTTACAGAAGGGTTCTTTTTCTTTTGCATGTACATTATTTGAAGATGTGCAACATCTTGGAACCATGGAGGACTCTTGGAGTCTTTGGCTAAGGTGTTGGTGGTGCTTGACAGGTGATGTTGTTCTTAAGTCTATTTGCTTTATGTCATGGTATCCTCTTGTTTGTGCACTGGAGTTTTGGCATTGTGCATTGTACTTGAGACAATGGTGAGGTCACTTGAAGCATGGTATCTCCTATGGGGATGCGTAGATCATGGTGTCATGATAAGTTCCTGATTCAGATGATTGGAGCTTTGACAATGGTCTGGTAATTTCTTTGTGTATTGGGTGCTTTGATTATTTGCTTGATACTTCATGATAGTGCAGTAATGTAGATATAGTTTAGCATGAGATGATCGGTTGCTAGTACTCATGGATACATGAAGAATGAGGTGAGGTTATTCTTCTCTTATGAGAGATGTTTTGTTTCTTGTTACTCTTGTTAAAGTTTATTAGCAAAAAGTACGAGAAGCCTACACCTAGGTTGAATGTGAGTTCAATAAGAGACCTATGAGGAGATTGCTCTTGGATTAGTCATGATGACTTGTTTATCTATTGAAGGAGTATTCTTGTTCCCACTCTTGGTCTACTCGGCAGTTGATCTAAGAGGTATTTGGCTCATTATATCTTTCAGATGTATTTTTTGTTCACTTTCATGATATGGATTTGGAATTAGTTTAACATTTGGTTCTGGAGGATTCATAGTGGAAGTTGTATAGTTTGTTTTTATCTCCTTGAGCTTTGTGTTATGCCATTTACTGATGAGAATTGGTATGAGATGATGTATGGGCTGATTTCCTAAAATGGGAAATGATTTAGCTTGATCTTCTTTAAGAAGCTTACATCTATATTGATTACATGATATTAGAAGCTGGTTTGATCTTGGTGATTGAACAGATGGATGTTGTTAAGGTTTTCTTTTGGGATGTGAAGAAGATCATTCTTGACACAGCTGGCTATTAGAAGTGTATGTAGGAGGATGTTCTACAGGAAGTTGATGTGCAGTGTTTCTCTCTGTGGTCGTGAAGGTTTGTGGTGAGAGAAATGTTTTTTGTGGCAAGTTGTTATAGGTTGTGCATATCATTGTGGTTTTTTACTTGGTACTACAAGGTTACATTTTCTATGTGCTAGTATTGGTAGGCTTGCGATGCCTTCTGATCTATTAGATCTAGATTTCTCAGGCAGTGGGATTTCCTGTATGTGTCTTGTCTTCTTCGACTGGTTGACACTGGAACTTGTATTTGTTGTTAATGGATTGGCAGAAGTTTACTAATGCTTATACCTTTGAGGTATGTAAGATTAGATGGTATAGCACGAGCTGTGGGTGCTATTTTCAGTCACGTGGGTTTATCAGTTGGGTGGGAGCAATCATTCTGATTGTTGTTCTAACTAATGTTTTGTATCTTGTTTCTGGAGAATGACTTCACTGTTGTGTTCTGTTTGAATCTTTGAAGTTGATATTGCTTCTGCATAGCGTTTGAGCACAGTGAAGTGGTAGTAGTATCTTGTTGGTGATATCACTGAGATATTTTGCTTGTGTTCATTGGAATGGTGCTTCTACACCTTATCTTTGTATCCTTCTTCCACAGGTGGCACGTGGAAGATGACAAGATTGTTGCTTGAATGGTGGACATCATGGATGTTGGAGCAAAATTATTGATAGAGCATGAGAGCATGTTTGAGGTCTATGTGGTTTCCTGAAAGGCTATGATCAGTTGTTTTGTTGGACAGTGAGTTGCAGTTGGTTTCCTGGTCTTTGTTGTAGATTGTCTAATGGACTGTTATTTGTTGAATCATGTTGATTGGGTGTCTTGAGTATTGCAAGGTTTGAACTGATGGAGCTAGTGTGATCCTAGTTTTTGGTTGCTTTGGAGGTGCCTATGTGATTTTCGTCAAGAGGGAGATTGTTGGAAAATGTGCCTCAATCTCATAGGCTGTAACCCCTAAGAAAGCATAGTCGCTATGACATTTATGTTTTCTGGCCGACTGGAAGTTCTAACCTTGTGTTTTTCTCATGTCACCAAGACAATGCTTCTGTCTTGCCAATTGGTGATATCGCTGTGACTTGTGGCCTTCGCTGTAACCTTCTGTCGAGTGCAGACCTTTGGCCAACAGTTGGTGGCTATCGGATATCGGTGTGACTCTAGGTGACAAGCGGTGTTGGGGAGAGTCTTGGACAGTCGGTATGTCTCATACCAACAAGGGAGGTCTTGCCGATAGATATACACCTGTGGTCGTTGGTGTAACTCAAGGGTCTCGGTGAGAAGTCTCGGTGATGATACGAAGTCTTGTCGATATTGACATGACCTTCGATCTGTCTGGCCGATGAAGAAATCGGTATGACTTGCTCCTATCAGCATGATCTCTTGGTGACTGGGAGATGTCTCAACGACAGTGTTAGGGGTCATCAGTGTAACATAAGGCTTCACTATGAAGTCTTGGAGATGGGCATTTGTCTCACCGACGGTGTGGGATATGTTTGGCATGACTCCTGGTGAAAGGTGGGCTCAACATAACCTGGAGACTTTGGCGTGAGGTCTTGGCGAAAGTCAAATGTCTTGTCGATTCGGTAAGACATGAGCGCTCGGTGAAAAGTCTCGGTGAAAGACAAAAGTCTTGCTGACTATAATTTGGTGCTCAGTATGACTTAAGACCTCGGTGTGATGTCTTGGCGAAGGTGATAAGTCTCACCGACTGTCGAGTGCTTTGGTATAACACATGAATGCTTGGTGGGATGTCTTGGCGAAAGACAATTGTCTTAGCGAATGGAATTCTTATGTCGGCATGACTTGAAGACTTTGATATGAGGTCTTGGAAATCTACGATAGTCTTGTTGATGGCAATATTGAGATCGATGTGACTTGAAGACCTCGGTGAAACCTCTTGGTGACAGTTGAGTGTCTTAGCGATAGTGTTGGCAGATGAGTTCAACTGGAGGTTTGTGAGAGGTCTCGCCGATCATGTCGATGAGGAGACTCTTGCCGATAGATGGATGCTGATAGGAATACAATGGGCTTTGGCATGACTTGAAGACTCGATGTGATCTCCTGGTGATGGTGATTGTCTCGCCGATGAGAATGTTGATTTTGGTATGACTTGTAGATATTGGTAGAACCTCTTGCCGATGGAGATGACTCTTGGCGACAATGTGTAAATGGGTCTTGTGGCATCGGGGAGACACTTCTTGTGACTCACCAACATGTGACACAAGTTTATCACTGTTGACCGAGTGAAGACTATTCGACGTGGTGCGATGTGGATCAACCCAAGAATGCAGAACGTGACCCATTGCAACTGTTTGTATGTGGAAGGAAAAATCTACACTAGAGTGGAAAAATCTTCATTACGATGATGATGCTGAGTTGCTAATTGCTTTCTGATTGTTGAGAATGAATGCATATATGTATGCATTGGACGTTCTGAAGTAGAGTGTTGGTAAGAGTACAGAAAGAGCTGAGAGCCAGCGAGAGAACTATAGGGTAAGGACTGAGTGGCTGGCCGAAAGGCTGAAACCATGAGGTCGAAGCAGAGGATTGAGAGGAAGAGACAAGCTGTTGGAATCTCTCATGATCTTGATTGCTTTGGTTGATCTCTCAGGAATAGTTTGCTACCAGTTGTATCTAGAATGAACAAGATATAATCTCTGAAAAGGCTATGAGCCTGAGTTGTATTGTAACCTTCAGTTGCTGAATAATACAATGGCTCAATCTTTGGAGTGTGGGGTTTTTACCCAAAAGGGTTTTCCCCACGTAAGTCTGTGTGTTCTGATTTTCTATCTTATCTTTCATCTGTTAATGGTTCTACTACTAGAATCTGTTATTGCATGATATTGAATTTACATGTGCTTCTCTTAGAAGGATCAATGTAGGAAATGAATTGTGTTTGTTCAGCAGTTGGACATAGTTGTTTGTGTCTTTGAGGTAATCTAATCGAAATTAAAGTTACCGAAGGCACTACTGTATGGAGTTTTCACTAGATACGCTCCTAGATTTCCTTACATCCTTTCCAATAAGGGTAACATTTCTAATAGTACATCCTAAGCCAAAATTCTTTGGACATCTCTCAGGAATGATGGGTTCTATCAAACCATTGTCATTTTGTCCTAGCTTTTCATTCTTGTTGTATCCCCATCTCATCATTATCTATAAACCTTTATTATCATCTTCCTTTGGAAGAATGAGAATGGGTAGGTTATCTTGATAATGCAATTTGGATACATCTTCCTCATTGAAATCTTCTTTTTTGAAGTCTGCCCACTTGGTGAAACTGGTAAATACAAGAATTAATGTTTTATTCACTTTGTTGATAGGTGTGGGTTTTCCATGATATTTGGGGGAAAGAGGTAACTCATTCAACACAGAAGTGTCCTTTTTTAGTTTATAATCCCCACAACTGTCATCCTTGATTACTACCTTGATGTTGGGTATGTTCTGCACAATGGATGTTTTGGATTCTAAGGTAGATGCAAGGGAATGTGGGTCAAAAAATGAGGAGGATGTAGGCCATTCATCATTCTTAGGTATTTGGGGGATCTTTTAGAAGTTAGCCTCAAGGTTCTTGCAAGAGTATAAAGACTCAGGATCTCTATGGATAGAAACTTCTTTATCCTCAAAAAGAAACTTGACAAATTGGTGATAGGTGGAAGCCACACCTTGCATGGCATGAATCCATGTTCAACCAAGCAATATGTTGTAGGAGAGGTCAAGATTTAACACTTAGCATGTGGTTTCAGCAATGATGAGTCCCACTTGGATAGGTAGCTTGACGATGCCTCGAGACACCCATTCTTGACCATTGTATGCTCTTATGGTTGTACTCTTTGTATTTTCAATAAAATTCTTTGAGTAATACAATTTTTTGACTAATTGAAGGGTGCAAATTTTGAGGCCGACACCTCCATATACTGGGAATATTTTAAATTTATTCTTATGAACAATGAGCTCAAGGTGCAAAGAAAAATTGTGATATGGTTGTGTTGGGAGATCCTATTCTTAGAAGGTGAGAAGAGGGGGGCTAGTGATATGCCCTACCATAGCTTGAAACTACTCTATATCAATATTTTCAAGGATGCAAGAAGCTAATAAAGCCTTTTCTAGTATATCCCTATGTGCAAGGGATAGCTTCAATAATTCTAGGATAGATATTTGAGTAGGGGTCTTGTTTAACTACTCAAGTAAACTGTAGTTACTAGGGTCTTGAAGGATGATGACTATTATGAAATTGTCACAAGAGGTGACCACATTGGAATATACATGCCATATGTTAGTTTAATTTTTCCATTTTCCATTGGAATTCCCTTTATTGTGATCTAGCATTGGATTCTTTTATAAGGTCTTTGTTTTCAGTCGGTACATCGATATTCATGTCTCCATTTTCAATAAGATCTTGGATAATTTTCTTTAGCTTCATACAGCTTGATGTTTTATGTCCTTTGATTTTGTGAAAGTCACAAAGATCCTTTTTGTTATACCGAGGTAGTTTAACTTGAGGTTCTTGATAGTTCTAGAAATTGGGGAGTGTAATCAAGTTTGACTATACCAATTTATGCATGATAGATTCAATGGGTTCCTCCAATGGTGTGTATTTACATTTTGGGTATTTATTCCTATTGGGGGGTCCTCTTTGTTGCGTGTCAATGTTATTGATTTGGTTATTCTATGGTGATGGGGTGGTTTTTTGTACAACCTATCGTGCATTGGTTGGTTGATTGGTGTTTTTTCTACGAGCACTTATGATGACTTTAGAATCAATGAAACCATCATTTGTTAAATTCTTGTTCTTAGCCCACAAACGGGGCTTGTCACTAGACCTAGTTGATGGGTGGTTGTATCGATACACTTTTTTGTTTCCCTGTTAGATTAGGGATCTCTTGATGTTGAGGGCACTAGGGATAAGCTCATCATAAGTGGTGACACATTGCATCTTTAATTAGAAGGATAGGTCCCCGTCAATATTAGTAATGATAATTCCTACTTGTTGTTCTTCAGGAATGGGACACTTTCTCTTACTAGCTCTTTTCCTCCACCTTTGTGGTAAATTAGCGAAGGATTCTCCTTTGTTCTTATTGAGAGTGTACAAATCTTATAGGTTTACAACCATTTCTATGTTAAAGGAGAAATGGTCTATGAAACTATCAATTATTTCTTGGAACGTTTTGATAGTTGGAGGAAATTGTGAGAACCAATCAATTCTTCATCTTGTCAAACTGTGTTGGAAGAGGTTCATCAAGTAGGAATCATTATAGGAAACCTCCATAGACAATGAATTGGAATTATTTGATGTGATATGTCGGATTTTCCCTCCCTTTGTATTTAGAAAACTTAGGGACATCAAAACAATGTGGGAAAAGTATCATTGCAATGTTTCTATCGAATAGGTATGGACACAAGTTTTTTTGTGTATGTAGCTTCTTTTTTATCCTATTTGAATGTCTTGGATCTGTTGTGTGAGTTCCTTGAGTTGTGAGGACACATCATCTTGCAGATTTGGTGGAGGAGCATATGTTGTGTACTATGGGATGGAAAATGAGTTGTGATATTTTGATATGATGGGGTGTTGCATGGTGTGTATGACATATTCTGCTATGATGAAGGTGAGGGTGATAGAGGGGGTGTCATATATGCTCCTAATGTAGTTGAATTGATGATGTTTTGTTAGGGATTATAGTTGAAACCTTTTTGTTATTGCACAAGCACTTGTTGTTGTTGGGAATATTGTTGTGCTAGTAATGCTTGTTGTTGGTCTTCTTGTTGTTGTGTGATTAAAGCTTGTTGTTGTGCTTTCTATTGTTGTTGTGTGATTAAGGCCTATTGTTGAGCTTGTTTCTATTCCAAGGCTTGTGCTTGGGATTGTTGTTGTTGCAATTCTTGTTGATAAGCTTGTTGTGCTTGTTGTTGTGAAATCAAGGCTTGTTGTTGAGCTTATTGTTGTTGCAATACTTGTTGATAAGTGTTGATGATGATTTCACTTACAAAAAATAGGGCGAATAAATTCTTCATAGACAAGACCCCAAAGAGCCTATCCTTCTTGAAAGATATGGAAAAAAGACAACCTAAAGGGGAATTTTGTATTTATAGGATAAATATTGGCTTTTGTTCAATCCCATGTCTCCAATAGCTAGGTCATGGTTGCACTAGGGTCATTCTCGGGTACTGATGTGATATTGTTGTTAATCTCCAAGGGACTATAGTTGTTCTTTGAATATTTTAGATGTAAATTCTAGATTGAAATAGGAAGGTCAAACATCATGAAACCAAAATATTTTCCATATCATTTAATGAATATCACAATTTTTTTGCTATCACTTAAGTAGATTTAGCATTAAGCATTCAACAATCTTATGGAAAACAAAAGATTTTCAATAAAATTCCTTCCATTCATTCAAATTTTTTGGAACATTTTGAAATATATAAAACATCTACTCTAAAACAAAGCATAAAAAATATTGAAAATTAAAAGTTTCTCCTAGTTATTCTCCATGGATGCCCCAAAGAACTAATTAAAACAAAGAAAACCACTTTAAACTTCCCAAGATTGCTTCATAGCTACATATAAAATAGTGCAAGCTTTTAAAGAGAGGGAATTCATTTCAGGACACCCAGTAGGTTTTGTATGTACCCTTAAATGGCATAGCATATAGTCTTGTTCGACTGAACTAACAATACCAAATACAAAAGATACTAAGATAGGTAGCCATCTAATAAGCTCTAATATTAATTAATGTTTATGTTCATACAAATTTTTATGCATGAATGGTTCAAAAAATAGGAAAAGAGAACAAAACTTAAAATTTTATGCTCCTCCGACATCCACAAATTTTGAACTTAAAATCAAAATAAAACATCCTCTGGCCTTTTATAGAAGACAAGGCTCACATAAGATAAGACAAATACATGAGAAGAAATCCAAGGGACCAATCTCATTAAGGCACATGGAATGTTGTGACCAATAGGAGAATTGCAATTGAAGTCAATGGAAGTCAACTCCAATTACATGTTGAAGCTTTTTGGGTTCTACCTTTTCATCTTTGTTAGGATTCCTTCTAAAATCAAACAAATATATTCCAATGAAAAATATAGGAACACCTTGTGATATGGAGTGATCAGGTGGAAGTTGAACTCCTATATTTTAGGTTCCCCAATTTGAACATTTCATGAATGAATCACTCCCGAAATAGATACACTTCCTTACTCCATGCTTGAACTCCAACATCCCAGTAATTTCTGTATCTGGCACATCTTTACAACAAACTTTATTCCAACATGAGCTTCCTAAGTGCATCATGGAACTTGGCAATACCATTAGATTTGTTCGCAAATACGATTTGCCTCACTATCCATACCTGAGCTTTACATCACAATCGATGTATCCTACAATCAAAAATTCCACACATTAAATCCCTTTTAAAAAAACATTTATAACATCTCATGTAAATAAAACCATTATCCAAATGTTTGTACAAAAATCTCATAATTAAGATGCTTTTTTAAAAATCATATCATGATCCCTCATACATATACTAGATCATTGAGACCATTAGACAAATTTAAGATTTTAACATTTCACTTCACATTGCAACCCAATACCCGGTACCCAGTATTCATCTTTACCCACTTACTTTCCCAGACCTCGGTTATACCAGACTGCTTCATACCAGATTGCTTCATATTGGATAGGATCCTTCTGTTTGAACTTTGCATTACCTTTCACCTTTTTCATGTTTCCAGTACTTGGTATCCAATGCACAAAACACTTACAATACGAAGTATTTTTTATATCAAATATTTTTTCCTTTCACTTCTGGTGATCTTCCAAATTTCTCGCTTCTGCCATAAGAGTTAATTTTTTTTTACTTGGGTCCCCAAGTCTTTTCAATCTTGGGGCATGTTGTGATACCACACAACAACTTGCAACCAATAAAACCAAATTTAAACTAAACTTGAAATTAAATCACCAGTTGTAAATTAAAACTTATACATATTTTAAAATAATAACTTTCTACCTTTACTTGGATTCTGGCATAAAGAAGTAAAAGTCCACCAGAAATATCTGTGTGTGCTCTAATTAAGTCTAGTTTTCAGAACTTAGTAAAAATAATTCATTAATTAACATTGAACTATATAATATAGTAATCCTCCAAATCCAACCAGGGATAAAGCCTTGCTGCCAGTGAAGCATCCATAGCCCCGACAAGGTTATCTTTGTAATTCCCCCAAACATAGCTCTACTACCGGTCAAGCATCCATAGCCCTAATCGAGTTATTTGGATAGCTTGACTTGATAGCGCTGCACTTCATTAATGGATAAAAAATGTCATGATTACCTTGAAAGACGATCACATTATTTTGCATTAAATTTGCACGCCTTATTGAGCATGTCTTATCTCTTCAACTTATTGGGGTGATGACGTGTACTACCTTGCCGGCTTCATTTTCTTGTGTATTTTGCACACATAACACCTCCACAATTAGTACAACTTTTTTAAACAATTTGAAATGACTACTATTAATTTCAAAATCTACAACTTGCTTGATTCACAATCTTTGTACTGCTCAAATTTGAAGCATTTTCACCAGATATGTGTAAAGAATTAATTTGATTTAACCTTTAATTCTAAAGATAATTATCTAGCTTCCACCTCACTTACAGTTTCCCAAAAAATAATTACTCAAGGCAACTATGTACCACAAGATTCTTACAGATCTATATAAATTCTTGCATTTCTTCTCAAATTCTCCACACTTTTTCTTTTCTCTCTTTTATTCTTGTTTCTATAATTCTATTTTGTGTCTTTGTATTTGCTTCTTAGCCATGGATACTCCAATTTTTTTAGGTTGATCTCACAGATAGAATGTTTTTTAGGAAGTATCACATCACAAAGGCTTGAAAAGGTTTTCTTCATTAGGACCTCTAGTTTCACTATGCAAAACTTATGCTTAGTCCTTACAGAAATATATGTTGCATCCAACCTCTACTTTTTTTTCTACTCTGACATAGGTTCTCACTTTATACTGTCACTTCTGGACATTGGGCTACTTGTTGAATATGTTCGTGCTGCTACCAACTTAATAGTGAATTTACCTGAATTCTTGGAGAATATGGATACCATTTTAGTTGTTGCATATCCGACGATTGGGATTCCCTCCATTGATGATATTCCTTGGTTCCTGGAATATGGGGAAGTGGTTCCACTTTGGCCTTTTCTTATTGATCTCCATATCCAATACTTTGAAGCTCACTGGGAACTCACCTACATAGGGTATTTAGCCCTAATAGAAGAGGCATCCCACATTGACTGAATGGATAATATCATCTGCAACTTTGCTCACTCTTCTTTTTTGACTCTTTTTATTTTTTCAACGAGGATTTTCTGATGTCTCATGTATAAACATGACACACACACACACACATATATATCTTTTAATACTTTTTAAAGGTGTGTTTTATTGTGTATGAATTTATTATTTCTCTTTCTTAGTTCAATTTTACAAAATGTTTGAATTCACTCTCATGTGTAAGATAAGTTCATGCCAAATTTGTTAATGCAAAGGCCAGACAAAAGAAAAGAACAAAAAAATTGAAGAAAGATAACAAAACAAACACAAAACCCTAAGAAAAAACAAACTAACCCTAACTACCCTAACTCTAACATTACAAAATATTAACTCTAATAAAACAATTTATTTCAATTTCTACAACAATTTCTTCTACATTTTTAGTATGAATTACAACAGTTTTGTCTTTAAATTCTCTTATCAAAATTTTAAGTCTTCTACTGTAACAATGGATTATTTTAAATTTTCTACATTTAAAGATCATAAATCAAAAAGTGTACTTACCCAAAATTTGTCTCAAATGTATGAAAATGAACTCATTAGAGATCGATTGCAGACATTTCATCTAATGTGGCCAGACTATACCTTCTTCTAGCCTTGGTCCATTTCCATGAATGACTGTGTTTGTTTCTCGACTTCCTTCTCTTCTAAAAGTCTTCATATCTTCAGCCATGTCTTCACTTTGGATTTGGTTAGACCAAGATATATCACTGTTTATATTACTATCAGAAAGATAAAAAGTAAAAACTTGATATTCTGTATCTTGTATAAAATTAGGAAAATGTCCTCTTATAGTTGGTGAATTTCCAACTTGAAGCACAATACATGCATTTCCCACTCAATTTTCCCGCTCCATCTCATTATCCACATTTTCCATGTATATAGGAAATGATGATTCATCAATGTCGTTTCCTCATTTGTGATGAAATATCTCTAAATCTTGACATTCTTGCCTATTTTCCTGCAAAGCGTTAGAATTTTCTTTATAATAATTGCAGTTTTCCAACTATTTTGGTATATTAGCCAATTTTTTAATATTTCCAACTCCACTAGGGAAAAATATTTTTCTCATCAACAATCCTTGTCTTTTAGCAATTAAAATTTCTTCTATTATTGAAATCACTCTATTTATGGCCAAACTTACCCTAGTTAAAAAAAAAATTACTTTCAATTTCATCGCAGTCAGTTGTATCATGAATTCTACACTCGGTGACTCTTCCAAAAGTAAACAAACTCAAAGGATGCAATTTCTGATTAAAAATTTTACAAATTTTTTCAACTTCCATAGTGAAGACCAACTTGCATTCAATCTCTCATTTACAAGCTTCTTATTAGACTTAGAAATAACATTTCAAATAATAATTCTCCAATTCTAGGGAATGATATCTAAAATATTAAATAGAGGCCATCCTTCTAGCACCAGTTGTTGTTGCCATTGATTTCACTTGCAGAAAATAGGATGAATAAATTCTTCATGGACAAGACAGAAAAGAGCGTATCCTTCTTGAAAGTCATGGAACAAAGACAACTTAAAGGGGAATTTTGTATTTATAGGACAAATATTGGCTTTCATTCAATCCCAAGTCTCCGATACCTAGGTCATGGTTGCACTAGGGCCTCTCTCAGGTACTGATGCAATATTGTTGTTAATCTCAAAGGGACTATGGTTTTTCTTTGAATAATTTAGATGTAAATTCCAAATTGAAATAGGAAGTTCAAACATCATGAAACCAAAAGATTGGCCATAACATTTCATGAATATCACAATTTTTTTGCTATCACTTAAGTAGATCTAGCATTAAGCATTCAACAATCTTATGGAAAACAAAATATTTTCAATAAAATTCCTTCCATTCATTCAAAAATTTTGGAACATTTTCAAAAATATAAAACATATACTCTAAAACAAAGCATAAAAAGTATTGAAAATTAAAAGTTTCTCCAGGTTATTCTCCATGGATGCCCCAAGGAATTAATTAAAATAGAGAAAACTACTTTATACTTCACCATATTTCTTCACAGCTACATATAAAATAGTGCAACCTTTTAAAGAGAGAGGTTTCATTTCTAGACACCGAGTAGGTTTTGTATGCACCCTTAAATGAAACAACATATAGTCTTGTTCAGCCAAAATAACAAAACCATCTACAAAAGATATTGAGATAGGTAGTTATCTAATAAGCTCAAATATTAATTAATGTGTACATTCATACAAATTTTTATGTCGGAATGGTTTAGAAAATAGGAAAAAAAACAAAACTTAATAGTTTATGCTCCTTCGACATCCACAAATTTTGAACTTAAAATCAAAATAAAGCATCCTCTATCCTTTATAGAACACAAGGCTTAGACCAGATAAGACAACTACAAGAGAGGAAATCCAAGGGACCAATCTCATCAAGGCATGTGGAATGTTGTGACCAATAGGAGAATTCCAATTGAAGTCAATTGAAGTCAACTCCAATTACACATTGAAGCTCTTTAGGTTCTACCTTTTCATCTTTGTCAGGATTCCTTTTGAAATCAAACAAATTAGTTCAAAGAAAAATATAGGAACTTCTAGTGATACAGAGTGATCAGTTGGAAGTCAAACTCCTATATTTTAGGTTCCTTGATTTGAACATTTTCAAAATGAATCAATCCCATAATAGATACACTTCCTTACTACATGCTTGAACTCTAGGATCCCAGTATTCTAGTATCTGGCACATCTTTACAATGAACTTTATTCCAACATGAGCTTCCTAAGTACATCATTGAACCTAGCAATACCATCATATTTTTTTGCAAATACAATTTTCCTGACTGTCCATACCCAAGCTTTGCATCACAATTGATATCTCCTACAATCACAAATTCCACACATCAAATCCCTTTTAATTTTTTTTTATAACATCTCATGTAAATAAAACCATTGTTCAAATGTTAGTACAAAAATCTCATAATTAAAATGATTTTTTTAAAATAATATCATGAATCCTCATACATATGTTGGATCATCAGGATCATTAGACAAATTTAAGATTTTAACATTTCACTTCACATTGCAACTCGATACCCGCTACCCAGTATTCATATTTACCCACTTACTTTCCCAGACCTCAGTTATACCAGACTGCTTCATATCGGACCACTTCATACTAGACTAGAGCCTTTCGTTTTAGCTTTGCATTACCTTTCACCTTTTCTATGTTTTTGGTACTCGATATCCAATGCACGAAACACTTACAATATGAAGTACTTTTATATTAAATATTTTTTCCTTTCACTTTTGGTGATCTTCCAATTTCTAGCTTTTTCCATAAGAGTTAAAAAAAAATTACTTGGGTCCCCATGTCTTTTCAGTCTTGGGGTGTGTTGTGAGACCACACAACAATAAGCATTTTGTGCTTATTTCAAAGCTAGATTATGAGCATTTTGTTCTTGTGATATGGAAGTTTTTTTTTGTTGGGATATGTGAGATGGGTTTTGAGCGACCATGGCATGAGTGGGTTGTTGGTTCATTTGATATGGTTGATGTGTGGTGAGTTCTTGAGGGTTGTTTTTTTTTAGAATTCCTTGTAAGATTGGTGATTGGGATGGAGGAATTTAAGTTTGGGGCCCCATTTTATTTTGCATTGTTTGGGAAACCAATGGTAAAGATGATGATGTCATTTGGTATTGTGATGTCAATGACACATCTTGACCTTGGATCAATTGATTAGGAGGGTTCCACTGATAGATGTGTTGAGGATTACCTTGTTGTGTCTAATGTTGGACCAAGGTATGACCTTGGTTGAAGGGGTTTGTGACCAATGTGTTGTTTTGATTTTGTTTGATGATGGATGGGGTTGATATGTGATGGAACCTGCAAAATTTTTATGTTCCATCTCAAGTCCTTGTTTCTTTTTGTTGGGATGACACAGATGAGGGCTTATGGTTCTCCTTGTATCATTGTTGAAGGGTTATTATATTGGCTTGGAGGCCTTACTTATGAAACCCTTTGCTCTTAGTACTTGGAAAATAGTCTATTTCACTATTGACTTCTTGTTTCCCATTGTCGGTTACTTCAAAAACATCTTATGTCATTCACTGTCATTGGGTAACCAATCCCCCAAGCCTAGGTTTGAGTGTTTTGTTTTTTATAAGGTTAAGTAAAGAGCCTTTTTGGCCTTTACATCCTTTGCATTTTATGAATTATGAGTTTGAGCCCCTTCTACTGTATCATCCTAGAGATTCCCCTCCACTAGAGCAACTTATGAGCATGTGCCTAAAGATTTTCACTTAAGTCCTATTGGGCTTTTATCCTTATCGCTCATCATTGATTACTTCAGAGGTGTATGTTCCGAATTGGAAACAAATGATGAGTTGCATATATTTATTTTCACTCATCGTGAATAGTTGTTGGAGCTCTTGATATCAATTCACGATGAGCCATGTTCCTTATATTGTTGAGGGATCATTTATCTCTAATGGATTTTCAGCCTTGAGTATTGTAATAGTGATAAGCAATGTCCTCTGGTCTTATGTTCTTATTTTCATCGCTCATCATGGATGGTCATGAAATGATAAATTTCAATTAGCGATGAGCGATATGATGGATTTCCCTTGCATTGTGTATCACGAATATGTTTTAAGTGTTAGGTTTTATATTAGCGATACATGATGCAAAATTTCACTATGAAGATCTCTCATCATTAATTGCTCACAAACTATATGAGGAGAATTAGCAATGAGCGATGGCCTAATTTTTTTGTACTTTATTGCAAATTGTGTATTCATTCCAAAGCTTAAGTCTCAAAGTAGTGATGAGCGATGAGATTCTCTGAAAGGTTTCTTTTGCTAATTTGAAAAGATCTTATGTGCGATGTCTTTTGTACCATTCATTTTCATGTAGGTGTACATTTCTTAATCTAGTCTCTTCACTGTATCTCTCATCGCTAATAGGATCTGTGGTGTGACATTTGAATTAGTGATGTGTGATGGGGAAATGAACATGATCAAAGGATGGGTCACAAATCCAAGGGCTGAGACTTCATCACATGGATTCTTACATCGCTAATGAAGCCAATGAAGGATGAGATGCATCAATGATAGGAAATGGAAACATTGAAGAATCATAAGGAAATTGTATAAAGACAAAAGGAAAGTAGCAGGATGAATGGAGAACTGTTGATGTGGCTTTAAAACAAGATGACCCAATAGACTGGACTTCATCACTAATTGTACCCTAAAAATTTGGGTGAGGCCAGTGATGAGCAATGAAGTGTATGAGGAACTGTTCTCTTCAAAATACCAGTCATATGTACTTTTCCGATATTAATGAAGGAGCACATATAACATTGGCGATGCATGTTAATTGTAAAATCACATATGATTAATCAACATTAAGGGATGATGTGGTAGCATTTGAGATGGCATTGCTATTTTCTAGGAACAAGTTGCTAATGGCCGAAAAATGATGCTCATGATTTCCATAGATGAATTTTTAAATGCTTTAAGATTGATGGCCCAAACTCAAAGCTGAGCTGCTAAGTTATCAACTCGCTCAGGCAAGGAGTTCTTGAATCATTAATTTGTACGTGCTCCAAAATTTCTATTTAATGTAGATTGTTCACTGTGCATCTTCACTATCTTTCTAGTCTATAGTGAGTATGAGTTGTGGGTTAGTGAAGAGTGTGAAGGTGTTAATTCTCCTTGAGTTGAATAGTGAATGTTTCTTGTCCTAGGTGATTTAGTTTTCAATTGGGCTCTTTTTTGTTCATGGTCTAGTCTGTTTAGGAATTCCTTTTCTGGTACTAGGTGCAATTATCTGGATTTGTAGGTGTATTTCCTTCCAGCTTTGATTTAGAGTCTTTTGAATTATCAACTTTTGTTTGTTTTAGAGATGGGAAAGACTAGTGTGCCAATTCTGCCCATTAGGAGGTCTAGTCGGCTTAACGTGTTTGAGTGTTATGAGGATATGTCTATAACTAAGCAAGAAAACTTGCCATCCCCTAAGGTTTCAAAGAGTAAGAGGAGGGCTCGAGGTCATAATAAGAAAGCAATTGTTTAGACTACAAAAAACTTGAGAAAAAGGACCATTCCAGAAGAAATGGTCAAGTTTAAAGGCAAGGAGCTAGCTTAGCCAGTGAAAAAGGCTAGGAAAAAAGACAAGGGTCATAGAGCCTTCCTGGGAAAACATAATTCTCCCATTGTGCTCTCTGATAGTCCTTCGAATGATGAAGGTAAGACTGACTCAAGATATGGCTAGTATTTTCTTTCTTTGGTGCCATATGGGAGCTCTAATGATGACGTCATGATGGTTCCTCCAATTTCATCAAGAATAAGGAGTGGTCAAGAATTCTCTAATGTTGACAACTCTAAATAAGGTCTTCTCCTTGTTTTTATTTTCGATGACGCCATGGTTTTTACATAGGATGTATTTGTTTCAATATGTATTTGGTTTGTCTTTTACTCTTCCATGATGATGTTGAGGTCTTCTATCTAATACAATAAAAAATATTTTTTTTTTCAGGCATGAACATGGCGACAATGACTAATAACTTGCACATGGTTTTGTCTTTTGTCCTCCCCTATTCTCAAATGAATGCATGAAACCGCCTGGTGAGTTTTTTGAGGATGCAGTTGAAATTAGGTTTTTGAAGTGAACTAAAATGAAATTGTAAATTAGTCAGATGCTTGTGGCTCCCCTATTTATAAAGGGGATTTCATGGCTGAAGTTACAGAGTTAAAAAATTTTGAGCTTGAAAAAGGTCTAGGTGAAAGCTATGCTTAGGGAGCAAATAGAATGTAAATAGATAAATTAGCGAATATATTAGAAGCTAGTCTAGGGGAAAAGTTATACTGTATGAAGATCTTAAATATAGTTTTAGAAAGCAATATCAGTAATGAAAGAGAAAATTAGTTCTAAAATATTGCTCTCCTATGTATTTTTCTTCCAAATTATGAATGAAATTGTTAATTATAATTTCATTTGTCTTCTATCATTTGAACTGAATGAATGGGTTTTTTTGTGCTTCAATTCAATAAGCTGATTAAATGCTAAAATGAAACCATTTGTTTGTGGGAAAGGGATATAGGATTTGGTAAGGAAGCAATATTTTAAAACATAGAGAATTAGATGCTACAAAGTGGCATGCTGATAGTCCATTGATTTTTGATGTTCAATTATAATTGTATTACTGATTGATTGCAAACTATGATTCCATTGTTCCCTTAGATAGGGCACTGGTTGTTCTATTATTTTATCTCATGGTTGACTAAGATAGTAATGAATCTGGTCAAAGATTTAAAATGGAAATAAATTCTTAGCATACTTAAAATTACATTGCACCAACCTTCAAGTATCAACATATTCCCTAAAACAAATAACAATTTCATAAGAGGTCTGTCAAGCCTTAGATGATGTTGGTTTCTTGAGGAATACATCTATGTGAGGAAATTCTCTTGATCAAGTTGAGATATTATGAGTATAATTAGGACTACCCTCCTGGGTCTCACAGAGCCCAAAGAGAAGAAGTGAGGTTCTAAATGCCTCACTTAAGTGTTGGCCAATCCTCAACCTTGTTGATAATTGAGTTCTGGCAGATTCATAGGTAAGGATTGAGATGAAGTTTGGTTCTTAAGAAATAACCAACAAAAATGTCAACTCTACTAGGGATTTACTTGGGAAAATATTTGTAGTACATCAATTTTCCTTGATAGAGTCATAGATGTTCTTAATACAAAGTTGTCGCTGACAGTGAGTGGTGACTTTGAAGAACTCTGTACTGGTAGTGAAAATATTGAAGGACAAGGAATCTTAAAGTAAAAACAACTGGTGGAAGCAACTTCATATGGTTGAATTTTGATCCTGTACAAAGAAGGTGGCGACTCTATGTAAAGAACCTAATAAAGTATGATATCTACCAATATATCTAGGTATTTTTCCTATGTTTTGACTTAAAAGAAGAAATAATTGTGTATGAAAGCCATTTTAGAAATGAGGAAGAAATATTTTATTCCTAATTCAGTGAGTTAAAGCACTAAGGAATGGAACAGTGATAGTTATGTTGCATACATCTGAGTTGAAATCTATAATATCTAAATGGAATGGAAGAAGTATGCTTATTTTTGTAGTGTTCCTTTTAAAGTTGTTAAGACATAAAATACATTTGAGCTGGGTGTTTACTATAGGGTTAACAGTTGAAGAGTAAGGTACAATAGAGATGCATCGTTCCCCTATATTCTTTGGTAAAATATCAAATACAGATATACCAGTCATGCAATCCCTAAAATACCCTCAAAGGAAATTCTTTATTCAGAGATATAATTCTTTAAGCTTTCAAGGTATCAAAGGTTTCCCTAAAAAAATTCCTAATGATATTAGGAAACAAGTACCAAAGTTTATAGGGAAAAATTTTGAGTCAGCTTCCAAGCAGCTCAATGCATTCATAGATGTGATGGGTGATTTTGAAATAAATCACAAGGATGTTTTCATGAAGTTGTTTGCTCAGTCATTAAAAGAGGATGCCCGAGACTGGTACTCATATCTACTAGAATGTTCTATAGTTTCATGGAATGATTTTATGATAGCATTTATAAAACAATTTGGTGAAAGGATTAGTCCTAATGAGGTAAGAAGAAGATTTAGGGAAATCAAACAAGATGAAGAAGAGTTAGTTCCTTCTTTTCATCTCAGATCCATGAAAGCAGTAAATGATATTCCTAAGTATTTGAGACCTAGTGTTGCATAGATTTTAATTACATATCTAGGTGATTTTGAAAATAAAGTGAGTTATTTGATAAGGGATAAAGAGCCTACAACATTGTAGTAGGCATATTGTATTGTTGTGGAAATAGAAATATTTACTATTAAATACTCAATGATGAAAGGGTATATGGCTGCAAGTGTTTGTTGTCCTGGTACACATTATAAAGATGAAATAAATAGGAAATAAAAGGATGACCAATGTAATGGTAATATTGATGCTTCATTTTGTTCATTCTCACAACATATTGATCTTGAGCAGAGTCAAGATACTTTTCAGAAGTGTTTAGATAATAATGATCAGGAATTGATAATTCAAAGATTGTCTAGTATGAAGAGGAGTGAAGAGGAATCATCATAATAATTACTAGCAAGTTTTTTGGATTCTTTATTAGAAATCTCTAAAAGGTTGAGACATAAGGATTTTGTCTTGTAGAAAAAGGGCCCCTTGTGATTTTCATGGCCTTTTAGGTCTTGTTTCATGGTGTTGGAACTATGTTGCTTTGATTTTATGTTACAACATGGCTTGAATGTGCTTATTTAAGTACTAAAATTCAAAGAACGTCTTGTGAAGATGTTGTGAAGTGTTGTAAGAAATTTCCACATTCTTCTACACTTTATTAATTATAATTCACCTAAAAATAACCTTTTTATTCATTATCAAGTCCTATTTTGAAGTGTTGTAAAGTCTTGTATCAAACTTTCACGCTTTTCTAGGCATATTTTCACTATGTATCCCTTTCTCATGCTTTATTTTACCCCTTTATGCTCTCATATGCTTAATTGAGTGTATTTTTGAGTATTATCCTAACATACAACATTAAATAAAACATATTTCTTGACACACATTTTTAGGTCCTAGGTAGGACCCATTTTCCATGGGTGGCAAATGATGTCGGCCTGTGATGAGGAATGAATGGGTTACTAAGGCACACGTGTGTATAAATATGTGATTTTCACCTCATTTTAGATCTCTTAACACATTTAAGCAATCTCCTACAATTCTCCAACATTCATACATCATATTCAAGCATTCAAGCATTTTACATCTTTTCAAGCACTATTCAAGCACTTTGAAGTAGCCATTGACATTAATTCATAATTGCATCATCAAGGGTTTGGAAAGTTGATAGCATTTGCATGTTGTTAGTTTATCATTCCTTATCATTTCGTTATTTTATTAAAGGTTTGACTATCAAAAATGGGGTTTGACCAAGGAAAACCCCTATTCACTAACCTTAAACCATTTTTCCCCTATTAGATGTTTGTTTGCAGACCTAGGTATGCATATTTGACAGGATTTTTGGTATTGAAGATTGGTTTACAAGTCAACAATGTGCTTCAAGTCAATTTAAGTCTATTTCAAGCTTGGAGAAGGTTTGTCCGCTTTCTGCATAATTGACTTCCGCAACCTGACAAGTAGTGACTTCCAAATCTAGTGTTGCAGAGTTGTCTCCTGATTTTTTAAAAATTTGGGAGAGGACTGATTTTCCACCTATGGAAAATGAGTCCCACCTTAGGACTAAAAATATGAATTTTGTTAGATTATGGATCCCGACAGACATAAACTTATTCCTAACAGTTTTTCACCTGAAGGAGGACTAATTCGCCACCCTGGGCGAATGAGTTCCACTGTGAAAAATTAGTTATTTCGGCTAGCATCCAAAACATTCTAGACTCATTATATTTTGTCTAGGTGCACTTTGATTTAACTCATTCCTTTCTGTTCTGCATATTTTCTTCATTTACTTTATTGTTTGCATATCATAATGTGTTTTCAAACATAACTTTAATTTCACCTTTCACATTCGTTCTCATTCGTTTAGATTAGTCAATTGCATTTAGTTAGCTTCATTTAGGTTAGAAAACATCACACATGACATTATTTGAATGAACCATTAGCATTTTTGTTCCTATCTCTCTCCATTTAGGTGAAAAGCCCGAGAAGTGCAAGAGTTGTCCATAGGAGCCAAAAATCAACAGTTCAGATTCAGTTTGCATTGAATTATTTTGTGACATCTATGAGTTAGGGATTAGTACCTTTCCTAAGGAATTAAAGCTTCAAAAATTTGATCAAATAATAGATTGGATTATAATTGTTGAGGAAGCAAAGTATGACTATGAACAAACAGTGAGGTTTCAAAATGGCAATAGTGCTAACCTTAGTAACAAAGATCAAGAGATCACTCAAAGGATAAATAGGGATGTATATGAGGGTAAATGTATGTATAACAACACAAATGATGATATTTTCATATTTGCAGATATTGTTGGTGTAATATTTGAGGCTGATAATAAGGATAATGAAGGTGAAAATTTTAATTACTCTCATAAGGAATACAAATTTCTATGTGAGGAAAATTTGAAAGCACCTTTATTGCTCCAGGAATTTGACTGTGTCAATACTCATGAAATTTTGCATTTACTAGTAGATAAACATATTGTAAATTATAGACTCTTGCAAAGTACTCTAACTATTCTAGAATCAAAACATCCTGATGATCTGATTGGTTTTAAATCTGAAGACAATAGTGCTCATCTTTAGACTCCATAACAAGATTTTAATGATGATATGGGTATAGGCAGTTAACAAGGTTGGTTTTTTGAATGTTTACATGAAGCAGAAATAGGATGTGTAGATCTTGATATAGAGATAGACATGGTTGTTTTTGACCAATGTTTTATGGAAGAAGGAAATGAAAAAATCTACTTCTAAAGAGGAATAGAAGTTATATCATCTTGAATCAGTAGACATATCATTTGAAAACAAAGTTCAAACCCCCACTTCTAATCATATCAATTCTAAGTTAGTTCATCAATATTTTGAAAATTTTTGTTTCCTATTGAAAGATGATGACTCGGAATAAGAATCAAATTATCATATTAGTCCTGAAAAATAAATCATTTCTAATATTTGGAATGGTATAAATGGTGCCTTTTATAAGAAGGATTTTTCTTTAAGAAAGAGTGAAAGTTCCTTGGATTACAATAAATTGATCTTCTAAGAAAATGAACTATTGGGTAGCATAATTGATTTATATTGTTTTGAGGCATATGAACACCAACTTGAAAAGGAACCTGTGTATCAGTGTTTTTTGTTTACTGCACAAGATGGGTATGATGTTGATCCAAATGAATCTAATATCAATCAAGTGGACTATGAATTTTTCACTTTTCCAAACCAATCAAGTGAGCATTCAATGAAAAATAATGACAAGTTGAATTAGGTGGAGTGCTACACTAATCATATATTCCAATTAACAGCTGATTTCAACACACAAAGGGACATAAATGAGACAGATAAGTGCAAGATCAGGTACAAGTCTCTAATGGTTTAACACAATAGTTGCAGCATGATCAACTAGTGAAATCTTCATGGTAATGTTCTTAGCTTGGGCATTGTGCAAACAGTGGAAAAAAAGGGTTTTTGACAAAGGTAAACACCAATTTTAAGATTGGTCTAGCCCTATATCTTATATAAATATTGTACATATGTTGTTTAGTTTTGGTTCTCTTGCTTTGTCCTTGGTTTTTGTTTCCTATTCTTGGTTTGCTTCACCTGAGATTCTAGATTCTCACTTTGTTCACTAAGGAATAGACATCCCCAACTAGAGCCACTAATGGAACTTGCAAGATTTTTATGTTCCATCTCAAGTCCTTGTTTCATTTGGTTGGGTTGACATCTGAGGGCTTAGGGTTATGGTTGTATCACTGTTGAAGGGTTATTATATTAGCTTGGAGTCCTTTCTTATGAAACCCTTGGCTTTGAATACTTGAAAAATAGTCTATTTCACTATTGACTTCTTGTTGCCCAATGTTGGTTACTTTAAAAACATCTTATGTCATTTAGTATCATCGGGTAGCGAGTCCCCCAAACCTAGGTCTGAGTGTCTTAATTTTTATAAGGTTAAGTAAAGATTCTTTTTCACCTTTACATCCTTTTCATTTTATGACTTGGGAGTTTTGAGCCCCTTTTGTCGTATCATCCTAGAGGGTCCCCTCCATTAGAACAACTTATGAGCATAAGTCTAAAGGTTTTCACTTAAGTCTCGTTGTCCTTTTATCCTTATCGCTCATCGCTAATTACTTCAAAGGTGTATGTTCTGAATTGGCAACAAGTGATGAGTGGTATATCTTTATTTTCACTCATCGCAAATAGCTATTGGAGCTCTTGATATCAATGCACGATGAGTGATGTTCCTTATATTGTTGAGGGATTGCTTATCGCTAATGGATTTTGAGACTTGAGTATTGTAATAGTGATAAGTGATGTCCTTTAGCCTTATGTTCTTATTTTCATCGCTCATCATGGATGGTCATGAAATGCTAAATTTCAATTAGCGATGAGTGATATGTGATACACAATGTTACTATGAAGATCTCTCCATGTTAATTGCTCACAAACAATATGAGGAGAATTAGTGATGAGCGATGGCCTGATGTTTTTGTACTTTATCACTCATTGCAGATTCATTCCAAAGCTTAAGTCTCAAAACAATGATGAGCGATGAGATTCTTTGAAAGGTTTCTTTCACCAATTTGAAAAGATCTTATGTGTGATTTATTTCGTATCATTCATTTTCATGTAGGTGTACGTGTCTTAATCCGGTCTCTTCACTATATCCCCAGTTGCTAATAGGATCTGAGATGTTAGGTATGAATTACTGATGTGCGATGGAGAAATGAGCATGATCAAAGGATGATCCATAGATCCAAGGGTTGAGATTTCATCACATGGATTCTTACATCATTGATGAAGCCGATGAAGGACGAGATGCATTAGTGATAGGAAATAGATATTGTTGGAAAAGGAAATGTGGCAGAATCCTGAGGACATTGTATAAAGCAAAAAGGAAAGTAGCGGGATGAATGGAGAACCATTGGTGTGGCTTTAGAACAAGATGATCCAACACACTGAACTTCATTGTGGTAACACTCTCATCACTGATTGTACCTTAAATATTTGGGTGAGGCCAGCGATGAGCGATGAAATGTATGAGGAACTGTTCTCTTCAAAACACCGGTCATATGTACCTTGTTGATATTAATGAAGTAGCACAGATTAGGTTGGTGATTCATGTTAATTGTCAGATCACGTATGATTAATCAAGATTAAGGGAGGACATGATAGCATTTGAGATGGCAACAGTGTTTTCTAGCAACAAGTTGCTAATGGATAAAAAATGATGCTCATGATCGCCATAGATGAGTTTTAAATGCTTTAAGATCAATGACCTAGATTTGAAGCTGAGTTGCTAAGTTATCAACTCACTTTCATGAGAATTTATTGAATCGTTAATTCTAACATGCTCCAAAATGTCTATTTAATGCAGATTTTTTGCTATTCATCTTCGCCATCTTTCTAGTCTGCAGTTAATGTGAGGTGTGGGTTAGTGAAGAGTGTGAAGGTGTTAATTCCCCCTAAGCTGTATAGTGAATGTTCTTGTCCTAGGTGAGTTAGTTTTCAATTGGGCTCTCTATTGTTCATGATCTAGTCTATTTAGGAATTCCTTTTCTAGTACTAGGTACAATTGTCTGGGTTTGTAGGTGTATCTCCCTGCAACTTTGATTTAGAGTCTTTTGAATTATCAACTTTTATTCATTTTAGAGATGGGAAAGATTTGGTGTGCCAATTTAGCCTGTTAGGAGGTCTAGTCAACTTAACGTGTTTGAGTGTTATGAGGATATTTCTGTAACTAAGAAAGAAAACCAACCATCCCCTGAGGTTTTAAAGGGTAAGAGGAGGGCTCGAGGTCATAAGAAGAAAGAAATTGTTTAGAGTACATACAACTTGAGAAACATGACCATTCTAGAAGAAATAGTAAAGTTTAAAGGCAAGGAGCTGGCTCAGCCAACAAAAAAAGGCTAGGAAAAAAGAAAAGGATCATAGATCCTTCCTAGGAAAACATAATTCTCCCATTTTTCTCTAGGTATGTGTAGGATCATCATGGAAAAAATAGGCCCTTAAGTGGCAAATTTTTTAAAAAAATCAGAGTTAGGAAACTTGACATAAAAATTTGAATGAGTTATCTATATTAATTCAAAAATATGTAAGAATAGAATCTGTAGCAAATTGAATGTAGTTTCCAAACTACTAGGTTTTTCTTTTTAAATTCTATTTGGTGAAAATTTGAAATTTCAATGTAGTAGTACTTAAATTTCGTGGAAAAAATAAAAGTAGGTGTATGTCCACCACCCTAACCATAATAAAATGATAATATTTTTTATAATATTTTAGACATAAGTAGAGGACTCATGTCGGATGTGATGCATATTTTTTATATTTTTTTCCAAGTAAATAATTAATTGTAAAGTTTTTATTACAACTTTTAAAAACATAAAAACTCGTATGTCTGACCACCTTAACTTGGTCAAAATTTCATGAAATTCATTTTTTCTTTTTTTAATCCTATAGTATGCGAAGTATAGAATGTGATGCATGTTTTGGATTCCAAAAATGTGATACCATTTGAAATCTATAGATGTTTTTCAATCAGCTTATCAATCAGGATTTTAGTTGTAACTCAAATAGAAAATGAATAATAATAATTTATTAGATTCAAAGTAAAGCATAATTTATATTGGTGGAAAGCTGAGAATCTCCTTTAAAAACCCTTTTCATTTCATCAATTTTGTGTAAAAAAAAGTTGTCAGCCACATACCCTACAAATACCCATCATATTGCCACTTTTTGGCCCATCATGATCCTGCACATACCCTCTCTAATAATCCTTTAGATGTTGAAGGTAATTCACTAACTCAGGATATGGCCAGTATCTTTTTTCTCTAGTGCCATATGGGAGCTCTGATGACGATGTGGTGATGGTTCCTCCAATTCGTTGAGAACAAGGACTGGTCAAGCATTCGCTGATGTTGATGACTCTTAATAGGGTCTTCTCCTTGTTTTTGTTTTTGATAACACCATGGTCTTTGCATAGGAGGTATTTGTTTGAATATGTCCATGGTTGGTATTTTACTCTTCCATGTTGATGTGGAGGTCTTCAAGCTAATATAGCATAGAATCATTTTTTTTCAAGCATGAATATGGTGATAGTGACTAATATCCTACACATGTGTTTTGTTTTTTGTCCTCCCCTATTCTCAAATGCTTGCATGAAACTACTTGGGGAGTTTTTCAAGGATGCGATTGAAATTAGGCTTTTGAAATGAAATGAAATGAAATTGTAACTCACTTAGATGCTTGTGGCTCCCCTATTTATAAGGGGTATTTCTTGGGTGAAGTTACAGAGTTCAAAAATTTTGAGTCTAAAAAAGGTCTAGGTGAAAGCGATGCTTAGAGAGCAAATAGAATGTAAATAGAGAAATTAGTGAATATATCAGAAGCCAGTCTAGGGAAAAATTTATACTATATGTAGATCTTAAATATTGTTTTACAAAGCAATATCAGTAATGAAAGAGAATATTAGTTCTAAAATATTGCTCTCCTATGTATTTTTCTTCCAAATTATGAATGAAATTTTTAATTATAATTTCATTTGTCTTCTATCATTTGCACTAAATGAATGGGTTTGTTTGTGCTTCAATACAATAAGTTGATTAAATGCTAAAATGAGACCATTATTTTGTGGGAAAGGGATATAGGATTTGGTAAGGAAGCAATATTCTAAAAACACAGAGAGTTAGATGCTATAAAGTGGCATATTGATAGTCTATTGGTTTCTGATGTTCAATTATAATTATATTATTGATTGATTGCAAACTAGACTCCATTGTTCCCTCAGATAGGTAACTTTTTGTTCTATTAGTTTATCTCATGGTTGATTGACATACATTAAATTCCAACCTTCAAGTATCAATGTATTCCATGAAACAAATAACAATTTCATAAGAGGTCTGCCAAGCCTTAGATGATGTTGGTTTCTTCAGGAATACATTTTTATGAGGAAATTCTCTTGATCAAGTTGAGATATTATGAGCATAAATAGGACTGCCCTCATGGGTCTCATAGAGCCTGAAGATAAGAAGTGAGGTTCTAAATTCCCCACTTAAGTGTTGGACAATCCTCAACCTTGTTGATATTTGAGTTTTGGCATATTCATAGGTAAGGACTGAGATTAAGTTTGGTTCTTAAAAAATAACCAACAATATGGATGGTGGATTGACTTGATTATTTTGGGTAACCACTTGTTTTGATCTGTCAATTGGTTTCTTGGAACCAATTGTTAGGGGTTGACTTTTCATGAGGGTGTTAACTTTCCCTTGTTGTCCTATTTGAGGCACTTGGTTTGCATTACATTATGTAATGTATGGCACACTTTGGTTACTCATGGTGATGGATGAAGATGGTTGCAGTCAAAAATTTGAGGTTGTTGTGGAGTTTTGGAATGTAAGTGGTTTGTTTGGATGAAGAGGATGTTCAGGAATAGTGGTGGAAGAATGAGATGGGACACCAAATGTTGGTGTCCAACTTGTGTTTTGGGGAAGATTGTCATTTTGAGTACCCAAAAGTATGTTCCCTCCTAAAGGGAGAGTGTGACCAAGGTTAGTGGGAATTCTAGTCATAAGACTAGGAGTGTATGTATGACTTGTTGCAAGGGATGATGTTGATTGAATTATAGATGGAGTCAAGCCTTATGCCAAGGGTTGTGTAGTGAAAGTTGGATGAATTAAAGCCACATTCCCTAAGTTTTTTTCCTTAATTGAATCAAAGTCAACTATAGAAGGTAGTTTAGCCCCTTCTTTTGCTAAGGCTAGCATGTATTAGGTAGGGTTGATTTTCATCGAAGTGTTAACAATGTGACTTTTCTTAGGATCTTGTTGATATTCAAGGAGCTCTTCCTTATTGAGCTCAAGGGGGTTATTTGTGACATCTTCTACCTCATACCCTTAGTTTGATGGTTTTTGTGGTTTTTGTGAGGGGGTAGAATGGCTCCTTGGATCAAATTCTTGTGGGATAGTATCGCTTGTGGTGGATGTGGTTTTAGTTTGTTCCATGATTATCTTGTGTTGTGACCTTGTTGTAACCATAAATTGTGGGTCAACTATGAGAGATGTGTTGAGATTTATCATGTTGAAATTTCTAGTTCAAAAAGGTGATGACTAACTCAACTAAGTGTATGGAAAAGGACTCATTTCACACACACAAAGTAGCTAAGTTATGGGATTGGTTTGATAACTGTCTAATTCTAAAGTGTTGATGTGTCCAAAAGTTTCTAAAGTTGGGTTAATGAAGGAGATGCAAATGTGGATGGTGGATGAATATTTGACCCAAAATATGTTAACCTAAAAGGGACCTTTATTTATAAGACTAAGATGATGCAAAAAAATATACATACC
Organism: Sequoia sempervirens; assembly: GCA_007258455.2. Lineage (NCBI taxonomy): Eukaryota > Viridiplantae > Streptophyta > Pinopsida > Cupressales > Cupressaceae > Sequoia > Sequoia sempervirens. The sequence continues at coordinate 537,933,969 of VDFB02047230.1, forward strand.
TAAAGGATAAAACCCAGAACCCAATGATTTTATAGCAGAATTTGGACCAATGTTTGCAATAATTTCCTTTGTCTCAATTTTTCTCAAACTATAAGACCAATGTGTTAGGTGTTCATTGATTTTAATTCCTTTGATTTAGTGATATTGCTTCATTACCACATCAAGAAAATCTTAATTAATGTTCAAACTAAAATGTCGATGTCTAGGAAACCTTCATTCCACATGTTCCATTATCTAAGAATCAAGAAGCTAAGGCCATAGTTCCCTATGTTAAATTTAGAAAGTTGAATTAAGATATAAGTTCAAATATTTAGAAGCCTCTAGAGATAAAATTCTTAGAGACAAGAAGAAATATAGGAATTTTCAAAGGTATTCACACTTAATCTAAAGGGTTTGAAATTTAATGAACATGTTGATGTGTGTTTAAGCTGTTTTGGAATCAAGTAATGTGCCAAATTGACTCACAAGCAATAATATTCCTAGTTCATGTGGGTATTTTTCTTCTTGATGGGCTTACCTCATTCCTTGAAGGCGTGATTTTAAATGCAACTTGAGGAGTCAAATGAAAAAAAGTCCATTCTCTTTAAGAATTTTATGACTTAACCCATAAATTGGATTAGGTAAGTAACTTCTTCAAAGTAAATTCCAATGCACCAATTTAATGAATATTTTAGAAATAGACTTGGTTGGCTACTACACAAAGGTTTTTAATGACACAAACTAAGAAAACAAGAGGTATAGACCATACGCAAGCTACTTAACGATTTATTCATTCCTTCCTAGCCCACAAGTCCAAACAAGGATTAGGGAACATCATGCTATGATTCCCCTAATAGAAGCTACTATCTTACAAATTCAAAACCTTTAATATAGCCCACCAATAAACATGATTTTTACACCATGCTTTAATGAGTTCTCCATTTCAGGATGTGTCTCATTAGAAATCCCTTTCTTAATAAGAAAAGTTCTTCTCTTCACCCAAGATCACATGAAACACAATGGGAGAGGATATGTAGCAAGTTCTTAGGGTGACTTAAAGAAAAAAAATACGCTTAAGTGTTTCTCTTCACCCAAGATCTCATGAAGTGCAAGGGGAGTGGATACATACTACAAGTGTATACAAGCAAATCAAACATATCAAGCACTCATTTATTTTAACCCAACATAGAAAAATGACTTCATTTTGAGCACCAATGGAAGTGTTTTTTTTATTGTCCAATTTTAGCCAATATTTGTAAAATGAGGTTGTATGGGTCCAATTTTAACCAACTTTGAAAGTAAATTTTAAGCCCAATAGAAATTTAGTGGTCCTAAAACATAAAATAACGTAGCATATGATGGGTTATAAATGTCTCATAAGTGTAAACAAAAATTTTACAATGTATGGTCAAATGATAGTATGCTCCTTCACTTTAAGTGTTTATAAACCTAAAAAACTAGTTAAGCTCACAAAACAAAACTAGGTGTTAGTAAAATATTAGAGAGCATGTGAAGTTAAAAATTTAAAACACATGCAAAAATTAGTTCTCTATTTTTTTACAAATAAAAGGTGTTGCTGAAATCAATTGCATTAGTGCAGCCTTCAAATGCATCACTAAACTCAAGGTGCGCCACTCTAGTGAATTTAGGATGTGTCGCTCTACACCAAAATAGAGACATCAATTGCATTGCTATATTTAGCGCATTTCAAAATTCAAATCTATGATATCAAAAAAGATAAATGTGATGTTATATTAAATATGCATTGTTGTATTAATTATATGTTGTTGTATTTAGATCCAAGTGCATCGTTGTATAGAATCATGTCCCAAGTGCGTCATTGTAGCCATCAAAAGATTGTTGATTCTCCAAAACCTAAAACTTATAAATACTTAAGATAAATTCATCAAAAATGTTAGTAAATCCCTCCTTCTAGCACCAAAATGTGATTGTAATCATAGTATAAGTTAAATACACCTAAATCCATATCGATTTAAGGAATATTTAACCCCCTAAGTTGCAATCCCAATGACATGTTCAAAATCTTCAAAAACTAAGAAACCATTAAACTAAACGTAAAGTAAACATGAAAGATTAAAAGAAACCTAATCTACAACTCTAGACTATAGCCCATTGGGGGAGCAGTGTCATATTGATGTGGAATAATGACCATTTCCAAATCCCTTAGATGAAATGAGTAACTAACCAAACTCCATTGTTGAAAAAATAAGCAAAATTGATAAAATGATGCTATTAGTGGATGAAAAGGATGAAAAATCTTGATAATGGTGCAAGTATGAATAGAGACAGTATTCAAATGAGAAGCATAACTTTTCTTTGATGGAAGTGGATCCATTTCTCTCCAAATGGTGAAGTATTATAGGAAAGAAAATGAAGAATCAATGGTCAAGATGGAATCAAGGGTGAAGGCATGGATCAAGGATTCTCGTCAATGGATGAGAATCAAAGATCGCATGGATCAAAGAAAGCATCAATGGCTCACAATGATTCAAACAAAAATACTTTTTAACAACTTTGAAAGTTTGTTACAAAGTATTTTAGGAAAGAATATTCAATTTTTGGAGGCAAATAAAAGAGTATTCCTTTGGAATATTCCCTATGCAAGTGGATGAGTGAGGAAAATTAGTAATTTTCTAATTAAAACTAAGTATTAGTATGTGCAAGTTGAGGGGAAAAGACTTCTCATTTAATAATTAATTTATTTAATGAAAAGGGGATACAAATAACATTGAATTAAATAATTTAGATTATTTAATTAAATGAGAGGATATAGGGGATTTAATTTAAATAATTTCTCATTATTTAGTCAAACAAGATGAAATGTTAGTGTGAGAGGGTAGGAATTAAACTAATTAAATTAATTAGATTAATAGATGAAAATGAGGCATTTAATTAAATAACTAGGCTTAATCAAACAAGCAAAAGGAGGATGAATTTCAAGATGAAATAATGTTAGTATATCATATTCAAGTGTGTAATACCATTCGAGACAATTTTAAGTGTCTACAAATGTAAAAAAAATGATTAAATCTACAGTAATTTTTTAGAAGGTAGGCATGATTGGCTAAATCATCTTCAAATCTCTCTATTTTCTCTATATTTTTGATAATGTAGATTCAGCATAAATAAAATTCCAATAAAAGTAAAATTTCAATTATTTTAGTTTTGATTCTACTTATTTTTGACCTTTGCGAATCAATTTGACTAGTTCCTTATCCATTTACAGAGTCGAGAAACAATATGTCTATCTAATAACAAATTGAACAACAAACTCAAAGTTTTATATTATATTATTGCATTACAATAATAAACCAAAAAATGGACAACACTTTTAATCTACTTATCAATCCTTATTGAAACAATAACATCCTTAGATATCAAATTGAAATTATTTTAGTCCATTGCTTGAATATAAGCTAAAAACTAAGACATTCATTATAGAAAATGTTTAATGAGTCAAGAAATCTTTGATTTTACTAAGATTCAAAAGAAAATATAACATAATATGGATACATTACCAACATGACTTATATTCATGTAGGTACAATTTGAGTTAGTTTTGCTATTAAAGAGAGAAATTACATTTCCTCTTTGAACTTCAGAGGACTAAACTGTACAAGGTATAATCCTCTACAATGACTACAAAAACTAGGGACCCAAAATCCTTGAAATGAGGCTCAAAATTCCCTTTTATAGACACAAGGAAAGAAACAAGAAAAAAACCTCATTCCATGACTTAAGTTATAAAAGACAAACTATTAAGATGTGGCACTATACAAGAGGACAAAATTATAAATATAATGCAAGCTAGTCATTGAAAAGTAGTTGAAAGCCTCCAAAGTAACTTTATTTTTGTGTATGGATTTAACCTTCTCAAAAATTACTCTCTAAAGGTGAAAGGACATATTTGACATATTTGAAATTCCTTCCATACATGCCCATGTAGAAATAAAGTTTGGTTGGTGGAAATTGATTGAAATTCAACTCAAAAAATATTCCACACTACCCTTCTCTTTATTCCTCAAAAATTACAAAATTGTCACTCCTTAGCCCAAAATGATGACAATCTATGTATAAAATGTTGACAATAAAAATTGATGACAAAAATATGAACTATAGCTTGGGCAACTAGTTATATTTCTCATGCCAGGCCATATGTCCTTTTTGGTGGTTATTGAAAAGAAATAATTCTATCAACATTAGTCATATAACATAGATATATTATATCCATAATTACACTAGTTTACTTGTTGAAAGCTTCAAACTCTTGATCTATATTGATTAATTTTTTGAAGCAAATTTTAAAAAAAAAATGCCAAATTTACTATTATCACAAATAAAGAATAACAGAGTAGGGGTATGTGCAAGATCATTATAGAAAAAATAGGCCCTTAAGTGGCAAAAAATTCAGCAAAATTAGAGTTAGGCAACTTGATGTAAAAATTTGAATAAGTTATCTATATTATTTCAAAAATATGTAAAAATAGAATCTATAGAAAATTTAATGTAGTTTCTAAACTACTAGGTTTATTTTATATATATATATATATATATTTGATGAAAAATTTGGAAATTTCAATGTAGAGACTTAAATTTTAGGAAAAATAAGAAGTAGGTGTCTGTTCGACTACTCCTAACCACAATAAAATGATAATATTTTTTATAATATTTTTAGATATAAGTATAGAACCCATGTCCAATGTGATGCATATTTTGCAATTTTTTTCCAAGTAACACCAATATAATTCTTTTTATTACAACTTAAAAATATAAAAACTCATATGTCTAACCATCTTAACTTGGTCAAACTTCATGAAATTCAATTTTCTTTTTTCAATCCTATAGTATAAAGTATAGAATGTGACACATGTTTTGGATTCAAAAAATGTGATAATCGCTTTGAAAGCTATAGATATTTTCAATCGTACTTATCAATCGTGACTTTAGTCATAATTCGAACAGAAAATGAATAATACCAATATTAAATTCAAAGTAAAGAATAATTTATATTGGTGGAAAGCTGAGAATCTGCTTTAAAAACCCTTTTTTTCATCAATTTTGGGTAAAAAAAAGTCATCAGCCACATACCCATCATATTGCCACTTTTTGGCCCATCATGATCCTGCACATAACCGTAGGAAAAAATGCTTTGAACCCTTCTTTCCATTCAAATATTTATTTCTTCTCAACATCATCCTTTAAAATATAAGGTATAACTTTTACCTCAATATTTTCAAAATGTTTGAGCTTACTTTTGGCCTATTGTGTTAGAAGGGCCATATATGCCTGCACTTCTCCTACTAATTTAGCCATATCAAAAGTGGGAAAAATGTCACTAGATGGATTATTATCATGTGGAAAACCCCTATACATGCCATATAAAGTTCTAATCCGAAGAACCCATTTATCCATGGTATCTTGAAGTCTCTCTTGGTCCCTAACCACCCTAGTGATAACATCCTTGATGTTTTTATAATCCCTATAGGATTCCTCAACTACTTTCAAATTTTTTGAACATATGCCCTAAAATATTAGACACAACATGTATCATTTCCTCATGTTTGATCTCTTGTGTATTTTTAATTTGTTCCTCCATTTCCTTCATCTTCTCCTTAAGCTCGCCATTTTCTCTTATCAAATAATTTGTAGGTGTTGTTGTGAAGGAGCTTTCTTCTTATGTGTCAATAGGAAGAGGTATTACCTAATACTATTTCATCTTTAATTTATTTATTCTATAGTGACTGATAAATGATATTTCAATAGTTTATCATACTAACTTTGCAATTTCTTGGCTATTGCCTCACTAAATATAACATCTACTACCAAAGAATCAACTTCAAGGGTTGAGGTAGCTGATACCCTTTATTTGACCAACCCTCCCCTTATATCATGTAATACTTCTATAACCTAGGGCTTATATGTGTTAGGGGAAAGATCCCATATTGCAAGGGTTTCCCATTTTGGGTTGAACCCTTATCGTAATAGTGCAGATTGGGCTCACTCTTTTGAAGAGAAAATCTCTTCATCTTGTCACCTTATTTTATCAAATGTTATGGAAGAAGAAATATCCAATTTTAAGAGCAATACCAATCCAATTCTTCTAACCAATTATCTCCCTTCTTTAGAGGTGATTTTCATCACATCAAAATTGACTTTAGCTAACACCCTTTTGGTGAAAACCTCATACTAGTTAGTGGGGACATCTTTTTTTGCCTCAGAAAGCCTTTTATGTAATTCCTCTTTTCTAGATCTTATGAAAAAATCCTTGAATTCTTGAGTTTTGAAAAATTCATCATCAAAGATGAATTTTTTTCAATCCATAGATCTCAAATAATTAGATTCATCTCTCCCCATCGTTACATTTATGCCCAATACTCCTTGTGGAACTCTAGTAATATTTTCCTTTGGAGAGAAGTCATTTTATACTATACCTCTTGTGTTATTACTTCAATCTCATCCTCCTCATTAGGTCCTAGATGATAGTCAACCAAAGATGGTTTC
>VDFB02047230.1:537940569-538014859 GCA_007258455.2 Sequoia sempervirens
CTATGATTCCATTGTTCCCTTAGATAGGGCACTGGTTGTTCTATTATTTTATCTCATGGTTGACTAAGATAGTAATGAATCTGGTCAAAGATTTAAAATGGAAATAAATTCTTAGCATACTTAAAATTACATTGCACCAACCTTCAAGTATCAACATATTCCCTAAAACAAATAACAATTTCATAAGAGGTCTGTCAAGCCTTAGATGATGTTGGTTTCTTGAGGAATACATCTATGTGAGGAAATTCTCTTGATCAAGTTGAGATATTATGAGTATAATTAGGACTACCCTCCTGGGTCTCACAGAGCCCAAAGAGAAGAAGTGAGGTTCTAAATGCCTCACTTAAGTGTTGGCCAATCCTCAACCTTGTTGATAATTGAGTTCTGGCAGATTCATAGGTAAGGATTGAGATGAAGTTTGGTTCTTAAGAAATAACCAACAAAAATGTCAACTCTACTAGGGATTTACTTGGGAAAATATTTGTAGTACATCAATTTTCCTTGATAGAGTCATAGATGTTCTTAATACAAAGTTGTCGCTGACAGTGAGTGGTGACTTTGAAGAACTCTGTACTGGTAGTGAAAATATTGAAGGACAAGGAATCTTAAAGTAAAAACAACTGGTGGAAGCAACTTCATATGGTTGAATTTTGATCCTGTACAAAGAAGGTGGCGACTCTATGTAAAGAACCTAATAAAGTATGATATCTACCAATATATCTAGGTATTTTTCCTATGTTTTGACTTAAAAGAAGAAATAATTGTGTATGAAAGCCATTTTAGAAATGAGGAAGAAATATTTTATTCCTAATTCAGTGAGTTAAAGCACTAAGGAATGGAACAGTGATAGTTATGTTGCATACATCTGAGTTGAAATCTATAATATCTAAATGGAATGGAAGAAGTATGCTTATTTTTGTAGTGTTCCTTTTAAAGTTGTTAAGACATAAAATACATTTGAGCTGGGTGTTTACTATAGGGTTAACAGTTGAAGAGTAAGGTACAATAGAGATGCATCGTTCCCCTATATTCTTTGGTAAAATATCAAATACAGATATACCAGTCATGCAATCCCTAAAATACCCTCAAAGGAAATTCTTTATTCAGAGATATAATTCTTTAAGCTTTCAAGGTATCAAAGGTTTCCCTAAAAAAATTCCTAATGATATTAGGAAACAAGTACCAAAGTTTATAGGGAAAAATTTTGAGTCAGCTTCCAAGCAGCTCAATGCATTCATAGATGTGATGGGTGATTTTGAAATAAATCACAAGGATGTTTTCATGAAGTTGTTTGCTCAGTCATTAAAAGAGGATGCCCGAGACTGGTACTCATATCTACTAGAATGTTCTATAGTTTCATGGAATGATTTTATGATAGCATTTATAAAACAATTTGGTGAAAGGATTAGTCCTAATGAGGTAAGAAGAAGATTTAGGGAAATCAAACAAGATGAAGAAGAGTTAGTTCCTTCTTTTCATCTCAGATCCATGAAAGCAGTAAATGATATTCCTAAGTATTTGAGACCTAGTGTTGCATAGATTTTAATTACATATCTAGGTGATTTTGAAAATAAAGTGAGTTATTTGATAAGGGATAAAGAGCCTACAACATTGTAGTAGGCATATTGTATTGTTGTGGAAATAGAAATATTTACTATTAAATACTCAATGATGAAAGGGTATATGGCTGCAAGTGTTTGTTGTCCTGGTACACATTATAAAGATGAAATAAATAGGAAATAAAAGGATGACCAATGTAATGGTAATATTGATGCTTCATTTTGTTCATTCTCACAACATATTGATCTTGAGCAGAGTCAAGATACTTTTCAGAAGTGTTTAGATAATAATGATCAGGAATTGATAATTCAAAGATTGTCTAGTATGAAGAGGAGTGAAGAGGAATCATCATAATAATTACTAGCAAGTTTTTTGGATTCTTTATTAGAAATCTCTAAAAGGTTGAGACATAAGGATTTTGTCTTGTAGAAAAAGGGCCCCTTGTGATTTTCATGGCCTTTTAGGTCTTGTTTCATGGTGTTGGAACTATGTTGCTTTGATTTTATGTTACAACATGGCTTGAATGTGCTTATTTAAGTACTAAAATTCAAAGAACGTCTTGTGAAGATGTTGTGAAGTGTTGTAAGAAATTTCCACATTCTTCTACACTTTATTAATTATAATTCACCTAAAAATAACCTTTTTATTCATTATCAAGTCCTATTTTGAAGTGTTGTAAAGTCTTGTATCAAACTTTCACGCTTTTCTAGGCATATTTTCACTATGTATCCCTTTCTCATGCTTTATTTTACCCCTTTATGCTCTCATATGCTTAATTGAGTGTATTTTTGAGTATTATCCTAACATACAACATTAAATAAAACATATTTCTTGACACACATTTTTAGGTCCTAGGTAGGACCCATTTTCCATGGGTGGCAAATGATGTCGGCCTGTGATGAGGAATGAATGGGTTACTAAGGCACACGTGTGTATAAATATGTGATTTTCACCTCATTTTAGATCTCTTAACACATTTAAGCAATCTCCTACAATTCTCCAACATTCATACATCATATTCAAGCATTCAAGCATTTTACATCTTTTCAAGCACTATTCAAGCACTTTGAAGTAGCCATTGACATTAATTCATAATTGCATCATCAAGGGTTTGGAAAGTTGATAGCATTTGCATGTTGTTAGTTTATCATTCCTTATCATTTCGTTATTTTATTAAAGGTTTGACTATCAAAAATGGGGTTTGACCAAGGAAAACCCCTATTCACTAACCTTAAACCATTTTTCCCCTATTAGATGTTTGTTTGCAGACCTAGGTATGCATATTTGACAGGATTTTTGGTATTGAAGATTGGTTTACAAGTCAACAATGTGCTTCAAGTCAATTTAAGTCTATTTCAAGCTTGGAGAAGGTTTGTCCGCTTTCTGCATAATTGACTTCCGCAACCTGACAAGTAGTGACTTCCAAATCTAGTGTTGCAGAGTTGTCTCCTGATTTTTTAAAAATTTGGGAGAGGACTGATTTTCCACCTATGGAAAATGAGTCCCACCTTAGGACTAAAAATATGAATTTTGTTAGATTATGGATCCCGACAGACATAAACTTATTCCTAACAGTTTTTCACCTGAAGGAGGACTAATTCGCCACCCTGGGCGAATGAGTTCCACTGTGAAAAATTAGTTATTTCGGCTAGCATCCAAAACATTCTAGACTCATTATATTTTGTCTAGGTGCACTTTGATTTAACTCATTCCTTTCTGTTCTGCATATTTTCTTCATTTACTTTATTGTTTGCATATCATAATGTGTTTTCAAACATAACTTTAATTTCACCTTTCACATTCGTTCTCATTCGTTTAGATTAGTCAATTGCATTTAGTTAGCTTCATTTAGGTTAGAAAACATCACACATGACATTATTTGAATGAACCATTAGCATTTTTGTTCCTATCTCTCTCCATTTAGGTGAAAAGCCCGAGAAGTGCAAGAGTTGTCCATAGGAGCCAAAAATCAACAGTTCAGATTCAGTTTGCATTGAATTATTTTGTGACATCTATGAGTTAGGGATTAGTACCTTTCCTAAGGAATTAAAGCTTCAAAAATTTGATCAAATAATAGATTGGATTATAATTGTTGAGGAAGCAAAGTATGACTATGAACAAACAGTGAGGTTTCAAAATGGCAATAGTGCTAACCTTAGTAACAAAGATCAAGAGATCACTCAAAGGATAAATAGGGATGTATATGAGGGTAAATGTATGTATAACAACACAAATGATGATATTTTCATATTTGCAGATATTGTTGGTGTAATATTTGAGGCTGATAATAAGGATAATGAAGGTGAAAATTTTAATTACTCTCATAAGGAATACAAATTTCTATGTGAGGAAAATTTGAAAGCACCTTTATTGCTCCAGGAATTTGACTGTGTCAATACTCATGAAATTTTGCATTTACTAGTAGATAAACATATTGTAAATTATAGACTCTTGCAAAGTACTCTAACTATTCTAGAATCAAAACATCCTGATGATCTGATTGGTTTTAAATCTGAAGACAATAGTGCTCATCTTTAGACTCCATAACAAGATTTTAATGATGATATGGGTATAGGCAGTTAACAAGGTTGGTTTTTTGAATGTTTACATGAAGCAGAAATAGGATGTGTAGATCTTGATATAGAGATAGACATGGTTGTTTTTGACCAATGTTTTATGGAAGAAGGAAATGAAAAAATCTACTTCTAAAGAGGAATAGAAGTTATATCATCTTGAATCAGTAGACATATCATTTGAAAACAAAGTTCAAACCCCCACTTCTAATCATATCAATTCTAAGTTAGTTCATCAATATTTTGAAAATTTTTGTTTCCTATTGAAAGATGATGACTCGGAATAAGAATCAAATTATCATATTAGTCCTGAAAAATAAATCATTTCTAATATTTGGAATGGTATAAATGGTGCCTTTTATAAGAAGGATTTTTCTTTAAGAAAGAGTGAAAGTTCCTTGGATTACAATAAATTGATCTTCTAAGAAAATGAACTATTGGGTAGCATAATTGATTTATATTGTTTTGAGGCATATGAACACCAACTTGAAAAGGAACCTGTGTATCAGTGTTTTTTGTTTACTGCACAAGATGGGTATGATGTTGATCCAAATGAATCTAATATCAATCAAGTGGACTATGAATTTTTCACTTTTCCAAACCAATCAAGTGAGCATTCAATGAAAAATAATGACAAGTTGAATTAGGTGGAGTGCTACACTAATCATATATTCCAATTAACAGCTGATTTCAACACACAAAGGGACATAAATGAGACAGATAAGTGCAAGATCAGGTACAAGTCTCTAATGGTTTAACACAATAGTTGCAGCATGATCAACTAGTGAAATCTTCATGGTAATGTTCTTAGCTTGGGCATTGTGCAAACAGTGGAAAAAAAGGGTTTTTGACAAAGGTAAACACCAATTTTAAGATTGGTCTAGCCCTATATCTTATATAAATATTGTACATATGTTGTTTAGTTTTGGTTCTCTTGCTTTGTCCTTGGTTTTTGTTTCCTATTCTTGGTTTGCTTCACCTGAGATTCTAGATTCTCACTTTGTTCACTAAGGAATAGACATCCCCAACTAGAGCCACTAATGGAACTTGCAAGATTTTTATGTTCCATCTCAAGTCCTTGTTTCATTTGGTTGGGTTGACATCTGAGGGCTTAGGGTTATGGTTGTATCACTGTTGAAGGGTTATTATATTAGCTTGGAGTCCTTTCTTATGAAACCCTTGGCTTTGAATACTTGAAAAATAGTCTATTTCACTATTGACTTCTTGTTGCCCAATGTTGGTTACTTTAAAAACATCTTATGTCATTTAGTATCATCGGGTAGCGAGTCCCCCAAACCTAGGTCTGAGTGTCTTAATTTTTATAAGGTTAAGTAAAGATTCTTTTTCACCTTTACATCCTTTTCATTTTATGACTTGGGAGTTTTGAGCCCCTTTTGTCGTATCATCCTAGAGGGTCCCCTCCATTAGAACAACTTATGAGCATAAGTCTAAAGGTTTTCACTTAAGTCTCGTTGTCCTTTTATCCTTATCGCTCATCGCTAATTACTTCAAAGGTGTATGTTCTGAATTGGCAACAAGTGATGAGTGGTATATCTTTATTTTCACTCATCGCAAATAGCTATTGGAGCTCTTGATATCAATGCACGATGAGTGATGTTCCTTATATTGTTGAGGGATTGCTTATCGCTAATGGATTTTGAGACTTGAGTATTGTAATAGTGATAAGTGATGTCCTTTAGCCTTATGTTCTTATTTTCATCGCTCATCATGGATGGTCATGAAATGCTAAATTTCAATTAGCGATGAGTGATATGTGATACACAATGTTACTATGAAGATCTCTCCATGTTAATTGCTCACAAACAATATGAGGAGAATTAGTGATGAGCGATGGCCTGATGTTTTTGTACTTTATCACTCATTGCAGATTCATTCCAAAGCTTAAGTCTCAAAACAATGATGAGCGATGAGATTCTTTGAAAGGTTTCTTTCACCAATTTGAAAAGATCTTATGTGTGATTTATTTCGTATCATTCATTTTCATGTAGGTGTACGTGTCTTAATCCGGTCTCTTCACTATATCCCCAGTTGCTAATAGGATCTGAGATGTTAGGTATGAATTACTGATGTGCGATGGAGAAATGAGCATGATCAAAGGATGATCCATAGATCCAAGGGTTGAGATTTCATCACATGGATTCTTACATCATTGATGAAGCCGATGAAGGACGAGATGCATTAGTGATAGGAAATAGATATTGTTGGAAAAGGAAATGTGGCAGAATCCTGAGGACATTGTATAAAGCAAAAAGGAAAGTAGCGGGATGAATGGAGAACCATTGGTGTGGCTTTAGAACAAGATGATCCAACACACTGAACTTCATTGTGGTAACACTCTCATCACTGATTGTACCTTAAATATTTGGGTGAGGCCAGCGATGAGCGATGAAATGTATGAGGAACTGTTCTCTTCAAAACACCGGTCATATGTACCTTGTTGATATTAATGAAGTAGCACAGATTAGGTTGGTGATTCATGTTAATTGTCAGATCACGTATGATTAATCAAGATTAAGGGAGGACATGATAGCATTTGAGATGGCAACAGTGTTTTCTAGCAACAAGTTGCTAATGGATAAAAAATGATGCTCATGATCGCCATAGATGAGTTTTAAATGCTTTAAGATCAATGACCTAGATTTGAAGCTGAGTTGCTAAGTTATCAACTCACTTTCATGAGAATTTATTGAATCGTTAATTCTAACATGCTCCAAAATGTCTATTTAATGCAGATTTTTTGCTATTCATCTTCGCCATCTTTCTAGTCTGCAGTTAATGTGAGGTGTGGGTTAGTGAAGAGTGTGAAGGTGTTAATTCCCCCTAAGCTGTATAGTGAATGTTCTTGTCCTAGGTGAGTTAGTTTTCAATTGGGCTCTCTATTGTTCATGATCTAGTCTATTTAGGAATTCCTTTTCTAGTACTAGGTACAATTGTCTGGGTTTGTAGGTGTATCTCCCTGCAACTTTGATTTAGAGTCTTTTGAATTATCAACTTTTATTCATTTTAGAGATGGGAAAGATTTGGTGTGCCAATTTAGCCTGTTAGGAGGTCTAGTCAACTTAACGTGTTTGAGTGTTATGAGGATATTTCTGTAACTAAGAAAGAAAACCAACCATCCCCTGAGGTTTTAAAGGGTAAGAGGAGGGCTCGAGGTCATAAGAAGAAAGAAATTGTTTAGAGTACATACAACTTGAGAAACATGACCATTCTAGAAGAAATAGTAAAGTTTAAAGGCAAGGAGCTGGCTCAGCCAACAAAAAAAGGCTAGGAAAAAAGAAAAGGATCATAGATCCTTCCTAGGAAAACATAATTCTCCCATTTTTCTCTAGGTATGTGTAGGATCATCATGGAAAAAATAGGCCCTTAAGTGGCAAATTTTTTAAAAAAATCAGAGTTAGGAAACTTGACATAAAAATTTGAATGAGTTATCTATATTAATTCAAAAATATGTAAGAATAGAATCTGTAGCAAATTGAATGTAGTTTCCAAACTACTAGGTTTTTCTTTTAAATTCTATTTGGTGAAAATTTGAAATTTCAATGTAGTAGTACTTAAATTTCAGGGAAAAAATAAAAAGTAGGTGTATGTCGACCACCCTAACCATAATAAAATGATAATATTTTTTTATAATATTTTAGACATAAGTAGAGGACTCATGTCCGATGTGATGCATATTTTTTTATTTTTTCCAAGTAAATAATTAATTGTAAAGTTTTTATTACAACTTTTAAAAAACATAAAAACTCGTATGTCTGACCACCTTAACTTGGTCAAAATTTCATGAAATTCATTTTTTCTTTTTTTAATCCTATAGTATGCGAAGTATAGAATGTGATGCATGTTTTGGATTCCAAAAATGTGATACCATTTGAAATCTATAGATGTTTTTCAATCAGCTTATCAATCAGGATTTTAGTTGTAACTCAAATAGAAAATGAATAATAATAATTTATTAGATTCAAAGTAAAGCATAATTTATATTGGTGGAAAGCTGAGAATCTCCTTTAAAAACCCTTTTCATTTCATCAATTTTGTGTAAAAAAAAGTTGTCAGCCACATACCCTACAAATACCCATCATATTGCCACTTTTTGGCCCATCATGATCCTGCACATACCCTCTCTAATAATCCTTTAGATGTTGAAGGTAATTCACTAACTCAGGATATGGCCAGTATCTTTTTTCTCTAGTGCCATATGGGAGCTCTGATGACGATGTGGTGATGGTTCCTCCAATTCGTTGAGAACAAGGACTGGTCAAGCATTCGCTGATGTTGATGACTCTTAATAGGGTCTTCTCCTTGTTTTTGTTTTTGATAACACCATGGTCTTTGCATAGGAGGTATTTGTTTGAATATGTCCATGGTTGGTATTTTACTCTTCCATGTTGATGTGGAGGTCTTCAAGCTAATATAGCATAGAATCATTTTTTTTCAAGCATGAATATGGTGATAGTGACTAATATCCTACACATGTGTTTTGTTTTTTGTCCTCCCCTATTCTCAAATGCTTGCATGAAACTACTTGGGGAGTTTTTCAAGGATGCGATTGAAATTAGGCTTTTGAAATGAAATGAAATGAAATTGTAACTCACTTAGATGCTTGTGGCTCCCCTATTTATAAGGGGTATTTCTTGGGTGAAGTTACAGAGTTCAAAAATTTTGAGTCTAAAAAAGGTCTAGGTGAAAGCGATGCTTAGAGAGCAAATAGAATGTAAATAGAGAAATTAGTGAATATATCAGAAGCCAGTCTAGGGAAAAATTTATACTATATGTAGATCTTAAATATTGTTTTACAAAGCAATATCAGTAATGAAAGAGAATATTAGTTCTAAAATATTGCTCTACTATGTATTTTTCTTCCAAATTATGAATGAAATTTTTAATTATAATTTCATTTGTCTTCTTTCATTTGCACTAAATGAATGGGTTTGTTTGTGCTTCAATACAATAAGTTGATTAAATGCTAAAATGAGACCATTAGTTTGTGGGAAAGGGATATAGGATTTTGTAAGGAAGAAATATTCTAAAAACACAGAGAGTTAGATGCTATAAAGTGGAATGTTGATAGTCTATTGGTTTCTGATGTTCAATTATAATTATATTATTGATTGATTGCAAACTAGACTCCATTGTTCCCTCAGATAGGTAACTTGTTGTTCTATTATTTTATCTCATGGTTGACTGACATACATTAAATTCCAACCTTCAAGAATCAACGTATTCCATGAAACAAATAACAATTTCATAAGAGGTCTGCCAAGCCTTAGATGATGTTGGTTTCTTCAGGAATACATTTTTATGAGGAAATTCTCTTGATCAAGTTGAGATATTATGAGCATAAATAGGACTTCCCTCATGGGTCTCATAGAGCCTGAAGATAAGAAGTGAGGCTCTAAATGCCCCACTTAAGTGTTGGCCAATCCTCAACCTTGCTGATAATTGAGTTTTGGCATATTCATAGGTAAGGACTGAGATTAAGTTTGGTTCTTAAAAAATAACCAACAATATGGATGGTGGATTGACTTGATTATTTTGGGTAACCATTTGTTTTGATCTGTCAATTGGTTTTTTGGAACCAATTGTTAGGGGTTAACTTTTCATGAGGGTGTTAACTTTCCCTTGTTGTCCTATTTGAGGCACTTAGTTCGCATTACATTATGCAATGTATGGCACACTTTGGTTACTCATGGTGATGGATGAAGATGGTTGTGGTCAAAAATTTGAGGTTGTTGTGGTGTTTTGGAATGTAAGTGGTTTGTTTGGATGTAGAGGATGTTCAGGAATAGTGGTGGAAGAATGAGATGGGACACCAAATGTTGGTGTCCAACTTGTGTTTTGGGGAAGATTGTCATTTTGATTACCCAAACGTATGTTCCCTCCTAAAGGGAGAGTGTGACCAAGGTTAGTGGAAATTCTAGTCACAAGACTAGGAGTGTATGTATGACTTGTTGCAAGGGATGATGTTGATTGAATTGTAGATGGAGTCAAGCCATATGCCAAGGGTTGTGCAGTGAAATTTGGAGGAATTGAAGCCACATTCCCTAAGTTTTTTTCCTTAATTGAATCAAAGTCAACTGTAGAAGATAGTTTAACCCCTTCTTTTGCTAAGGCTAGCATGTATTAGGTAGGGTTGATTTTCATCAAAGTGTTAACAATGTGACTTTTCTTAGGATCTTGTTGATATTCAAGGAGCTCTTCCTTATTGAGCTCCAGGGGGTTATTTGTGACATCTTCTACCTCATACCCTTAGTTTGATGGTTTTTGTGGTTTTTGTGAGGGGGTAGAATGGCTCCTTGGATCAAATTCTTGTGGGATAGTATCACTTGTGGTGGATGTGGTTTTAGTTTGTTCCATGATTATCTTGTGTTGTGACCTTGTTGTAACCATAAATTGTGGGTCAACTATGGGAGATGTGTGTTGAGATTTATCATGTTGAAGTTCTCTAGTTGACTCAATTTTTGGTAAAAGGGACCCTCTAAGTTGATTTTGACCAATGGTGTGAGTGGATGATGAAAAGGGTGAATGATATATGGGGGATTAAATTTCTAAACATTTGGGAAACACTTGACTTAAGGTTTGATATTTTGATGTCTCAGATAAAGGGTGTTAATGAACTTTGTAAATCTTTAAGGTAGACTTGTGACCTTTAAGATAAACTAGTCCAAATAATGTAATGACTAACTCAACTAAGTGTATGGAAAAGGATTCATTTCACACACAACATATCTAGCTTAGGGGATTGGTTTGATAATTTTCTAAAGTTTTGAGTTTTGATGTGTCCAAAAGTTCCTAAAGTTGTTAATGAAGTGAGATGTAAAAATGTGATAGTGGATGAAATGTTTGACCCAAAATATGTTAACCTAAAAGGGAACTTTTTGTTACAAGACTAAGATGATGCAAAACATGCTATACCTCTAAAGTGATAAAACCTTAAGAACTCAATGATTTTTATAATAGAACTTGGACTCAATGTTTGCAATAATTTCCTTCTCTCAATTTTTCTCAACCATAAGACCAATGTGTTAGGTGTTCATTTGATTTTAATCTTTGATTTAGTGAGATTGCTTCATTACCACATCAAGAAAGTCTTAATTAATGTTCAAACTAAAATTTTGATGTCTAGGAAACCTTCATTCCACATATTCCATTATCTGAGAATCAAGAAGCTAAGGCCATAGTTCCCTATGTTAAATTTAGAAACTGTGAATTAAGATATAAGTCCAAATATTTAGAAGCCTCCAAAGATAAAATTCTTAGAGACAAGAAGAAATATAGGAATTTTCAAAGGTATTCACACTTAATATAAAGGGTTTGAAATTTAATGAACATGCTGATGTGAGTTTAAGTTGTTTTGGAATCAAGTAATGTGCGAAATTGACTCACAAGCAATAATATTCCTAGTTCATGTGGGTATTTTTCTTGTTGATGGGCTTACCTCATTCCTTGAAGGGATTATTTTACATGCAACTTGAGGAGTCAAAAGAAAAAAAGTCTATTCTCTTTAATAATTTTATGACTTAACCCATAAATTGGATTAGGTAAGTATCTTCTTCAAAGTAAATTCCAATGCACCAATTTAATGAATATTTTAGAAATAGACTTGGTTGGCTACTACAGAAAGGTTTTTAATGACACAAACTAAGAAAACAAGAGGTATAGACCATACACAATCTACTTAAAGATTTATTCATTCCTTCCTAGCCCACAAGTCCAAACAAGGATTAGGGAACATCATGCTATGATTCCCCTGATAGAAGCTACTATCTTACAAATTCAAAACCTTTAATATAGCCCACCAATAAACATGATTTTTACACCATGCTTTAATGAGTTTTCCATTTAGGATGTGTCTCATTAGAAATCCCTTTCTTAATAAGAAAAGTTCTTCTCTTCACCCAAGATCACATGAAACACAATGGGAGAGGATATGTAGCAAGTTCTTAGGGTGACTTAAAGAAAGAAAATACGCTTAAGTGTTTCTCTTCACCCAAGATCTCATGAAGTGCAAGGGGAGTGGATACATACTATAAGTATATACAAGAAAATCAAGCATATCAAGCACTCATTTATTTTAACCCAACATAGAAAAATGACTTCATTCTGAGCACCAATGGAAGTGTTTTTTTATTGTCCAATTTTAGCCAATATTTGTAAAATGAGGTTGTATGGGTCCAATTTTAACCAACTTTGAAAGTAAATTTTAAGCCCGATAGAAATTTAGCGGTCCTAAAACATAAAATAAAGTAGCATATGATGGGTTATAAATGTCTCATAAGTGTAAACAAAACTTTTACAATGTATGGTCAAACAATAGTATGCTCCTTCACTTCAAGTGTTTATAAACCTACAAAACTAGTTAACCTCACAAAACAAAACTAGGTGTTAGTAAAATATTAGAGAGCATGTAAAGTTAAAAATTTCAAACACGTGCAAAAATTAGCTCTCTATTTTTTTACAAATAAAAGGTGTTGCTAAAATCAATTGCATCAGTGCAGCCTTCAAATGCATCACTAAACTCAAGGTGTGTCACTCTAGTGAATTTAGGATGTGTCGCTCTACACCAAAATAGGGACATCAATTGCATTGCTATATTTAACACATTTCAAAATTCAAATCTATGATATCAAAAAAGATAATTGTGATGTTATATTAAATATGCATTGTTGTATTAATTATATGTTGTTGTATTTAGATCCAATTGCATCATTGTATAGAATCATGTCCCAAGTGCGTCATTGTAGCCATCAAAAGATTGTTGATTCTCCAAAACCTAAAACTCATAAAAACTTAAGAGAAATTCATCAAAAATGTTAGTAAATCCCTCCTTCTAGCACCAAAATGTGATTGTAATCATAGTATAAGTTAAATACACCTAAATCCATATAGATTTAAGGAATATTTAACCCCCTAAGCTTCAATCCAAATGACATGTTCAAAAGCTTCAAAAACTAAGAAACCATTAAACTAAACATAAAGTAAACACAGAAGATTAAAAGAAACCTAATCTAGAACTCCAGACTATAGCCCATTGGGGGAGTGGTGTCATATTGATGTGGAATAATGACCATTTCCAAATCCCTTAGATGAAATGAGTAACTAACCAAACTCCATTGTTGAAAAAATAAGCTAAATTGATAAAATGATGCTATTGGTGGATGAAAAGGATGAAAAATCTTGATAATGGTGCAAGTATGAATAGAGATAGTATTCAAATGAAAAGCATAACTTTTCTTTTATGGAAGTGGATCCATTTATGACGAGGGAGAAAACCCGAGACACAGAAATACGCTCACTAAATAGAGAATGATATTTTATTCATAAATATTGAACTTCTTACATGTAGAGGATCTCAAATCCCCAAGCTCTGTATTACATGCAAATTACCAACTTACAGAAAATTACCCAGATCCCCTTTCATAGCATGCGAACTTCTTTCCCCAAAAAGTTACCCAAAAATTAGAAACAATCCCCTAAATAGACCCATTTCGGTTTGGAACCAAAAACAACCTTCAAGATAAGATTTTTGATGGTTTGGCGGCAAAATTACAATTTGAAATTCAAGTTTAAATTCACAGTTGAAAATTAGCACATTTCTAAAATATGCACCAACTTCTAGCAGCCATAACTTTTAATCCGACCGTTCGATCTTCAATGATAATACCTTTTCGGAAAGCCCTCGAAAATACAATTTTCCACAAAATAGGCCTTTGGCAGACTACTTTGGCTTTTCCGCAAATTTTCAAGCCCATCCGGGATCATTTGGTGCCTCAAACTGAGCTCGGAAGGTTTTTCAGGGCAAAAAGCAGAAATTGGAACCTGAATAACTTTCAAGTCGTGAATGATCTTGACCTAATTCTTTCACCAGACTGTGTATTTTTCCATCCTGAACCTTCCCATAAATTTCTGTCTTCCCACGACTCCAAATGCAAACCTGCTAAAAATAGCAGTTGAGCAAAAAAAGTAGAAAAGTAGTTCTGAAAGTTGGAAACTCTTATTCGACGAAAAGGGTATCCAGAAATACAAAAACATCTACAAAAAGAAAACAACAAGAACAAAAATGGAAATCATCTTTTGGGTGATGCAAGATTGCCCTCACACCACTGGATGCTCCTGCATCAATTTATCTCCAAATGGTGAAGTATTATAGGAAAGCAAATGAAGAATCAATGGTCAAGATGAAAAGGATCAATCAATGGTCAAGATGGAATCAAGGGTGAAGGCATGGATCAAGGATTCTCGTCAATGGATGAGAATCAAAGATCACATGGATCAAAGAAAGCATCAATGGCTCACAATGATTCAAACAAAAATACATTTTAACAACTTTGAAAGTTTGTTACAAAGTATTTTAGGAAAGAATATTCAATTTTTGGAGGCAAATAAAAGAGTATTCCTTTGGAATATTCCCTATGCAAGTGGATGAGTAAGCAAAATTAGTAATTTTCTAATTAAAACTAAGTATTAGTATGTGCAAGTTGAGGGGAAAAGACTTCTCATTTAATAATTAATTTATTTAATGAAAAGGGGATACAAATTACATTTAATTAAATGATTTAGATTATTTAATTAAATGAGAGAATATAGGGGGTTTAATTTAAATAATTTCTCATTATTTAGTCAAACAAGATGAAATTTTAGTGTGAGAGGGTAGGAATTAAACTAATTAAATTAATTAGATTAATAGATGAAAATGAGGCATTTAATTAAATAACTAGGCTTAATCAAACAAGCAAAAGGAGGATGAATTTCAAGATGAAATAATGTTAGTATATCATATTCAAGTGTGTAATACCATTCGAGACAATTTTAAGTGTCTACAAATGTAAAACAAATGATTAAATCTATAGTAATATTTTAGAAGGTAGGCCTGATTGGCTAAATCATCTTCAAATCTCTCTATTTTCTCTATATTTTTGACAGTGTAGATTGAGCATAAATAAAATTCCAATAAAATTAAAATTTCAATTATTTTAGATTTGATTCTACTTATTTTTAAACTTTGTGAATCAATTTGACTAGTTCCTTATCCATTTACAGAGTTGAGAAACAATATGTCTATCTAATAACAAATTGAACAACAAACTCAAAGTTTTATATTATATTATTGCATTACAATAATAAACCAAAAAATGGACAACACTTTTAATCTACTTATCAATCCTTATTGAAACAATAACATCCTTAGATATCAAATTGAAATTATTTTAGTCCATTACTTGAATATAAGCTAAACACTAAGACATTCATTATAGAAAATGTTTAATGAGTCAAGAAATCTTTGATTTTACTAAGATTCAAAAGAAAATACAACATAATATGGATACATTACCAACATGACTTATATTCATGTAGGTACAATTTGAGTTAGTTTTGCTATTAAAGAGAGAAATTACATTTCCTCTTTGAACTTCAGAGGACTAAACTATACAAGGTCTAATCCTCTACAATGACTACAAAAACTAAGGACCTAGAATCCTTGAAATGAGGCTCAAAATTCCCTTTTATAGACACAAGGAAAGAAACAAGAAAAAAACCTCATTCCACGACTTAAGTTATAAAAGACAAAATATTAAGATGTGGCACTATACAAGAGGACAAAATGATAAATATAATGCCAGCTAGTCGTTGAAAAGTAGTTGAAAGCCTCCAAAGTAACTTTATTTTTGTGTATGGATCTAACCTTCTCAAAAATTACTCTCTAAAGGTGAAAGGACATATTTGACATATTTGAAATTCCTTCCATACATGCCCATGTAGCAATAAAGTTTGGTTGGTGGAAATTGATTGAAATTTAACTCAAAAAATATTCCACACTACCCTTCTCTTTATTCCTCAAAAATTACAAAATTGTCACTCCTTGGCCCAAAATGATGACAATCTATGCATAAAATGTTGACAATAAAAATTGATGACAAAAATATGAACTATAGCTTAGGCAACTAGTTATATTTCTCATGCCAGGCCATATGTCCTTTTTGGTGGTTATTGAAAAGAAATAATTCTATCAACATTAGTCATATAACATAGATATATTACATCCATAATTACACTAGTTTACTTGCTGAAAGCTTCAAACTGTTGATCTATATTGATTAATTTTTCCAAGCAATTTTTTTTTTTTAAATGCCAAATTTACTATTATCACAAATAAAGAATCACAGACTAGGGGTATGTGCAGGATCATCATGGAAAAAATAGGCCCTTAAGTGGCAAAAAATTCAGAAAAATTAGAGTTAGGCAACTTGATGTAAAAATTTGAATAAGTTATCTATATTATTTCAAAAATATGTAAGAATAGAATCTATAGCAAATTTAATGTAGTTTCTAAACTACTAGGTTTATATATATATATATATATATATATATTTGGTGAAAATTTGAAATTTCAATGTAGTAGTACTTAAATTTTAGGGGAAAAATAAGAAGTAGGTGTCTGTCTAACCACCCTAACCACAATAAAATGATAATATTTTTTTATAAGATTTTAGATATAAGTAGAGAACTCATGTCCCAATGTGATGCATATTTTTTTGTAATTTTTTCCAAGTAAATAATTAATTATAATTTTTATTACAACTTTAAAAAAATATAAAACTCGTTGTCGACCACCTTAACTTGGTCAAAACTTCATGAAATTTAATTTTTTTTTTCAATCCTATAGTATGCAAAGCATAGAATGTGACACATGTTTTGGATTCAAAAAATGTGATATTGTTTGAAAGCTATAGATGTTTTTCAATCAACCTATCAATCAGACTTTAGTCATAATTTGAATAGAAAATGAATAATAATTACTTATTAAATTCAAAGTAAAGAATAATTTATATTGGTGGAAAGCTGAGAGTCTGCTTTAAAAACCCTTTTTTTTTTCATCAGTTTTGGGTAAAAAAAAGGTCATCAGCCACATACCCATCATATTGCCACTTTTTGGCCCATCATGTCCTGTACATAACCATAGGAAAAAATGATTTGAACCCTTCTTTCCATTCAAATATTTATTTATTCTCAACATCATCCTTTAAAATATAATGCATAACTTTTACCTCAATATTTCCAAAATGTTTGAGCTTACTTTTGGCCTATTGTGTTAGAAGGGCCATATATGCTTGCACTTCTCCTACTAATTTAGCCATATCAAAAGTGGGAAAAATGTCACTAGATGGATTAGTGTCATGTGGAAAACTCCTATACATGCCATATAAAGTTCTAATCCTAAGAACCCATTTATCCATGGTATCTTGAAGTCTCTCTTGGTCCCTAACCACCCTAGTGATAACATCCTTGATGATTTTATAATCCCTATAGGATTCCTCAACTACTTTAAATTTTTTTGAACATATGCCCTAAAATATTAGACACAACATGTATCATTTCCTCATGTTTGATCTCTTGTGTATTCTTAATTTGTTCCTCCATTTCCTTCATCTTCTCCTTAAGCTCATCATTTTCTCTTATCAAATAATTTGCAGTTGTTGTTGTGAAGGAGCTTTCTTCTTATGTGTCAATAGGAAGAGGTATTACCTAAGACTATTTCATCTTTAATTTATTTATTCTATAGTGACTGATAAATGATATTTTAATAGTTTATCATACTAACTTTGCAATTTCTTGGCTATTGCCTCACTAAATATAACATCTACTACCAAAGAATCAACTTCAAGGGTTGAGGTAGCTGATACCCTTTATTTGACCAACCCTCCCCTTATATCATGTAATACTTCTATAACCTAGGGCTTATATGTGTTAGGAGAAAGATCCCATATTGCAAGGGTTTCCCATTTTGGGTTGAACCCTTATCGTAATAGTGCAGATTGGGCTCACTCTTTTGAAGAGAAAATATCTTCATCTTGTCACCTTATTTTATCAAATGTTATGGAAGAAGCAATATCCAATTTTAAGATCAATACCAATCCAATTCTTCTAACCAATTATCTCCCTTCTTTAGAGGTGATTTTCTCCACATCAAAATTGAATTTAGCTAACACCCTTTTGGTGAAAACCTCATACTAGTTAGTGGGGACATCTTCTTTTTCCTCAAAAAGCCTTTTATGTAATTCCTCTTTTCTAGATCTTATGAAAAAATCCTTGAATTCTTGAGTTTTGAAAAATTCATCATCAGAGAAGAATTTTTTTCAATCCATAGATCTCAAATAATTAGCTTCATCTCTCCCCATCATTACATTTATGCCCAATACTCCTTGTGGAACTCTAGTAATATTTTCCTTTTGGGAGAAGCCATTTTATACTACACCTCTTATGTTATTACTTCAATCTCATCCTCCTCATTAGGTCCAAGAGGATAGTCAACCAAAGATGGTTTCTCAATTCTCGTCTTCTTCTGAGCTTTTTCCCTTGGAGGGGAATCTACAATAGTTACAAGGGGAGGGGATAGTGGCACTTATGGTTGAGAGGGTGCTGAGATATGTGGTGGACTTTAAGAAGCCACTTTCCTAATGGCATGGCCTTTAGGCATTCTAAAAGGATTGATAGAAGGATCTATCTTGGACTGATAAGTTGGCCTTTCATCATTGTGGCATTTCTAATAATTTTGTTAATATTTTGTATGACCATTTAGATGCTTTCAATTGGTTCACTTATCTCTAAATAAGCTCCTTGATAATCAAGATTATTTTTTAATTTAGAATCCTCTACTTCTTGAATGGCACCTATTTGACCTTCATGTCATTTGCTTCCTTCTCATCAATGCAATTCCTTAAGACATCTTCCCTAAAATGAAGTTTTTATTGGAATGCAAACCTATTTATTCTTGTCCTTACTTGACTAATGAAACCCTTAGGATCACAAGCCCCTACATTCACTTGGGTCATCTTGTAAACTTGGATCATTTGGTAAAGTTTCTCCAATCCTTCCCTTATAATAGTAAAAACAAAAAATGTGGTGGAAAATCAAAAGAAGGGTTCCTTATTTTTCCCCTTAATATGGGCCTTATCAACTTCACTTATCTAATACATAATGTCCAAAAATTCCAACCTAAATAAAATGCACCTTGGTAGTATCTGAGGACCCATAGGGCATCCATATACCATGATAATTGTGTAGTCAGTGTGGAGATACCAATCTCCCCAATTATGTTGAACTCCTAATTCTAGTGTTATGTCCTTGAGTATAAGGACATTTTATATTTCCTTACACAACTTGAATTCTTCAATTCCAAAGTGAGAAAGAATCTTCTTTACAAAATGGTTTTCAAAAGTAGAAAAGTCGTATGCATTACAATGCATATCTCATAAATGGGTTCGACATTGAATAGAAAGAAAACCTTCCTTACCATAGTCCATATGAATTTGGAGGGCCTTGTCCCACTTTCCTCTTCCCCCATACAAAAACATATGGAAAAGGCAAGAGTACCATCTGAAATTGACGACTTTGCTACTCTTTTTCATTTCCATTAGCTACGTGTGGATGTAATGAGGGCTACATTTCCTGAGACCCACACAAAACACAACATATACCAACATAGATGGTGTGAGACATAAAAAAACTCACTTTCAATTATTTTTAGAAAATGAAATTACATATTCATAACTTACAATGTTATAGCCCCATGGGCTTGATTCATTACAACAAAATCAACTCTGAAAATAGAATATATTATTTAGAGCCACAATCTACACTAATGGATCCACCTTCTACAACTACCACTTAACCCTATTTATTTTACCCAATCACTACCCTAAAATGTTCTAGAAAGTTCAACTTTCCCTTTTGTTTTGGTGCCAAAAGTCCTACCATTTGATTCTAGAATTTAGATTGATAAAGCAAAGAGCTGAAATTTTATGGAATGATTATATTCCTTAATGTGAAACACCATTGTTAACATAAGCCTTTACAAACTTCACCCAACTAACATCATACAAAACCACCAAAACATCTATCAATAATTCATTAACAACACACAAAACCACCAATACACTTAACAACTATCAATAATTCATTAACAACAAAAACAACACAAATGGATACCTTGGCTATCCAAGTTAGGATCAACCCAATTCACTTACCCAAGATTACCAATTCATTCTAGCCATCCGCCCATTGTTCCCAAAAGAAAACAATAAATAAAGAAGGAGAACAACCTTTCATTTCCTCTTCCCCCAACTATTCAAGTTTCCTTTTTAAAATAAAATAACTCACAACTCTTCAATTTCCTCAATACAATATCCAAATAAAGGATAATCCAGGGTATGTATAGGATCATGATGGGCCAAAAAGTGGCAATACGATGGGTATGTGTAGGGTATGTGGCTAATGGATTTTTTTTACCCAAAATTGATGAAACGAAAAAGGGTTTTTAAAGGAGATTAGATCAGCTTTCCACCAATATAAATCATGCCTTACTTTGAATTTAATAAATAGTTATTATTCATTTTCTATTTGAATTATGACTAAAGTCCTCATTGATAGGCTGATTGAATAACATCTATAACTTTTAAATAGTATCACATTTTTTTAATCTAAAACATGTGTCACATTCTATGCTTCACATATTATAGGATTAAAAAAAAATGAATTTCATGAAGTTTTGACCAAGCCAAGGTGGTCAGACATACGAGTTTTTATATTTTTTAAAAGTTGTAATAAAAAATGATAATTAATTATTTACTTTGAAAAAATTACAAAAAAATATGCATCACACTGGGACATGAGTCCTCTACTTATATCTAAAATCTTATAAAAAAATATTATCATTTTCTTGTGGTTAGGATGGTCAAACAAACACCTACTTCTTATTTTTTCCCTAAAATTTAACTTCTACTGCATTGAAATTTCAAATTTTCACCAAATAGATTTTTTTTTTTAAGAAAATAACCCTAGTAGTTTAGAAACTACATTCAATTTTCTACAGATTATATTCTTACATATTTTTGAAATAATATAGATAAGTTATTCAAATTTTCAAGTGAAGTTTCCTAACTCTGATTTTTTTGAATTTTTTGCCACTTCAGGGCCTATTTTTTCCATGATGATCCTGCACATACCCTCCAATTATAAACACATTTCCCCTTCACAAATAAACACACATAAAAATCAAATTATATTTTCAACATTAAACACCCTTGACCAAATTATAAATCAAAGATAAGCATTTGACACTGGGACTTGTCTCCAATGGCTACCTATTTGTAGCATCTTCATAGAAACATTGGTATATTTGGACGTTTATAAAAAACATTAAATATAACATTAAATTCTTCTAACATCATTTTTATATAAAACCTAACATAATAATTCAAAATATCTATTTTAGCAAAAAGGTCTTATGACCAAATTATTTTATTAAATAGACATATTATTTTATTTATAATCAGATAAATATTAGCTATGCCTCACATTCTCCCCCCTAGTTTGAAGCTTCCTCCTGGAAGCTATCCAAAAAGATATGAGCATCAATATTTCATCTAGGTCGCATCCTACCATGAATAGATAACCTCAAGATTTCCACTATTACTAATATAATAATCAACTTGGAAACTCAAGATAGTGACATTAATAATATATTCCTTTCCTAAGCTAACTGATAAAGTGTAATATTTCACACTTACCTTCCTTCCAGTATGTTCTTGAAGATATTCCACACATGGATTTATTGAATTTCCATGTTTTTTCATTAATATTTCATGCTTCTAACACAATACAAGATCCTTTAGACAAATCAATAATGGATTCCACTTGGACTATTTTTCTACAATATCTTCATATGAGAATGAAAATGAATTACTTTTAGATCGGTGAATAATAAAAATAAGAAATAAGAACACTTTGATAATAATTGGTATTGAATCTCTACTATCTCTTTCAGTTTGAATGTTCCCTTTACAAATAAAATGTTAGATGTTTACTAATCAAGTATTTAGCCAATTTAATTTGATCATATAAGTATCTATTGATGAAAATTCCTTTTTTTTGTTGCAAAAATACTATTATTCTACCAAGTCCTGAGGACTATGCAAAACATTAAATAACAATCATAATTTTATTAAATATTTAACCTTCCACAATCAAAACTCTTTTCAAATTTTCCTCTAACCATTAAACCCAAAGCAAGTTCTCATACCTGATTAAAATAAGATGGCTCTAAGCTATTCAAGTGATCATAATATCCATGACCACATTATGTAACCACCCTTTAACTCTATCGAATCAATCTCTATAGTAGAAGAAGTGATCATAAAAAAGATCCAAGATAAGAAGGTATCTGTCAAAAGAGAAGAATATTTAATTGCTATATCCACATCATTATTTGAAGCACAAACTATGATTGAATAAACTATTAGGAAATATGAATAGATTAATTCAAATCAATTATTTGAGGAGCATAAATTATGAGATCCATATAAGTATAGCTATGGTATATTGATATAAATAAATTATAATCATCAAGAATTCAAAGGGAGATCACTTGCACACCAAATACCTTTAAATTAGTTTTGTGAAGCAATTTTATGTACTTGTCATATTTTTCTTACGAGTTCAAAGTTGCAACATCTTCACTTTGTAATCTTATGTCCATACCCATTTCTTCCTTTACCTTTTTCTCCCAAAGCTCCCTAGTGTCGCAATCCTGGGGTTGTGATACCTATGTAATTCCCTCCCAAAATAGTCCAATATAAAACAATTAAATAGTTAGATAAAAATAGATAAAAATGCAATGATGAGCTCCTTTTTAAATTTGAAACAAAACGTTAATGTATAGGAAATAATGAGTATTTTTCTACTACAATTGAACAAAGATTATTTACAAGTTATATATTTTTGATAATTTCACATTAGGTTAAATTCTCAAGAGAGAATGATTTTTTTTTTTTAAAGTACTAATCTTATAGAGATTAAGATATAATAATAAAGCTAACTAGTATTTATAATAGTCAAAATTTAGTTATTGATTAGAGCTTTATTGCTTAAATGAATACTAAAATTTCAACCTTGTATATATATATATACTCTTTACGGGAACATTAACTCTACATGTTTAAGCTCATGCATCTCTATAAAGATAATATTTACACATAAGTATAATCACTTATAAGTAACCTGTAATTACTTTAGGAATATCCTATAATAATTATAATACAATACCCATGTGAGAGCCAGTGACTTTAATGAATTTTCAAAGATAGGAAATATACAAACATTTGTTCAAAGACAATTAAGAGGTCAAGAAACATATATAGATAATTTATGCATTAACTATGAAAATACTAGAATGAAAAATAACTTTTATTAGTTGACAGGATGCAAACAATAACTACACAAAATCTACATAGATGACATAACATGGAATTGCTACAAAGATTAGAATGCATTCTCTTGCATACTTTAAAGCATACAATCTTCTAACAAGACAGCCATATAAATTCATAACTCAACTCATAAAAAGACACTAATTAGCAAGGATGGATAGAAAAAACTAAGTGTAATGTATGCTTAGTGAAAATCCATGCAAAAAAATCATGAGTTAATTAATAGCTTTATGCTAAGTCAAATAAATTATCTATCCCTAGATAGAAATATAGTGCACACAAAACAAGAACTCATATAAAATCTAATTACTAGGATACCATTTTAGAATTAAATACAATCATATCGTAACAAAGACAATAAACTCTATTAAATTGGAAACTCATAACCACGATCCTCCATCTAAAGTACATACAACCATTCATCTGATAATACCCTTAATGTACGATCACAAGCATCAAGTGCAGAGCAAGAAACACTAATGATTCCTACCATTACTATAAGGAAAGTAGTAGTGTGGAAACACCTTCCTAATGAAAAATCCTTAGGAGATAAGTGTAGAAAGAACATTCATTTAACAAGTTACATTCATTTGAGATGCAAATTCATAGAACAAATAATAGATAAATTCATCACGCACACCTATAACACCAAATTTACATGGGAAAACCCTTACAGGAGAAAAAACCACACACCAAGTAAGCCACTTTGTATTACTGTAAATAAATTGCATACAAAGTTACATACTTCACTCTTATATGTTAACTCATAGCAGTAAAACAATCCATTGTTTGACCTCACACTAATAATACAGTTCTCCTCACTATGTTCAATGCTCATAGAAGCATACAATGTAGAACTACACAACCAACCTATTCATCGAGATGCACACCATTTAATTCACTGATAGGCTTTCCTCATCTCGGGCCACACACACCACCATCCAACATGCATCAATTCATCTAGCAATTAATTTGGTTACAAAGAATATTACCATATTTTCTCTCTATTAACCCCCAGAGTCAGATCATGCATTTAATGCAAATATATTGCTATCAGGAAATACAACTTTTGGTCCAATGATTGTTGATTTACAACAACGATGTAGAATTAACAAATGAATTTGTGTCATATGTCGATACATCACTCATCCACCACTTTTGACTATCATACCACTCGGGTCCCACCACGACATTCTCCATGAGTCACCAAGTCATTCATCACCATATCAGGGAGACAACACAAGGGATAGCCAAGTTGGCAAAAACCTTAACTTCAAAAACTTTAGTTGGAGATTAGGATATTCCTAAAACCCATGATAACAAGGAGATCACCATGTTGGGAGGTTATGAAACTCACGAACCCTACAACATGTGTTCCAAAGTTCAAAAATCCAGCAATCCTAAGACCAGTTCAAAGTCACCAAGTTATGATCTTTCAAAACCCTATGACTTAGGTTTCAAGGTTCTATATTTCGGCATTAGTCTGACAATGAAGGCCAACAAAGAAAAATATGTCAAGTCTTTAAGAGAGGTCCAAGCCAGCAAGTTGAGGCACATTTCCCAACAAAATCCCACTTGACAAAGACTTTTTGGCTTCCTTTAAACTCAAAGTTATTGAAGGTCATCAGCCCCAAGGCCCATCAAACTGGCACACTACCTATACTTGTCTATGCTCATAGGATTTTCCAATGCATCAGTGACATTCTCTAGAGTATCCACCTTTTCCAAATTAACCTTTCCATCCTCCACCATATCACAAACGAAATGATAATGTACATCAATGTGCTTCATCCTAGCATGGAAAGTGGGATTCTTCACCAAATAAATAGCACTCTGACTGTCACAACATATAGTAATCTACCCTACATTAAACCCAATATCTGAACACAAACATCTAAGAGAAACAAATTCTTTGTAGGTGTGTGTTGCTGCCATATACTTTGCCTCAGTAGATAAAGTGACTATAGCCTACCGCTTGCTCATCCAACTCACTGCACCACTAAATAACATGAAGATGTATCCACTCATGGATCTTCTAGTGTTAATGTCCCCTACCAAATCAAAATCCACATACCCATGAATGCTAAGAGATATTTGTGATCCAAATGAGTTTCCATGATAATACAAAGAAAACTCCGAGGTACCCTTCAAATATCTGAAAACGAGCTATTCACAACATCCCAATGTGGCCTTCCTAGATTAGCCATAAATGGACTAAGAACTCCCACTACTTGGGAAATGTCTAGCTTTGTATAGACCATTGCATACATTAAATTTCCAATTGTACTTGCATATGACTCCTTGGTCATGTCCTCCATCTCAGTAGGAGACTTCAGAAAATCTTCAATAGATAGCTTTGTTCCCTACAATACTAGAACAACTAACTGCTTGCAATCAGTCATATCAAATCTCTTAAGGATAGTATTGATATACTTACTTTGGCTAAGCCAAAGCTTTCTACTTTCTCTATTCATTTTTATTTCCATCCCCAAAATATACCTTTCTGCACCAAGATCTTTCATTTCAAACTTTGCAGATAGTTGAGATTTTAGATCAGAAATCATAGTCTTACAATTTCCTATGAACAACATGTCATCAACGTATAGGGTAATAATAAGAACTCAATCATTTTCATTTTTTTAATACACAAAAAGATCATATTTTGATCTTAAAAAACCCAATGACAAAACAAGCATGTCAAACTTTTGGTACCATATTCTAGGTGATTGCTTTAAACCATATAGAGATTTCTTTAACTTGCAAACCAAATTTTCTTTACCTCTTTCAACGAAGTGCTTAGGCTGGGACATGAAAAAAATTTCTTCTAGTTCTCCATGAAAAAATGATGTGTTCACATCCATCTACTCAATCTCTAAGTCATACAATGTTGCAAGTGACAAAATAAATCTAATAGATGTCAACTTAGCTACAAGAGAAAATATTTCTCCATAATCAATTCCCTCCACCTGGGAATAGCCTTTCACGACCAACCGAGCTTTATACTTTTCAACACTGCCATCTAGACCAATCTTCTTCTTAAATACCTGTTTATAGCCAAAACGCTTTTGCCCTTTAGGAAAAGGTACCAAATCCTAGGTTTCATTCTTTTTCAAAGATGAAATTTCCTCATTCATGGCTTCCAACCAAGAATTTGAATTAGACATATTAATTGCCACTTTCACAGTCCTAGGCTCATCTGTGCTAGTAATCAAAGCATAGGAACAGTTTGAATCCAACATGGAAAAACCATACCTTTCAATTTGATGCTTTTCATATGTAGACCTCCTCACAGGTTGAGGTTGAGGTTGTGGTTCTTCTTCTTCAAAAATCTCAGAGCTACTAGAACTCTCCTCAGTTTTAGGTACACTTTGTAGTTCCTCTTTATCTAGAGTTTGAGGAATTTCAACTACATCATTCTTCTTTTATCTTTCTTCTACCTTTGAGTGCAGGTCAGCTATTGAAAGCTTCAACTAATGAAATATCACACTTATGCTATCCAAAACCTTCTCAGTAACAGGATTCCAAAGCTTGTATCCTTTCACACCAGTACCATAGCCAATGAAGATACATTTGATAGCCTTGTTCTCCAACTTTTATCTCTTCTCATTCGATACATATGCATATTCCTCACAACCAAAGACACAAATATGTCTTAGAGAGGGCTACTTACTAGACCACGCTTCCAAAGGGGATTTTTCAACAAGGGACGAACTAGGTGAATGATTAATCAAGTAACATGTTGCCACAACCTCAACCCAAAACTTCTGCTCTAGATCAACACCACTCAACATACTTCTCACTCTTTCCATTAGCATCTTGTTTAACATTTCAACAACTCCATTATGCTATGGAGTATAAGGTGTAGTTTTATGCCTTTTAATCCCATGGTCTTTGTAGTACCTTTTGAAATCTGAAGAACAAAACTCACCGCCATTATCCATCCTCAAGCATTTAATTTTTCTTCCAGTCTAATTTTTCACCGAGTTTTTAAAATCTTTAAACCGACTGAACACTTCTAATTTACTCTTTAGAAAGTAGACAAATTCCCTCCTTGAATAATCGTCAATAAAAGAAACATAATATCTAGACTTTGATAACGAAAACATTCATTGGACCAAATACATCAAAATGAACATAATCTAGTATACTAGAAGATTTATGAGGACTCGAATAAAATGAAACATATTGTTTCTTTCCATAAATACAATGTTCACAAAAATCAAACTCAAGGTTACGGTCAACAAGCCCTTGGACAATATTTTTATTTTTCAAAGCTTTTAAGCCTTTCTCTCCTATGTGACCAAGTCTATGATACCACAACATGGTTTTCTCTACTAGGAGTTTCACCTCCAAGGAATTTGCACCTAGAGGAGCTCCATTCTCCTTCTCTATACAAGCAACTTTGGTTGACTTTACAAAGACGTTACATTGAATATGATGTGCATCTAGCTTGTACAGAGTGCCTATGTGTGCACCCTTAGCCAACACCATTGAGCCTCTAGTCATCTTATAGCCTCCACTCAAGAAATAAACTTGCACATGAACATCATTCAGCTTACTGAAAAAAATAAAGTTACGAGCCAAACCTAGTATGTGAAGTATTCCATCAATCCCTTTGATTCTTCCATCAAGGAATTGGATTCTAACTCTTCCATGGCCAATAATTTCTAGAGTTGAATCACTTGCCATTTACAACTTTCCACCAACATGCTTTTCATACTTAGCAAACCAATCTCTGTGAGATGTCATGTGAAAATATACACCTGATTCAATCAACCAGACATCATCTGATGCTTGAGTCACCAAGGCTTCAATGAAGGCATCTACATCACTTTGAGAAGAGTCATTGTCTGAAGAGTTATTCTTCTTCTCCTCCTCCTTACAATCCTTTCGAATATGACCAGTCTGCCCACAGTTCCAACATTTCACCTTGGACTTCCTACCAGGAGACTTTGATCTCTCCTCAAATTTAGATTTGGACTTCTTGTCTTTCTTCTTTCCTCTCTCCTTTGATCTACCCCAAACAACAAGAGCATCATTGGCTATTTCAAAAGACTTCCTTTGCATTTCTTCTGACAACAACAAAGCAACCACATCTTCCATCTTGAAGATAGTGGATGTACTTTGAATGGTCATTACTAGATGATCCCAAGTGTCAGGTAAGGAATATAACAAAAGCATACAATGATCCTCCTCATCTATCTTCACACCCACAGATGCCAACTTAGCAAAAATCATATTAAATGAATTTAGATGGTCTACTACAAATGCACCTTCTTCCATCTTCAAGGAGTACAACCTCTTCCTTAGGAATAATTTATTCACCAGAGACTTTCCCCGATAAATGTCACCAAGTTTCTTCCATAATGAAGATGCAATCTTCTCCTCATGGATGTTTAGGAGTGTAGAATCAGCCAAACAAATTCTTATCAACCCTCTAGTTTTTCTATCTATGAGGTCCCAATCTTCTTGCTTCATGTACCCTGTGGCATAGTTTAGGATACAACAATCTAGAGGTTTTTATCCACCAATAGATCTTCCATTTTGAGTTTCCACAACTCAAAATTGCCACCATTGAACTTTTCTATTTCTACTCTACCTGATGTAATTGCCATCTCAAACTATAAACAAGACAATTAGTTCTTCTTTTGCAAGACTCCCACTATATAGGATCAACACAAAAAACTAGCCCTACTCACAAGGATAACACAACTTGATAGGCTTTGATACCACATGTAAGGAAAGAAGCAGTGCAAAAATGCCTTCCTAATGCAAAATCCCCAAGAGAGAAGTGTAGAAAGAAAATTCATTTAACAAGTTACATTCATTTGAGATACACATTCACAAAATAATGAATAGAAAAATTCATCACACGCATAGATAACACCAGGGTATGTGTAGGATCATGATAGCCCAAAAAGTGGAGATATGATGGGTATGTGTAGGCTATTTGGCTGATGAATTTATTTTCACCCAAAATTGATGAAACAAAAAGGGTTTTTAAAAGAGATTCTCAACTTTCCACCAATATAAATTCTACTTTACTTTGAATTTATTAAATAATTATTATTCATTTTCTATTTGAATTACAGCTAAAGTCTTGATTGATAGGCTGATTGAAAAACAACTATAACTTTCAAACAGTATCACATTTTTTGAATCTGAAACATGCATGACATTCTATGCTTCGCATATTATAGGATTAAAAATAAATAAATTTCATGAAGTTTTGACCAAGTTAGGGTGGTCAGACATATGATTTTTTATATTTTTTAAAAGTTGTAATAAAAAATTCATAATTAATTATTTACTTGGAAAAAATTACAAAAAAATATGCATCACATTGAGACATGAATCCTCTAATCTAAAATAGATTATAAAAAAATATTATCATTTTATTGTGGTTAGGGTGGTCAGACAGACACCTACTTATTTTTTCCCTAAAATTTAAGTACTACTGCATTTAAATTTTAAATTTTCACCAAATAGTTTTTTTTTTTAAATAAACCTAGTAGTTTAGAAACTACATTCAATTTTCTATAGAATCTATTCTTACATATTTTTGAAATAATATAGATAAATTATTCAATTTTTTACGTCATGTTTCCTAACTCTGATTTTTCTAAATTTTTTGCCACTTAAGGGCTTGTTTTTTCCATGATAATCCTACACATACCCACCAGATTTAAGTGGGAAAACCCTTACAGGAGAAAAACCCACAAACCAAGTAAAGCCACTTTGTATTACAGTAAATAGATTACATACAGAGTTACAGACTTCACTCTCAGATGTTAACTCACAACAAAAAAACAATTCCTTGGTAGAACTCACACTAAGATTATAGTTCTCCTCACTCTGTTCAATGCTTGTAGAAGTATACAATGTAAAACTGCACAACCAACTTCTTCATTGAGTTGCATGCCATTTAATTCACTTATAGGCTTTCTTCATCGCGGGCCACACACACCACCATCCAACATACATCAAGTCGTCCAACAATTAGTTCAGTTACAAAGAATATCACCATATTTTCTCTCTTTCAACCCCTCAAGTCAGATCATGCATTTAATGTAAATATATCACTATCAGGAAATATAGATTTCAATCTAATGATTGTTGATTTACAACAATGAATTCATGCCATATGTCAACACATCACTCATCCACTGCTTTTGACTATTGTACCACTTGGATCTCACCACGACATTGTCCATGAGTCACCAAGTCATCCATTGCCATATCGGGGAGACAACACAAGGGATCACCAAGTTGGGAGAAACCTGAACTTTAGAACCTTCAGTCAAAGATTAGGATATTCCTAAAACCTGCGATAACAAGGAGATCACCATGTCAGGAGGTTATGGAACTCACAAACCCCATGACATATGTTCCAATGTTTAGAAATCTAGTGATCCCGAGACCAGTTCAAAGCTGCCAAGTTGTGATCTTTTAGAACCCTGTGACTTAGGTTTCAAGGTTCTATATTTCGGTGATAGTCCAACAATGAAGGCCAACAAAGAACAAAAATTTCAAGTCTTTAAGAGATGTCAAAGCCAGCAAGTTGAGGAACATTTTCCAACAATTACCAAATGCATCTACTAGATAGAAAGAGGACACTTTTTAATAAAAGCACATAATTATGTTCCAAAGATAACCAACAGTAATATCAAGTAACTTGGATGGACAATATGCCTATAATGTAGAAGTATACTCAATCTAAGAAAAAATATATATTAAGAGAAATGTTTATATAAATTGATCATGCATGTTCAAAGGCCCAACCTTTCTTATGATAACAACCTATATTCAAGAAATTATAAGGAACTTCCAATATTCCTTAAGAGGCAGATCTTCCTATATCCTGAGATAAGTTTGGTATGCATTGAGTAGTAAAATCAAGATCAAATGATACCATAAATACAAGCAGAAAAACATAACCAAGAATTTAGATTGATAAAGCAAAGAGTTGACATTTTATGGAATGATTTTATTCCTTAATGTGGAATACCATAGCTAACACAAGCTTTTACAAACTTTACCCGGGGTTAACAACATACAAATTATATAATTAAAACACATGGGAATTTACATCAAGTAACATGAAATAGGATAATAAATGACATGAGAAACAGTTGAGGAAAAAAATATGCATCAACTAATTCCAATGATTCTAAGAAAAGTATGTAATAACCTGAACCGACCCCAGTTGGAAGCTTGGCTATTTTATTCATGATTTGATACTTTTACAAAGAGATCACAACGACATTCAGAATTATACTGCACAAAGAATGCTAAAGAAATACAGGTGAGAAGAATAGTTTTGACTTACGCCAGGTTCCTCATAATGAAAGAGTCTCGATAAACCATATTTCAGAGCTTTTACTAAACCAACAAAGCATGGTTTTAACATATGTTTCAGAAGTATAGGTTAGGAAATAAATAGAAATAGATCATAACTACCCCTAAAGTAACATGATATATCATTATTCAGCTACATAGGAGGATTGCACATTGAAAATAAATAGATTTATAAAGAAGTGGCATTATTCAGCTAGATAGGAGGATTTATCAAGATTTACCTAAGATCGCATTTGATTCAGCAAAACACCTATGGTAATAACAAAAGCAACCATAATCACCACTAGAGATACAACATACATCAGATTTTGTAAATTGGGGAAGTTTATACAACAAAATCAATTTATAAAGGTAATGACATGTGTAGCCAGCAGTGTTATTGGGATTTGGACATATGAAACAACTTTCACTTAAACTAGTGGAGTTGTAGTAAATGATAAATGATAAGTTGAAATAAAAAAATATTTGGTAATGCATAAATATGTGGTCACAAAGTGTTTTAGAATGGAAATGTGGCATAAAGTAATAATCATTGATTACGCAATTATTGCAACCTCAACTGGGACAAAATGTATAAATGAGCTAACAGAGATTCACGTAGCATAAGTAACGACATAAACCATTGGTATAAATTGCTAAAAGCTTGCTAAAATATGTGACAGAGATGCATGTAACTCAACTAAAAATACATCTATTTTCTTGAAGTGCAAGATGAGGACAAAATTCAGGAATAATACAAGTTGGTCTCTAAAAAAATGCAGCTTCCCAATCTAAGGAAGATGGAAGGCAAGACTTTTAACAAAGAAACATATAAAAAATGATTTAATTAATGCCAAAACAAATCTCTAAAGTAACAGGTAATAAATAATTCACCACAGGGAAAATTAGGTGTCATCCATACATATTCTGTGATGGCACAAACTTTTTAAATAATTCAAAACTGTAGAGAAAGGTAAGCAATAACTATGCAAAACCAGAATGATTTATTATGACATGTAAATGCATACCAAAGAATAAATTTCTAGAACCCAGGTAAGAGTAGGATACTAATAAGGAATGATTACAAAGAAAAGGGTCCTGAGATCACAGTAAACTCTATCTGGCTAAAAGAATCAAAGAATGGACTCAATGTTGTTACAAGGTAATCACACGATATAAGATGAATTATTTCATTTACTAGCTAGAGAATATGAAGACAAGTACACATTGAACCACAGTAGAGATAATAAATACATTAGCTTGGCATAATCCAAGGCTATGAATATAACAATATATACCATATACTATCCATTAATTTCATTACCAAATTATAAACATGAATGTTGATTCCAATGAAAACACTAAGATAGCTACCCATATGAACACATAAATACATTCTATTAAAAATATTATGATAAATACCAACCTGGAAACTCATATAAACTGCAAGCTAAGAAGATCACTTACCCTTTACTACCTATTAATTTCTTTACTAAAATATAAGCATGAAAGTTGATCTCTTTCTGATTATTAAGGTACTAAATCTAGTGAACCCCCTATATAATTTAGGCCATTAACTAAAGGTGATGATGAAGATATGATATAAGGAAACATGTGATGCTTAGCTTCCCACGCCTATGAGTAAAGAGGACTACACATTGATGGTAGACTGCTGAAGAAGATGAATTCAACCACTACGCTAATATATCGGACCATAACTTGGCTGCGAAAACTAGATGAAACATGATATAAATGCAGATTCCTTGAACAATTAAATTTACTATTATTATAACCATAGGAAGAGTAAAATTTTGCACATTGTAACCACATAAACATTGCATTGAACGATTCAGCTTGATATGTAATTTCTTATTAGAGAGGAAAAAATACTACAACTATGTAACAACCATCATATTAATAATTCTTTTTGGATTACCTTTGATTATGATCAATATCATTTATTCATCTACTACACTTAAGGAAACAACAGTCATGTTAGATCAATTATTTACAAGGAATTTTGCATCTAGTCTTTTCTCTTTAACCAAAACTAGATTGCTCCTAAACCCTACAACATAAAATAGAGGAGTTCAAGCTTGCTTTCCTCCCAACCATAGGACTATAAAGTCCACCCCCGAGCAAGAAACTAAACCAATTTCCAAAAAAAAAATTAAACAATTAAACATCAATACTGACTCACACACATAGAATCCACTTTCCAAATTCTAGTAAAGGAGAAAAAGGGGGATTCCTTCCCCTCTTGTGGCACAAAACAATCTATTCCATATACAACTTCATACACCATCACCACCACCCATCCAAGGAGCTTCACACACCACCAATACCATCCATCCAACCATCTCCACACACTACCACCATCACCCATCCAACCATATCCACACTCTACCACCATCATCCAAGCCACATCAATTCATAATCAATAGCCATTCATGGTTTTCCAATATCCTTCACAATTCCATACTTTCATATTTGATCAACCATCCCCAAGAGAGGCTCCAAACCTTACTCAAACCCACACAAAGGAGGTTCTCAACCCTCAAGAAAGATCAACTCATTCTACACACCCAAACCCTCTATTACACAAACAATAACAAAAATCTATCAATAATTCATTAACAACACACAAAAAAACTAATACAATTAACAACTATCAAGAATTCATTAACAACGCAAACAACACAAAAGCATACCTTGGCTATCAAAGTTAGGATCAACCAAATTCACTTTCCCAAGATTAGCAATTCATTCTAGCCATCCCCCAATTCTTCCCAAAAGCAAAGAAAAAATAAAGGAGAACAACCTTTTATTTCCTCTTCCCCTAACTATTTAAATTTCCTTTTGAAAACAAAATAACTCACAACTCTTCAATTTCCTCAATA
Organism: Sequoia sempervirens; assembly: GCA_007258455.2. NCBI lineage: Eukaryota > Viridiplantae > Streptophyta > Pinopsida > Cupressales > Cupressaceae > Sequoia > Sequoia sempervirens. Next base: position 537,975,223 of record VDFB02047230.1, read on the forward strand.
AAATATCCAAATAAAGGATAATCTAGTTAAAAAACACATTTCCCCTTCACAAATAAACAAACATAGAAATCAAATTATATTTTAAACATTAAACTCCCTTGACCAAATTATAAATCAAAGATAAGCATTTGACACTCAAACTTGTCTCCAACGGCTACCCACCTGCAACATCTTCATAGAAACATTAGTATATTTGGAGGCTTGTAACAAACATTAAATATAACATTAAATTCTTCTAGAATCATTTAAATATAAGACCTAACATAATAATCAAACATATTTATTTTAGCAAAAATATCTTATGACCAAATTGTTTTATTAAATAGACATATTATTTTATTTATAATCAGATAAATATTAGCTATGCCTCATAGCATGAAAGTTGCCACTGTTGGGTTCTTCCCATCTACTACCACAAGTGGTAGCACCTTTTTTTTTAACTATCAATAACTTTTTTATTTTCTGTCAATTGGCCCTATGTCATATTAGTGATCAATCACTAGCCACCAAGGGCTAATGCTTTGTTCCTTGTTAGTCTATGAATGCCCTAAAATAGGGTTTTTTTCAAATTTTAATAACTTTTGATCTAGGGGCTAATTTTTTGAAATGAAATATTAGCAAAAATTTGGCTCTATACATTTTTCAATAGTGTAGGTGGTTTGCAAAAATATTGTAATTTTGTGCCATATTTTCCAAATTGAAGCTAGATCTTCCCTTTTAGCCTCCAAGGTCAAAAAAAATTCTTTGGACTCTTATTTTCTTGATTCATTCTATATCAAGAAGGTATTTAGTAGCACTACATTCTATACATGCACTTTTGCAAAAAAAATTCCATAATTTCAAAATTTTAGTTTAAAGCTAATTTGGTACTTTTTGATACATTATTTTAAATTTGCACAAAATGTGTCAATTTATTGGGACAAAGGAGTTATTTTCTTAAATTGTGAGAGGAAATTTATTAATCCTCTATTGTAATTTCTAATTATATCATGGATTTTCCAAAAGTGGTACTACTTCTAGCTCCATATAACTATCATGAATGGAAATCACAAATAGAGATTTTATTTTTAAAATTGACATTGCATGAATTACATTTTGCATAGATCTAGAACTGTAGACACTTAAATATTCTTTATCAATATTACACATCTGAATCTAATTATTAACATCATTTCATCCTAAATCACCTATAACTAACTATTTAATTAAATAATCTATATTGTTCAATTACATTCTTCATTTTCTCCTATTAATTAAATAATTAACTTTACTGGATTAATTAATCCCCTTTCTTACTAATTATGGTCCCATTTAATTAAATAATGCAAATCATTTAATTAAAATCCCTATGTCTTCTCATTTGATTAAATAAATATAATTATTTAATTAATTGTCATATTCTCCTAAAACCCCTAATCTACCTAAGATTAATTAATTCTGAATTGATTAACCTTAAACCACCTGCTAATCTTCATTAACAAATCTGCTAGCTTTTAACCTTGCCAAGGTTAAATAAACCTATGACTTATTAACCCCACTTGCACAAGTAATTAATTTTAATAAATTAATTAAATGGCTATTTCCTCACAAAAGGATATTCTCATGGAATATTCCTCTATTTACTCCCCTCTTTGAATTTCTCTCCCAAGATTTACAACCTCTTACAAAGGATTTTAATACCTCTTACAAAGGAATTCAGTGGATCTTACAAGCCATCTTGTCTCTTACAAGGGCACTTACTTCTCTTGCATTTCTTTACATCCTCACCCACACTCCTAAAATTCTTCCAACCATATGCCTTTAACTCCCTTACATGCATGTGTGAGCACATATCCCCATTGCTTCTCTTATCCTTGTGACACTTGTCACAAGGCTAATGATCCTCCATTTAGTCTCACATTTCTTATTTTTCATCCTTCTTCTAATGCTTGCTTCCTATAATTAAAAAGAACTTCTATGGGAAATGCATTCACCTTTTCATGCAAAGTCATTATACCTATTTTTATCCATATCTACATGCATTTTCATTATCTTAGCTTGAACTTATCATCATTTGGGATCAAATTCATCACATCTACATACAAATCTTGAAGCTTATCCAACAAGGGATTGGGAAAGGGCCATATTCCACATCAATTTGGAACCAATCCCCCTATGAGATGAGGTTTGGAGTACTTAGATAGGATTTAATGCAGGCTTTGTTTGATAGTTCATGCTTTTGTGTTCATGTTTTGATTGCTTTGTATCTCCAACTATTTCATAGGGAATGTGATTTAACCTCCTAATATGACTAATTCTTGAGTGTGTTGTTCATGTTTAGCCCAGTTTGTATCACATTCACATTTTGGCTATAGGAGGGCATTAAAACATCAAATTTGATGTTTTCGTTGAGTTTTTCTATGACTTGCAGGTTTCTAGGATGCAAAAAAACACTTGATCTGGGTAGAGCGACATATCTACTTTTCAGCAATGCCTTATTTACAGTGAGGTGTTTAAATATAGCGATTCTTTTTTTATTTTAAACTTTTAAAAAAAATATATATATAGTGAAACTTCTTTATTTTAAATTTCTTTATTGTTTTTTAATATAGCGATGTAGTTGATTTTACTGATTCATTTGTGTTCTCCGGATTTTGTAGAGTGATGCTATTGACTTCATGAAAGCAACACAATTGATTTCATGGACACCTTTGACCTCTTTGGCTTCTGACAAAGCAATGCAATATTTCACCAAAGTGACACATTTGATTTCAACAACACTATTGATAGAGGAGCAGAAAGCATTGAATTAAAAGATGAAAAGCATTTAATACTTATTGTAATAGTTCTTTAGGACACTAGTTTTCAATTGGGCTCTAAAATTTACCATTGTAATGATGATTTCAAAGTTGGCTTTAAATTGAACCCTTCACTTACTAGTCATTACAATCTTGGTTAAAATTGAACAATACAAAAAAACACTTCCATTGGTGCTTAAAATGAAGACATTTTGCAATGTTGGTTAAAATAAATGAGTGTTTTCCATGCTTGACTATGCTTGGTAGATATCTAGTGTGTATCCTCTCCCCTTGTGCTTTGTGTGATCTTAGGTGAAGAGAAAAACTCTTGATTTACAAAACTTAGTTTTTTGAGTCACCCTTAAGATAGAACTTGCTACAAGACACATCCTATAACAGAGAACTCCTAGTGATTCTTGCAAGCATGTTTACTAGTGGGCTTTAAATAAAGGTTACATAATTTTAATAAAAGTAGCTTCAATCTGGGGTGACAACATACTACACCTAATCCATCTCCAAAAGTGAAAGGGAACAATTTAATTCCTTAAGTGGTAGGCAGATGGTAGTGTCTGTACAGGGTATGTGTAGGATCATCATGGAAAAAATAGGCCCTTAAGTGGCAAAAAATTCAAAAAAATCAGAGTTAGGAAATTTGACGTAAAAATTTGAATAATTTATCTATATTATTTCAAAAATATGTAAGAATAGAATCTGTAGGAAATTGAATGTAGTTTCTAAACTACTAGGCTTGTTTAAAAAGAAAAGAAATCTATTTGGTAAAAAATTGAAATTTCAATGTAGTGGTACTTAAATTTCAGGCAAAAAATAAGAAGTAGGTGTCTCTCTGACCACCCTAACCACAATAAAATGATAATAGTTTTTAATAAGATTTTAGAAATAAGTAGAGGACTCATGCCCCAATGTGATCCATATTTATTTGTAATTTTTTTCTAATTAAATAATTAATTATGAATTTTTATTACAAATTTTTAAAAATATAAAAATTGTATGTGACCACCTTAACTTGGTCAAAACTTCATGAAATTCATTATTTTTTTTTTAATCCTATACTATGCGAAGCATAGAATGTGACACATATTTTGGATTAAAAAAATATGATATCGTTTGAAAGCTATAGATGTTTTTCAATCAGCCTATCAATAAGAACTCTAGTCATAATTTGAATAGAAAATGAATAATAATTACTTATTAAATTCATAGTAAAGCATAATTTATATTGGTGGAAAGCTGAGAATATCCTTTAAAAACCCTTTTCATTTCATCAATTTTGGGTTAAAAAAAGTCATCAGCCACATACCCATCATATTGCCACTTTTTGGCCCATCATGATCCTGCACATACCCTACAGTGTTCTCGGTTGTCATTAAAAACATTTATGTAGAGGCCAACCTTGTTTTCCAAAATGTTCCTTGAGAATGGTGCATTGGAATTTACTTCCAAGAAGTTACTTACCAAGTCCAATGTTTGGTTGAGGCATAGAGCTTAAGAGTTCATTCTTAACATAACTCTACACTCCTCAATAAATTTCATGTAAAATAATCCCTTCGAGGCATGAGGTAAGCCCATTTTCAAAGATACGTACCTTTTCTAGGTTGTAAATATTTTCTTTTGTGATCTATCAAAACACATTTCTTGGATTCAAAACATCAAAAAAACAAATGAACAATCATTGATATTTCAAACCCTTTAGACTTGGTGTGAATACCTTTGAAAAGGCCCAATATTACTCCTTGTACCTAAGGATATCTTATCTTTAGAGGCATCTAAATATTTGGACTTATATCTTAATTTGCACAATTCCAAAGTAAGCCTAGGGAACTATAGCTTTAGCCTCTTTATGTCCACATGTTGAGTTGTGGGGTGAAATATGTTTAAAGTTGTAAAAATTTAGTTTGAAAACATAGTCAAGACATTTGATGTGGTAAAATCAATTCATTAACCAAGATTAAATAAATTGAACCCCACACAAAGTGCAAGTTTATCTTTTGTCTTATGTTCAAAACATATGGCCTTACAAGCAAACAATGTTCTTCTTGGTTTGAAAAACCCTTAGGGAAAAGAATGTTCTTCATTATCTTGGTCTTGTAAATAAAGTTCCTTTTAGGTTCATTTAGGATCAAATCAATCATTTCATCCATCCCAAAACATTTATCATCTCCATCCCACATAAAAATTTAGAACTTTGAAAACATCCACATTCTAGACTAGGGTAAATCACTAAATCAAATCAAATCACTTTGTTCAGCTAGGTGTGTGGGAATGCATCATTTTTCATACATCTAGTTAAATTATAAATCCTTTGAAAAAATTTATCCTAAGGCCACAAGTCCATTATAGGATTCACAAGTACATTATCAAATCAAAACATCAAAATCAAACCCTAAGTCTAGTGTTGAACAAAGTTCATAAAATTCGACACCCATATCACTCATCCCTTAATCTTTCATATCATCATCAATCCTAAAAACCACTAGAGGTTCTTTTTGTACATAATTTTGGATCAACTAAAGAATTAAAATAATACCAACTCCATCATATATACTCCTAAAGTTGATCCCCAAATTTATGGTCCAAACAAGATCACAACACAAGAAGAACATGGAACAAAACAAAGAAACATCTACCAACAGCGATCTAAGCCAAACCGAATTTGAACTAAGAGAATCTACAAACCCTCTACTAAATCCACCTCAACCACCTCATGATTCTCAAGAGGTAGTATGTCAAGTAGATGATGTTACAAAAAATTTCCAAGAAATGACCCATGATGAGTTGCTTGAACTATTACAAGATCCAAAAACCCACGAACTTGTCAACACTGTAATGAGATTAGACCCCACCCAATATATGTTGGAGCTGGTAAAATAAGGGGACAAACTCCTTTCTACATTTGATTTGAGCACTATCATTGAAAAACCTTTGGGAACCATTCCCCAAACATCTTTTACACCATCAGTTCAAAACGTGGTCCAATCCATTTCCTAACCATCATCATCACATGCACCAAGTCAACCCATGACTACAAAGAGGAGTTCATTACTCCAAGAACTTCAAGGGAACCCACTCTTCAATAACCAAAACATGGAAGATAACACAATCTTGGGTATTGAAAACACCACCATCCCCCAAATTGGTCAACACCCATATGTACCACTCACATTCCATGAAATGACCATAGCCCCCACTTTTTTTGCTACACCATCCTATACCCAAGATACACAAGGTTATGTTCCTAAAGTTCCACAAGATCAAGTGAATCTATTTGGACAAGTGGGCACCCTAGATGGTTCATCTTCACTAATACAAGGGAAAACATCACAAACATATCCACAAGTCTCTATCATAAATTTGTCACACACATTGATCCAAGGTCTAGCAATACAAATCACTTCATCAAGCACATTAACCCAAAATCAAAATAATAAAATCAATCCACCAAACACAACAAATCAAATCAATTCATCCATCACACCCAATCCAAATCCAAACATGCTACTAGCATCACAACACCAAGTGGCTTCATATCAAATATACAAACCCTTATTCACACCACCAATGCAAAATCAAACATCCCAAGTGTACACCATTCCATCCCAAAATCAAATCTCATAAGGGTTGAACACATCAAATCTAAATCAACCATCTATCACCCAGCCTCTCATCACACAAACAAACAACCCAAAAACCCCTCAATGCACCATCTCATACCACTCACCAAAATCAGCCACCCCCATTTCAAAATCCAAACATGGAAAATCAATATAGTATAATGTTGCAAGCAAAACAACAAGCCTAGAAAAAATCATTGCAACAGCTACAATCACAATAAGCACAAGCTCAATCCTTTGAACAACAACAAGCACAAGCACAACACAAAGTACAAAAATAAGTGGAATCCCAAGCCTTGCATGAACAAGCCTATCAAAAAGCCCTAAAAAAACATCAAGCACAACAACAAGCATTGATAGTGCAATAACAACAAATGGTGCAACAACAATCACAACAATAAGAACTATTGGTGCAAAAAGAACAACAACAAGAATTGTTGGCACAAAAACAAAAAAAAACAAGCATTTCAACAAGTGTTTCTGGTGCAACAAGGTTTCCAACAACCCTACACAAACATGCAAAAAAATTCTTTGAATACCAACACACAAGAAGGATACGTCACCTAACTCATCAACCATGCCACCACAAAACATGTATGTTCCACAAAATAATATGAAAGATTATATTTCACATAATTCAAAAGTTTCTCACAACAAATACAATAAATTCAAGTGATAAAGACAAAAATATCATATGCAAAACGTGACTTGTTCCCCTATCCATTCAAAGGAACATTTTCATGGTCCCATTCTCATCCAGTTTGAGATACAAAATTTTTACAAATACAAAGGAAAAGGAAATATTGAGGACCACATCAGAGAGTTCTATGTAGCATGCCTAGATTATTCCTATCTAATGTGAATTTTTCCATAAAGCTCGGTTGGCCCCACAATCGACTAGTTCTCCCATTTACCTCCTAGAATCAAAAAATTCCAAGACATCATAGATCTATTTGTAAATCACTTCTCATTCAATATAGCTATGGATGTAAGCTTGGAGGATTTTTCTAACCTAAGAAAATCCATAGGAGAATCATTTTCAACCTTCCTATAGTGATGAAGGTACAAAGCTAGAAAAATAAAATGGTCTATGCCTGAAGAACAACAAATAGGAACTATTATTATTAACCTTGAGGGAGATTTGTCCTTCCAATTAAAAATGCAATGTGTCACAATGTATGATAAACTTATCCCTAAGGCTCTTAACATTGAGAGAGCCCTCATAGCACATGGGCACACACCAACATATAGGGATAATCAACCATCAACTAGCTATAACAAAAATCCTCGCACTTGGGCTAAGAAAAAAATTGTTACCAATGATGGTGTCATTGATGCAAAAGTGGTTATTAGTGCTCCAAAAAAAACACACACCAACCAGAAGAAAACATGCAACAACCAACCTATCAATAGAATGTACCACAAAAAAACACACCATGACAACAACAAAACAATCAAATGGTTAACAACACAAACACTCAAAGAGGACCACCCCCAAGGAACAATTTCCCATCATGATGCAAATAGAAACCATTAGGGGAACCTATTGAGGTTGTCATGCAAAAAAAGTACAATGAAACCTCATCACACTCCCTACATATCTAAATTACCAAGATCCTCAAGTTAAACCACCATAGTGTAATGAGAAGAAACTTTGAGATTTCCATAAAATCAAGGAACATACGATGGCTAGTTGCATGAAACTAAAGAACCTCATTCAAGACCACATTGACAATGGGGATATAGTTGTCGACCAACAAGTAGGAAACCAAGACTTAAATATATACATGGATCTGATGCCTGATCATAAAAAGGGAAAATACGATGGGAAAGGAACATACTATACAAATGTAAGCCATGTCTCCAATAGGGTGATCCCACAAAGTTGGTTTACAATTTATGGGAGATTCTGATTTTTGTTGAAATCACATATTTTTAGAAAATATAAAGATTTAAGCCTTAAAAAATTCCATTTAAACCATTCCAATTAAATAGGGTTTGATCAAACTACCTTTGATCAAACCTTTTTGGATAGAACCCTGCTAGTTTTAGACCATACCTATAATGGAGTCTACTTTACACCTATCAAAATTTTGATTAAAAACCACTTTTGATTTACCTTCTGGGGGATCAAATGAATTCATTTAAAATTTATTTATTGTAAGTATGTAGTCCTTATTATAAACTTCCCAAAAAGTATAATTTTAAATAAATTTAATTTAATTATTATATTTATTTTTTATTTCTTGTGAATGTAGGTTTTTCACCGAAAATCAAGCTCTCTGATTTGCACATGTGGAAAAATAAAATATTATAAATTTTTTTTGAAAAATATGAGTGAACCAAACATTAAAGTCCTTGATCCAACAAAAAAAAAATTGAATTTTGATGCATACAAAAAAATATGTGTTGTACATTCTGCCTATGTATGAATTGTAATTTGTTTGACTTTGAAACTTGATTATGGAAAAAATATTCAATAAAACACTATGAAACCAATTGGAAGCACTAGATATCATATTTAAAAATCTAAATTTAAAAAAATAGAATTTTATCATTTTCAGAAAAGAAGTTATGTGTTATACGGTGAGTGCAATTTGATTCCAAAAAATTTGGAAAAAATATACTTAGAATCTACAACAAAATGTCACAAATCGCTAGTTTGCATTATCCTCAAATTCCTCATGGTTTAACCACTATAGGTTTCTGAAAGTGAAGATTTAGTTAGAAAAAATCAATTTAGTGTCTAGTTTGGCCAAAAAATTTAAACCAGTATTGTGGGATCACATGTCATTAGATGAGTTCCTATTAGTCATCAATATCAAAGGGCCTAACGCAAAGTGTGGGGTCACCACACATAGAGGTAAGGTCACTATCCAAGTAAAATCATATCCACAGTTCCAAAATCCAAGCATAGTGACTATAGTGTCTTGGAACAGCTAAAGAAAACTCTCACCCAAATCTCCATCTTGGAGTTGCTGAAGATATCACTTGCACATAGGGATATCCTAGAAAAGGATTTGTCTACATCCACTGTATCCAATGAAATTGATGCTAATCAATTCCAAGCTATAATTGGACATATCACCACACATCATCTTCTCCAATTCTTTGAACATGACCTCCCAATGTGACCATCTCATAATCACACACTATATCTTGAGGTCTTGGTTCACAAGAACAAGGTAAAGAGAGTCTTGGTCGATGGAAGTGAAGGTTTGAATATTTGTACCTTAAAATTAATCAAGAATCTAGGATTCTCCAAAGATGTTATTGAAAAAGGAAAGGGTGTCACTATCAGAGCCTATGATGATCAAGAATGGATTTCACAAGGCACCACCCAACTTCCCATCCAAGTGGGGTTGACCATTATGGAAACTACGTGCCAAGTCCTTGACCTTGATCTTCCCTATAATATTCTCCTAGGGCATCCATGGATCCATGTGATGCAAGCCGTTGCATCTACCTATCCTCAATGTGTCAAATTTCCTTATGAAAATAAGGAAGTAACAATCCATGGTGACCCCAAACCATTCTACTACTGCAAGACCTTGGAAGCCAAGTATTACAAAATCCCACAAGTTCCCAAAAATGATGAAGGGCCAACATGTTCCTTTGTTGATCCATCCATATTAGCTTCCACATCTATGAAAAAGACACCCATCCTAAAAAATATACCTGACATTAAAGTAGTGATGCAAGATGAAGATTGTGGTGAATATAAATTCAAAAAGGATGCATTTGTGTTATGAGAGTTATCTATTTATCCTAAGTCTCATGGAAAGTCATAGTTGACATAGTATCCCAAACATTCACAGTAGAGTCTACCACTTTCAAAAAGTGGGTAGATTTAAGCAAAGAAGTTGTGGATGAAAAGGACATATCAAGCTTGCTATATCAAGAGAATAGACCCACACCCATTCTTCTAATGGAGGAAGAAAACAAGGGTCTACAACTGATGCTTGTTTGGGTCTATAACAAGAATGAAATGTTGGGGTAGAATGACAATGGCTTACAAGAAACCCTTTCTCCTAAGAAATTCCAAAAGAATCTTGTTTTTGGATGTATCACTAGTAAAGTGACCATTCTTGACAAGTGTACTATTAAAACATTCAAAGCTTCCTCTCAGTTATTGGTATCAACTGATATTCCCCTCGATAATTATACCTTTGATATATAAGACATATTTGAGGATTCCTATATTTTCACGATAACCACCACATCATTTGATTCAAATAATCAAAACACTGAGATAAAACTTGTCTATCACCAACTCATAAACTAGGACCAATGAGGACCGCCTATCTTGGATTCATTCAAAAATGATGAAACTATCTTCAAGTTTATGGGACTACAAGACAGCATACCATATGGGGATCATAAAGTAGGGTTTGAATTCAAGTTGGATACACATGCCTACTAGGGGGAAATGATGCATCCAATGGTGAAAACCTCTCTGGGGCACCAAAGCATGAGGGATTCAATCTTCCTCTTAGTACTATACATTAGGAAAAGTCAGCAGTCCTTGCAGAGAAATGTAATGTTGTGAATGTGGCAATAGATGAAGCACCTCAAATATCCTTCTATGAAGAGTCACTTCTAGCTAAGGAACACAAGAACTTAGGAGAAATCATAATGGACAGAAAGAGAAACATTGCATGGAAATATGCGGATATGCCTAGCCTAGATCCTAAAGTGGTCGTCCACCACCTTGTAGTATATCCTGACATGAAACTAGTAAGACAAAAGCTGAGAAAGATGAATCCATAGATAACATTACTAGTCAAACTAGAACTACAAAAACTCCTTGGCATAGGATTTATCAAACCAATTGATTATCCAAAATGGGTTTCCAACTTAGTACTAGTCTCCAAGCCCACTAGGGGAATCAGGATATGCACCAACTTTAGATAGATAGATTCTAGACTTAATTATGGGGCATGAGATGTTAGGATATACACTAACATATTTCTCAGATATACACTAACATAATTGTAGACTTAATTGCGAGGCATGGGATGTTATTGCTAATAGATAGATTCTTCGGGTACAACAAAATCATGATCGCTAAAGAAGACCATCATGAAAAAACATTTACATGTTGATGGGGAACTTATTGTTGGAACATGATACCATTTGGGCTGAAGAATATTGGAGCCACCTATCAGAGAGCTATGACATTGATCTTTCATGACATGATCCACAAGACTGAAGAGGACTCTTTGGATGACATCTTACCTAAATCTAGCAAATGATAATACCACATAGCAACATTAGGACCAATCATTGATACGATTCAAGAGTACAAGGTGCGGTTGAATCCAAAGAAGTATGTCTTTGACATAACTTCAAGAAAGTTCTTAGGCCCTACATTTTGTCATTGAGAGGAATTATGATAGATCCAACAAAGGTCAAATATATTCTAGATATGGAGGCACCAAAAACATTGAGATAGTTGTGAGGTCTACAAGGAAGGCTACAATCTATCAGAAGGTTTTGTGATTGGAGGGATTAGCATGGGTCGATTACGCATCATCCATTGAGAATCGAAGCATAACAAAGCCACCAATGTCAATCTTCAACAAGATCAATCAAATGGAAATTAAACTAAAAATTTGTCAAAACTAAGTATTCTAAACTACAAAAGCATTAGAATGTCTACTATAATCTATCTGAAACTTATCCCCTTGTGGGAGTGGTGTCACATTGATGTGGAACGATGACCCTTTCCCAATCCCATGGATCAATGAGCTTGTTCCAATAAGTTTTATTGAAGAAAACTGATGGAAAGGTTGTGATATGTGTATGAAAACATGATTTTAATCTAAATGACAATGATGCAAGATAATTTAACATTATTCTATGCTAAAAATGATCTATTTATGCAAAACCTAAGCTAATCTAGATGAAATTTAAACTCAAAGATTCAAACCCTAATTAATAAACAATTTAAATGGATCCATCATGTGATCATGGAAGCCATTAATGCAAGCTTAAAGCTAATTAAATGCAATTAAAATGGACTAAAAGATGCTAAATGTGTGCTAAATGTGAGTGTGAGTATGAGTGATTTCAACAACATAAGTTTTATTTTTGAAAGATGAATCCATATTCAATAGAGGAAAGCTCTATTTATAGAATAGGTAAAAATAGATCAATGGATGAGATCATAAATATCAATCAACGGTCAAGGATGAAAAAAAGAAGAGGCATGGATCATGGATTCTCATCAATGGGTGAGAATGCAAGATGAGATTTAATCAAGGGCTCACATTCCTTCAAATAAACATACTTTCAACTTGTTCAAGAGGTCATAAGTTAAGTTGCACAAGAGGTCACAAGATAACTTGCTCAAGAAGCTAAGTAAGTTTTTTGAGAAAAAATAATATTCCCCTTTTTCAAATGAGTGAGGAAAGAGAATATTCTTTGGAACATTCTCATGGGTGAGGGAAAAAGGATAATTTAGTTAATTAAAACTAAATTAAATTGTGCAAAAGGGGAAGGAATATTCCTTTTGGAGCAATGTGAAAAGGAGGAATATTCCCTTGCAAGTGGAGGAATTAGATTTAATTGATAATTAAATAATATTAATTATACAATTAGGGGATTTAGAGGAATTAGATGATATTCATTAAATAAAATGATTTAATGAATGGGGGAAAGGTGGAATGACATTTAATTAAATACCTTAGTGTTATTTAATTACTTAAGAAGATTTAGGGATTTAGATTAAATAGTTTGATTTATTTTATTTAACAAGCCAAAGTGTTAGCATGAAAGGGGGTGAATGAACCTGATGAAGTTAATAGGTGAAAATGATGTCATTAATTAATTAGCTAGGATAATTTAAACTATTTTAAGTCAAAAGAGGATGAGTTTCAAGAGGAAATGATGTTAGTATACCCAATTTTAGTGTATGATATCATTTGGGACATTTTTCAGTGTCTACATTTTCCCCCTCTTTAAAGCGAGGTATCTACTGCTTCATTTCAAAGAATTATACTTTTTGGATGAAATATTGCTGCTTAAATCAAAAAATAAAAAGTTTATAATTTTTAGATACCCCACTATTGCCCCAGTGGAAGGAATAAGCTGGTTCCCTACCACCTCAAGAAATCTGGTAGAAATTTTGAATTTTGGGTTGATTTCACGACAAAGGTTAAAATGCTTCCCAAGGGTCCGAAAAGGCTCGGGGATGCAAAAAACATGGCAAAAACATGAAAAATGATACAAAATAAGGTTCAATTTCGAAAAATTAGTGAAAATGATGGAAAACCCTAGCTTGATGGTTAAATTAGGGAAAAAACCTTAATTTGAGAGCATAAATAGGTGAGGAAGGGTCACTTTCAATTCATTTGTGCATTCACACCTTTAGGATTTCTTGCATTTTGAGAGCTTTGACCCTTTGACAAAATGGCACAATGAGTGCTCCCATGACACATTTTTGACCAGGTTCAAGAGTACCGAAGGCTTCCAAGAAGAGGACCACCAGTATGTGATTTGAAACATGATTTGAATTTTGACTTTTTGGTGCATTTAATGCATTTTAAAATTTGAACTTTGATAGCATCGCTCTAGAGCGACGCTATGTCTAGAATTGGTGATGCTAATTCAATTTTTAGCAATGCATGTGTTTAGCGACGTAGCTCACAATTTAAATTTAGGGTTTTAGATTTTAAATCACAATGCATATGTAAATACCTACGCATCTTGCAATTTGAAAATTAGGGTTAGGGTTTTTCCAAAGTTAAATTGTGATGCATATGTTTTCAGTGATGTAACTTATGATTTGCAATTTAAATTCCTTGGGTGTTGCAATTTGAAATCTAAATTATAGTGATGCTATCATGTATAGTGATGCTATCATCTTTTTTGGGATAAAAACTCCAAACTTATCTAAGTTTCTTGAATTTTGACATTGTTAGCTTTGTGGGTGCAGGAGGTTATCCCGCCTTTAATGTCCCATGAGCATCAGCTAACTATTTTTTCCAAACTTGGTGATTTATCTGAATTGTGATAGGAGAATTTGGGGGAGCTTGGTCTATGGTACTTGGCATACATGCCCATTTCCCAGACACATTTTGCAATGATGACAACATTGTGCAAGTGATGGCATAGTGAGACTTCATCATTCCACCTTCCTACCAGTGAGGCGACAATGATGCTAGAGGATATGTGGTAGATATTGTGTTTGTCAATACATGGTGAGAGTGTGATATATGATGTTGATGTCAGTTATGATGTGTGCCATGAGGTGATGGACTAGGAGGACATTGTCTAGTCACCTCCCAGATTGACCTTGAGATGTAAAGAGGTTAGGTTTCTACCTTTAGACTAATTATTGTAGCTATTATCTCAGGCTTGGTTGCTCCAAATCGATGTAGCAGAGGATTCAGTCCAAGATGGGGATTGGCTTGGCATAGGATGTTGTTTAGGATAACTTAGTATGCATGTGGGCTAGTGATGTTGGCCTCTCTGTACCATGATATGCATGATTTTGTATATTGTGATGGTAAGGAAATTGGCACAAGTGTCACCTTACTTCACATTTGGGCAGAGGAGCACATGGTTGTGCTACGACCGATTGTTTAGATGGTAGATGTAGAGCTAGATGATCCAATTATTTGGAGATACATGGGTTACATCACACTACAACACAAAGGTAAGCTTGAGATTCTCTACTAGTGTAGGGTAATTGATGATATGAATGTTTTTAGATGATGACCCTGGCTTGAAATGCTAGAATGGTACATTTATGTGCAACAATTATTCTTTTCTCAATAGACTTGATACATCCAAGGTCAAGAGCATACCATCATTGAGAGATATCTTCTTGATAGGGTGGCGAGACAGTTTGGAAATAGGAAGGATGGGCCAGATGATGCATACACCACCATCTTTTCCAAGTTAGAATGAGAGGAAATAGCATAGCGACCTACAATCCTAGCCCACGAGGTTATCGAGGTCTTTCAACAATTGGTTGCTCAACCATGGGCATATGATTAGGGATAGGTGAATGTTCAGATGATGCCTACATATGATGCATGGTTCACATCCCCTTGTCGATTAATAGATCTAGCAGGTGCACCCCCATGAGAGACACCAAGAGGGAGGGGTGTAGGTAGAGGTAGAGGGCACCTAGGTAGAGGATGTTATAAACAATTTCCAAGAAATGACCCATGATGAGTTGCTTCAACTAATACAATATCCAAAAACCCACAAACTTTTCAACACCATAACAAGATTAGACCCCACCCAATATATGTTGGAGTTGGTAAAATAATGGGATAAACTCCTTTCTACATTGTATTTGAGCACTATTATTGAAAAACCTTTGGGAACCATACCCAAACATTTTTTACACCATCATTTCAAAACGTGGTCCAATCCATTTCCCAACCATCATCATCACATGCACCAAGTCAACCCATGACTACAAAGGGGATTCCATTACTCCAAGAACTTCAAGGGTAACCACTTGTCAATAACCAAAACTTGGAAGCTAACACAATATTATGTATTGCAAACACCACCATCCCCAAAATTTCTCAACACCCATATCTACCACTCATGTTCCATGAAATGACCATATCACCCAACTTTTTTGCTACACCATCTTATACCCAAGATACACAAGGTTATGTTCCTAAAGTTCCACAAGATCAAGTGGATCTATTTGGACAAGTGGGCACCGTAGATGGTTCATCTTCACTAATACAAGGGGAAAAATCACAAATGTATCCACAAGTCCCTATCATAAATCTATCACACACATTGATCCAAGGTCTAGAAATACAAATCACTTCATCAAGCACATTAACCCACAATCAAACCAATCAAATCAATCCACCAGAAACAACAAATCAAATCAATTCATCCATCACACCCAATCCAAATCCAAAAATTCCACTAGCATCACAAAACTAAGTGTCCTCATATCAAATATACCAACCCTTAATCACAGAACCAACACAAAATCAAACATCCCAAGCGTACACCCTTCAATCCCAAAATTAAATCTCACAAGGGTTGAACACGTCAAATCTAAATCAACCATCTATCACCCAACCTCTCATCACACAAACAAACAACTCAACAACCCATCAACACACCATCTCATACCACTGACCAAAATCCACCACCCCCACCTCAAAATCCAAACATGGAAAATCAATATAGTATAATTTTGCAAGTAGAACAACAAGTGTACAAAAAATAATTGCAACAACTACAAGCACAACAAGCACAGGCACAAAAATCAGCATGACAAGAACAAGCCCAAGCCTTGCAATAACAAAAAGCACAAACACAAGCACTACAAGTTCATGAACAAAAATAAGAACAAGCATAACACAAAGAAAAAAAACAAGTGCAATCACAAGCCTTGCAACAAATATCCTATCAACAAGCCCTACAACAACATCAAGCACAACAACAAGCATTGATAGTGCAATAAAAACAAACAGTGCAACAACAACAACAACAACCATTGCTACAACAACAAGCCCAACAACAAGTGTTGTTGGCACAACAAAAAAAACAAGCATATCAACAAATGTTGCTAGTGCAACAAGGTTTCCAACAACCCTAAACAAACATGCAACAAAATTCCTTGAATACCAACACACAAGAAGGATACGTCACCCCACTCATCAACTCATCAACCATGCCACAATAGAACATGTATGTTCCACCACATAATATGCAAGATTATTTGTCTAGATAATTCAAAATGCTCTCACAACAAACACAATACATTCAACTAAGAAAGACAAAAAGATCATATGCCCAACATGACTTGTGCCCCTATCCCTTCAATAGGAACATTTTCGTGGTCCCATTCTCACCGAGATTTTAGATACCAAAATTTTAGGAATAAAAAGGAAAAGGAAATCTTGAGAACCACATCAAAGAGTTTTATGTAGCATGCATGGAAGTAGCTTACAATTATTCCTATCTAATGCATATTTTTTCATAAAGCTTGGTTGGCCCTGCAATTTACTAGTTCTCCCATTTACCTCTTGGAATCCAAAAATTCCAAGTCATCATAGATCTATTTGTAAATCACTTCTCATTCAAGCTTGGAGGATTTTTCCGACCTAAAATAAGACATAGGAGAATCATTTGAAATCTTCCTATAGTGATGGAGGAACAAAGACAACAAAAGAAAATGGTCTATTCCTGAAGCATAACAAATAGGAACCATTATTGTTAACCTTAAGGGAGAGTTTTCCTTCCAATTAAAAATGAAAATTGTCACAATGTATGATAAACTTATCCCTAAGGCTCTTAACATTGAGAGAGCCCTCATAGCACATGGGAACACACCAACATATAGGGATAATCAACCATCAAATAGCTATAATGACAATCCTTGCACTCGGGGTAAGAACAAAAATATTACCAATGTTGGTGTCATTGATGCCAAAGTGGTTATTAGTGATCCAAAACAAAACACACGCCAATGAAAAGAAAACATGCAACAACCAACCTATCAAGAGAATTTACCACAACTAAACACACCACAACAACAAAAAAATAATCAAATGGTCAACAAAACAAACACTTAAAGAGGACCACCCCCAAGGAACAATTTCCCATCATGATGCAAATAGACACCATTAGGGGAAGCTATTGATGTTGTCATGCAAAAAATAGTACAATCAAACCTCATCATGCTCCCTACATATCTAAATTACCAAGATTCTCAAGTTAAACCACCATGGTGTAATGAGAAGAACATTTGATATTTCCTTAAAATCACGAAACATACAATGGCTAGTTGCAGAAACTAAAGAACCTCATTCAAGACCTCATTGACAATGGGGATATAACTATTGACCAACAAGTAGGAAACCAAGACTTGAAGATATACACAAATCCAATGTATTATAATAAAAAGGGAAAAGAAAATGCCAAAGGAACATACTATACAAATGTAACCCATGTCTACATAATGTTGTAGCATCATTAAATGATTTTGTATCAGTCATCATATCAAAAGGCCTAATGCAAAGTGTGGAGTCACCACACATAGAGGTAAGGTCACTATCCAAGGACCATCATATCCATAGTTCCAAAATCCAACTATAGTGGCTATAATATCTCGGAATAGCTAAAGAAAACCCCCTCACAAATCTCCATCTTGGAGTTGCTGAATAAATCGCCTATGCATAGGGATACCTAGAAAAGGATTTGGTTGTATCCACTGTGCCCAATGACATTAATTCTAATCAATTCCAAGCTATAATCGGACAAATCACCACAGCTCATCTTCTCACATTCTTTGAACATGACCTCCCAATTCAACCATCTCATTATCATTCACTACATCTTGAGGTTTTGTTTCATAAGAACAAGGTAAAGAGAGTTTTGGTCGATGGAAGTGCAAGTTTAAATATTTGTACCTTACAATTGATCAAGAATCTAGGATTGTTTGAAGATGTTATTGAGAAATAAAAAGGCATCACTATTAGAGCCTATGATGATCAAGAATGGGTTTCCCAAGGCACCACCCAACTTCTTTTCCAAATGGAGCTAACCATTATGGAAACTACAAGCCAAGTCCTTGACCTTGAGCTTCCTTATAATATTCTCATAGGGCATCCATGGATCCATGCGATGGAAGTTGTTGCATCTACCTATGATCAATGTTTCAAATTTCCTTATGAAAATAAGGAAGTAACAATCCATGGTGACCCAAAACCATTCTACTACTGCAAGAACTCGGAAGCCAAGTATTAAAAATCCCAAAAGTTCCCAAAAAGGATGAAGGGCCAACATCTTCCTTTGTTGATCCATCCACATTAGCTTCCACATCTGTAACAAAGACACCCATCATAAAAAATATACCTGAAATTAATTAGTTCAATCCAAGATGATGATTACGGAGAATATAAATTGAAAAAGGATGCATTTGTGTTAGGAGAGCTACCTATTTCTCCTAAGTCTCATGGAAAGTTGTAGCTAGTTGATATAGTATCCTAGACGTTCAAGGTAGAATTTATCACTTTCAAAAAGTGGGTAGACTTAAGCAAAGAAGTTGTGGATGAAAAGGACATATCAAGCTTCCTATATCAAGACAATAGACCCACACCCATTCTTCCAATGGAGGACGAAAAGAAGGGTCTACAACTAATACTTGTTTTGGGTTATAACAACAATGAAAATTTGGGGCAGAACGAGCATGGCTTACAAGAAACCCTTTCTACTAAGAAATTCCCAAAGAATCTTGGTTTTGGATGTACCACTAGTAAAGTGACCATTCTTCACAAGCGTACTCCTATTAAAAAATTCAAAGCTTCCCCTCATTTACAGGTATCAATTGATATTCCCCTTGAAAATTATACCTTTGATATAAAAGACCTATTTGAGGATTCCTATATTTTCATGATAACCACCATGTCATTTGAGTCAAACAACCAAAACACTGAGATAAAACTTGTTTATCACCAACTCATAAATTAGGACAAATGAGGACCACCTATCTTGGATTCATTCAAAAATGATGAAGCTATCTTCAAGTTTATGGGACTATAGGATAAGATACCATATGGGGATCATAAATTGGGGTTTGACATCGAGTTGGATACACATGTCTAGTACGGGGAAATGATTGAATCCCTCAATCATAAAATTGAAAACATGAGAATAATCTCTCAATCTCAAAGTGAAAACCACATTGTGACATTTTCTTATCACAAAATAGAGAAAAAAAGGATGCATCCAATGGTGAAAACCCCTCTAAGGCACCAAAGGATGAGGGATTCAATCTTCCTCTAAATGCTATACATCAGGAAAAGTCAGCAATCCTTGTAGAGAAATGTAATCTTGTGAATGCGAGAACAAATGAAGCACCTCAAATATCTTCCTATGAAGAGTCACTTCTAGCTAAGGAACAAAAGATTGTGAGGATAAATCCTAATAGACAGATAGATAAACTTTGCATGGAAATATGTGGATATGTCTAGCCTAGATCCTGAAGTGGTCGTCCACCACCTTGCACTATATCCTAACGTGAAACCAGTAAGACAAAAGCTGAGAAAGAAGCATCCATAGATAGCCTTACTACTCAAACTAGAACTACAGAAACTCCTTGACATAGGATTTATCAGACTAATCGATTATCCAGAATGGGTTTCCAACTCAATACCAATCTCCAAGCCCATTGGGGGCACCATGATATGCACAGAATTCAAAGGCTTGAATATGGCATGTCCCAAGGGTGATTTCCTAGTGCCAAACACTAACATGATTATAGACTTTATTGTAGAGCATGAGATTTTATCAGTAATAGATGGATTGTCTAGGTACAACCAAATTGTGATCACTAAAGAAGTCCAGCATAAAACAACATTTACATGTCCATGGGGAATTCATTGTTGGAACATGATGCCATTTGGGCTAAAGAATGTTGGAGCCACCTATCAGAGAGCTATGACATTGATCTTTCATGACATGATCCACAATACTGAAGAGGACTTTGTGGACAACATCTTAGCTAAATCTAGCAAATTATAAGACCACATAGCAACATTGGGACCAATATTTGGCAAGCTTGAAGAGTACAAGGTGCGGTTGAATTCAAAGAAGTGTTTCTTTGGCATAACTTTAGGAAATCTCTTAGGCTAGACATTTTTTCATCAAGAGGAATTAAGATAGATCCAACAAAGGTCAAAGAGATTATAGATATGGAGGCACCATGAACATTGAGATACTTGTGAGGTTTACAAGGAAGTATACAATGTATCAGAAGGTTCTATGATTGGATGGCTTAGCATGGGCTGATTACACTCGATCCATGAAGAATCAAAGCATAACAAAGCCACCATTCTCAATCTTCAACAAGATCAATTGAATATAAATTAAACTAAACATTTGTCAAAGCTAAGCATTATAAACTAAAAAATAATTAAAATGTCTACTATAATCTATATGAAACTTATCCCATTGTGGGAGTGGTGTCACATTGATGTGGAATGATGACCCTTTCCCAATCCTGTGGAACAATGAGCTTGTTACAATCAATTTTATTGAAGAAAATTGATAGAAGAGTTGTGAGATGTGTATGAAAACATGATTTTAATCTAAATGAGCATTATACAAGCTAATTGAACATGATTTTATGCTAAAAATGATCTAGTCATGCAAAATCCAAGCTAATCTAGATGAAATTTAAACTAAAAGATTCAAACCCTAATTAATAAACAAGCTAACTGGATGCATCATGTGATCATGGAAGCCATTGATGGAAGCTTAAAGCTAATTAAATGTAATTAAATTGAACTAAAAGATGTTAAATGTGTGCTAAATGTGAGTGTGAGTATGAGTGATTTCAGCAGCATAAGTTTTCCTTTTCAAAAGATTGATCCCTATCCAATAGAGGCAAGCTCTATTTATAGAATAGGTAAAAAGAGATCAAATGATGAGATCAAAAAGATCAATCAATGGTCAAGGATGAAAGAAAGAAAAGGCATGGATCATGGAGTCTAATCAACGAGTGAGAATGAAAGATGATATTTAATCAAGGGTTCACATTCCTTCAAACAAACACATTTTCAACTTGCCCAAGAGGTCATAAATTAAGTTGCACAAGAGATCACAACGTAACATGCTCAAGAAGCTATATAAGTTTGTTGAAAAAAAGGAATATTCCCCTTTTTCAAATGAGTGAGGAAAGAGAATATTCTTTGGAATATTCTAATGAGTGAGGGAAATGGGATAATTTAGTTAATTAAAACTAACTTAAATTTTGTAAAAGGGGAAAGAATATTCCATGGGAATATTCCTTTTGGAGGAATGTGCAAAGGAGGAATATTTCAATGGAATATTCCCTTGCAAGTGGGGGGAATTAGATTTAATTGATATTTAAATAATTTATTAATTAGATAGTTAGGGGATTTAGAGGAATTAGATGACATGCATTAAATAAAATGATTTAATGAATGGGGAGAAGGTTGAATGACATTTAATTAAATAAGAAGATTTAGGGATTTAGATTAAATAGTTTGATTTATTTAATTTCACAAGATGAAGTGTTAGCATGAAAGGTGGTGAATTAACCTAATGAAGTTAATAGGTGACAATGATGCCATTAATTAATTAACTAGGCTAATTTAATTAATAAAGCAAAAAGAGGATGGGTTTCAAGGGGAAATGATATTAGTATACCTGATTCGAGTGTATGATATCATTTGGGATATTTTTTAGTGTCTACATTTTTCCTCTCTTTGAAGCAAGGTACATAGACCTTTGGTTCAAAGATTGATACTTTTCAGATGAAAAATTGCTACTTAAATCAAAAAATATTTTTTTTCTAATTTTTAGATACTGTACTACTTCCCCAGCAGAAGGAATAAGTTGGTTCCATGCCCCCTTGAGAAATTAGGCAAAAATTTTGAATTTTGGGTTGATTTCTCGACAAAGGTTAAAATGTTGCCCAAGGGGTTTGAAAAGGTTCCAAGATACAAAAATCTTACAAAAAACACAAAAAATGATGCAAAATAAGGTTTAGTTTGGAAAATTTGGTGAAAATGATGAAAACCCTAGCTTGATGGTTAAATTAGGGCAAAAAACCCTAATTTGCAAGCATAAACAGGTGAGGAAGGGTCACTTCCAATTTATTTGTGCATTCAAACCTTTAGGATATCTTGCATTTTGAGCTTTGATCCTTTGACAAAATGGCACAATGAGTGCTCCCATGACACATTTTTGACCAATTTCAAGAGTACCAAAGGCTTCCACGTGTAGGACCACCGATATGTGATTCAAAACTTGATTTGAATTTTGAATTTTTGTTGCATTTAATGCATTTTGAGATTTAAACTTTGAGATCATCATTCTAGAGTGATGTTTCTAGAATCGATGACGCTAATTCAATTTTTAGTGACACATGTGTTTATCGATGAAGCTCACAATTTAGATTTATGGTTTTAGATTTTAAATAAAAACTCATGTAAATAGCTACGCATCTTGCGATTTGAAAATTAGGGTTACAGTTTTGACAAAGTTAAATTACGATGCATATGCTTTTAGCGATGCAACCTGTGATTTGTAATTTAAATGCTTCAAGTGTCGTAGTTTGAAATTTGAATTATAGTGACCCTATTGTGTATAGCAATGCTATTGTCATTTTGGGGATGAAAACTCCAAACTTTTCCAAATTTCTCAAATTTTGATGTTGTAGGCTTTGTGGGTGTAGGACATTATCCCTCCTTTGATATCCCACGAGCATCGACCCACAATTTTGTACATACTTGATGATTTATTTGAGTTGTGATAGGAGAATTTGGGGTAGATTGGTCTATGGTATGTGGCATACATGCTCATCTTCAAGACACATTTGGGAATGATGATAGTGTTGTGTGAGCAATGGCACAACGAGACCTCATCATTCCACCTTCCTACTATTGAGGAAATAGTGAGACTAGAGGAAATATGGTGGATATTGCATTTTCCTATACATGGTGAGCATGTGATATACAATGTTGATGCTAGTTATGATGCATGCCATGAGATGATGGACCAA
This sequence comes from Sequoia sempervirens, assembly GCA_007258455.2. NCBI lineage: Eukaryota > Viridiplantae > Streptophyta > Pinopsida > Cupressales > Cupressaceae > Sequoia > Sequoia sempervirens. The sequence continues at coordinate 537,999,156 of VDFB02047230.1, forward strand.
CAGGACATTGTTCTAATCACCTCCCATATTGACTTCGAGATGTATAGAGGTCAGGTGTCTACCTTCAGATTGATTATTGTAGCTAATATCTTAGGCTTGGTTGCTCTAGATCAATGGAGCAGACAATTCAGTCTGGGATGGGGCCTAGCTTGGCACAGGATGTTGTTTAGGAGGACTTAGTATGCGTGGGGGTGAGTTATGTTGGCTTCTCTATACCATGATATGCATGATTTTGTATATTGTGATGGCAGGTCGATTGGCATACGGGTCACCTTAATTCACATTTAGGCCTGGAAGAACATCGCTATGCTAAGATCAATTCTTCATATGGTAGATGTAGAGCCAGATGATCCTATTGTTTGGAGATACAGGGGTGCGATCACACTACAAAACATAGGGCAGCTCATGATTCCCTACTGGTGTAGGGTCATCGATGATATGAATTTTTTTAGATGGCAACCCTGGCTTCAGATGCCAACATGGTATGATGATGTGCAACAATTATTCTTTGCTCGAAAGACTCAGATACATGCAAGGTCAAGAGAATACCATCATTGAGAGGTATCTTCTTGATAGGGTGGTGAGACAATTTTGCAATAGGTAGGACAAGTTAGATGATGCATGCACCATAATCTTTGCCAGGTTAGCATGATAGGTAGTAGTGTCGGGACCTACGATCCCAACCCATAAGGTTGTTGAGGGCTTTCGATAGTTGGTTGCTCAACCATGGGAATATGATTAGGGATAGGCAGATGCTCAGAAGACATTTACATATGATACATGGTTCACATCTCCTTGTTGATTGATAGATCTAGTAGGTACACCTCCATGAGGGAGACCGAGAGGGAGAGGTGTAGGCAGAGGCAGAGGGAAACCAGGTGATGGGTAGGGTAGAGGTTGGGGTGAAGGATAGGATGGATAGGATGGCCAGGTCCTCGAGGCACCACCAATGCATCAACATCCTCCATAGTAGCCTTTAATACAATAATAGCAAGTATAACCACCACCATTGGGGCCAGATCCCCGTGATATATAGATATAGGTGATTACAGGTGGTAGGGATCTGACTCATCAAGAGATCTTGCTGATTACTATTGAGAGAGATCAGATTAGGTAGTAGGTATAGGCTGGCATAGTGGAGAGAGACTAGGAGTGTTAGCTAAGGTAGACCAGTGAGATGTAGTTAGCATAGGAGGTTGGGTAGTGTTAGCACTAGAGACCATGATAGCTATACCCCAAGGGCAGACAATGTCTACTAGATTGTATAGAGAGGTCATGACTGAGGTGACCTATTATTGTATGCACTATCATTGAGATGTCCCTGCAAAGATTAGATAGCTAGATTGCTTGTAGAGGAGCAAGGTACATCCTAGGGCTAAGGATCATCTAGAGAGACATCCTGGTGAGGGGAGCATCCATCAGGGCTAGCTTGCTTGTACATACAATTTTTTATTGCTTCCTGGTTCTTTACATGGATATACATTCATGGGATCCTTTTTGATAGCCTCATTGTGGATATCATATTTTTGATCGATATACATACACTAATTTGGATATTATATGATGGCACTCACCATTTTTTTGATATATATATGATATGATACAGATTTGATGTGATGTGATGTGTTCATTTTATTTTATGTTTATGAATGTATGTGATGTTGATGTGATGTGTTTTATTTAGCTATGTGATATGTGATGATATGGAATGGATGCAATGTTATATTCTTTTTCAGTATCAATTAATGATATAATATGCAAATGTTATGCTTACACGAATGATATGGATGCATTTCTTTTGTGTATTTTCTTTTGCATTTTTACAAGATGATGATGTATGCATATGGATGTATGTATGGATGATATAGATTTTCATGCTCATGATATGATAATGCGATGTATGTTTGTAAGATGTGATGTGATGATTTAAGATGCTTTATAATAACATGTCTATATTATCCATCACAACTTAAATGTGAATGATGATGTAGGATGTATGTTTTATTATATGTTATGATTATGTTGTGATGTATGAATGCTGAAGATTTGTGGATGTAGGATGGATGCATTGATGATTTTTTTGTTGGGTTTCATGATACCAGGTTAGCATGGAGAGAAGATAGAAGAAAGAAGATGACTGACCATTGATTTTGGTGATTGCTTCAAAATATCCAACAAGTCTATGATCCATCGAGACTTTGTTAGAGATGGTTATGGGAAATGCATGATGATGATTTGTGCATACCTTGGGATTTGGATTTTTTTTCATTCCTTACTATTTGATATAACACATAAATACAATGCATCAAGGTATTGATAACTAGGATGGTGTTGTATCTAGTGTAATTGATGTTGACTCTAAAAACAGATAGGATAGTTCTCGTTCACACCTTGACATACAGAAACCTCATTGGAATGTAAGTTATAAGTTTATAATATATTGGACCAAAGCATACACAATAGTCAAAAATGTACTCCAAACAACTTTCCTACACACAACTAAGAAAGTATGCACCAAGATTATTTTACAAGAATACCCACAAGCACAACAAACGAAAGATAATGATCGATGCCCCATTCCTTTCTCTCTAATTTTTTTTTTAGATAGACATCATTGAGACGTCCTTGGAATGGGTCATTGGGATAAATCAAAAGAAAATATCAAAGATAAACAATCAGTGTTATCTATATCTCTTTCCAATTTAATTTTAACTAAGGTGATTTCTAATACTGATGCCCATTGCAGGAAGGATACATCCTTGGACATGTTGATCAGATAGTTTGATTAGGATGATTTTTTTTGTGATAATCTATTGATAAAAACTTTAGTGACATATTTACCTATTATATAGAATTTATATGTTTCTAATTAGGTTCTCACTTTACAACTTGTGATACTTGTTTTCTATTCATTTGAGCAAAGGTTGAAGACGATGACTGATTTATTAGGGTTGAAGTTTATTGCATGTGAAAATGAGATGAGATGGATGGTTTTGGGATTTTCTAGAATATTTCAATGTTTTTGGTATTTTGAAAAAAATTTGAGGCTATTTTTGGTCTTTTTGAAAGTTTATGTGAATGTTTATGTTTTCGATTATTTCAGGCTATTTAGAGTTTTCTGAGTTGTTCAAATGTTTAAGGATTTTTTGAGATTTTGAATGTTTTATTTATTTTTATCTGGATGTTTAAGGTTTTTTGATATTTGAATGTTTAGGGATTTTCTAAGTTTTGACCAAGAACCTAACCTAAAAGACCTATCCTAGGGGCCTTGGGGGTTGATCAAAGATGAGCCTTCCGTACATTATACATGTAGAGACCAAGTAGTTTGATTGACTCAATTTATTGAATATGAACAATTGATGGATTGCCAGTTTATTATGATGAACTCCTAAAGGACTAACCTAGGGTGTCTCAGGGGCACATCAAAGATGGCATTTCCTAAATTCAAGCTTAGACACCCATAATTTGGCATGATACCATTTTTGGATTTTTGATATTTGACCCTCTAGGGTTTTTGATGTGTTTTGGATGTTTTGGATTTTTCCTTTACAATTTTCACAATTTTTTTTGGATTTTAGCTATATAGGATTTTGCATGTTTTTGGATTCTGATGGATTTTGCAAGTTTTTTTGGATTTTTCATGTGCTCTTGATGAGTGTATAGATATGTGATGATTTCAGTGATCTACTTTGGGATTATGTTGAAATCCAAGCTAGGATTGATTGATCGGATTGATGTATTGATGATGATAACATTGTTGAAGATACACAACAATGCAAGGATAGTGTTAAGCAACTTGAGGACTGGGAAGAATATCGTGAGATGATGATGGATTGATTGGATAAGATTGATCAAGATTTTGAAGCTTGGTTTGGAACAAAGTTTGTTGGAATGAGTTGATGTGACATTGAAGTGCAAGGTAGATTCAACTAATTTATGGATTGTTTGGATTGATTTTTGATAAAAGATAAAGCTTGATAAGGAACATCTTCTCATCAAAATATACTATGGGCTAGTGATTTGGATTTTTTCTTCAAATGATTTGACCAATTTTATTTTGTGTTAGCAAATATTTAGATCACAACATGAGTTATAGGATATAGTTCATATTTATTCCTGAATAAAGATGTAAGTATCTACCCCTAGCATCTAGCAATGTATGGAATGATGTGGGTGGATGCATGGATAAATGAATGGATTGATGGATAGGTATGTGTAGGATGCCAAGGATTATCTTTTGATAGGATAACATGTTTGGATAGAATATTCCTCTTTGGCTAATTCCTCATGGCTCAAATAGTGCTAGTTAGGATAGGACCAATGATAGTGATCTATTTCAAGATGTTTACCATAAGCAAGTGTGAAGTGCATACCAAACCTTTACCAAGATCAAGATGAGTCAGATGTGATGAAGAATGGATTGGATAATGAAGGGTTCCTTGATTTATTATGGATAAGATGGATGGAATGTGGGATTTATTATGGATGGGATAAGATGCTTCCAATTGAAATGGTTCATAGAGATGCTCGATTCTACTCATGACACCTGTTTGCAGGTTTTCATCATGGTACTTGTCTAAAGCACCACAAAAGTGGTTTTCACTAAAGGACATGTTTTGTCTTGACTATTTTCATGATTTTTAATTTTTTTTAATTTTTTTTGAAAGTTTATGCTCACTTCGAACCACCTATTTGTGATGATGTAGACACTGCTGGTGTTGATATAGATTTTTTTGTCATGATGTGCCAACTATATCCTGCTTGGAGGAGTTTTTTTTCTAAGATACAGACACTTGAATGTAACCCCTAGATATTTTCATCTTCTTTATTGATATTGGAGCTAACCTTACCTATGTGTGCACATCACAATAGAGTTCCCTTATAGTCCTTACACTAGTAGAATTCGGAAAATAAATGACTACGTGACTAACACTAGTAGAATTTGACAAATAAATGACTAATTTGGTCATTTAGAAGTGACTAATTTGGTCATCAGGTAAAACCACAACTAAATGACTAAATAAATGACTAAATAAATGAATAATATTAGACAAATAAAAATCACTAAATAAATGTGCTCATTATTAAAATATTGGCCATAATTTTCATTTTAATAAACATATTTTAAAACCTCCATCAAGACCTTATTTTCAATTGTAGCCTACCATAATTATTAATAAAATATTACAAATAAAATTACTAATTAATATTTTTTGTGGAATAAATTTTTTTTTTGTGGTGTCATCATTATATGAACACCAAAGTTTCTTCTAAATTGAATACCCAACTCCTCAAAGGGCCCAACTATGTAGTGTGGAAGAAAAATATGCATACAATTCTCAAATATATACTAAGCTACTTATAAGGTTACATACTCTACATTTACTGGAGGAAAATAATGATATTACAAATAGTTTACAAGTATTATTATATAAATTAGTTAAATTATAATAGAAGAGATAAAGATGGAGATAAAAAAAATAAAGAGATAGAGACAAAGAAATAGAGAGGTAGATAGATAAAGAGGAATAGAGATATAGATGGAGAGAAAGATTGAAAGAGAAAGGAATAGAAAAAAGAGAGATAATACAAGAGATATAGAAATATAAGAAATAGAAAGGGAAAGAGGGATAGAGAAAAGAAAATTAAACTAACTTTTGATTACTTTTTTTATGAAAAAAATACAAGAATGGTATGTGTCCTTGGGGAGTTATGATCAAGGTAGCATGACGTTTGATATAGATAGACAAACTTATAGATACAAATTGGATCTTCTAGTCCATTTATATTCTACCTAACTTAATACTTATTAGAAAAGGAGTTATCCATAATTTGTAAATTTAAATTAATTTTTTAAAACATAAATTTGTAATATTTAATAGTCTATGTCATACAAATATGTTGTAATATTAATACTTAATATTACTTATTGGAAAAGGAGTTATCCATAATTTGTAAATTTAAATTAATTTTTTAAAATATAAATTTGTAATATTTAATAGTCTATGTCATACAAATATGTTGTATAATTTGAATAAGTATGTTTAATTATGAATGCCAATTTTTTTAAAATGATTTTTTACCCATATTACAATATATTTCTTACATAAAATCATTTTCAAGAATACACTTACAAAAATAAAAATCATCTCCTTTAAAATATCTAATGTGAGTTGAATGACTAAAATGAATTAAATGTAGGTGACATTTTTAATATAAAAGTTGGGTATGTAAATTAACTAAAATAAGATAGCAGAGACTAAAATTATACATGCGTTAATAGAAGTGAGTTAGTTTTGGTTGTGTACCTTTAAATAGGGGACAAGTGAATTTTATCTATTACTTTTACAAGTTTGGGTTTTGGCATTGGCCTCACTACTGACCTTGCTTCAAATTTGTTCACAAGTCTTGGTATTGGCTTTACAAACATTGAAAGCTTTCTTTGATCTAGCGAGGCTTTTGCATTGGAGTCTTTGAAGTAAGTGGTTTCTGCACACTTGTAGGACGTGGCATTATTCACTTTTGAAGCTCATCATTTCTAACTTCGCTAGAAACTATTGAAGGAGCCTTTTTTCTTATTACTCTACACACCATTTGTCATTACTGCATTTTTCCATACTATGTTGCAAAGAACCAAATAATAGGCCTATCAAATCCAGATCATATCTTACTCATTTCCTTTCTTGGATCATATAATTGTATTGACTTTGCACTTGGTGTTTTTGTTTGTGTTCCCACCTTCGAAGGCAGTTGTCTAGGTGGCTTTACTACACCTTTAACATCCATCATAGAGTGCATTTGATTTTTGAATATTGCAAGTTTCTTCAATGATTTAGAATGTTTCAAAATTTTCTACTTTTTTTGGTCCTTATTTGTACCAAGAAACGAAAAAATATCATTTTGAACATTTATACAAACTTGCAAAAACAAAAACTAAAATCTTCACAATACATTGAGACCTTTTTCACATAAACAATATCATTTGATAAAGACCCTACCATTTGATGAATGCAAAAAATAGACCCAAATTTTCTCTTAATGACCTTCCACACCTCTTCGGCGTACCCATTGCACACCAAGGTATAATTTCTAGTTTTATCTTAAACATATTTAAGTTATATTTTTTTATTTTACATTATCTCAAATTAAGACAATAGAAATTAAACATATTTTAGTTTTTTTTAATTTTATATTGTCTCAAATTAAGACAATAGAAAAAATACCTTTCCCCTAAAAATATAATTAATTTTCCCACACCTTTTCCCTAAAATTAAAACTAAAGTTTTTTCCCATCTTTTTGATGGCTCTGAGTTGGCTCTCTCGTCTGCTGCTATAACCGCGACGTCACACTTGGGATGCAGTTTCTTCTAGCGGGATGGCTTGCAATGGGTGTGGCGGGAAGTGATCATTGTATTGGATTTTTAATGATCAGGATCTATACAAAATATTATGCCCTAGCTGTCGTTTTCTTCAACCTGTGGGCCATCTGCAAGCAAATAGGTAATATTGTTAAAAACCCCAGATCTTTATGCAAAACAAACTCATTCTAAAACATATTGTTGTGAATTAATAGTCTATTAATAGTCTATTTTCATTGTTTATCTCAATAGATTTGATACAATTAGTGTTCTCAAACTAATTTTCCACCTACTCATGACAATTATAAAGTCATTCCTAATTATTTCATTATATGGTGGTGTAACTGTGAATACACAAGCAATTCAGTAGACAAGGTGAAAAAGATCTAAAATTTTACATAGAACATAGGTGAATGTATAGGTGAATGTAAAGATGGAGATACTAGGAATTCAAAACGTTATGGGTTTTGCATCTACTTGGTGAGCCTTTCTGCATGCTGATATTTTTGTAAATTCTAAACAAATTTTATTTGAAATGGAATTTTTAGTACTCTGATACAAGCATCATTATTTATTGTCATATTCAAGAAGCTAATTAATTTTATCAAAAAAATTAGGATCTAGCTATGACAAACATTGCATGTGCTTCCCTAAATTGGGAGATAAAACTTTGACTATTCGTCATGCTACAACCAGGTATAGATATGCATGAGGATATAATATAGTTGAATCTATATTATTTGTTTTTAATCTTTACTTCCAACAATCTAACTGAGGCCATCTTATTTCCTTCTCATAGCAGTGGTCAACCAAAACCAGAACAAGAGAATGTCTTAGCTCAAGCTCGACAACACATAGCTTTACAGGTAAGACTAGGGAATCATCTTTATAGTGAGAAAATAAATTTGGATTCCTTTTCTATTCTGATTCTATGTTTCTTATTCATGTATGGTAAGAAAAGCATTCTTTTGGTATATCTGTAGAAGCTTGTACTTCTTCTCCATCAGCTAACTTTTGAGCAACTCACACAAGTCAATCTCTCAACATCATGAGCATTGAGTTTTTCTAGTTTTGAAACTACGCAATTGAATATCATTTATACCTTTACAACACCATGTAAATGGAATGCTACTATGAGTACGGTTGAACTCAACATTACTAAATTAGGGAAAAAAATTAGTGAATTGTTGAACCCTAACCTAAAACCCAAATCTCGAACTTGAAATCAAACCGCAACATAAGTTTTATTCATTTAAGATTGAGATCTAGAAATTACTGAAGATTTCTTTGTATTTCAGCAAAAAAAAAAGAAACACACCGAAAATCTAATAAGAAACTAAGTAGAACTATATTGTATTTCAGAGAGCAATCTGAGACATTACATAAAAGTAAGAAACTTCTAAGAAGGTATGAACAGTGTGTCCTAAAATCTTTTAAGGAACTATGGGAATTGCCTTTGGCCAAGAAAATAGGTTTCCAAAAGCTTCCTACTATTAGTGTCTGAATGTGTATCTTATCCCTCCATTTATGGTAAACTAACAAAGCTTTAGAAAAAAACAATTCAAAGATAAAAAATGTGCTATTTTGGAAAAATATTCTTGTATTAAACTGTAAAAGATAAAAAATTAAAATAGAATGACTGAGTTGTAATAGAAAAAAATACTTTCAAAGGAGAAGATTGCATTTTAAAATATATTTCCAGGTCTTATTCTAGCCCTCTTAGTACAACCAGAGGTTCTTCTCCTCCTTACATATATTCATTCTCAAAACGCGTAGTGGTTCAATGATGCAAATGCATCAGGTATCAGATGCTATAAGACAAAGCCAGTAATATTTGAGGATACATGATGAGGACAAAATAAGTTGGATTGTGGACTTTAAAATTCTATGGATATAAATTTAACATATGATGAGCACAAAAGAATATGACTGTGGATACATCAACATGTATGGTGAAGGTTCACCATCTTTGTGTTGTTTTATCCTTGTTGCAATTAATTATTGTCAAATTTGACAATTGTGATTGACATAAGTGATTCTTTTAGCTATGTTTCTACTGATATGTAATTCTTGATGAAATTTCTAGCTATACAAGAGCTTGCCCAGTTTTCATTGACAATGTTGGTGAGTTGATTATATCAATTATTTGTACATTTGTGTTGCTAGATATAACTGGTTAAAGCAATTTCTTCAATATATTTAGTGATGTTTATTGCCTAGTTCTGTTCATTGCATTTTTACATAGTTTTGTGGGACAAATGGATGTGGTGATTTAAGTGAATCTTCATAATTGTAATTTGTTAATGAACTCTTTCATGTGCCCTTCAACAAGCCAGTTAAGCATTGCTCTACAAAAAAATTAACAAGAAAATTGAAAAAAACTTAGATTTATTTTACACTTCTAGGCATGCAAGTTGTGGAATTAAATTTTATGGATATTTATGGTTGCTAGGTGAAAAATGTTCAAGTATGCATACATCAACATCTGTGGTGAGTTCTAAGCAATCAATAAATGTTCTACAATCATGAGCTTCTCTTGGTTCTCAATAGTGTGAATTCATCCTCGCCTCATGGTGCTTGTCTTGGTTCTCAATAGTGTGAGTGGAGGAACATTGAATCCATGGGTCAATAAAATAGTCTCCTATTGGATTAAAGGAAAAATTTATCATGGATGCAATGGATTCTCTCATCCTCTTCCTTTTGGTTTTCTTCTCCTTTAGATGGAAATAAGAGCATTTATTTCTTGTTGCATTTCCTCCACTTGGTCACACAACTTGACATCCCAGCCAACAATTTGATAAGGTGGTACTTGAGGGAATTAGATCCTCCTATCATATTGAAACCACAATATTTGTAGGTCACTATGCCCTTGATTGCACTTGGTTTTCCATGCTTCCATGTGGGGTTCAGTCCACTTTGCATAATCTTGCAAATTTTAGAGAATCTAGACATAAAAGAAAAAGAAAAAAAGTAGAGGGTCTTGAAGTAGCAAAGAAGAAACAAAAGAAAGAATGAAAACCCAAGCAAATACCTATCAAATTGCACTAATATCATCAATAAATAATTCTGAACATTAGAAATCATTTCATATAACTTTGATTCAAATTTCCAAAGGAAAAAAAGATAACACAAGTAAGTTTTTCAGGATTTTAGCTGAGACTTGGGGCTCTTTTCCATTGGATGAGTTTCATTGTTGGACTTGTTGAATTTGAGCAAGTGTTCCCTATCAATTCATTAATTAGCCTACAAGTTTTTTGCTTTTGACTCATATGTGGAAATCTTTTAAGTATTCACAAGTTTGGTGAATACTCGCTAGGTTTTAGAACTATGCAGGACAATAGGAAGAAAGCTTGAGAAAAAAATTCAATAAAACTAGTTTTTTAATAGAGCCATTATCTTGGACTATAAATAAGGTCTAGTGGCAAAGATAGTGATATTGCAGTACATGGTTTATAATGATGGTCACTGAGTGCATGCATATAATATTTTATGTAGAGAAGTCATTGTTTTTAACCTCTTTTTTGATATGTACATGACTTGATAATTGTTTTGGCTCCAAGGTAAGAGGCTTGTTTTTGTGACAAACAACTCAACTAAGTCCTAAAAACAATATGGAAAGAAATTTGAGACACTTAGTCTTACAGTTGGAGAGGTCAGTTAATTGTACGAGTGGTTCCCAAAGGAAGGGAGAAACTCAAGCTAGACTCATCTAATTTTTGTGATCGCTTGTAGCATATAGAAAACAAGAGTTGCAGGGCAGAGTAGTTCCTGCGTAAGACTGGCAGGACAGTTTTGGCCTAGGGAAAATATGAGATTAATCTTGATTACCAGCTCAAGGGAATGTAAGTACATTTGTTTGATTACCTCCTATATTAGAATTTTTTTTTCCTATGTATGCAAGTAACAATCCCTTTATCTTGTCTTGGAAAAAAAGAAGAATCACAATTACACAAAAAAACAAAACTATTGCACTTAAAGAACACATAATTATATTCTGATCATCAATTTGTTAGGATTCAAATATTATATGTGTCATATTTTCTTGGAAATGCTCATTTGAATCACATCAAGTTCAATGAAAGGGGATTGATATGACCTTAGGAAGACTGAAAATAGTGATAACATTGATTGATGTGACTATAGAAATGAATGAAAATAGCAACAACGTAAGCATAAACAAAATGTTGAAAATTTGTAAGGATATTTGGAGACTTAAGACAATTTTCAAAACTTGTAAATCAGCAAAAAAATGAGGAAAGCAATAATGGGGGGAGCCAAAATGGCCCACAAATGACTATCAATCGGTCAAGAAAGATGAAGCTGAGTTTATATAGATGCCTAATCAAATCTAAAAAATACTGAAATGATGATGGAATAGCATGGTTGAGGGAGAGATAAAATTGAATGCTAACAAATCACTCAAGTAAATATGTAATTAAAGTGGAAACAAAAATAAGGAAGAATGGTAATCAACAAACAGAGACTTGTTTTTGGTGGTCTCTCAGGAGTTTGAGAAGTTTGCAATGAAGAAGAAAATATTGAATCTCTGATCACCAATTTTTGTTTAGAAATGAAACAAGCAATTGAAAAGAACTAAATTAGAAGCAGCCAAGGAAGCAAGTATAAATGAAATGTGGGAGATGGGATAAAGCATGAGGTAAGAAGTCAAGAAAATTCTACCCATACCTCTCATGATTCTTGTAAAAGCACACAAGAAAGAAAGAAAGGAAGATTGCAAGCATAACATAGGAAGAACCAAGCAACTATTCACTAATCTAGCTTTTAAATCTAACCAATTCTAATCAAATCAATCTAAATAAATTAAAATCTTGATCTTCCAAGACTGACAATGCACCACTAAGTGAGCTATGATGTATGTCCTCAGCTTCAAAGAACCTCCAAGAAGATTTAATTTTCTGCAACTTGTCTTAAGTGGCTTCCAAGACTAAAGTGAGATCTAACTAAAGGCTAACTAAGCTAGGAAGCAGAAAACAACAAGAAGACTGAGGTTAGAGTGAGATAGAAGAGTGTTGAGTTGCATTACATGATTTTCCTGACTGCTAGAGACTAATTCACTTGTATTTATAAGATACATGAGCTTTAGGGATCGTTGGATGCATATGAGGGGAGTGGGATTAAAATGAACGGCTTAGGGCAAAGAAAATGCTTCCTTTTTGGTTCTTGGCCCTTTATTTACATAGATCATGATCAAACCACCATTTTCCACAATTGGTGCTTTCAAAACATCTAGTGAAGTAAATGAAACCAACAAGGTGGTTGCATAATTGAACTGGCTATTGCAAAAATACCACTTGCATTAAGCAATAGTTTTGCCGCCAAAGTAAGTAAATAAAGAGTTGGAGCCAGAGAGATTGGAAAAAGACATTTTAAAGGTCAAAAGGACAAATTGGGTGAAATTGGTAAGAGTGACTGTGAGTTTCTTCACAATCTCTGCTACTCCCTTCACCTTCTCCCCAGCCTGTGTAAACATAGCCGCAAATTACTTAAGACAAGAAAAAAACATACTCATACTACTACAAAAATGGAAACACCAACAATAAGAAACTAGGGAAGAATTAAAATTTCCAAAATGTTTATCATCCAACCAAAAAAAATCAACAAACCTGTTGGAATATAGAGCCAATTTTTTCCTTGCCCTGCTGAGCATTTTGAGCAGCAGTTTGGGAGGCTTGAGAGGCCTTCTCCTTATCCATTTGATTAGTTCCTCCAACTTTCTCCTCACTTTGGCTAGAGACCTGGGAAACCTTATATTCCACACTCTCCTTCACATCCTAAATTTTTTTAAACACAAAACAGTTTAAACACAAATTCACCCACATCAAATGCATTATAATGATATTCATTAATGGTGTTATTTGGGCATGTTGTTGAGCTTGGTTGCTCTTCTCTTGCCCAAAAACCTTTGCATGATCAAAAACACCAGAGGTACTCTCCATGTATGACATATTGCTTCTTCTTGTATAGATATAATGGTTACCTTGGGAAAACAACATGGTTACTAGATCAATTTCGTTCAAATCTAGTCATACCTAAATTCTTTGCACCAGATAGATTTGTCCAATTTGATCAAGACTTTTCAATTTCAATATAATTTTTCTAAAATGTTTTGACCTCCCAAACAAATCAATTTTTTTGAACCTAGCAACTATATGGGGAGGTAAGACTCAATTAGACAAAGCAACATCAAATAGATCCAAACCTAACTATGGTCACATGCAAGCCCAATCTATATATATATTATAGGTTCTAAAACCCTACAAATAGGTCCATGATCACTGCACTTTAGTATTCAATATTTTTCATCTGGAACAAATATGTCAACTTTTTGTACAATTGATTCATTGAACATGTCTGTGGCTTTTAGTTTTAGACCATCCTGATTTTAGATGTGTAAAAAATATACTGATTGCTTCTATTTAATGAATCACTTTCCAAGAAATATGTGGAAATTAAATTAAATAAAATGCAGAAGGAAACAAGGTTAATGAGCAGTAATGAAGCTTTATGAAGCTCCAAGAGGAAACACTTACAGTGCAACTATCCTTAGCTGGCTCATAAAAATAAAACTATAATCTCTAATGGATCAACATCTTCATATTGTATTGACTAAAATGAATGAGGCCATAGTCTTCAGGAAAAATAACAATAATTGTCTAAAAAGGATATTTATATTTAATAATATTACATTTAATAGGTTCAGAGGCAACACCACCTATTTGGTTGGGGACGGAGCTTCCAACATATATTGGATCCTTCACAAAATAACAAATTTAGTAATAGAATCTTATGGAAAAAGGAAAAAAATGACTTAAGCATGCTTGCAACATCACAAAGTTCCTATATGACTTACAAATCCTTACACAATTATAATAATTGTAGATGGCTATCAGATAACAAGAGCAATAGCAATTTGTTATTGACAAATAAACTTGACTTTCATCTTGGGAAGTTGCTTTAGTTACCTATGTGAATGGAAACAATCTGAGCTCTAGAACATATTGCCACTCGGGGGAAATTCATATTGCTTTTGAGGCATATACAACCTCCTAAAACATATCTTATTCAACCAAAAACAGAGCCAATCGTCTTAATAGATCATGTTGGGAAAATGAATAACCATTCATGCAGTCATCTATGCTTTGTGGGGTCCTGGCATCAGACATTAGGAAAATAGGTTATTATAAGAAATAAAACCACTGGGAAAAGTTTTGCATACCTTAGCATTTGAGTATGTTCGCCTATGAAGAGCCTTATAGTAGGTAGGCTTAATGCTCAAAGCAACATTACCATCCTCCACTGCCTTTTCCCATTGCCTGAGCTTTGACCTACATTCTGCACTATTGCATATCAAAATTGCATTCATCGGATCATGTTCAAGCCCTTTTCCATATGTTGTGCATGCTTCAAAATAATTGCACGCTTTGAACAAAGCATTTCCATTCTTGTAGGTAGCAGCCATAGATCTAGCCTTTCTAAGCAATGTAGCCACCTCATGATTATATAGATCCATATGAGTTGCTCTCTCTGCATTTCTAACTGCACTTTCAAACCTACAAACACCACTCTTCATTGGTCATGCCTCTTGCTAGATTCATACTTCAATTCTACTTAATAGTCCATTAAATATCCCACTAAGATAGCTTTCGTAAGAAATTGAATTTTTTGCAGTACAACATTTTTACATATAATTCTTTGGGATTAACTGTGTGGAGCATTTATTTATCTTAACCAATTTTACATGAGTGGTCATTTCTTCTATGATAAATCTCTAATGAGCATGAAGCATTAAAATACTAGCAGTGCTTAGGATGAGAAATTGATTCGTGGAAGTTTGAAATGAATGCTACATTGTGTCAAAAAATCATTTGTGTGCAATTGCATCCCCTGATATTAGGAAAATTGTCATGTGTGTGTTTGTAGGTGGAGAGAAGTTATAATCAAATGGTAAATGTTTCAAATTTGAAGGGAATGTTAGGGTGTAGAAAAAATATACTTTTCTAGATGTCTTATTGAAAGCATGCACACTACTATTCTAATTCCAATATATTTATAAAGCTTTTCATTTACTGAAGGACAAAATCCAGTTATGATAATATAGTAAATTGCACGTCTTACATGTAAGCTAGAAACTAAATACATGGATTTTTCAACACATAGAATCTAAATAGTTGGTTTGTATGGATACTTTCTCTCCAATGCAACTTCGGCCTTGCTAGTATAGAGCATTTTATATTGTTTTCCAGACAAGATGCATAATCTTTTGGCTTATTCATGTCTTTATTTGTATCGGATATCAAAGAACAAAAGGGAATTTTGTGTACTTTA
>VDFB02047230.1:538014959-538106919 GCA_007258455.2 Sequoia sempervirens
GCTATGGATGCCAAGATCTATGGACCAAATGGAAAGTACAAAAAAAGACAGATGAATATGACAAGAATATACTGTATTCAATTTCAATGATATGATTGTGATTGTTTACAATGAGAGAAACCCCTTGATTATATAGCCAAGGTGAGATACAATATGTCATAGGATTATGAAAAGTGTCTTAATCATATGACATGAGACAACTAATCACACTTACCTAGGTTCACATGTAGTAGTTGTCAAAGGATAAGATAACAACTAATGACAACTAACACCTTTTAGAAAGATTCCTTCCTATGACCTAAGTAAACTTAACTAAGATGTAAATAAGTCCCCTAGTAATGAACTAACTAGGTACAAGACTTTATTTAATCCAACACTTCTAGATCTCAAGAGCTTAATTCATGAAGTGGAAACTCCTAAACCTATGTGACAAGCAAAAATAAAACATGTTATGCAGAAGAATGCAGATGGAGGAAGAACACTCCATATAGCTACTTCAGTAGCAGGTAAAGGAAAAAATGAAATAACACCTAAGGAGTATAGAGTGACAAGTATCAATGTTTGACATTCATCTTGGGGACAAGAATTAGAAGAAATGAAGATGACTTTATGAAAAAATGTCACTAGGGTGTAGAAAAGTAAACAAAAGAAAAGAGAGCCAAAAGAACAGATTGCCAGTTTAGAAAATTTTATAGTATCATTAGCCCAATTTGGCCAAGCACAAGCCAAATTTCCTCATAATCCAATACTCATGTTATAGGAACAAGTGGATTCTATAGTAGTAGTTCACCATAAAATGTGTGTATTTGAAGAATGGGTGGAGCACTTGGTAAGGAAAGGAGAAGAAATAATCATAGATGCAATTGGGAAATACAAGGAGGCATATCATTGGTGTTAGAAGTATAAAAGATTACAAGGAGAATGTAGGTTCCGCCAAGAACAAATTGATCCTGAAAGGAAAAATTAAAAGGCTTTCATTCAGATAGATGTCTAGGAATTGATAAGTGAAAAGATAATCAAAGAAAAAGAGGTTTAGATGTGTGAAAAATGGAAGAAACAAGTAAATTGGGAAGGTGACACCTTAAGACAATATGTGGAAGGATTTGCAAAAATCATCGAGAAATGCTAGAGATCAAAGTTTCATTGAAACACTAGCATGGCATGATTTTGATCCCTGGATAATAGGATAGGATGGCAAGGAAGTAAAAGCTTTCAAGGAATGGATTGAAAAAGTAAATAAAGACCCTATTCAATCATAAAATTAGGAAGTCATTGATGAAATTATAAAGTGTAGAAATGCCATGGTCAAATATGAAAAAAAGAAGATCTAGAGGAATCCAAATATCCTCCACATATCAAAAAATTATGCCAAGCTCAAATATAGCTAGAAGGTAATTCAAGGAATTTCAAAAGAGTGGATGCATCAGGTATTGGCTACCTTCCAAGAGTAGCAACTGAAGAAAGGTGAAGAAGACTTATCGAGCCCAGAGTCTAATACAAGGAAATGAATAACTAGATATCAGATATTAGAAGAAAGCACAAGGATACATTGTTGAAAGTAATTTTGCAAGTTGTTTCAAGTCTTGGTGGAGGTGTATTCTCCCAGAATTTGAAGAATACCAATGGCCTTGTTTTGTGCAGAGCATTTGAGTATCGAAGCTTGGTGTTGAAGATTAATGTTGATGAAGAAGTCAAAGCTTTTACTTTGTCTAGAAAATTAAAATGACATCTAGCATCTACCATGTGATATGTTTTGATTTGTTGTTTATGATTCCTTTGATAGGGGTGAAGCCACAATAGTGGTTTACAATTCAAGTGAGGAAGGAAAACTCACAAAAAATGACCCCAAAGCAAAAAAAAGTTATTTTGTGGGTTCGTAAGAACCTACTGGTTCGAGCGAACCCATTAGGGGTTCGCTTGAACTAGGGTTCAAGCGAACCCCTTTGAATTTTTTCCGCAAAAACAAAAACCCAAATGCATAGAAAATGGGTTCAATTGAACCCCCTTGAAGGGGTTCGCTTGAACTAGGGTTCAGCCAAAGCATGGTTCAAGCGAACCCCTTTGGGTTCGGCCAAACTCCTAGGGGTTTGTTCGAACCCCCCTTGCCCCTCATCCCCCTGCCAAGACACAGGAAAAGTCAAATTTTTTATGCTTTAGAGCTCAGGTTGAGGATGAAAATGGAGGAGTCTTCAGAAACCCATTTGGAATTAGGTAGGTCTCGGAGTGAGCTATCCAACAAATATAATATTAATATCTTTTTATTTTATTATGTATTTAATTTTTTAGTTTTATTAAACATTGGTTCTTCACCGAAAATGAAGGTCTTTGTTCTACACATGTGGAAAAATAGCATATTATCAAATTATTTTTTTGAAAAATATGAGTGCACCAGATATTGAAGTCCTTGATCCAACAAAAAAAATAAAATTGAATTTCGATATATACAAAAAAAGTTATGCGTTATACGGTCGCGCTATGTCTGAATTGTAATTGGTTTGACTTCAAAACTTGATTAAAGAAAAAATATTCAATAAAAAACTATCTAACTAAGTGTAAGCACTATATATCAGAGTTACAAATTTAAATTTGAAATAATTATATTTTTATCCTTCATGGAAAAAAAGTTGTGTTATACGGTGTGCGTCACTTTTTGAAAATGTTGTTTTATGGAAAAAATCAGTTTTCGTGGGAGATGGAGAAAGGAATGCAATATGATTCAAAAAAAATTGAAAAAAATATTTTTAGAATCTACAGAGAAAATTTGATGAGACTCCAGTTTACATCATCTTCAAATTCCTCATGGTTTAGCCGCTATAGGTGCCCAAATGTGAAGATTTAGTTAAAAATAATAATTTGAGTGTCCAGTTTGGCCAAAAATTGTAAACCACTATTGTGGGATCACCCATAGACTCAAGTTCAAACATTTGGGGCCTATTTCCTATAAAATTCCATTTAATGCTTTAATTTTATTTTTAAGTTTAGAATTTGTGGATGTTAGAAGAGCCAAAACTTCTTTAAGTTTTATTCTTTTTTCCTATTTTCTGAATCATTCCAGATTTAAAACTTGTATGCACATAGAACCGATCAATATCAAAGCTAATTTGAAAGCTATTGACTGTTATCTTTTGTATCTGGTTGTTTGTTCAACTGGATAAGATTGTATGATGTGCCATTTAAGGGTGCATATAGAACCTACCCAATGTCTAAATAAACCTCCCTTCTTTAAAATCTCATACCATGCTATACCTAGTTCTGAAGCAATTTGGTGAGGTATAGAGTGGTTTGCTTTGATTTGGTTAATTTTTGGGGCATGCGTGGATAATACCTGAGAGCTCTTTTACTTTTCAAGTACTTTTGTTGCTTTGTTTTAGATTATATATTTAAATTTTAGATTTTTTTTGAAAAAATAGATGAATGAATGAAAATTTTATTGAAAATATTTCATTTCCATTGTATTGCAAAATGCTTAAAGCTAAATATACTTAAGTGATAGTAAATTTGTTTCAAATTCATGAAATATCATTACATATTAATTGATTTCATGAGATTTTCTGATGATCAGACCAAGAATACCTTTCAGTGAACCTTATGATTCCTTTCAAAATTGAAAATTACCATTTACCCCTTATGATTAACAACATTGTCACAATGAACCTTGATGCAAACCTAGTATGGCCAAGACCTAACTTAAACAAGCCTTGGGATTAATTTGAGTTAGCTTGAAGATTTAGGTTGTGTTGGTTCAATATTTCAACTAAAGATAGGTTCCCATAGTCTGATTGAGGATCTATCTACACTATTGGTGTGCAACTAACATGGTGATCAACACCACATTCTTCTCAACAATGTATGGTTTGTGAATCCCTAGGAGATAGCCATGATCCATATGATGATCGTTATAATTCACATATGGATGAATAAGGAATAAACATGTTTTTTGGAATGGTCACTACTACTGGTGACTATTATTTAGAGGAAGGATATTTTGTGGTCAATATTCATGACAAAAGACATCAAAATCATTCATATCGTTAGCAATTTTTCTCTAATGATGAAAGTGAAGGTCGTTGTAGAGTGAAAAAATTGGAATAAAAAAAAGGTTAAACTAATAAGACCTTCACATGAAGAGATCAAATCATTAACTATTGTTATTGTTGCATAGGCCAAGATTACCTATAATCTAAGAAATAGAGTAGTCAACAATGAATAAGGGAATTTTGTTAGCATTTCTATAAATGAAGGAAATAATGATGCAAAAGATCAAACCCTTAGAAAATGTAAGGAAATCAAGGGAAAGGATGTTAAGAAGCCTTAGAATCAAGTTGTATTTCCTTTTATTAAGGAGAAATATCAAAAGTAAAAAAATAATCAAGAAAATAAGGAAACTAAGCCTACTTAGAAAAATAGACCTAAAAATAAGCAAGAAAGGGTAAGTGAAAAGGTTGTTTCAGGTTGTGATCTCCCAAGGTATAGTATAGTAGATGTAACTAAAATCCTATCAAAAATCAAGATTTAGGTTCCTTTATTGGAAATGATGAGGATAGAGGAGCATAAGGAAACAATAGTGGCCCTCATTAATGGTACTACCTCTATTTGTGATAAGAGGAGACAAGTGGCTCATGTTGAAAAAGGGAAAGAAAAGATGAATGAAGTTGAGTCTGAAGTAATTCACACTGATTTACCAAAGGTATTTTTGGGCACCGCCTTGACTGCTTGTCCTAATCTAGTAGATCCCTTTTATGTAACCTTGCAAGTGAGTGATAAATGGATTAGAAATTACATGATAGATTAAAGATCTTCCAATAACATCATGTCTTTAGCCATCATGAATGAGCTAGGGTTACAAGTGAGTCAAACATATGGATTTTTTTTTGTTATGGACTCAATGGAAGTCCCTATGAATTGAATAGTAAAATAGGTTTCTTTCAAGTTAGTAGCTTTCCTTGAATATAATTATGCCATGAGTGTCACTATTGTTGACATTCCAACTCAATATGGAATGTATCTATCAAGAGGATGGGTAGCAACAGTAGGAGGAAGTATGTAGTTATATCTTTCATATAATACTATACCTATAAATGGAAGGGAAGTCAAATTGATTAGAGAAAAAATATCTCTTAATCTCATTTAGGATGTTTACCCAATTGAGAATGTACATTTCATTGATATAGAAATGGAAAAATTTAAGGTTGTAGATGTAAAACCAACAAAGGATGAGAATGTACAAAAAATTGAAGGACTGAAGCACCATACTCAAGAAGATGGATTATGGGAAATGTATTTTGATGGGTCCTATTCCAAAGAAAGATCAAGTGTAGGGGTGATTATCATATCACTAGAAGGTAAATCCTACAAGTATTCATTCTCATTAAAGTTTGAGTGTACAAATAATTTTGCTAAGTATGAAGCCTTGCTATTAGGATTGAATATAGCAAGAACACATGAAATTAAGTAGCTTAGGGTTTTTGGTGACTTTGAGTTAGTGGTATTCCAAATTAGAGCTAAATGTGTGTCAAAAAATAAAATATTGAAGCAATATAAAAATGTTGTTTGGGTTACAATTGAAATGTTTGATGCATTTTCTATTGATTGGATAGAAAGGTTGAAAAATGCTATGGTAGATCTCCTTTCCAACATTTCCTTCATACCTAATGATATAACCTTTACTATAGGATGAAGGTTGTTGTCCAAGTGAGACCCTTTGTTCCTAAAAAAATTTAGAACTTGCGGATATTTAATAATGATACTAATTTTTTGAAGTTTCTACATTGTGTGGATGAGTACCACAACTAGGAAATCAACTTCCCTAATTTTGTTGAAATTTTTGATGGAAAGGAGACTATTTTTGGAAATGAGGTAATTTAACTGAAGGAAAATAAGATCCCAAAAGGGTTGGTGGCCCTAGAAAGAGTATTTGACAATTCTAACAAATGCAATATCAAACAAAACTCTACCCATGAACAAGATCTAGATGAGATAAACTTGGGAACTGATTATGTACAAAAGGGTTGGTGGCCCTAGAAAGAGTATTTGACAATTCTAACAAATGCAATATCAAACAAAACTCTACCCATGAACAAGATCTAGGTGAGATAAACTTGGGAACTGATTATGTACCTAGGAAGGTATATATTGGTAAGAAGCTCAACACAAAAATTAGGACAATGTTGATCTGTTTCTTCAAAATTTACAAACATACTTTTGCATGGTCATATGATGACCTGAAGGCTTATAGGGAGGATGTATTCTAGCATTAATTCCCTTTAAGGCCAGATGATAAGCCTTTTAGATAGAAGCAAAGGCCAATAAATTCTACACTAGAACCTAAAATGCAACAAGAACTCATGAAGCTCAGAGAAGGTGGGATTATAAATCCTATCAAACATCCCACATAGGTTTCAAATTTGGTGCCCATTAGAAAGAAGAATGGGGATATTAGATTGTTTGTAGAATTCAAAAATATAAACATATCCTCATTGAAGGATAATTATCCATTGCGAAAAATGGAGGTATTGTTGCACATGGTTATTGCGTGTGAGCTTTTGTACATGATGGATGGGTTTTCTTGTTATAGTCTAGTAAAATTGAAAGAGTTAGAGAAATTGGTGCAGTAGCACCTAGATCTTGTAAATGCATTCAAAAGGCTAATATGTTAAATTTACATGTTCAAGTCTAAATTTTTGTCTCAAGGCCATGAAGAGGCTAATTTGAATGTAATAAAGTCATAAAATAAGTCACTAGGTGGTCACCTTACTAGATTTTCAAAATATTGTTAAAAGGAGGGAAAGATGTCAAAATGTAATTATGTAAACAAAGTGCAAAAATCAGGCATGTTAAGAGTTATGAAGTAGTTTTCAACTGAAAGGAAGTTGGTAAGTCAATTGAAAGGAGGGAAAAAACTATAAAAAGCATAGAAAGGCATGCAAAGAAAGGATATTGTACTATTGCAATCAAATTTTGAAATAAAAAGCCCTTGTTTCTAAGTTTGCAACACTTTCTCCATTGTTTTTATCTTGTATTGGTAATTTAGGGATATCAAAAGTCAGATCTTCATGTCATCTCATTTAGGTAGGAGTTAGGTTTCATTTTCAAGAGTTTGGAGGTTAGTTTTTTAGAAATAAAAGAAGCAAAGGTAGTTTCCTATGTTCTGGGTAGTGATCTTCTCATAGAGTTATTTTGAGAGTCATTTGAGAGGTTGAGACCAATCCCACCGATGGAAACTTAGTAGAATGGTGGAATGGGATAAGTAGGATGTTTTATTTTGTAAATTTTGTTGTCTAGATGTGTGTTTCTGTGTAGGGGTAATCAAGGATGTGGAAGATTTGATGTGTTAAAGGAGAAAATTCTGAGTTTTTCAGTCAAAATGAAGGGTTTCCAGCATGATAGTGGAGAAATGTCAAGAGCATTGGCTTGGAGTTGGTTCCAAAGGTCTTGGAAGACATAAAAAATCATATTCTAGGTAGTGGCCAAAGGAATAGTGGTTTGCAAGAGTATTTTTCACAAAACCCTCATTTATTTGTCCTTTTACACCCTATAAACGAGGGTTTATTGGATTAGAACAATTTCATAGTTTTCAATCCCTATAAATGGTGAGATCTTGAGTTATAAGACATTCTTGAAGACCGTTTTGAGTTTTTTAGTGATTCAAAATCTTTTTAAAGGGGTCTCCTTTGTAAAACAGGCCTAATCTACTAGCCTTTCTTTAGAGGACAGTCTGAAATATGATGATTTTCTTTATGTCAAATGTCTGAGAACTTTGATATGTTGTGATGTGCTAGGAAGTGTTTCTAAATGTCCATTGAGTTTTTGAATAAGCTTTGTGATAGGAATGTAACTACTCGATTCAATGGTTGATAGACCTACTAGAGGAATATGATATTGTCTGATCAAAACAGAGATGTTTGCTTAAATAGTGTAAAGGATGTTATTGAGTGCTTGGTTACTGTCAACTAATGATATAATTGATGTTACTAAGTTTGGTTAAGGTGAATATGACAAATTTGGTGACTTTTATGGTGGGATGGGTGAGTATTATGAAGCCTTTTGAGCAGATTTGATGATTAATCACAAGATGATAATCAAGATTCTATTGTAGCAAGAGTTTGTAACCTATAAATAGTTTGTTGTAGTCAAAATATTATGAGTACAATATTTGATAATGGACTGATAATAGTGTGGTATGGTTTAGTTAATTTTTTTCCTTGATTGTAAGTTGTATTGAGGAGCCTAAGTTGAAGCTTTGGTTGGCACAGTGCCTTGAACAAGTTGTTTCTTTGAAATCAGTTAAATTGTTGATGATTAAGAAGTCTTTGTGTATGTTCACGTTATGGATTACTGCCTTGTTGAAATGGTGTTCTGGAAATGAATGTTGATCTAATTTACTGAATCAAAGTTTTCTAAAATGGTTTTTGTTTTGAATTAGTCAATGTGACCATAATGCAAGTATGTTAAAGATTGATGAAGAGATTGGAATGACTAATATTGAGGGTTTTGATAAAGCAATCTTGATGCTTGAATATTTGATCTTCTCCTATTTCTATTTGGGATATAAATCCCTTAAAATGAAATGATGTTGTTGGTGTTGTGGTTGGATGTTCTACATCATAGTGGTATCAGAGCTAGCAAGGTTTTGTTGGTTGGTTGAATTTATGTTGTTGATAATTTTTGTTGAGATGAGTTTGGTTGCAGGTGCTTGATCCATCTATGAAGAAAATTTCTAAGTTTTGAGGGTTGGCAGACAAGGAAAGGTTTGTGGTCACCATCCTCCAATGTAGATTCAGCTAGGTAGAAGGTCCAGGGAAAAGAAAGAGAGTCATCTTCCAGGGTCTACTATTGGGTAAGATGGATGGTTTACTAAGTTATTGTTTGAGTTTTGTGTTTGCAGGGATGGATAGTTGTCTGAGGAAGCACTTGAGTTTGAAGGATACTCCACTAATGGGAGTTGATGAAACACTGAGAAGATGAAAATTAATTGAGAAGATCAAGAAGAGTGTACAAGGACAGTCATGTTTCCTTGGTTGAGAGATGAGTTGGAGAATAACTGAAAAGGATAGTCCCGTGTCCTTTTGGAAGAGGCAAAGATGATTGAGAACCTAATGATGAAGATTGAGAAAGGTACAAGAAAAATGAAGATGAAGAAGATGAATCATAAGAAAGATTGATTGTTTTCTTGCAGGTACAAGTGAAGATGATGCAATGTGATTCGAAGGGACTTGGAAAGCCTTGTTGGTTGTTTGTATGGTGCAGGAGCACCTAGATCTTGTAAATGCCCTCAAAAGGCTAATATGTTAAATTTACATGTTCAAGTCTAAATTTGTGTCTCAAGGCCATGAGAGGCTAATTTGAATGTAATAAAGTCATAAAATAAGTTAGTAGGTGGTCACCTTACTATATTTTCAAAATATTGTTAAAAGGAGGGAAAGATGTCAAAATGTAATTATGTAAACAAAGTGCACAAATCAGGCATGTTAAGAGTTATAAAGTAGTTTTCAACCAAAAGAAAGTTGGTAAGTCAATTGCAAGGAGGGAAAAAGCTATAAAAAGCATGGAAAGGTGTGCAAAGAAAGGATATTGTACTGTTGCAATCAAATTTTGAAATAAAAAGCCCCTATTTCTGAGTTTGCAACACTTTCTCCATTGTTTTTATCTTGTATTGGTAATTTAGGAATATCAAAAGTCAAATATTTGTGTGATATCATTTAGGTAGGAGTTAGGTTTCAATTTCAAGAGTTTTGAGGTTAGTTTTTTAGAAATAAAAGAAGCAAAGGCAGTTTCCTGTGTTCTCAGCAATGATCTTCTCACAGAGTTGTTTTGAGAGTCATTTGAGAGGTTGAGACCCATCCCACCAATGGAAACCTAGTAGAATGGTGGGATGGAATAAGTAGGATGTTTTATTTTGTAAATTTTGTTGTCTAGATGTGTGTGTGTGTAGGGGTAAGCAAGGATGTGGAAGATTTGATGTGTTAAAGGAGAAAATTTTGAGTTTTTCAATCAAAATGAAGGGTTTCTAGCATGACAGTGGAGAAATATCAAGATTATTGGCTTGGAGTTGGTTCCAAAGGTCTTGGAAGGTATAAAAATTCATATTCCAGGTGGTGCCCAGAGGAATAGAGGTTTTCAAGAATATTTTTCACAAAACCCTCCTTTATTTGTCCTTTTACACCATATAAATGAGGGTTTATTGGATCAGAACATTTTCATGGTTTTCAATCCCTATAAATGGTGAAATATTGAGTTATAAGACATGTTTGAAGACTATTTTGAGGTTTTGAGTGATTTAGAATGGTTTTGAAGGGGTCTCCTTTGCAAAATAGGCCTAATCTACTAACCTTTCTTCAGAGGACAGTCTGAAATTTGGTGATTTTCTTTATGTAAAATATTTGAGAACTTTGATATGTTGTGATGTGTTGGGAAGTGTTTCTAAATGTGCATTGAGTTTTTGAATAAGCTTTTTGATAGGACTGTAACTACCCAATTCAATGGTTGACATACCTACTAGAGGAATATGATATTGTCTAATCAAAATAGTGTAAAGGATGATATTGAGTGCTTGGTTACTATCAACTAATGATATAATTGATGTTTCCAACAAAATTGGCAACAAATTTAAACCCAAAGTGAAAATATAGGTGATAAGGAGCAGGTCAGTGGCAGAGCATTTCAAGAAAGTAATTTTGATGGCAACCACACTGAACTTGAAATTTTCTTGGTGGGGAGTTTGGTGTAGGAGAATCTTCACATCACCATGATTATATTGTGTAAAATATTCCATTTTTCCATTTTTAGGGTTCATTCAAAGTCATTTGATGAGTAATTGCAGAAAAAATGTAAAAAATTTCAACAAATTTACAAAAGTATAAAGTTGCCTAAAAGCAACATTAAGGAGTTAATGAGGGTTTGGTCAGTTGAGGTAGTTAGGGGGTTAGAAACTGATTTTACATGGTGTAAATTCCTTTAAAAAGTCTTTTGAACTCCTTTTGTACTCTTTGGTGATTGAATCCTTATAGAAAATAATGGAAAAACTCTAATTTTTATGTTCATTTCCAAAAAATCCACTGTTTCCAGCCATTGTACGGGCTTCTATGGAATGTTAATGGTACAAAACTAGTTTTAAGTTAAAGATAAATCAATCACCTTCCATATGAATCTAGTTTCATGCATTTTGGTGTTCTTTTGAAGGAGATATCACTATTTTTCTCATAACATTCTAAAACACTCACTAGGGTTAACAGTGAGTTAAGAAATTATGTTTCTCTTTTATTTGTTGATGAAATACTCTAGTTTTTTGGTGACATTTTCCTTATAAGTATTTTATTTCATATTCAAGTAATTTTTGAGTCAATATTATGAGTTTAAAGGCATTATAGACTAATGTTTAGACTGGTTTTCTGAGACTACAATTTGTAACCAAGTATTTAAGAGAAACCTAACCTAAGGTTTGAAAAATTTAGCATTGGAACATACCTCCAAAGGTTTATTGAGCATAAGCAGGTCAAAATAAACATGTTTGAATCATTTTTCAAGAGTAGATATGATGGGAACCTATATATACAATAAGCCCTCCTAGATTTGGAACCTAATAAGCCTTGTTTTAACAGCGTTACAAACTTGTTTGATCTATGTTCTCACAGACAACATATTCTTAGCTTTGGATATGGTACAAGTCACATCAAGGGGCATCTTAAGAGTTTTTTACGGTTGGTATTTGTTGACGCCAAAAATTGACAAGGTAACAGTGTCTTAGGGGAAACTCAGCTCAAGGGGGACCCCTTTGCTCCAAACTGAGTGACCTTCAGATTTTAAAGAAGTCGACTTCTTCTATAATGGGTTTTAGAAAGGGAAAAAGGAAGCAGATATAATGAAACAAAGCCTAATCTAAGGCGATGCGCCAAAATTACTGATGGGAACGATAAATCATAGATTTAAGGGCCTGAATGGTGTCGTTGCATTCAAAAATGTCAGAGATTTAAAACTATAGCATAAACAATTCATTTATTGACATAAAATAATATTGCATACATCCTCGCTACTAAGAAGAGTCATTAGAAATGATTTCGGTAAGCAAGCTTGTATTCAATATATATAGAAGTTTTTGAAATGAAATGCTTAAGATAGTATAGAGCACAGTTTACAATTTGATCAAAGCATAAAAAATTAAAGGGCCTCACAATCGACACAGTCTGACAATTTCTTGCAAATAAAACAATAAAAGAGGCCTGGTATCTTTTGTTAAAACTAGCGTATTTCTTTTCAAAATCTTGGACCCTTCTCTCTGTGATAGAGAGATTATATATAGTAGGAAAAGAAACCTCCCACCGCCTTGGAGAATTGCAATAGAAAAGATCCCGCAATCTTTTGCAATGATGCCTGAATCAGAAGATTCCCAGAGCTGTTACAACGACATCGAGTTAGAACACAACATCTAGTCATCCAAGTGCAGGTGCATCCCTTGTAATGATCGTAGTGGTCCCAGCCAGGCTCGAGGTGACAAGTGTTAACCATTGCTGCAAATGACCATGACGAGCGACACCCAATAGCATCATCTTTCTTAGCCAGCCCATTGCTCACTCTATAGATTAGTCGTAAGGCACGTGGTAGTCTCCCGCTGCCCATATGAAAACTTCCCTCATTACTACTTAGAGATTGAGAAGATGCAACACATGTCCAATGAGCTGAGGTCCTTATCGTAGTGGAGAGAAAACTACATCAACTGGGTGCAAAAGATGCGTGGCAGCGTTTCGTTGCCCGCAAATGTTCACTTCCCTACTGTGTTGAAAGATCTATGAACAGTTGCCACCTAGTAGAAGGTAGGGCCCGCCAACACCTTTTAGAAATGATCTCTCTGCAAAAGCCTTTCGCAACCCAAACAGACTTTGAGGAAATAAGAAATAAAAACCTCCGTAAGCGTGACACGTGGACGCCCAGCGCAACTCCTTAGGACCCGAAAGGGAAACCATTGCCTGAAGTTGTGAAGAGGAGATGCGCAAAGTGGTAGATTAAAACTTGATGGAAAGCTGAATAGATTCAGTGAGCACATGCCGGAGTACACAAAATACAAAAATAAACCCAAAGGGAGCTATTTGAATATTTATTTTAATAGCTTTTGGTGACTATCAGGGGCGTTTCAAATAAGGAACAGAGAACCCAAAAAATCTCTTTGGTGCTGCAAACCAGAGCTTTATGAATAGGGCTAATAGAGTCAAAGTTTGGAAAGAGCCGCTTGCAAGGGCGACCATTTATTTTTGGAGGGCTTTGTTATGCTGCACAAATTTTCTTGTGCTCCGCGTAGATCAATAGCTTCTTTGTGAGGCAGCACATCAGGTAGACCAACGCCTGCTTGTATATGGAAAAATAGCTGTGAGAGTGGATGAATGATTGCCTCAATATCAGCTGCCATTGGGGAGCTACTGAACTCCCTGAAAGCCTCTGGGTCATTTTCCTTCTACTCAATAACCTCAACAATCTGTGTAGTAGTGGCAATAGAGCGATCCTCAAGGAATGGGGATGGCAACCCCGTATGCCATCTAGTGCCTTGCTTAGAAAAGTCGTGGCTACCTTAGTGCGCTAGAAAGTGGAGTGACAATGAATAAATTTATTTGCCGCTTGGGCAATAGCGTCATAATCCTTAATCCCTGCTCCGGCAAGGATTTCATCTAAGATGGAGTATAGCTTGTTGAGCAGGTCTTTCACTTCAAGAATCTTCTCCAGGATGAAACGTGGGAACTGATCAATTGTGTCGTGGGCCTCTTGATTGAGCCTTGATGCCTTATCAATAAATTGGAGGGTAGGCTGCAGTGTTAGGAAAAAGGTCTTGACTTTCTCCCAGTGAAAAATGTATAATTATCTAACCAGCGGAATGACATTAGACTGGGCAGGGGAAAATAATAGAGAGGATTTAAATGAAGAAATCTCAGTGTCTCTTGAAATAAGGGCCTTAGCTAATTCTGCCTTTTTCCTTTTCTCGGACACCAGCTGCTCCACATAGCTACTCATTTCTTTATTCCAATTCTGCTCAGCTCAGGAGTGGTTCACTGATTGCTATTCCAGAGAAGCCTTTGTCTCTCGGAGTTCCTCCTCTAGTTTAGCCTTCAAGTCTTTAAATTCGGCCTCTTTCTCCTATATTCTTTGCTCACACTGCTCTTGTAGGTGCTCCAACTCCTCACCCTTTTGTGCCATCCCCTGACTATGCTCAAGATGAATGCGTTCAAGCTCTTCCTCTTTTAACTATAGGTTCTGTCGTGCCTCTTGGTTCTTGTTTTGCAGTTCTTTTATTATGTTAGGGTCAACAACCTAGGTTTTTGCAATTTCTCCATGAAGCTTGTTCCTCTCATTTTTTGTTGTTAGCGTCCTTTTAGTTATTCGAGTGATATTTGCCTCTAAGGATTTCTCCTTTGTCATCAGAAAACTCACCATTTTCTAGGCTGCCCTGAGCTGCTCATCCTTCTTCTTTAACTGGCGACCAGTTTTAAGGAAGTCGGAAGTGACCACCTGTTGTGTTTCCTTGATGATTTCGACTTTATCTTGTGGCTGGGTTACCTTCATGTCAAGTTCGACAGCATAGATCTCATAATCTTTGGGTTGCATTTCTCCTTGAGGCTTGCTTACCCTTGGGTATATGGTTGCAAATTTTAATTCTTGTCGGGTCTCATCATACAAAGCTTGTACTCTCGATGGAGCATTGTCATCCTTTGCCTTGTGTTTCCTCATTTTATTCGTGCGTGCCTCTTTTCCACAATCTATTTGTGCTATGAATTCTTGCAAAACTCCTCCAATAATACTTTCCATGCACTGCCTTTTCACAGGTAGACACTCACTCACTTCGGCAATCAAATCCTTCTGTTGAGGCATTAGCCTAGCTGGTTTAGCAGCCCAAGTGAGTGTATGCGAGCTTCTTGATATATTAAAGCGTACGTTCGTGGCCACATAGGCAGCCTGCCTGGAAGCCTTGCCCCTTTGCGTTGAGGAGGATGATGCCGCCACTTCTTCTTCATGCTCCTCAGATCCCTCTCCCTCTCCGCTTCTATCAACACTAGAGCTCAGGCTGGGGTGACCTTCCTTCCACCATCTATCAAATTCCTGGTCATCCTTCAGCTGATTGTAAGGAGCATCCAACTGTGCTACTTTTTGGTGATATTTTTAGAAAGCTCTTATTTTTTCATCACTCCATTCCTCATTCCTCTTCAACTTGTTGTACATGTTGTGCTCCATCAGAATATTATCCTTGGCCACAACCACTGGAAAGTAGAATTTGTGCCATGGGCCTCTAGTGTCCAGTGTAGGGATTTGCGCTAATTCAACAAAATCCTCATCTCTATCCATTCGCAGATTACGCCGCTTTTCCTAGTATGGTTAGGAAACATGGGTAACTTTCATGCGTGGCTTCAGAAGGTCGTTGAAAGGGTTGTATTCCCACAAATCATTTACCAGTACCAACCCTAGATGTGTCAGCTTGTCCTCTAACAACTTGTGTGATTTTTTTTTAATCAGAGTTACCAACTTGAAATTCTTCGGGCAAGTGAAGAATCCCTTCCTCTTGACCTTTCCGCTGCTACAGAAAATGAAATCAATGACACACACCTGTCAGAAAATTTTCAGTGCGAGCACTCTATCTGTGATGCAAGCTGGGAGCAGGAAATGTTTGCTAGTAAAACCCCACATTCGAAGGATTGTGAAATCCCTGCCTAAGAACCAGTCACAAGTAGGGTTATAGCTCTGCATAAATCCAGTCTGCTCCTTATCGAGCCGGACAATATCACCTTCTCTGATTAAATCATTCAAAATCGGGGCTATGAAATAGTCCACAAACGCATAATAGTCATATGATGCAGAAAGGAAAGGTGTCCATGTAGACACCAACTTTCTTTTATTTTGCTCATCAAAAATTAATAGCGGAAGAAAACGGGCGAAGAAATCCAGATTCTGATGTAGAAACATGTGGACCAGATAGGAAAGAAACCTAAACTTCTTCTCCACCTGATAGTTCTGAATTTGTTGTTTCATTTCTTCAACCATGAACTCAGCAAAGATACCAGAAGAGTTCGTGTTGGTTGAGAAATTGCATTGTCGATCCCAGCTAAAAAGCCTCTATCTTCTCATCAGAGTCTTGGCCACAAACAAATGTCAGCATGGACATGGCATCCTGTAGATCATCGTGGAATGCACCACATGATAATGGGATACTTGGTGGTTTAACGGCCGCGATACCTTTCTTACTAGTCTCTTCTATCAAGAACTTCGAGCTAGTTTTCATCTTCCTCCATATTTTCTCTCCCTTGCTTGGGTGAAAGGGCTAGATAGTCTCCTTTCTTCTACTTGGATCCAAGATACATAACATGTTCCAGATGGCCTCTAGGCTGATATGCACCCTTAAGTTGTGGCCCTCAATGCAATGGGTAGCTGGATTATAGCGTTGAATAGCAACATTAACCACTTCTAGGCAATAGTGCACCAATGAGACTATGTATTATGGGAGACCACTATACCAGACTCTACTAGCCGTGGATTGGTCCGCTTTTGGTGCTGATAATCTTGCATAAGCTACCTCTCTAGGGACTTGGGGATTTTCGTGAGCATTGGGTCATGGATATTTTTCCACTTTTTCCCAACCTTTTTTTGGTTACTCTATTTCTTAGGTCTATCCAGCTCCTCTGTGTGGGCTCTTCTCATTTTAATGGGTATACTAGGTATGGCATATGCTACATCCTCATAGACATATACCTCAACTGAAGAACGAATAGCCATGAATAGTTCATGGCTAATCTCCTCTTGCATTGGCTGAGCTAAAGATTCTGACATCTTTCTTTCTCTAAAGATTTTGTAAGCTCTTGGCCTGCGACTATGCTTGCTCTAGATAGACAGACAGAAAATGACTCTGCACCTCACTTTGCATTTGTAAAAGACTTAGAAATATTAAGCCTTTTCATGAAATAATAACAACCTTTCCTAAGGTGGTAGGTGAAAGCAAACCTTTTGCATTTAATTCGGCATGTATCGTTAATCTTGCGACTCGTGCAAGATGAACTGATTGCTATTTCGAGGCAGCCAGATTTCATTATTGCATTTGTGCGATCATGTGATATGCCCTGATCTCCTTGGAAATTGAGCCTGCAACTGGCCTTCTAACCCTACGTTAGCATGCACTGGCAATTAATATCCCGGCCGGAATGATTACGCCAAGCAAACAATCACTGCCTGAAAAGATATGAGTATTGCCTTGGGCTCTGGGATGTGCTTGAGAGATGACACAATAGCCTACGGCCATACGTCCGTTCACCAACAAGTGCCACCTTTTTAAAACTAATTAATCAGCTTCATTTAATTAAGCATGCATTGAGCTGTGCTATCATGGATGTATTGGCCCGAAAATGTGAGCAAATGTAGACTCGACTTTCGAGATAGCAGCTAGCATAACATCATATTTTTTACAGGCGGATTGGTATGTGCCTTGTCAATTTTTCTATAAATAGGCCGTAGATAGTGAGAAAAACATACTTAGCATTAGAGAAGTGATAGGTCAGTAGCAGAGTGTTAAACAAGTATTTTCATAGGTTAGGTGGTGAACAAATTTTGAATTAGCTCAGAAGCCTAGGAACAGTGTCAGAACAATGGATACCCCAATTCGTCTAACCTTGTATAAGTCACAGACGGTGTTCCTAGGTGAGATTTCAACTAGGAGACTGAAAAAGATGATGAAGAACAAGCATTCTCTGGTTTTGGTGGCCATTAAGTGGGTCTTAAGCAAGGATTGCATAGAATATGAGGATAAGTATAGGGTAAATACTGACGTATGCTCCCACTTTGTAGCATCCATGCTGGATATTTGTGTTCCCCAACTGCTAATCCTGAAGCTGGTGAAAGAAATCTTCCTGAAGAAATACCTGAATAGGCCTGGTGAGGTTGTTATGCATGCTACCTATGGGATAGGTCTGCCAATAGCCAGTGACCTATGTCACTTTATTGAGGAAGAAGTCATCATCGTTTGGCTACCATTCCTCAGTGGATTCCACCTATAGACCCTTGACCAGCACCAACAGAGGGTTACTTAGGCCCTACACTTCTTATTTCGGAGCTATAATGTGATACCCTTCTATGACGTAGACTAGTATACTGACTTTAGGAACCTAGTGTTTCCACTGCCAATGGCAGTTGTGCCAAATGATGCTACCAATGCCGCCGAGGAGCCCGTGGATGAGGAAGAAGTGGACACTACAATGAATGTGTCAATTGATGCCAGTCATGCCTTTGGATAAACAACCCCTTTGTCTGTTGTTCAAAATGTGACTCTCTTTGCTGTATATAAGCCTGATAAAAGGCCATCATATATAATATACCTCAATATGCTTGTATATTTTGGGATACGGCCCCCCAGCCATTTTGTAACCAAAAAACATATATATAAATATATATTTCTTGTTTTAAGGAAAATCCATGCTCTTTCTTGTTTGTGTGTTTAAAATTTTTTGGGCTTGCAAGTTTTATATGCTATTTCTCCGTATATGAATGCATTTTGTGAAAAGCGACCTTGGTGTTTCACCCGCTAATGATAATGAGTTGATTCATAGAAACACAACTGATTTTAGAAAAAGAACAGGCCAAAAATAGGAAAGGAAAAAGAAAAAGAAACGCTATTTACATATGTACAAAGTAGAGCTTAATGCCTAATGAAACAATTTAAGATGAATCCCATTGACCGAGATTCCTAATGGCTCTTGTTCCATATTTTACAGCTCAAAAACATTGTGTTGCTTGCACCGAATGATTTTAAAGGGTCCCTCTCATAGGCTGTCAAACTTACCGTGCTGACCTAGCTTTGCAGCCCTGCTGTCATATTTTAGCACTAAGTCTCCATTTTTTAGACCTTGGTCAGAAGCCTTCTTGTCAAACCATCATTTGACCATCTATTGATGATTTGTCATTTCCATTAGGGAATTCTCCCTTTTTTCTTGCACTTCCAGTAGTTCGGCGAGCTAGACTTCCAAGGCTTCATTTTGTTCTATCTCGAGAGATTTCAATAACTGTATTGCTGGGATATCCATGGAGATAGGTAACAGTGCCTCTTTCCCATATACCAGCTCATAAGGTGAGGTCTTAAGGACTTGCTTAGGAGTTATGCAGTTTTCCCACGGTGCTTTTCAAATATTTTTATGCTATTCCCTCTGGTGCTCTGAGCCAACCTTTTTAAGGAGTTAGACTAAGCTTTTGTTTGTTGACTCGGCTAGACCATTTCCCTGTGGATAATAGTTTGATGAGGCTTTAAGGAATATGCCATTCTTTAATGCAAAGTGACATACCTTTGTACCTAGAAATTCTCTAGCATTGTCCAAAATGATCATCTTCGGAGGGCCGAACCTTGTCACCAGTGCTTCGAGGAAGTCTACAATCTCTGTTTCTGTTGCACCCTTAAGGGAAACAGTTTTTGTCCACTTTGTGAAGTAGTCTATAGCGGTTAGAATCCATTTATGTCTGGCACTAGAAACTGGGTTGATCATTCTGATGAAGTCCAGGCCCCATTGCGCAAATGGTTCATCCGCCACGATAGGTTTGAGGGGCATTGCTGAATTCTTCCTTCTGTCAGAGAACTGGCATTTTTACAAGCCCTTACCAGAGAGTGGGAGTCACTGAAAAGTGTAGGCTAGTAATAGCCAGCTCGCATGATCTTGATGGTGGTAGTTTTGGTGGAGAAATGTCCACCTTCATCGCTATTGTGGAATGCATCGAGGATCCTCTGCGCCTCCCCTGAAGTAACACATCGTAGGAGCACACCATTGAAATTTATTTTGAAAATAACCCCTTCTATCAGTGTATACCCATGATTCTAAAGTCGATAATACCTTCTTTTTTGGGATGAGAGGCCTAGTGGATACCTTTCGGTTTGCATGAAGTTCATTCTATCAGTCAGCCAATCGTCTTCCAATCCCAATCCATTTACCAAGACGAGCTCTGGCTGTTCCTCCTTGACTGGTACCTCCTCATTCTGATCCATATACTCACACAGTCCTCTACCTTTAATAGTCTTAGTAGGCCTGACTTCGATGTCATATTCAAGGATCTTGCTGATCCAATTAGCCCTTTTTTCTGTGATCTCTCCTTCCATGATGTATTCTCGCACACTAGAATGTGTGACATATACCAGTACTTTGTTGCAGAAAATTAGATGGTGGAATTTTGTAAGTCCCTTTACTATTGCAAAGGCCTGTCTTTCGACAAAGTTATAATTTGCCTCATATTCTTTTAGGGTTTGGGAATAGAACGCCACTGGTTGTTCCCCTTCTTCTGCATTACCCTTTTGGGTTAGAACGGTAGCAATACTGGACTTGCTACTGAAAGAATACATTATAAAATCTTTGGATTGATCTGGATTAACCAGCACCAGGGCTACGGAAATCACTTCCTTGACCTTTTCAAAAGCCTCCCGAGCTTCTGTTGTCCACTTGAAAGCTTGATCCTTTTTCAGCATTAGGGTGATCGGCCTAATCATTCCCGCGAAATCGGAAATAAATTTGCTAATGAAATTTACTTTTCCAAAAAAAAACTGGACACCTTTCTTATTTACCGGAAGGGGAAGCTCTTTGATAGCATTTACTCGTTCGGGGTCAATTGAAATACCTTCTTTAGACACGACATGCCCTAACAACTTACCCTACGGCACTCTAAATACACATTTCTTTGGATTTAAGGAAACCTCGAACTCCTGACACTTTTGAAAAAATAATTCCAAATGATCAAAATAATCATCTTTAGATTTAGAGAACACAGTAAGGTCATCCAAATAGATTAGAATAAACTTATTGATCAGTTTGTTGAATGCAATGTCCATAGCTCGCTGGAAAGTTGCCCCTACATTGGATAAACCAAAAGGCATTTTAGCATATGTAAATGTTCCCCACTTGGTGGTGAACATAGTCTTGTGCTGATCTTCTTCCTTAACTTGAATCTGGATATAGCCAGAGAAGCCATCTAGTAGAGAGAACATTTCCGATCCTGTGATAGTTTGTAGGATTGACTCCATAGAAGGCAATGGATAGTGATCCTTCAGAGATACTATATTCAGGTCTCGGAAGTCCACACATAAGCGGATATCACCATTCCTCTTTCTGACTAGTACCAGATTTGATACCCAAGTACTATGTTTGATTGGGAAGATAATACGTGAATCAATGAGCTTGGTTAGCTCTTGTTCCATTAGGGCCTCAACTTTAGGGTTGACTGGCCTCTGTTTCTGTCGGACTAATTTGGCACCTTCTGTTAGTTCAATAGTGTGCTAACTGATGCCAAGATCGTAACCCTCCAGATCATCATAGGACCAGGCCACTACATATTTTTTGCAAAAACTTATAAGCCTTTCTTTATCTCGATGTGGGACATCTTTTATGACCCGGAGATTCCTGCCATCAGAGATCCGAAGGTCTTCATAATCACTTTTGTCCGCCATGAATTTCTGCTTATCATTTCGGGCATCATTACAATCAAAAAAGTTCTCGAGAGTAACTAACCCTTTCAAATGTTTTTGACTTGAGCTGCTTAATTTGTCCTTCATAGGCCTTAGCGATCTTTGGTTGAAGTTGATCAACAAATTCCCCTAAGTGTTGGATAGACAAAGCGATGTGTTCATCACTCTCAAAGACTTGCCAACTCTAATCATTGTCAGGGATCACTGGTTGGACAAGCACTCGCACTAAATATTTGTTCCAAAGCAAAACAGAGACAGGATCAAACTGAGCACCGATCACCGCCATGCGATCTGCATCACTATTCTACATTCAGGGAATGGTCAAGATGTTGAAAGCTTCAAAACCCTCAATCAGGTCCTAGATTCGATGCTGATAGGATCTCATTCAGACATTCTTCGCTATAAAAATTCCCTGGACCTGATCAACTACTAGTTCAGAATCTCTGAACACAATCAATTGCTTAATACCCATTCGTTCCACTAGGCTTAGGCCTTGGACTAACCCTTCATATTCGGCTTCATTGTTTGAACAGGTGAATTAGAAATGGAAAGACCTCAACAACTTTTCATTTTGCAGGGATATTAGACATACCCCTACTCTAGCTCCTACTTTGCTTCTTTCTCTGTCAAAATATAATGTTCATAGCTCATTTGCTTGGTTACCATCAGATTCTTTGGCAACCTTCAGAAGCACCTGGTCTTTGTCATAAATTACATATGTGCCCAATCTTGTAGCATGATAATTCCTGAAAGGATCATTGTTTATGTGTTCGCTCAACAGAGAATCTTCCTTATCATTTCGGTCTCCACTCACCTTCTCTTCCTCTAGTATTTTGACACTATACATCTCCTACTTGGTGATAAATGTATGTGCGGCTTCAAAATTGATCAGGGCCTCATCTGCCACATGTTCATAATGTAGATCCTCTGATTCTATCTTCATTTTTGCACCATGTTTGGTCCTAAGTATTAGATGTGACCAATCTAAAGACAAATATTCGCCCACCTTTGAAGTAAATTCTTAGGATAGACATAGACCAAACATAGGAGGAACATCTATGATCATCGTATCTTGCAGGACCGTGATACTTGGGTAGGAAAATAGAGTTAACGGAAGTGCTTTGATGACACCCACAACATCAACTTTATTTCCATCAAGCTGCATCACCCCCTTCTTCATAGGTTCATAGCTGAGTCCTAAAGCTTCAGCTATTAGTTTTGGCATAACTATTGTACTAGTGATAGAATCAATCATAACGTTGTGTAATAGATTTTCCCCTACAATGAGAGTCAAGAAGAAGGGTTGAGGTTTCAACCTACTTCCGCTTTCCACATGGGATTCCTTCACTTTTTCTGTAAGAACCTTAGCTAGTGGCATTTGATAAACCACCTCTGTACTGGCAGACAGCTCTGTCGGTGCTGAGTTGATCTCTTGCTGAAGCGCCTTCTGTAGTATAGTTTTCTATTCTGGGATAGCTGGAATGTCCCATAAAGACACATTAGTGGATGATTTCTTTAATTGCTCCACCACATTAAAATGTGACAAGCTCAAAGATTTTTTCTCATTTGCTCTTGTTATAATAATTTCCTTCCATGGCTGAGAAGGTGAAGAGACGGTTGAAGTGCCAGGAATTTGATCAGATACACCTTTGTGTTGCAGGCTGTCTGAAAGTGAAATAACAGGCTCATCGGTGAATCTCCTCTTTGAGCATGTGTTATATTCATATTGCACTTGCGGTGTTTTGGATATGGATGTATCATTAGCAAACATCGTTTCGTCATCTTCCATCCAAGAGAAGAGCGCATGATCAGGAGCAATATCAGACTGTTGCTCTAAAGACATTCCTTGCATTTGTGCAGTAAGTACCACACTCTCCATTGGTGAGGCATATGTGTATCCTCCATTTCTGCTATAATACCTTGACTGTGTTTCTCTGCCACCTTCTGTTGTAAGTTGCCACATGGACAATTTCAGGGCATATGTGCATCGTTGCAGGGGAAACACCATGGATTGATATTATCAATAAGATTGTTTTGTTCCACAGTTAATTTCCTACTCGAGCTTGGTGACACACTTGTCAGCGGAGTAGGCACCAGGACCATTTGGTTTGTAGTTGGCACTGGTGGATTAGTGTGAGGCGCACTCTGATATTGATTATGTTGATAAGTAGACCGCCCGCCTTGATAGTTTTGATATGCGGGCCACGGGGGCGTTGCTTGGTTCCACTTGAGAGTTGTTATGTCATTTGCCAAAGTTTGCAACATCTCCTTGAGGTCGCTTATTTCATCCTTGGAAGAACTTGATGTGGAAGCCAAGTTTTCAGGAGTGGCCACATATGAGTACATTGACTGGGTAGTTGCTGTCGCACTATTCAATGAGGCTTCTTGTGTAGAGGTTGATATTTTAGGAAATATCAGGATAATAGGTCGAGGAGGCAATTTTCTACAATCTATCAAATGATTCTCAGCTTTGATAGTGGTAGCATAAGCATTTGGTAGAGTGGCTCCTCCCAAAGACTTAATCATCACATAAATGTCAGGATTAATGGACTTCAGATAAACTATGAATGCCAATTATGGAGTCGGGCAGATAGTCATAGAAATCCTCTACCAATTTGAGTGAAATCGGGCATTGAAATCCATCAGAGCCTCCTAGGGCGCTCATCTTATGATGGATAGCTGATAATATAATGAAGAATGATCTTCATCGTTTGAGAACCTTTCATAGAATGGATCTCTGAGCTCATCCCAAGTGTGAATTGAATTAGGAGTCAGTGTTCGGTATCAATCCAGAGCCTTTCCTTTGAAGGACATAGCGAGGAGCCTTAGGGCTACATTTTGCGCTATAATACTATGTACCAGACAAACATCTGCTACATCCTGCAAATATTCTGCTAGCTTTTTGTGTTGTCTCCAGTAAATTTGGGAATAACTTTTAGGGCCGAAACTGGGATAGCACCCCAAACAGCAGGCGCTACCAGGGCTACCAAGGGACTTCCAACATCCCATGCTACCTAGTTTCTGTTCGTGACTAGCAACATGGTGAGAGGAAAGGGCAGTGGGAATGGAACGGTTACCAGCTGATTTGCAGCCTGGACTGTCCCTAGTGGAGGTACTAGTAAACGTGGGTTACTTACGGTCTGTGATCTAGTTACAGGCTGATGGCTCATACACCCCTCTACAAGGCGATTTCATTAGTTCAGGTCCCACTGGGCATGCCAGAAAAAGAACAAACTATTGATGCCAAAAATTGATGAGGTAACAGTGTCTTATGGGAAACTCGGCTCAAGGGGGACCCCTTTGCACCAAACTGAGTGACCTCTGGATTTTAAAGAAGCCGACTTCTTCTATAATGGGTTTTAGAAAGGGAAAAATGAAACAAATATAATGAAACAAAGTTTAATCTAAAGCAATGCGCCAAAATTACTGATGGGAACAATAAATCATAGATTTAAGGGCCTGAATGGTGTTGTTGCATTCCAAAATATCAAAGATTTAAAACTATAGCATAGACAATTCATTTATTGACATAAAATAATATTGCATACATCCTCGCTACTAAGAAGAGTTATTAGACATGATTTCGGTAAGCAAGCTTGTATTCAACATATATAGAAGTCTTTGAAATGAAATGCTTAAGATAGTATAGAGCACAATTTACAGTTTGATCAAAGCATGAAAAATAGAAAGGCCTAACAATCGACATAGTCTGACAGTTTCTTGCAAATAAAACAGTAAAAGAGGCCTGGTATCTTTTGCTAAAACTAGCATATTTCTCTTCAAAATCTTGGACCCTTCTCTCTGTGACAGAGAGAGTATATATAGTAGGAAAAGAAACCTCCCACCACCTTGGAGAACTACAACAGAAAAGATCCCACAATTTTTTGCAATGATGCCTGAATCAAAAGATTCCCAAGGCCATTACAATGGCATCGAGCTAGAACACAACATCCAGTCATCCAGGTGCAGGTGCATCCTTTGTAATGATGGCAGTGGTCCTAGCCAGGCTCGAGGCGACAAGTGTTAACCACCGCTGCAAATGACCATGATGAGCAACACCCAATAGCATCATCTTTCTCAGCCAGCCCATCGCCTACTCTACAGATTAGTCGTAAGGCACGTGGTAGCCTCCCGCTACCCGTATGAAAAATTCCCTCATTACTACCGAGAGATTGCGAAGATGGAACACGTGTCCAATGAGATAAGGTCCTTATTGTAGTGGAGAGAAAACTGCATCGACCGGGTGTGAAAGATGCGTGGCAGTGTTTCGCTGCCCGTGGTTGTTCACTTCCCTACTATGTTGAAATATCTGCGAACAGTTGCCACCTAACAGAAGGTAGGGCCCACCAACACCTTTTAGAAATGATGTCCCCATAGAAGCCTTTCACAACCTGAACAGACTTTGAGGAAATAAGAAATAAAAACCTCTGTAAGCGCAACATGTGGACGCCCAGCGCAGCTCCTTA
Organism: Sequoia sempervirens; assembly: GCA_007258455.2. Classification (NCBI taxonomy): domain Eukaryota; kingdom Viridiplantae; phylum Streptophyta; class Pinopsida; order Cupressales; family Cupressaceae; genus Sequoia; species Sequoia sempervirens. Next base: position 538,040,874 of record VDFB02047230.1, read on the forward strand.
GGACCCGAAAGGGAAACCGCTACCTGAAGTTGCGAAGAGGAGATGCGCAAAGTGGTAGATCAAAACTTGATGGAAAGCTGAATAGATTTAGCGAGCACAGGCTAGAGCACACAAAATACAAAAAGAAACCTAAAGGGAGCTATTTGAATATTTATTTTAACAGTATTAATGGTTTGAGTTTGAAGAAAATCGTTGACAGACCTATGGAAAACCTACTAGGAAGAGAGCAGAGTAATGAAGGAACTACACCCTAACTGAGTTCTTGGGTTTGGAAATAGTTTGTACATATTGAATTGGATCTTTCTCCACATGTTGAAGGAATCATATGTTTTTTGGGTTTAAATTTATTGCATGGTTAAGGTTTGTGTTTTCACATTTAGGATAGTCATGAAGAGACTCAATGGTAAAATGAAAAGGACAGTTATTGTGGAAGTCTTTGTTTGTTATTTTTGACTCAAATAAGGGTGACAAATGTTTTGATTGATTGATTGTGCTTCTAAAGATAAAAATTGTATTTGTAACCATCATGTGTCATTGAATGAAGTTACAAAAGAAGTTGATCTTGTTTAATAGTTAAGAGTGTTTAAAGAACTTGAATGAGATTGGAGCTCTTGATTCAAATGCTTGTGTTGGATAATGTTACAAAGAGGCGTCTAGTTGAATAAGTGTGTCATGGTTTTTATTTCTCTCTTGGCTCTATATTAGAAATACACGATTTCTTCCACCACACCATGGGGGACATATGTTGTATCAAAATTCCATTTGGTTTGACTAATGTTAAAGGTATATTCTAGAGAGCTATGGATGTTTCCTTTTTTATATTTAATAGATATGTTCATGGTGGTATATTAGGATAACCTCACTCCTTATTCCAAGAAAAAAGAAGAGAATTATATCCATTTATAAAAGATATTTGTGAGAGCTTTGGAATATGGCATTTCATTGAACCTTAAAAAATGTACATTTGGGGTCATTGAGGGAAAGTTTTTGGGTCACATAGTCTCAAAATAAGGAATAAAAATTGATCCAAAAATGGTTGCAACAATTGATAGAATCCCAGTTCCTAAAATAGTGAAGTGGATTCAATCATTTTTTGGCTAAATAAATTTTATCAGAAGTTTTGTTACAAAATTTGTTGAAACTACAAAATCTATCTCCAAGATGTTGAGAAAATAAGTAGTTACATAAGGAGATGAACCTATTAAGTAATTTAGTGTCATTAAGGAAACCATCAAGGATGCACCAATCCTCAAGTCACTAGACTTTCCTAAGCCCTTTCAATTGTTTTATTTCTATCATTTCATACTATTGCTATTTTCTTGTTACAAAAAAATGGTGAGGGTTATGAACAACCCATTGATTAGAAAGTCACTTCAAATAGTAGAATTAAAATATGACATAATGGAAAAATAGGCTTGTACACTGGTAAAAGCTATGAAGAACTTTATACCCTATCTAGTGGGTGCCAAGATAGTGGCTTATGTACCCAATGTTGTAGTCAAAGGAATACTTACTGAGTAGGAGGTTACTAGAAGAAGGTGTAGGTGGATTAACAAGATCCAAGAGTTTAATATTGATATTCAGATAACTACACCTATTAGAGGGTATGGTTTCACTAAGCTCATGGTTGAATCAAATCTTGAATCTAGACAGATAAATCAAATAAATGAGGATGTTCTTGTAAATGAATGTGTTGTTCAGGGATGCCCCTGGTATAAGGATATTCTTTATTATCTAAGGAACATGTCTTTCCTTGGTCACATGACTAATAATAAGAAAAGGACCTTGAAGTTGCAAGCTATAAATTATGCCATGATTGAACATTACTTATATTGGAGGGATAGGGATGGTGTTATGTTGAGGTGTGTAAACGAGGAACAAGCAGGGAAAATCCTTGAGAAAATGCATAGTGGTGTTTTTGGAGGCCACTACATGGCCAAAACAACTTCCCACAATATCTTAAGATATTGATATTTGTGGCCTCCCATTTTCTCTAACACACACAAAATGGTAAAGAAATGTGATGCTTGCCAAAAAATTTCTAATATGTTGAATTTTTCTAGTGATTTACCCCTTAGGCCACAAACTGTAGAGGATCCTTTTCAACAATTGGGCATTGATTTCATTGGCGAGTTTAGTGAAAATATAGTGGTGGCCACATTTGGATACTAGTGGCTATACACTACTTCACCAATTGGGTGGATGAAATTCCTATAAGAATAGAAACTAGCAAAGTTGTCATCAATTTTACTATGGATAGCATCTTGATCAAGTTTGGCACTCCTGAAAGATTGATCATGGATAATGCAATGTGTTTTAGGTTAGAAGAGTTTGCAATTTTTTGAAATGGTTATGGTGTCACCATATCATACTCTTCACCTTTCCATACACAAGGAAATTATCAGGAAGAGTTCAATAAAAAGAGTCTCATTAAAATAATGAAAAGAGTGATGGAGAAGAACAATAAGGCTTCAGACTTAGAGCTGAAATTAGCATTATGGGCTAACATAACAACTATCAAGAAGGCTAAAAAAAACTATCCTTATGAATGGGTGTATTGATTGGATGCCAAGATACAAATAAATAGATTGTTACCAATTTAAAAATTCATCCAAGAATATGGATATGATATTGATGACTATATAACTAGTATAATTAACTAGCTAACAAAGTTGGATGAGTCAAGAAGAGCAACACAAAATATCAACTTGAAAAATCAATTGTAAGTCAAATACTTATTTGACAAAAGAACCACATACAAGAGGATTTTTTTTTATAGGATAATTGGTTTTAATGTAGAATGAAAGGATCTAGGATAAGGGAAAACATGGTAAATTTGAGGCCCTCTAGATTGGTCCCTATGTCATTTGTGGAAATCATGGTGAAAAATCATACATTCTACAAAGTATGGATAAGGAACTATTGGAATTTCCAATTCATGGAAAATTCCTTAAACCCTACTTCTCATAAGTAGGGTATATCCATGTACATTGTACTATAATGCATTTGTATCCTTCGTGATTACTTATTTTTTATGTTTTATGTGGTCTATGTCTCAAGAGTTTTCAATATTCTTGCTCTATTTTGCTAAACAAACATTCCCAACTAGATCCACTGGTGGATCTTGTCAAATTTCATGGTTTTTGTGTTGGCTAGTGTCTAAGAAAATTTTGAAATCACTCAATTTTTTAAATTAGGGTTGTTTGGTTTGCAACCTACAGCTTTCTAAAACCCTATTATCCTAAAATCCTAGTGTCCTTTTTTTTTTGTCATTACCATCATTCACTTTTTTCTTGGTCATTAAGTTATGACTTGAGGGTATCGGTGTTGTGTGTTCTCACATCCCCTTTTGCTAGGAAGTGGTCATTTATAACTTTATTAAGCTAAAAAATATTTTCCTTCCTAAGCCTTATGTTCCCCAAATAGCCTGTACACTTGTCATGATATCACATTGTCTCTATGGTTCATGGAGGGCCTGGTGTTTTCATTTCCTGGCCCCGTGATATCTCAAAATGATGATGCATGTTCAAATATTTATAAAAGGCTATTTCATTTATTAAATGTTTTAACTTTATACCACTAAGCCTTATTTTCTCATTTGTAGTCAGGTATCCTATTCCCTAGTCACTTTAAGTTATTGAATTAATCATGTGCATTTAACCGAGGCTCTCACTTTTAGAAAGCTCTAGCAATCTAACACTTTCCCCCCATGAAGTGGTGAAATGTTGACACATATATAAAATTTGATAATTCCCATCTTAGAGGCTTAAGCCTTCATGGAGACATGGTGGGACCAACTTTTAGTTTCTATGTAGTTGTGAGATGATGACAAGTGTCAACAATACAATGCTTCACGATGAACTCTTCTATCATGGGGGGGATATTTTCATCTTATTATCCCTTTGTGAGTTCATGAAACATGAATCCTGGCCACATAATGACAAAAGGAGGTTGTCACTTCATGCAAGAAAATTCAAACTTGTGTGATGGCCATTGATCTAGAAATCAATGGTCTACATTCAGACTTGGCCAACATGTCCTACCAGTCATGTGTTTAAGCATGTGAAGAAGTAATGGTTAATGAGTTTTTTATCTTCCAATTTTATGATGGCTATGATAAATTACTTGTTCAAATTCACTTTAGTCACAAATGCTAAAGAGAATGAGCTGAGTAGTGCAATTTTTTAGAGTGAAAGAGGGTTTTCTAGTGCAATATTAGGGTTTCTTTGATGGTGAATCAAATAAGTATTTCAAGCTTCTACTATGAATTTAAGGAAAATTTCAAAGAAAACAAGGGATTTCAAGAGTTTTGAAGGGAAAAATAGTGAGTTGTAAGGGGTATACCAAATTTTTTCTCAAATTTCTTGTTTGGAAAGAATTTCTTAAAACCCTAGGCAATAGTATTTTAAACCCTATTTTCTATAAACCATACATTTGAAATAGTTGGAACATCAGTTGAAAAGAGAATACAATTGGATGAGGAAATAATTGTGTTAATCCTAGGTTTAGGGTAGAGACCAAAGGTTGTTCTAGGGTATAGTGGCTTGAGAAACAAACTTGTTCATAAAAATGCTAGGTCAAGAGACCCCATAATTATAGAATAGGGATATGATTTGTTCAAGAATGCATACAGAAAGGCCTATGCAGAGAGGACAATTTACAACATATGGAACTTGGGACTAGGAAAGTTTTTGGTTCCCAACATTTTTGTTAGTGTGGAATTGATTAGGTAGGTAGCTAGGGTCCATAATCCTAACATAGTCCATGTTTACAACTAATGGTTAGAGCTTATTGCCATTATAAATAGATCAAGTCTACATGCATTTTTTAGTTGGAACCCAATGCACACTTGCATTTGACTTGGGTGCATTAAGAAGAGAATATGAAAGGAATAGATACAACTACAAAGTTAGGTAGCTACCATGTTTTAGGCCAAGAGGGCCAAGAAGAGAATTATAGAGGTCCAGCAAGGGTGATGTAGATCTCTTTTCTTATGACATTTTTGAGCAATTAAGAAGGATCTATTTGGTGACATGCACTTCAAGAAGTACTCTCTTCTACTGGACATGATTTTGTATGTTGGAGTACAAGTGTGGCCACCACAACTTCATATTATGGTTGTGGGAGAAATTTTTTTGATAGTGCTAGTCTAGGAATGGACATATTTATGGGACAAGGATTGAAGGCAATCAAACTACTCTACCTTTGAAGAATTCTTCTTAAAGACACTATGGAAAGGATTAGGTCTCCCCAAATATTTAGGATTGTCTAAAGAAATAATGAGGTTCTTGAGGCCACAAGACCTAACCCTTGAAAAGAATATTGATCACAATTGGGGTGAGTGGTTTTTCTATTTATATGCCACTATAATAAGGGTCTATTGGACCTTAGTAGCACCACATGTGCTCCCTAAATATTTCCTTGATAGAATTTCCTCTTTGGGGATAATGTGGTGGTTAAATGACTTTGATAAGATTCATTTTAGGAATAACAGGAAACATGCCCTCCTCAGTTTTGTGGCATTTTAAAATTTTATGGCTTTATCTAGGGATGGCATGGAATTGGTTAGTGAAAATTTTCTCTTACAAAATGAAAGTTGATAAATTCAAAGGCTTTGACCCTAATGGACTCATCAAAAAGGATATTGGGATATAAGTTGTCTGCATATAATCATTATCTTGACAACATAGATGACCTAATAAAAAATCACTCTTTAGAAATACAACCTTCCAGGAGAGGGGAATTGTGGGTCTAGATTCAAATTGTAGAGAATAAGAGTAAGAAGGTTGGCCCATCTTTCAAAGGGTCATTTTTACATAGAGGGGAACCCATAGTTAGAATGATGACTATGTTAGACAATTCCAAAAAATTGTTGGCTAACATCCCATAGGTACCTCCAAGAACATCAGGTACTTCCTTTTCATCCAAAGTAGAAGTACCACCAAGTCCTCAACCAATGAAATAATTACAAGAAATTGATCCAACTTTTGGACCTCTGGTGGATTACCTAATTGATCTTGAGGAGATAGATGTGGATGCTCTGATACTCCAAAAAATTCTTCCCCCTTCTAGGATTCTAGTTGAGAGACCTATATATGAAAAATTGGTCATGTCAATTTTATATTAGGTGGGTGGGTGGTTGATGGCATTCGGGCTAAGGCCAATGAATATTTTTAAGGGATGAACAATTCATCAATACATAAGAGTTCAAGGACTTAGTACTTAAAATAAAGGGGAAGAAGTAAGATTAACTCTCACTACAAGAAGCTTCTCTAAGGCTTAGAAGAATACCACCATGGAGCAATTTTAGAAAAAGGTGAAGGAGGAGATGGAGGACATGACCCTAGAAATGGGAAGAGAATTGGTGAAAAGTGTAGGATTTTTGTTGCTGCTTGGTTGGGACATCTCCTTAGCCATTGCATTTTATGCCATCAAGAGGCATTGAGAATCCAATTTTGGGATTAGAGGAACAAGCTAAAGACTAGTACTTTGGGTTTAGATACCACCCTAGATATGAAACCCTAGCTAAGTGGTCAATTTTTCCTAAGATCAATAAGCCACAAGTTATTGGAAACCCTAATGAGCTCATTGGGAACCTTTTTTTTAGAAGAGTTGGAGATACAAGTTCCACTCAAGCGACCTCCTTGATATTTAATGTGGCTCTTTTTATAGAGGCAACTATTAAGAAGTCACTTTCATATCTATATAAGGAAAATTCCTTAAATAAGAGGCTTGTGAAAAGGCTTAATACAATTCATGAGTTATTTCCCCCTCGACAACAAATATGTGAGGATCAAACCTCATATTACAAGAATAAGTTGGAGGTGGAGATAAATGGATTAAGGGAGAATCTTAAACAAAGCAACACAAAAGCAAGGGAAGCAAAGGAAGCATCTGTAAAGAAGGTTTCAGACTTGTTGGAGAACATTTTGGGTTATAGGTTGTTCAAGATACTCTCCAATGTGAAAATTATGGGAAAATTATTTACAGTTAAATTATGCCTTCTCTACCCACAATCAAATGTGAATGAGGATAAAATACATGTAGATCAGATAATCTCAAGGAATTGAGTTGTTGTGATTACTAATGAGCAATTTAAATTTTGATGGTAACATGGTGTCTGACATTTTGAGTGAGTGAGATCATTTGGATAACATAATTAGCCATCATTTTAGGTAAAGGGATCAATTGAGGAAGTAAATAAACTCTTTTGATGGTTTTAAGGAATTCTAAATGCCCCCAAATTTGATAGAGAGTGGGGAGGTTATAAAGTTTTTGGAGTGGAAATCCAAGTTTGTAGGCATGCTCACTCCTATGTACAATAATATCAATAAGGAGGGGGAAATTGATGTTGATCAGCTTAATACTGGTATTGATGCATAGGCTAAGATAGAGTATAGTTTAATAGGTTTCCTAGACCTAGTGCATATTTTGATTAGTGAAGAATATAAGATACATCTAGAGAGGGATATCAAATATTTTCCACCAAGTATCAATATCCAAGTAGGGTAGGTAAAGCATTTGGAGGAATAGGATAGCACAACTTGGGTTGTGTTTGAATTAGTCTCCAACCACTAGGTATAATTGTTGCATGTGATTGTAAGACAAAGAATGATAGAGGTGTCCTATCTACTACAAATAATAATTTTGAGATATTTTTCCATATGCCAACTTTAATGTTGAAAAATATATCCAACTACTTTTGGGGTGGCTATCAATTTTTTGAACCAATTTTTGTCCTTTGTAAATATTGCACTACCAAGATTTTTGTCTTCTAGTGACTAGGTAGTTGAATGAGGCCTTTTTCTTGTTGCTTCCCTTGTGCCTATAAAAGGGAATTTTAGGCCTCATTCTAAGGGTTCTACTTATTTTTGTAATTATTTTTATGTCTTATAGTATATAGGTAATTCCTCTGAAACTAAGAGATGAAATATTATAATTTTTTCTCTCTAATAGAAATAGATGACCTAAATACTCATTTTATTATATCTAATGATGAATATTAGTTTATAAATCTCTCCATTGTTGTACTCATCACCTTTGAATCAATATAAATAAGGATTATCTTCTAGTTCTCATTTCACATTTTGTGTTATGGGTGTATGAATTGTTTGCTTCTATACAAGGAATGGAGTAATTTTTCTTTTAATTCATTTATCTAAGGTTGTGGTGTCACAACATGGATCTTCAGGTAGTTTGATAACATTAATTAAATTTTTTATTTCCTTTTTGTAATGTAGTAAGGTTATTATAAGCCAAGGGTTGTTCTATTGTAGGAGTTTACTTCATTCCTAGACTTTTTGTGGATAAGGCATTGGTCAATCTAGAACTCAAAGCTTAAATCTGAGATATAATCAAATATTAAATCCAAAAAAAATCACCTTATTGTATTTTCCATTAATGTTATGTTTAAAATCCAAACTACAAGTCAAAATAAGTTATACAAAGAATTTATAAGATAATTTAGCTCATTAAATAGACCTCTTGTAAATTAGTGTGAAGAAACTATTAAGAAAGGAATCATTGCATGTTGTTGTTGTTGCATGATGTTATATGGGAACCAACCTTGCTTTTGTAGAGCCTAGAGTGTAGATGAGAACTTGAAAATCTATTTCCTATTCTTTGGCAATTGACCTAGGGTTTTTGATCATAAAACTAGCTAACTTTTATGAAAATTGAGACAACCAATTGGAAAGACCAACACATTCAAGTATCAAATCAATCAATCAATCAAGCCAATTCATGAAAGATCCAAGCCTTAGAGAGATGGGTTAGACTTCAATCCTCTAAGGGAAACCATTAAGGGCTTGGTGAGTTGTGAAATAACATTTTTCATTCATCGATTCCTTCCATTTATCATCATTTCATTATCAAGGTTTAATTACCAACATGTTATTTAACTAAGGAAAACCCTGATTCACCCAAAAACAAACATTTTTATTCTCTCTTTGCATGCGTAGATTTATAGGTGAAGAAGGACTGAAAGTTGATCAAAGGAGAAATTTTGCAAAGTTTTCAAAGTTATCATCATTTTTTTCAAGCCATGAAAACCCATATATATATTTTATTTTTGGCTTTCTGATAGTCAAACTTGGAGAAATCAAAAGTATAGATTCAGGATTTGAGGACTGAAAAATCAGATTTTGGATCCCTACACTAGGACCCATTTTCCCTAGGGCGAGCTAGTCCTACTACAAAGCTCAAAACACACTTTTTTTATGCTAGGTGCACACCATTCTACCCTTCTCAAATCTCCCTACAAATCATTATTTTTATTTTTGTTATCATCATTTTCCACATTTCAAATGTTAGGTCATAGAATTTTGTTTGTTAATGCATTTTAATTCATCTCCCAAAAATCCCAATTAGTCATTTATGTCATAATAAAACAACAGACCTTCCTAATATGGTTGACTCACCTTAAGGTTGAAAGTCAATCCTATCCTTGGGAGATCTCCTTTTATAATAAAATTAGGGAAAGTGTAAGTGTTTTTAAACCTTTAGATCATTATGTATTGTTAACCACACATATTTCACACATTCTTACATTTTTCTATATTTCATTTTGGTGAACTTGACATTGTGCATCAAAAATTCTGATTTGGAAGTTTCTAAAACCCTAGATCTAGGATTTGCATTAGTTAGTCTTGCATCTCATTTAGGGTTTCAAAATTACATTTTACATCACTTAAAATATAAAAAATCTAGAAATATTGCATATATATTGCATCCATTTTTACATATTAGAGTCTTTCATTCATTTACATTCAAAAATTCAATCAAAATTGTATCTCAAAAGATATCATTTTTTACTATTTTTCAACAAATTGAATTTGCATTTAATCATAATTTTTTTGAAATATGTAACTAAAATAATTTGTCTACAACCTGAAACAAAGACCTCATTCATTAACTCAAAATCTTAGACTTTAATTTTTCTAACCCTTTTACAAAGACCCATCCACCCTTAGGTGAATATGTCTTTGTATAGGTCAATTTCCAAATTTCTAGGCATAAATTTGTCTTTGTCTACTTTATATCTTGTTTTTTGCAAATCTTAGTTTCAGTCTCTGAAATTATAGATTTTTGTAGTTTTTTGCATTCAAATTAATTGGTCAACACACATGAATTGTTCAAAAGTAAAATTTATATTCAAAATACATCATTTCTAAAATATTTTTACATCTTATGATCATTAGATCTAAAATTTTACATCAAACTTTCATCATGGATATGTATTTTGGAAAACTATGGATGTCCTTAAAATATTTTTTTTATGTCTAAATTTTTATATTTGGAGATGATCCTAATGTAATTGATAACACTCATGAATCTTCACCTCCTAATGAATGTCCCAGTGAGGTGGAAATCTTAGGACAAGATGATGGTAGCATGCTACAATTCATACAATACTCCTTATGTATCTTTGAGAACAACACATCCTTGTATCCATCCATACAAACACCTCCTATCATCCCATCACTTGATATGATCAACTTTTTGTGTCCTAATTTCAAACAAAAAGTAAGCTTCAACCATCAGTCATGAAATAAATTGTTAACAATGATAATAGTGATACTCTTATATCATATGCCCTTCAAGTTGCCAACACACCTATCAACTTAGAAGAGAGTTATGGTCAATACTTCAAATTATTAAGCAAAGAAGGATGTGACATAACCAACGAACATGAAATCCATAAATTTCTAGAAAAACCATAAAAATATGTACCAAGGGACTAGGATCTCAAGATCCTCCTCCCCCATCTCCACCTCAGCAAGTTTCCCAAACAAGTAAGAAGCCCAAGCCCTATAAACTCAAGAAATTACCATTCTTACATATTGTAGCATAAACTAAACAAAAAGTGGATCAACTTCTTAGTCTAGGATTGATTAAACTACCACCTATCAAAGAGAATAAAAAAGACAAAAGTAAAAACTTTTCTTACTATACATATCATAGAACTCAGGTATCTTACTGATGAGTTTTGTTCTTTACAAATATTGATACGTGAAAATGATTTAATCGATGTAATTGGATAGAATGCACACACTTTTCTCCATGCCATGTGATAGTTGTAGAATCATAGTATACTCACTATTACATGTGTTACATTTCATGCAAACTCTTTCTTTATTGCAAGGAGCACATTCTCATCACCTATCTTGGCTCATCCTTGTCCTACATGTGGGGGGGAAAGGGGTAGCCTTTTCCTAGTACAAAACTCATTGTTGCCCCTTTGGCTAGTTATCCACCTTTTTTATATAATGAATAAGATTGGGATGTGGTCGACTTGTTTTAGGTTACCTCGCATGTGTCATTTATGTTCTTTCATATTCTCTGTGATTGCATGTGTGTAATTTGATCCCATGTATCATGTTGATTGGAATCTATTTATGTTTGTGAGCCTACTTTGGATGGCCCTTGTTACTCTTTTGGTTCAAGGATACAAAGGAAGCAAATTTTTCATGACATTATTCTATATGTCAACCATTATCTTTTCACTTGTCTTGTGTTTTCCTTTTGGGGATGACATAAGGTGTTGATACATTTAGGTCTCTTCCATGTTGAGCCAAAATATTCTCTTTATTTTTAATCTCTATGTGTCATTGCTTTCATTTTTCTAAGAGTATTTTGGGAATGATGATGATTCCAAGCTCTATTATTTTATTGTAGCAAAGACATATGCTAACCCAAAATATGTAGATCCCTTATGCATTATCTAAGGATTGCAACCTCCTATGAATGGCATAGATCTATTTGGAAACATATCATTGGAATAGAGATTTCCAAATAAGCTCTCATGTATTTACATTTATCATCTTCTAATTTAAAGTAATTACTCATAGCATGGTGTTTATAAATTTCTTTAATGTGGGGTACGGTCTTATTATTTCATGTGATGTGTCTTCTTGGTGGTGACATTAAGTTTGATTTCCTTCAAGAGTAGGGCCTTTATTAGCATATGGCATACCTCTTGGTGGTAATTCTATGGCATGCATTATATAAGGTGTGAATATTTATCCCTTGAATAGTCCTCTCTTGGTGGTAATATCAAGTGTGATGTTCCCTAGGGTGAGACCTCTCATTACATAAGAAAAATTCATTTGACTATCCTAATTCTATTGCATCTAAAACTAATTCCTAACCACCAAACATAACACAACTTACTTTCCAATGGTGCCTTTATTTCATGATTGTCTAGCATAATGCAACTTGCTAGCCTTGTGAAACCTTATCAAAGTTATCAAGGAGCATATATTTTGATATGGCTAACACATGGGAGCTTGTAGACCTAGCATGAATTGCTCATTTTCCACCCTTCTAGTGAGTTCACACCTTCTAGACCTAGTGTGTGTTTCTCACCCTATTTCCTTGGTGATCACCTAGTGTATGTCAAACTAGACTAGCCTTGTGAGTGTATTTTTAGAAAATAAGCTTAGACTTGATCCACACATTTTGGAAAAACAATTGAAGCTTGATCCACCCATTTTCCTCTTTGCAATAATTTTGACATCATATGATTGTGCATCTTGTGTCACTATTGCATGCATGTGTCTCTTTGCACCTTTGTTGGTTTGTAATGGGATCTTATATTTTAGGGGTTTGATTATCCTCTTTGATCCTTGTCATCTTATCTCTCCAACAGTTGTACAATTAGATCTATCTTAGCTTATTTATCTAATTTAGTGTGATTTTGAGCATAAGCTCATACTCTCACTAAAGTGGGGGTAAAATGTAGTGTGGAAAATTGTACACCTTTACATTTTCACACTATGTTTGCATCCCCTTAATTAATTGTAATTAATTAAGCCTCTAATTTTCCAAATTATACATTCCAAATACTTATCATTCCCAATTTCTAAAAGGGAAACCTATATTAAAAAAATTCCAAAATTAATTTAAACACATTGGAAATTGAGTGTCCTGGGTTTATGTCCTAGGACCCATTTGCCCAAGGGTGAATAGGTCCCCTTTATGTCTTAGGACCCAATTTTTAATATATTTTTGGTGGAATTTTAATGATTCAAATCCAAGTTTCAAATGTTGGCTTGTGGAACCTAACTTTTGGGAAATTTGATTAACACCTATAAATACATAGTCTTTTTATCTTTTGAGATCTTTCTAGCAAGAAGGAACATTATCAAGACATCAAGAGATAAATACTAAGATAAAATATTATTTTCAAGAGCATTGAAGAGTAGATTTATTAGTCATCTACAAAAAAAATGATCATATCATCATGTCAGATTCTATGCATATTAATTTCTTGTTTTGGAGCTAATTTTATGATGTAGGTTTCAAGAATTCAAGCAAGCATCTAAGCATCAAATCAATCAATCAATCAAACCAATTCATGCAAGATCTAAGCCTTAGAGATATGTTTTAGACTTCATTCCTCTAAGGGAATCCATTAATGGTTTGGTGAGTTGTGACATAGCATTGTTCATTCATTAATTCCTTCCATTTATCATCATTTCATTATCAAGGTTTAATTACTATGGGATATGACTAAGGAAAACCCCCATGCACCCAAAAACAAAAAAAAATCTTCTCTTTTTGTATGTGCAAATCTACAAGTGAAGAAGGATTGAAAGTTGATTAAAGGAGCAATTTTAAAAAGTTGTCAAAGTTGTCATTATTGTTGTCAAGCCACAAAAACTCACCCAAAAAATTTATTTCTAAATTTTTGATAGTCAAATCTAGAGAAATCAAAAGTCTTGATTCAATATTTGAGGAATGTAAAATAATATTTTGGACCCTTGTACTAGGACCTATTTGGCCTAGGGAAAACCATTCTTGCTATAGAGCTTAGAAACCACTTGTTTATGCCAAGTGCACACCATTCTTTCCTTCTTAGATCTAACTACAAATTGTTTTCATTTTTTTTTATCATAACATTTTTCATTTCAAGTATTAGGTCATACAATTTAGTTCGTTAATGCATTTTAATTCATCTCCCAAAAGTGCCAATTAGTCATTTTTGATAAGAAAATAATAGACCTTACTAATATGGTTGACTCACCTCAAGGTTGAAAGTCAATCCTATCCTTGGGAGATCTCTTTTTCTAATGAAACTAGAGAAAATGAAAGTGTGTTTAAACCTTTAGATCATTCCATATTGGTAACCACACACATTTCACACATTCTTACATTTTTCTATATTTTAGTTGTTAGTAGTGATAAAGAAAATACATAACAAAAATCTAGTGGGCTATACTTTTTAATTAGTTTTTATTTCCTTGTGGACCTATGTAAGGGTGCAGTAAGAGGTTCTTTTTTTTCTTCCTCCAAACACTCTAAAAGTATGATGTAGAAAACAAAGGATTTTTAAGTACCTTTCCACCCTACATATGGTGTTATTCAGTTAATGTATAATATGGTAAATCTATTGATTAAATAATTAAAAATTATAACCTCGACCTAAAAGGATTGGTCCAACAAGTAACTACTTATCATGATTTTATATTTTTCTAATAATTTCCTATTCATCTTTTGTATAGTGGAGCTTTTTCTATGGTGTATATGGAGTTATTTTATACCTTATAATATCTACATTTCTACAAATGTCATCAAGTTCCATAGAGAAATATTCCCCTTAATCATATAATTTTAATAAAAAAATTGTCGATGTAGTTCCCAAAAATAACTATGCAATTGATCCTTAAACTTACTAACAATTTTAGATTTATACTTTGAAAAACATATCCAAACATAACTTGAGTATTTGTCAATAAATAGAACTATTAATGTATGTTTTTTCCTCATGTTAGGGGATATTTCATTTTTCCTACACATATTATTAAGCTTGATTAAGTTATTTAGACTTTTTTAGTATGAGGACACATGGTGGAATCCATTAGCTATATGTGTCACTCTCTCCCTCACATGGGTACTTGAGTTACAAACCCTCTTTCTTCTTCTTGTACCACCTCTCATAACCACTATTCTATCTTTATATAAGTAGGTTATGCCACATGTTTTGAAATTTAAAAAGTAGATAAGACCTCCCACCTATTATGGGTAGTTGGATTTAATGCATCTCTTGCATGTATATGCCCATATTTTCTATATTTACATCACTCTTCTCTCACATTAGCTAGTTAAGTGAGAGTAAAGTGTCTATTCTCAAAATGATTTTGTACTTGTCTCTTATTTTATCCATTTTAGGATTCAATCTCCATTTTGATATTTTGATCTTCAATTATATTTTTTAATAGAGTGTATGTGTAGAAATGTATAAATGACTAACATATTTCTTCTAACCATCTTCTCTTATCATCATTTCTCATCCATATATTCATCACTATGATTTTTAATAATTTAATTAGGCTAACATATTATCCTCTTTAACCAATAATTTATAATTATTTCATAATTTCATCATTTTCCATCATCAACATTAATTAAATAGTTTTTTATTATTTAATTAAATAATCATCCACTCTAATTAAATAATTTTTAATTATTTACTTGAGTTCTTAATTTCCTCTATCCATATTAATTAAAATATTTTTGAATTTTTTAATTAATTCATGCATTCTTATCATCCAAAAAATTTATTATTTAATTAGCTAACATTTCCTCTAAAATTAAATAAATTCTTTAATATATTTAATTTGGTTTTTCTATATTTATATTCTTCTAAAAATAAATACAATCTATATCTTATTTATTTCCTAATTTAGTGAACTCGCTTAAAAGAAACTGCGGTTTACTCTCATTCACTCTCACTTCACTCATCTATATAGTCATTCATCTAATCCATGCAACCACTTATCTAAAAAAATTAGCCTATCATCTTTACACATGTTTCTTGCATGTTCACCATAATCTATCACTCAATATATTTCCCTCATCATTCTAATCATCCTACATTTTTTTATCATGTATATGTAAAATCTATAAAAAAAACCCATCATTTATCCATTCAATATATGCATGAATTTTGAGAAATCAAGTCATCTTTGCATCCATATTGTAAATTGAGGTTATGCAAAGGTAATATCAATCCACATTATTATTTTAGATCGTTATCATCACGTACAATGGAGTAAGGTTAGGCACATTTGTGGAGGTAAAATTGTTCAATTTGGTTTACTTTCTTGTTTGTGCACACACTTTCATTCATGTACTCATTTTTTATTGAATTGGGTTTCATTGATATCCCTACTTTTAGATTTAATAATATTACAAGTTCACATTCATGTATGAGTTTATTAAATAATTCAAAATTATTTTATTTATATGGCTATATATGAAATTAAGAAAATTAATAATTGAAATTATTCAATTTATGTGGACAAGGAAAGTTGAAGAAAAAATTAAAAAAATATTATTTTTTAATTATCTAATATCTCCTCTAAAATTAAATAAATTATTTATTTTATTTTATTTTTGTAAAAGTTGCTAATGAACTCAAGCATCCAGGATCACCTACAAAACAAAGATAAACCTTCTACATGAGAGCATCAAGAGTATGAAATGCTAGAATATGGTGTAATAACAAAATAATGATATTATCACACTCAAAATGATACAATATACATCAACACTCCCTTGCGTTGATTGAGTTGATATGAACTCATCTGAACTAGCCAAGAGGGAGAGGTGAGTGCTGATTATATAGCATAATATGGACATATAATTCCAAGAGGAGTGATAACTCCCAAATAACCAAATTATGTAGGAGTTATAGCTACTTGAAAAATGCTAAACATATGGCATAACCTACACAGAAAGAGACAAGAGAGTGGTTTTGTGAGGTGTCATAAAGGCCAAAAGAGAGTGTGAGACTCAACCACCCAAGTGTGGTTGAGAGCGACATGTAATTGATGGATTATGCCACATGTTATCACATAAACCATGTCTACTATAACCTAAGTATGTTTAATAATGTGTAGAAAAAATAAATATTAAAAAACCTACACAAACACCCCCCCTTAAGCATAGCCTAGGTGGGTGAAAGGATGAAAGAATACAATGATGGGCCCCAAATACAAGGCCATGTTAGGTACCAATGTACAATGTTGAAGCCTCTCAAAATATGGGAAAGAGAAAAACCATAGGAAAAAACTCCCCCAAATAGAGAAGAAGTGAGACAATGTAGTCCCCTAATCTAGAATCTCTTGCATTGTTGGTGAATGATAAGAAGCTGAAGATGATCCAAGATTGTTGAACAATATTCCTCTCCTTAGGAAGAAAGAAAACAAAGGATGTTTGTAGGATATCTTCCCATTCCTAAAAGGAATATGAATGAAGAGTGATGAAAATGTATGATGCCTTTGAACTCTACTTAGGTGTCCCCATGTCGATGTCAAAATTTGTCACTATCAAATGAGTTGTTTTAGGCCACACTATAGAAGATGGCAATCTAGAACCTAGTGGAGATGGATGTAGAAAAAAATCTGAAGAAAAAGGTGCCTCCTCCAAATGGTTCTCAATAGTAACCACAATCATGTCAAACTGTGAAGAATGATCATGTGGGTAAAGAACAAGAGGGTCAAGAGGTTCCCCCTCAACATCTAAAGAAGATGAAGCAACTTCACCAAAGAGAAGATGTATTCTGTTAATTATGTTTTCCAAGTTTACAAGATAGGACTCACAAAACAAACCTGTAATGTCTATCAAGTACTCATCCTAAGTAGCTATTTATGGAAGACAATCAATATCATGTTGCACTGAATCAATAGAAGCCATGGATGTAGCAATACTAGTATCATTAGAAACATGTAATATAGGAGATAGATTATCAACACATGTCTCTTGAAACTCAATTGAAATAATACCAACATTCACTTGACCATACTGAATCTCCTCAAAAATGTTCACACTCGATTCTTGAGTGTGTACATCAACCGAAGAAACACTAGAGGAAAAATGTGAGAAGGTGTACAGTCGAGATTGATGATCTGCCTCCCCAACTACAACAATATCTTGCTATGCAAATCTTGAATAATCATAGGATCTCATGTGAACTCAACACTCTTTCCTTCCCCACCATGCTTGATCTGATAGATAGAAAGGATATTTGTTGACAATGAAGGAACACAAAGGACATCATTGAATGATCCTTTGTCTATTTCAATAGATCCTTTCCCACAAACACACATATATGTGTTGTTAGCCATTAGGATATTTGGTGACGAACAAGTTTCAGATCAAGAGAAGATACTCTGTGATGAAGCCATGTGATGTGAAGCTTCAGAATCAAGGATTCATCTCCTTGAATCAAAATATGCAATTGCAACAAGTTTTTTCCCCTTTTGTTTCTATTAATTTGGTTTAGAAGAAGATGATGAATCTGTTGACATAGTTGAAGGAAATTTTATTTTATTTTTTATTAAATGATGCTTCAACACATCAATTTTTTTAAATAAAATTGATGTTCATCATTCCTAGATTTCTTGCAATATGCACATGTGGGCTTCTCCTTTCTAGATGATGCCCCTTTTGAGGAAGAGGATTCAAATTCTTTACGTGGCTTGCTCTTTTTCTTCTTTTGTATCTATTTAGGATACCTTGATTCATTCTATACCTTAGGCTCACTAGCCACCAATGCTTGTGACTTGGAAATATTGATGAGACCCATTTGAATTAGCTTCACTTCCTCTTGGATTAGGAGATCTGAAAATTCATCAAATGTACACACAACATATGTAGTTTCCATAGAAATCCTATTGGTGTAAAATCTAGAAACAAACACGAAATACTCAAGACCAAGCTTGGATAACACATTAAAAATCAATTGTAAGTCCTCCTTAGTAATCTTTAAATCCTTAGCTATGTTCTTAGTGGCTTAATCTTGGAGATATAGTCTTGCATGTGGTCAAAATTTTTTGGATCAAGATTCATCAAATCATTATCAATTTGATAACCTCTAATCTTATTAGTTTTACCATACAAATTTTCAAGAGTTTCCCAAGCCTCCTTAGGTGTCTTGCATGATTCAAGATAAAATTGTAAATCAAAAGAGACTAGTGAAATAATGTAACCAAGAGCTCTCTCATGATTGATCTCTCATTTTTCCTTAGCATCAACATCGGTAGGTTCAGGAATAGATTATTTTACATAGCCTATTCAACCTTTTCCCCTTAGATAATTCCATACTGATTTTTTCCATGTTTCATAATTATATGGAGTTAGTAGTTCAATTTTAGATTTTCCCATTATACTAAAACACAACAAAAGAACTGAAAGAAATCAAAACACCACAAGATCACCCCTCCCAAATTCACTCAACCAATGAACCCCCCTAGAAAATAATGATGGTGAAACTTTATAATTAGTGTGTTTACAATTTTGGAGTTGTTACCAAAGTTTTACAATGTCCAAAATTGGACCCAAATACTCAATTTTAGGTTGTACATGAAAGTTACAACTGTTTGAAGTTGTAAAAATGAGAACTATCCTGTAGATCTACTAAGAAAACTATTTTTTTGGAAAATATGGATCACTTGAGAAAAAACCAATTCCACCATTGCGAAGCTCGAGAATCATGCAGGGGGTGATTTTTTTTTCCAAAGCCAGTATAGATTCCAAACATAACCTCCGAAATTGGAAAAATATTTTGAGAGCCAAAATATAGAGTATCTTATATCAAAATTCATCTGTGAATCTTCTTGGAATCAATGGCGATGTCCTTTTCAGCTAAAAACATGCCCAAAAACAGCTCAATGCTAAATTCCTCCCAAATCGAGAAGGGGCTTGCAAATATGAAAGCTTTGATACCATGTAAGAGTTCCTAATGAACTCGAGCATCCATGATCACCTAAAAAACAAATATAAACCTTCTACACGAGAGTAGCAAGAGGATGAAATGTTGGAATATGGTGCAATAATAGAATAATGATATTATTTCACTCAAAATGATACAATATGCATCAACACTCCCTTGAGTTGATTGAGTTGATATGAACTCATCTGAACTAGCCAGGAGGGAGAGGTGAGTGTTGATTATATAGCATAATATGGGCATATAATTCCAAGAGGAGTACTAACTCCCAAATAACCAAATTAGGTGGGAGTTATAGCTACTTGGAAAATGCCAAACATGTGGCATAACCTACTTAGAAATAAACAAGAGAGTGGTCTTATGATGTGGCATAAAATAACAAAAGAGGGTGTGAGAATCAACCACCCAAGTGTGGGTGAGAGCGACACATGTAATCGATGGATTACACCACATCCTCACATAAACCATGTCTACTATAACCTAAGTATGCTTAATAATGTGTAGGAAAAATAAATATTAAAAAACCTACACCAATAATTTTCTTTCTCTATCTTTAAATTCTCCTAAAAATTAAAAAATATAAATTTTATTTAATTTCTAATTATATCTTCACCTCATGCACATGAATTAAATCAATTTATTTATTTATTTTTTATTTATATTCTTCTATCTCTTAATTTAGTGATGTAACTAAAAAGCGACCTCAATTTACTCTCACTCATTTTCACTTCACTCATCCATGTAGCCAATCAACTAATCCATCCAACAACATAACTATTAGAACAAAATGATCTATTAAGAGGGGGGTGAATAGTATATATGTAAAAATTTAACTTTAAGAAAACTCAATGAAGTGATATATTTTAACTTTGATTTAGCAGATAAACATAATCACAAGAATAGACATAAACATTCAGATAACACAGGATGTACGTGGAAGCCATAGGGTGGGAAAAACCATGGTGAGAAGTGTTGTATGAGCTATTGTCCTAATCTAGTATCACAATCAAAAGTTTTGTTATAATGTTTAAGGGAACCAACCATAACGAGACAACAATCTCCTACTTTTAGGAGAACCTACTCCAAGGAAGCACCCACTTCCTACTTTGAGCACCTACCAAAATATTTGATGACACCCACCAATTAGATTTACAATAAGGGCTATTAAAATTTGTTCGATAGAACACAATTCAATGTTGCAACTCATCCTGTAACTACTCAATACTTGGTTACAGTTACTGCAACCTAATTCTATTATTTGCACCACCTCTATTATGCACTTGAAGATGAACCTTGATTAAGACTCCCAACCTTTGTTTGGGTTCCACCCATTTACACTACTATTACATTCTTTATTTTTCTTTCAGTACATTCTCTATCTATCTCAAAAGACTTACAATTGCATTATACAAATGTATTGCACCTTTTCTATTGCCACATTCTCTATCTACCTTTAGGGATCAAGCAAACCCTCTAATGTTCTCCTTGCTACTTTTCTCCAATGTATTCTATGTCCATCTCAAAAGACATTAATAGCTCATGTGCAACATACTCTACTTTCTCTTCTATGCAACTTCCTCATTCTTACTAATTTCTAATTTTTTCTTTTTGTGTTCATCACCGACCTTCAACATCTACCTCAAGATTTACACACTATGCAAATCTTCTCCTAGGGTTTGATATATATCTTCTTCTGCATGCCACTAGATTATTGAGCCATGCATCCATTTATCAAAATAAATTATTTCCCTATTCTTGGCATGCTGAATTGGTAAGATTTCAATTTCATTTAATTCATATTCTCTATATTGAATCTCGATATGATTTTTTGCCGCTTACTTTTTTTGTGTCAACAATATGATCATCTAATCATTAATAAAAGTGATAGCTAGAGTGACTATGTGAATTGAATTCACTCCTTGAGTAAGTTTGCAATCTAAACCCTAGTTCACACTATTGTAGCCATTAAGGATTCTTAGTTTAAACATGAGTCATTGATCTACTGCTTTTCATTCCATGATCTATCAATTCACATTCACTCTCCTGCCTTTTAAAACATGTTCATTGGATAAACAGACTTTCTTTAATAATTACCATCAATCTTCACCATATGCCACTTACCAAGAGCAAGTCCACCATGAAAAATGTCACAAGTCCATTGTTCCATAGAGTTAGAAGTGGATCCAATAAATCTTTAGCGGATTGGAGGATTAGCACCATCAATCAACTTTTCAAGATCATGTAATTCACAAAAAATATTTGAATTTCCATATCGATCAATCACTTTCTACCACCTGCCTAACACATCACTAGTCATTCTTGACACATATCTCTCTATTCAGTCCCACCATTGACATTACAGGAACCATCTGATTTGTAAAACCCTTATCTTATCTTGAGCAACAAGATAGCTCAACAAGATAAGATTAGGGTTTTACATCTTTTCTTTTATAAAGCAAATCATTATCTTGTAATTAAGAATTCTTGAATAATATTATGTTGCACATTCTTTTGCAACCTCTCTACTTTTTCTAATTTTCTCTTCTGTGGAAGGTCTTTTTGATTTGCAAATCTGATCTTGGTTTCTAACAAAATTTACTACCAAATAATTTGAAATACTTAACAGATGCAGGCCTAGCATACCACAATTCATAAGGAGTGTTATCACTATGTGCTCTAATTTGAGCTATGTTCAAAATGTAAACTATTTTATGAACTTCCTCTCTCTAAAATATATCTACAAGCTTAGCCTCATTCAACATGGTTTTGGACATATCCTTAACCAGCTTATTCTTTCTCTCTAAAACTCCATTTTTTTATGGAGTTCTTGGTGTAGAGTATTGTCTCTTAATTCCATGTGCTTCATAATACTCAAAAAATTCACTTGATGTGAATTCTCCCCCTCTATTAGATAACAAGAATTTAATTCTTCTTCCTATCTCTTTCTCAACCATTTTCCTAAATATCTTGAACCTTTCAAATGCTTAGTTCTTTTCTTCTAGAAAGGTTACCCATGTCATTCTCATATAGTAATCAATTAGAAGCATGAAGTATCTTTCACCTTTCAGTCCTCTTGTCCTTGTAGGTCCACATAAATCAATATGGACCAATTGTAAAGGCTTGGAAGTTGAATATTCTTTTGTTGGAAATTTTTCCTTTGTTTGTTTTCCCTACTGAAATTCTTTGCATATTATATTTGTTGGTTTGGTTATCTTAGCTATGTGTCTTACCAAACCTCTTGAACTTAATTTCACTAGATTTTCAAAGTTAACATGCCCTAATCTTCAGTGCCACAACCAACTCTCATCAACTTGACCCATCAAATATGTCTTACCTTTAACTTCATATAGATTGTAAAGATTGGAATTAGTTATCATTCCTTGTGCAACTATTTTTCCATCCTTTCTAATCTTACAACCATCTGAGTCAAATGTGACCTTATAAGCATTGTCACACATCTGACTTACACTTAGCAGGTTGTGCTTTAGTTCTTCTACATGCAAGAAATATTTTGTGGGATTTTTACCATCTAACCTCAATATCCCTTTTCCACATATCTTTACTGTTGTATTTTCACCCAAACTCATAGATCGTCCTTTACATTGTTTGAGTTTGATGAATTTTCTTTTATCTCTAGTCATGTGTTTGGAGAAACCACTATCTATCGCCAATAAATTTTTCATTTTTGCATGTAGTGTCATTTATGCAATCATTTATTGCATGGAATTATACTCTTCTTCTTTGCACACCTTCTTAAGTTTCTTTTCCCCTTTTTCTTCATTCTTAGTAGCGGTTGACTCCTTGGTTACTTTAGGTGGTGTGTTTTTCTTTTTATAATTCTATACTTTTGGTCTCATGAACTTTTTTCTACAATCCTTGGAAATATGACCAAATTTATTGCAATTATAACACAACATCCATATCCGGGTAAAAGCATAATAGTGTGTCACACTTTTGGCCTAATTTATGGTTCTAAGCGAACAATTTTTGACCGGAAGCCATTAGGTCGAGTCACTTTCGGCCGAAACATTGTGGCGCCGACGTGGCAGGCACGTTTTCGGCCGAGAGGGTTTCGGATGAGAGTGTTTTGGCTAAAACTTTCTTGTTTGAAACCCTCTCGGCCGAGAATGTCTAGTTGGCATCCTACATGGCAGCCAACTCATCATTTTTTCAAAATTTTCTATAATATTCAACTTTGGTAGAGTATTTCTCTAGTCAGAATGACCTTTCTAGAAAAAAAAAAAAACCCTTTTGTAGAGCTCAGAGTGAAGAATCCAAATATATATATTTTTATATTTTGATTAGTTTTAATATATTTTATTTTTAAAATAATGCAAGTAGGTTTTAAAAATAAAAAAAAGAGGTTGATTACAAATAAAAAAAGGATAGTAAAACTTATTAATTTTTTTTTAAAATATTATATGTGGCAAAAGAGGAGAGAGTCTTTTTCAAAAGGGTATATATATATTTTTTAAATGATTAAAATAATTGAAAATAGTTGACGGTCCGTGAAAACTGTCAAATTCTGACATGTTTGACTTTGAAACGTTATTATGAGAAAAATATACATCCAAATTTGATTTTTTTTTCCCATGCACAAGATATTGAAGTTACCTATTTGGAGAAAAAAAAAAGGGAGAAATGATTTTTTTTCAATTTGTTTCTTGACGGTCCGTGAAGTCACTCTTTTCTAAAATTTTCAGCATTCCAAAATTTGTCCTTAAATTGATAAAAACATAATGATTTTTTATTTTTTTTAATTTAAAAATTACATAAATAAACTACATCAAAAGTTCTACATTTCATTAGTTTACACCATTTTGAAATTCAAAATATAAAGACCACTTTTATGTGGTTGAAGTTTATAATTTTTTTTGCTGTTGGCTGATTCCTTTATAAAGTGTGACACAGGTTTGTGCTTTTACCCATCCACTAAAGGAGCAAATATATTTTTACTTACAAAATGTATACTCCTTTTAGGAATTACTCTACATTCTCTAGCCCTATGGCCAAATTGATTACAAGTATAACAATAACCATAAAATTATGAAGAATACCTGGTCATAGCATTTCCTTGTGCAGGATAGGATGCCCTTCTTTGCATCAAATTTATTGTATCTCTCACCCTCATAAATCCATTAGCATCAGTTCTCCTTATGTTTTGTCTCTTTCTTTTGTGATTAGGAATTAATTGGTTATCCTTTTTTTCTATAGCAAGCATCTTTTCTTCACTGATTTCATTTACCTGAGTAGATTTATTCTCATCTTCAGATTCATTTTCTTTGTAGGCTTCTTTTCCACTAGAAATATACTTTCTACCTCCCCTAAATCTCCCATACAATTTTGCAGAGTCATCTATAAAGGTACTCTTACCATTTTATAGCCCTAGTCCAAATTTCTCTTTATTAGAGAGCTTTTGTTTGCTCAATATTTCATAAAGGGTTGATGATCCTCCTTTCATCTTTAGCCCTTTTTGTACTTGCTCCTTATCCTTCTCAAGATATTTTCATAGAGAAACAATCTCTTCCCCAAGCTTCATGCATTTGTCAACCTCAAATTGAAGCTTGGATTCAATCATATCCTCCATTCTCTTAGCTTCTTCTACTTGCAGCTTCAAACTTACCACATTCTAGTTAGATTCTGTAGACACGTAAAATATACTGATTGACATCGTGCATCTAATCCTGACTTACTAACATCATTTCTTCCTTAATCATCCCTTGGTATAACCATTTAATAAAATTCCCCTATCTGATTAAATTCATCAATATTCATCTCTTAATAAAATAAATCATTTTATCTAATCAAGTCAATCTCTTTTGTTAATTAAATTAATCCATCTAATCTAATTATCCTTATTTAATTAAATAATCAATTTATTTGATTAAATCTCTAAAGTCTATCCATTAAATTAAATAAATTAAAACCTTATTTGATTTAATCTAACACCATCTCTTTTAATTAAATAAATCAAAATTCTTATTTAATTAGCCTCTAATCATATTCCTCTCTTATTTGATTTAAATAAATCCATAAATCTAAGCCAAATAAGTCACATCATCAAATCTCTTGTTAAATTTTAATTAACCCTTGATTAATTTAACCTCATCTTATGTCACATCCTCTAGATAATGCAAGTTGCACATAAAAATAGATTTAATTTATTTATTAAATCTCTATTTTCCTTGCAAGGCATCTTTTTGGAATATTCTCTCAAATTGAATTCAAAAATTCCAAGTCAACATGTACATCCAACAAGGCAATAACTTCCTCTTACATGTCCTTTGCCTTGAGCCAAGTGGCATTTATTGCATTTTCCCTTCCCTCTTGCATGTCATTTCAACAAATTTGAATTTCAAATATTTGCATTTATTGGCACAAACCCCAAATCTTGCACATCCATCATCCATTCATAGCTTGACAAGTGGCATCATATCATTGGATGAATGTTAGTCTCACATTGCTCAAATTTGGACATTCATCTATCTTGAAATCCTATAAATAAAGAGCTCATATCCTCATTTTATCATCCACAAACATTGCAAAGTTATTATGCTAAAATATTTAGCCATTTCCATCCATCATTGAATTCTTAGCTAGGCTTTTTGCATATTTGGCTTAGAGTTCTCATCTTTCATCAATGTAGATCAATATCATCTTCAACATATCAATATTTCATCATAGGAATAGGGAAAGGGCCAATTTTCACATCAAGTTGACACCAATTCCTCCATGGGATCATGAGTTTGCACATCTAATTAGGATTTAATCTTTGTTTTATCATTTTCATTGTGTTCTTTGTTATTTTCATTCCTAGTTTGAGGTTGTAAATGGATTTCATGGGGAATCCTTGTTTTAGCTTGCAATTCCTTGTTTAACTTGTTTACTCATGTTGTTTTGCAAGTACTAGGAGATGGTTTCACACATTTGGCACTAGAAGGAGGGCTGGATATAATTATTTCTAATCTTTTCTTGAAATTTCCACATTTTTCTTCACACAGGAAATTCCAACGTTGGGAGCTGAGCGTCGCTATTTTGGCACCACGGGCTCGTTAGCGTCACTGTTTTGGCACCATGGGCTTGTCAGCGTCGCTATATGGCACTACTTAAAACACAAACAGTGTCACTAGACTCATCCCGCCAATATTTTTGAATTTAAAACTCCGCCACTAGACTTGCTGACCTGCAGAAATTTTCAAAAAAAATTAAACTCCAATGCTGGACATAAATTGTGACACTGGGAAAAAATTGTGACATAGTTGAGCTCTCAGTCCCAACACAAAGTGTCGCTGACTGGTAAGCAACACTGTAAGAGCACCGCTCAGAAGCCAAACTGTGACACCATCATGAGTTGCGATGCTGGGAGATAGTAAAAAGGAAAATTTAATTTTTTAGCACGTGCTTTTGATTTATGATTGATTTATATTTTGTTTTTTGGTTTTTAACTTCTGTATTTTCCAGAATCTAATTTTTTTTTCTTCTTTGTAGGTTGGAAATCAAAATTGAAGAAAGAAGGAGCATGAGGGCTATCTCTTATGAAATCAAAGTGTTTTTAAACACTTTAGTGTTTGATTAACACTATTTTGAGAATTTGTTATCTTTTCATTCTTAGAACACTAATTTTTGTTTGGGCTTAAAAAGAACCTTTCCATTTCTTGCAAAAAGGCTAAAATGAACAATAGGATCAACAACTTAGTAGATTTTGTTTATTGGATTAACAAATGAACAAGGTGTCTATCACTTGTGATTTGGTGCTCTAAAAACAAACTCACATTTTGCTTTGTGGATCTAAAAAGAACAAGTGTAGCTTTATTTTTTGTGAGGGCTTACTCAAACTAAAGCCATTGAAAAGGGACATATGCGCTTCTCTCACAGTTTATAGTGATCTTGAGAATCAAAAGGCCTTTTTCATGACTTTAGGGTGAGACAAAGAAATCACCTCAACACTTCAATTTGGGTTTAAAATTGAACATCTTGTGTGAGTGTGAGTGGGGGCATTGTGGCATATATTCTCTTTCTTTGTTTCCAACAAGGATTGATCGAGTTACAAATAGTGTTCTTCATTTGCTTTTGTTTATCCTAGAGGGCTTGCCTTGGGGAAAAAGTACTCACCCAAGGGAATGACTCAACTGGTAACACTCTAAAGCCAAGATTATTTCCAATCGGGATATAAATATGGATATTGGAAGAAACACCAATATCATGTGGTTGATTATGACAAGATGGATCTGAAAGGGGACTCTTGCCGTATGGGTCAATCTCCACAAACAGAAAGTCCTTACTAAAACCCATGTGCTAGAATTTTCCAAAATCCTTTAATCTATTTGTTGGTGCAAGAACGGTCATTCTCAAGCCACCCCACACTTTTACAGTCTTCTAGTAGAAATGGAAAACATGCCATGGTAGTTTCATGGGTGTTGATGCTTGGCTGCCCCATATAAGTGAGGGCCATGGAGGGGAGCCAATGGGGTCAAGCGTCTAACCATTCGCTAGAGATAAGCGTAGCTAGACTTGTCCAAGTGGGAATCCAACAAATATTGTCTTACACATCCATATGATTGTACTTATTCTTGGGTTACAAAATGCATTGCTTGATCAAAAACATCATGGAAACAAACACTTGAACCTCATCCAAATTTCAAACCCTTTTGAGGACAAATACAATTGACTCAATCTATGTGTTATTGCTTGCCCTTGGGATTCATGTCTTTAGAGGTTTCTAAACATTGGATTATATCTCGATTTGTCTCCTTAAGTAAACAATAGGAAAACCCTTGCCTTAAGTTCATTGAATTTCCACATAACATATCTTGTGGGGTTTGAAGAAATTAAGACATTAGACATCTTAGTTTGAAAACCTAATTGAAGAAAGTGTTTTTGGTAAAATAAAGACATTAAGCAAAGCTAAACAAAATGAACGTTCATATGTGTTGAAGACTCATAACCCCAAAAGCAAAAAATCATTGGATGGAAATCCAAAAATGAATGTTCAAATGAAATCGTTTCTTGGTTACAAAGGTCTTTTGGAAGCATTTGCATGCTCTTCAATACCTAGGTCTAGGAAAAAAAAGGGTCCTTTTTAGGTTCACCTTAGGATCAAAACATATCAAAATCTTTTTTCATCCATCCTCCAAAACATCAAAACAAAATCATCTCACAATCACCTTTTGGAAAATCTTGAAATCATCCTTAATACTAGGCTTTGGGGTAAAATCAAAATCATCAAAATCATTGAGATTAAATCCTTGAAAACATTAACAAAAACACCTTTGGCTAGGCATGCGTAGATGCATCCTTTTGCATATTCTTAGTCAAAGTTATCATAATAATCTTGTCTAGCTTAGTATATGTAGATGAATCCTTCTTCATATGCTTAGTGAAACAAATCATCTTGTTTAAATAAGTGTGGGTAGATGCATCCTTCTCCCCACACATATTCAAAACATCATCCTTTGAATAAAGCTATCCCCTAGATCATCATCCAACATCTTAGGGTCTTTTTGTTCAAAAATCCAAATCAAAATAAAAAATCAAAATCAAGGAAAAAATCCCAAAATCAAAACCAAAATCTGTAAGTCCTAAAAGCCTAGTATCTCATTCAAGATTTATCAAAAGAAAAAAACATTCGTATCATCTATCCTTAACATCATCATCATATCATCACCTTTGATCCTCAAGGCATTGTAAAACTTTCTACTTTGGGGCATAAATTAACGATCGATCCAAAGAATCAAGAGATTCATCTCCCATATTCTCGAAGATTGATCCTTGTTTTATGGTTCTAACTAGATCTCAATACAAGAAAAGTATGGAATCCAACAAAGAAACACCCGCTTCAAGTGATCTTATCCAAACAAACACAGAAATGAATTCGGCTGAATCAAGTAATCCGTTGACCCTCTCATCATCACAAAATCTGCAAGAAGAAAACCAAGAAGAGGACCTTACCTTTGGAATGTCTCACGAGGAAATGACTGAAATGTTTCAAAATCCAGAGAACCATAAAATCATCAACATCATGATGAGACTCAACCCTTCGTTATACATGCTTGAACTAGCAAAATAAGGGGCCAAGTTAGCTTCTATTTTGATGTAAGTACTATAGTGGAGGCATCGTTTCCGCCAATTTCATCCACCATTCCCATCTCATCTACACCCCCATCTCAAAACATCACACAAAATATTCTGCAAATCATATCATTTGCTCCAACCTAAACCAATGTTAATAAGGGAAGTGCATTTCTCAATGCACTTCAAACACACCCCCTTGTTAATAATCAAAATTTGGATGTAAACACCACCTTGGAACAAAGCATACCCCAAAACCCATTACATAAAAATGTTCCTCTCACCTTCCATCACGGTCCATCATCATCATTTTTTCACGCAACGCCTCAAACACCTCTTCTCACAAATTCACAAGAAGAGGGAGATATGTTCGAACCATGGGGCATATTTGACACCACAAAATTTTTGCAATAACTCACACCCTTACATTTCCACCTCTCCCACCATTACCATTATCATCCACACCACTCCTTGGTTTAGGGCTTCCTTCCCTACCAAGTATCAATCAAACCTATATCCCAACCATCAATCAAAGCATTGCACCAAATGCTCAAAATTTGTCGTTGATATTGCAACAAAAAATGACAAACACACAAGCGATTGCAACCTCATCAAACATCCCCTTAACATCACAAAGCATGGTTCCCCAAGAACAAACCATATCAACAACACCATCCATCATGCAAAGCATCAACACCACCTTCACTAACACCATTCCAAATCCACCACCACCTCCACAACCACCAAATTTCACCACATCAAGCCAATACAATGCAAAATTGCAAGCCTCTTCCCAAAGAGGATACCAACAAGTTTAAAAATAAAAAGCTGAACAATTAGCTGCTCAGCAAGCTGCTCAAGCTACACAGGTTGCCCAAGCTGCACAAGCTGCATTACAAGCACAACAAGCCCAAGCGTTATTGCAACAACAACAAGAACAAGCTACCCAAGCCACACAAGCATTGCAAGCACAAAGGGTTGCTCAAGCACAAATTTTATTACAACAACAAGCCACACAAGCACAAGCAACACAAGTGCAAGCTCAATATCAGGCATAACAAGCCCAATGTGAAGCACAACTCAATGCACAAAGACAAGCAGCACAATTGCGGGCATATCAACAAGCATTAAAGCAATACCAAGAGAAACAAGAAGCAGTAGAATTGGTAGCCCAACAACAAGCATTGTTGGAACAACAACAAGCACAACAATAAGCATTGTTGGAACAACAATAAGAGCAACAACAAGCACAAATCTTAGCGTAACAACAACAAGATCAACAACAAGCGTTGTTCATACAAAATTAGGTAGAAGCCTACCTTGCTCGCCAAAACATATAGATACCATCAAACAACACACTGACCAACCCACCCATCCAACCCATGATTGAAACACCCCAAAACACTTTCATCCCATCCCCTGATCCACAAAATGATGCGACGACATAACTCAAGTTGCTCTCGCAACAAGTGCTCGACCTTCAATCAGGATGAACAACCAAAACACCAAGCAACTTGTGTCCCTATCCATTTGATAGGAGTCTAGACATGAGACCATTCCCCAAGGGATTTGAAATTCCCAACTTTGAAAAATATCGAGGGATGGGAAACCTTGAAGATCACATCAGGGAATTCTAGGTTCATTGAATGGAGGTCACATATGACAATACTTATCTGATGTGGCTATTTCCTAGAAGCTTGGTAGGCCCCACTCTAGAATGGTTCTCTTGCTTACCTTCAGGCATTAGAAAATTCCAAGAAATTAGGGATGCATTCATTAAAAATTATGCATGCAACATTGCAATGGATGTTAGTCTCGAAGAACTCTCAGCTCTAAAACAAGGAAAGGGTGAATCATTCACTTCATTCTTACAATGATGGCGATCCAAGGCCAATCAAAGCAAGTGGACCATGTTATAAGAGCAAGTCTGCACCATTATAGCCAACCTTGAAAGTTGCTTGGCATTTCATCTCAAGGTTCAGGGTATCACTACATATGATCAATTGATCTCCGAGGTGCTTAGTATCGAAAGAGCCCTTGTGACCCAACCCGTGGAATCAACATCATATCACAAATAAGAAAACAACTACCCACCATCCAATTACAATGATAAACCTCATACGTAGGCAAGAAACAAAAACGTCACTAATGATGGTGTCATTGATGCCAAGTTGGTCATTAGTGCCCCACGCCAACATACACCCACACTGCAAACCCAAAATCAATGCCAAAACACTCATCACACAACATACCAACCCAACAACAATCCAACCATCAATAACCTCAATGATCAAAGAGGACCACCTCAATGCAAAAGTTATTCCAAATGAAAATATGCTATTTTGGGGGAACCATTGGAGGACATAATGAAAAAGTTGATCGAAAAAAAAATGCATCAAGCCTCCTACATTCGAGAATTACCAAGACCCCAATGTCAAACCTCCTCGGAACTTTAGTGATCCCACAATAGTGGTTTACAATTTTTGGCCAAACTAGACACTGAAATATTTTTTTTAAACTAAATCTTCACTTTCGGGCATCTATAGCAACTAAACCATGAGGAATTTGAAGATGATGCAAACTAGAGTTTCGTGAAATTTTGTCTATAGATTCTAAATATATTTTTTTCAAAATTTTTGGAATCAGATTGCACTTCTTTTTCCATCTCCCTTGAACAATAGTTTTTTTTTCAGAAAACAACATTTATAAAAAGTGACGCTCACCGTATAACGCATAACTTTTTTTTGATGAAGGATAAAATTCTAATTCTTTTGAATTTAGATTTGCAACTCTGATATCTATGCTTCCACTTGGTTAGATAGTTTTTTAATTGAATATTTTTTCTTTAATCAAGTTTTGGATTCAAACCAATTATAATTCAGACATAGCGCGATCGTATAGCGTGTAAATTTTTTTGTATGTATCGAAATTCAATTTTTTTTCTTTTTTGGATCAAGGACTTCAATATCTTGTGCACTAATATTTTAGATTTTTTTTTTAATAATATGCTATTTTTCCACTGTGCAATACAGAGAGCTTGATTTTTGGTGAAAAACCTACATTCACGAGAAATAAAAAATAAATATAATAATCAAATTAAATTTATTTAAAATTATAATTTTTGGGAAGCTTATGATAAGGACTACATACTTGCAAAAAATGAATTTTAAATGAATTCATTTGATCCCCAAAAGGTAAATCAAAAGTGGTTTTTCATCAGCATTTTGATAGGTGTAAAGGAGACTTTGTTATAGGTATGGTTTAAAACTAGCGGGGTTCTATACAAGGGGGTTTGATTTAAAGTAGTTTGATCAAACCCTCTTCAATTGGAATTCTTTAAATGGAACTTTTCAAGGCTTAAATCATTATATTTTCTAAAAATATGTGATTTCAGCAAAATTCAGTTCCTCCCAAAAATTGTAAACCACTATTGTGGCAGCACCATACGAGAATCAACATTGTGAATTTTATAAAATCAAAGTTCATACCACAAACAGCTGCATGAGACTCAAAAAAATCATCCAAGATCTCGTCGATAAGAAAATCATAAATGTAGAACAACCTACCAGAAGTCAGGGTCTTAAAATCTACACGAATTCGATGTCAAATCATGGCAACAAAGGGAATAGAAATGATAAAGGGAAGGGTAATGTAAATCATGTGTATGAAATAGTCATTGCCTCCATAAATGAATATTGCATGGTCATAACCATCAAGGGCGCCCATGCCAAAGATTGTCAAGTCACCACAAGAGGTAGCAAAGTCACCATTGCAGGATCATCCCAACCAAATAGAGTCCCTTCATCTAGATCTGTTCCTAATGGCTATAATGTCTTAGACCAACATAAGAGAACACCAACACACATCTCCATCATGGAGTTGTTAAAAATCTCATCTGTGCATAAAAATATCCTTGAAGAAGCATTAGCCTCATCCATTGTCCCTGCAGATCTCGATGTGGAGCAATTCCAAGCTATGGTCAGAAATATCATAACGCCTAATCTCCTTACATTCTCTGACCAAGATTTCCCCACCCAACCATCTCACAACCGTGCACTTCACTTGGAAGCCATAGTACATAAGAACAAAATGAAAAGGGTCTTGGTGGATGGAGGTGTGGGTTTGAACATCTATTCTCTCAGCCTCATTAAGCAGTTGAAAATATCAGAAGATTCTATCGACAAACGAAAGGGAATCATGATAAGAGCATATGATGACCAAGAAAGAGTTTCTTAGGGCGCGATTAAACTCCCTATTCAAGTAGGGCCAATGCTCATGGAAACCACCTATTAGGTCTTGGACCTCGTCTTGCCATATAATATCCTCTTGGGATGCCCATGGATCCATGCGACGAAAGCTGTAGCATCAACCTTCCACCAATGTGTGAAATTTACACATAATGGACAAGAGGTTACCATCCATGGAGATCCCGAACCATTTTCATATTGCAAAAATATTGAATCCAAGTATTAATAAATCCCCCAAGTGCCAAAGAATGATGAGGGCCCATCCA
Source organism: Sequoia sempervirens (assembly GCA_007258455.2). Taxonomy (NCBI): domain Eukaryota; kingdom Viridiplantae; phylum Streptophyta; class Pinopsida; order Cupressales; family Cupressaceae; genus Sequoia; species Sequoia sempervirens. The sequence goes on from VDFB02047230.1 coordinate 538,075,190, forward strand.
CACCATACATCGACCTCACCACTCTCGTGTCCACTTCTATGACAGAGACACCTGCCATCCCCACAATCCCCACCATCTCTGATATCAATCTCATCATCCAGGAGGATGGTTGTGGAAGCTAAAAAATGCCTAAGAATGCTTTTGTGATAGGAGAGTTACCACAATCTCCTAGATCATGGGGATGTCCACAAGAAAATCAAGCTTCCACATCACAAACCTACCCTAAAGACTATCCTAAATTCACAAGATGGGGAGACCTTGGCCATGAGGTTATTGAAGCAAATCCATCTCACATGTTGTATCAATATGAAAGACCGACAACTAATTTACCAATGGATGAAATAAGCAAAGGCCTACAAATAATGCTTGCAATGGGATACGATAGAAATCAAAGACTGGGACAAAATGACAATGGGCTCATAATACCTATCATAACAGAGACATGACCCATAACAAATCTTGGTCTTGGATGTACCCCTCCAAGAATAACCATACATGGCCGAAGTCCTCTAGTTAGAATGGTTAATATTTCTCCTCAGCCAATACTAGCACAAGTACACTCACCAATATTCATAGGTAGAGACACACATAACTTTATAACTGAGGCCTACATTAGTAGCGATGGTGAAGATACCATGACCAATCTACCTAGGTTATTTGAGGACACCACCCTATGTATGATTAGCACCCTCTCCTTTGAAACAAACCATCCAAATCATGAGATCTGTTTAGTGTACCCCCAACTAATCGACTATGACCAATGAGGACCACCGGTTCTCGATACATTCAAAAATGATGAGGCACTCTCAAAATTCATGGGATTGAGGGATAACATTCCAGATGGAGATCACAAAGCAGGGTTTATAATGGAGTTTGACACACATGCCTATTATGGGGAAATGATTGAATCCTTCAGTTGCAAAAGTGAGAAACTAAGAATCATATTCAAGTCCTTGAGTGAAAACCACATTGTGGCAATCTTTGACAAGAAAATAGTAAAAAGAAAGGACATATCCAATGGTGAAAACCTCTCTGAGGCACTCGAGGATGAAGGATTCAATCTTCCTCTAAGAGCTATTCATAAGGAAAAGTCAGTAGTCTTGGCCGAAAAATGCAATCCAGTCAACCTAGGAATAAAGGAGACCCCACATATCACATTCTATGTGAAATCACTATTATCAGAAGAGCAAGAACTCCTAGCAACATTCCTAAGAGAAAGGAAAATAAACTTCGCATGGAGTTATGCTGACATGCTAGGACTTGATCCAAAGACTATGGTTCATCATTTAGTAGTGTATCCAGAAGCAAAACTAGTCAAACAAAAAGCTTAGTAAAATGCAACCTCAAATCGCTCTGCTAGTCAAAATGGAGCTCAAAAAGCTACTAGATGCAGGATTTATCTGACCAATCGATTATCGTAAATGGGTGTCAAATTTGGTACCTATTTCAAAACCTGACAGAGCCATTAGAATCTATACGAACTTCAGAGATTTGAACAAAGCATGTCCAAAGGATGATTTCCCACTTCCCAACATCAACATGATAGTAGACATCACAACAGGACATGAGATTCTATCACTAATGGACAGATTCTCAGGATACAACTAGATCATGATAGCAAAGGAAGATCAATGTATAAGACAACTTTCACTTGTCCATGGGGGACCTATTGCTGGAACATGATGCCATTCGGCCTAAAGAACGTAGGAGAAACCTATCAAAGGGCCATGACATTGATATTCCATGACATTATTCATAAAATAGTCAAAGACTATGTTGACGACATTCTAGTTAAGTCAAGAAAAAGACAAGATCATATAGCAACCCCAAGTGCTATCTTTGACAGACTAGAGGAATACAAAATTAGACTAAATCCCAAGAAGTGTGTCTTTGGCATACAATTAGGTAAATTGCTAGGATACATAGTGTCCATGAGGGGTATCGAGGTGGATCCAAAAAAGGTAAAAGAAATCCTCGAGATGGAAGAACCAAAGACAATTAAACAACTGAGAGGTCTCCAAGGCAGACTTCAATCCATCCAACGATTCATAGCACAACTAGCAGATAAACATAACCCATACTCTCACCTACTCCACAAGGGGGTAGCATACAAATGGGATAAAAAATACGAAGAAGCATTCAACAAAATCAAGGAATATCTACTCACACCACCAGTTTTAATGCCACCCATCCTAAGAAATCCATTAATCTTATATGTATCAGCAACAACAATAGCCCTTGGAGCTCTCCTAGCTGAGCATGATGAAAATGGAATAGAGAGGGCTATCTACTATATCAGTAGGACAATGGTCGATCATGAGATAAACTACTCATTCATTGAAAAAGAATGCCTCGCAATAGTGTTTGCATCCCAAAAATTTAGACATTACATGTTGGCACACAAGATAAAGCTCATTTCCAAAATTGACCCCCTCAAGTATCTATAATCAAAGGCAATGCTCATAGGAAGAATGGAAAAATGGGTAATGATACTATCAGAGTATGACATCGAGTATGTAGAGCGAAAAGCCATTAAGGGACAAGTTATTTTAGACCAACTAGCAGAAGCACCTATTTATTCTGAGAATCCTCTTGTCTCAGAGTTTCCAGATGAATCTATTTTTAACCTCAATGTAGTTGACCATTGGAAACTATACTTCTATGGCTCATACACGTAGCATGGATCAAGAGCTGGTGTCTTCTTCATCACCCCACAGGGGGACTACATACCAAGGTCATACAAACTAGCATTTCCTTGCACTAACAACATCGCGGAATATGAGGCTTTGACTATAGGTCTCAGGATAGCAGTGCAATGGAATATCATAGCTCTCAAAGTCTACGGATACTCTTAGTTGATCATAAATCAAGTCAATAATGAATATCAGACTAAGGATGATAAGCTCACTCCATACAAGAAATTGGTGGAGACTCTTAAAGAATCTTTCATTGAAATAACATTTGAGTAGATTCCTATTGACAGTCCAATTGGCACAACAACAGTTAAACAGAATATTGCTACTCTATTTCTCCTAAAAGAGAAAGATAACACATGGATATCTTAGCTCCCAAGGTCTTTGTAGTTGGTTCTCAACTGTGCTGATGTCCCTTAGTGGTCAATGTAACAGTAATGTTCAAGGGGCCTGCCGATGTGAGCTTTTGGATTATTCTAAGATCAAGCATGAATTTAAACCTACTCTAACCAGGGGTTTTAAAAAAATAGCAAAAGATGGGTCAGAGCTTTGGAATAGAAAAGAATGATAATTCACTTATTTTAACCAGACTCATTATCCTTCAAGGAATTGTAAACTAAAACTGAAGAACAAAATTAACTTGTGATTAACACATAGTTGCATTCATTCACAGTGCTGATTTCTACAACAGAGTACTAGTTACCATTTTAAATAAAACACAAAAATAACATTCCATTCCTTGAAGGCTTCACAAATCAAATGATTAACTTAAGATAAACATCATTCTAAAACACAATCTGAAGTAGATTAAGATCTAGTTGCTTCTACTGTTAGTGAAACAGATAAGCAACATTTACAAAGCTGGCACAATCACTAGTGTATAGAAAATCCATGGCTCCAAATTGTTTCCATTTACATTAAGAAAACTTGAAAGATACATTACAGACTATTCTAAATCTAACTCCTATCCTAAGAAGACAAAAGAAGCTCCTATTACAAAGAATCAAGATGCAGTTCTATCTCCTCTATCTTTTCTCTATTTCTCTCTGTATTCTAAAACTTCTTCTAACTTTTTCTAACCCTAGAAGTTCTCTACAAGTTCTTCTAACCTTTACAAAGAGGAAAGAATGCCATATATACATAGAGTGTAACAAAAAGAATGCATTGTCCCCCTGCATTAGGGTTTACAAAATATCTGCTTCCAAGAGAGTCTGCTCTTAGATCTTTCCGAAGAGAGTCAAAGCCACATTCAATGTGAATTCCTGCTGTTCATGCTGATGAGAGATTATTCCAGGAATCCTCTTAGATCTTTTGCAGTTGCCACATTTACTTTGGCCTTTTGTGTCCATCTTTTAACTCCATTAGGGCCGCCTTGAATGCTCTAAAAGTGTTTTTCAATTAATATTGATCTGCCTCTTGCCAGTGGTCACTACAGCTATCCCTGCGAGTCATGGTTTCTTTGTTCTTCTGGCCTCCTTCATGTTCTAGACTTCTCCTGCATGTTGACCATCTTATGGAGCATCATCGGGCCTCCTTTTGTGTCTGAACACCATCACCTGAGGTGATCCATCACCATTTGATCTCAGAAGGAGTCCATATCATTTGCATTGTGTTGGTCTTCTTCAAGGTGGTCATCAATTAGTCAATGGCCCACTTTTAGTTTGTTTCGATTGGGCGAATAGACACCACGCCAAATTCCCGGGTAGTCAAAAAGTGGTCCATCTTGAATCGCATGTCAGTGAGACACTAATCATGTCTCTCGATGCGATTTTTCCTGTTAACAGCTATCGACATAGCAGGTGTCAGTCGATGAGACCTTTGGCAAGCTATAGAAGTCATATCAAGCTCACTTTTTTATCGCTGAGACTTCACTTCGTCGGCGGGACATCATGGCAAGGCCAGACCTTTCTACTCGAAATCTCCCTGATTTCCTCCTTATTCTCCAAGCTTAAGTTCCTTTTCCTTTTGACAAGACCTCTGAATCAGTAAAAGGTCATGGCGAATTCCCCTCGGTTATATCGATATCCCTTTCTATTGGCAAATTCATCGTTGTCGGTAGGAGATAAGACGGTCGTCAAGACCTTATGTCGAGCCCCTCTCCTCTCAGTGAGCACATCCTATATTGGCAAGAGGTCATAGCAATGTCTTATTTTTATCCCTGAGATCAAGCCTCTTCTACTTCGGAGAGACCTCTTCAAGTCAGTGGGATGTCATAGCAAGGGCCCCCTTTTCTTCTCGGTGAGCACATGGCAAGTCAGTGAGACATCTTGCTAAGACCCCGATCCTTCAGCGAGCTCGTTCCATCGGCAAGACTTTACACTGTCAGCCAGAGGTCATGTTGAGCCCCTTAGTCCTTTGGGGAGCTCCTTCCAAGCTTAAATTTCCTTTGGTGAGACATTTTGGAGTCACTCAGACATCACGCCAAATGCATCTAGTCTCCCTGAAGGAATATCCTATTGGCGAAACATAAAGATCTCGCTGAGACGTTACGGCAATGGAATCCCCTTCTGTCGATGCCTTCATTTCATGTCGATGAGAGTCCTACTGGTCAGCCAGACATTATGGTGAGCCTTAACCAACTACTTAGAGCTCCTTCATGTTAGCGAGACTATCGCTTATTGATGTGACTTCATAGCGAAGCCCCATTCATTCATTTGGAGTCTCCCCGATTTCCTCCTTATCGGCAAGACCCCTCTCCTTCAGTGAAACCTTTCACCGAAGGCAACACCTCTCGGCAAGATCATATCAGGCTAAACTTCCTTTCGGCAAGAGCCTGATTGGTCGGCGAGACATTATAGCAAAGGGGGAACCCTTCAGCGAAACCGTTAACAGTTGGGGAGATATCACCCCAAATCAAATCCCTCTTACTGAAACCTTTATCTCAAATCGGTGAGACCTTCAAGCTCCGACCAGACTTCCTGCCGAAGGAAAAATTATTATCAAACTCAGACCTCTGGTGGGACCTTCTTCTGTCGGCAAGACTTATGGCGGTATCTCCTTTCTGTCACTGAGACTTTAGCACGTTGGCCAGACTTCATGCCGATGGTGAACCACTCTCCCAGAAGACAAACCTTTTCGGTGTGACAAAATGGGTCAGTAAGACTACAAGACTTCATACCGAAAGAATCTCATTTGTACCTTGTTGGAAAGACTTGAAGATTTCACTGAGAGTTCTCTCCAAAGAAAAGTCTTTCATGCCAATGCAAAACTCCTAGTCATCGAGATGATGATTGATATCTTGCTGATAGGAGCCTGCATGTGAATTCCACTCGCCGTGACATCCTTGAGGTGTTGCCAATAGGCAACATAGACGCATACTTAACAAAATGCACTATGGGTCGGGAAGACCCTGATAATCTCATGCCAATAGGATCCATAATGTGAAGTATTCAGACTTGATGGAATTTATAGTACTACATGGCCAAATATGGGAAAAAATATGCTCATGGCGGGACTTATTTGACAAATTTGTGAGTATAACAACATGTAAAACCATCAGAATTTTGTAGTTCTAACACCCCCTTTGGATTTTAAATGGACAGAGCTAAGCCACTAGTTGGTGAGTCATAAGAAAAGTCCTGCCAACTCTGCTATGGATTTTATGACCAACTGGATTGAGGAATGCTTTCCAACTAAGCTCCCTTGGAAAATATCATGATGTGTCTGATTTGATCCTGCAAAAAAAAATGACTCCATTAGTCCCCAGAGCATATAAAATATATTATAATGAAATGCACCATTGTGCATGGCAATGCCACTCAATACTTAGCAAGAAGAAAACCAACTCTAGCTGAGACATAACCAAAATTTGACAAAACAAGAAGACAAACCCAAGCAGAAAATGGAAGAACCCCAAGAGAAAAAGCAAATAACAGAGGCAAAGAAAGCAAGAGAAAAGGGGGACCCATTTTGTTCCAGAATAAAATGGGGTGGTTATGTAAGGCATAATAATTCCTAGAACCAACAACAGAGCAACAGATGCCATGGAAACAATGGGATCCTTGCTGAATATCCCCAACAATGTTCCAAAATATGAATTCTTGATTGAGCAACTTCTTGTTCCTGCATTCGAGGTACCAAAATTAGAATTCGTGTGCAAAATCATTGGTCTTGGTGATCCTTGGTACCATGACATCTACACATATCTTCACATAGGAATCATACCTGCTGACCTCCCATCAAACCTAAAACAAAAAATTGTCAAAAAGGAATCCAGATTTGTCATCCTAGGTGATACCTTATACTATAGAAGCATAGACGGTATCTTGCTATGCTGCCTAAATGCCGAGGAGGCATTAACCACTCTAACGAAGATTCATAATAGTATCTGTGGTTCACACTTGAGTGGAATGACCATAGCCAAGAAACTACTGAGGATGGGGTATTATTGGCCCACAATGGAAAGAGAAGCACATGATCATGCTAAAAGGTGTTTACAATGTCAGTAGCATGGGGACCTCATCCATGCTCCAGCTCAAGAGCTTCATCCTATTATCACACCATGGCCTTTTTCACAGTGGGGACTCGATCTCATTGGGAAAATCTCACCCACCTCATCCAATGGCCATAAATTCATCATAACTACAACTGAGTACTTCACAAAGTGGGTGAAAGCCATACCCATGATGTATATCACTGGGAAGTAGATCTCAAAATTCATCCTAAACTATCTCATCTATTGTTACAGTGTCCCACAAGCGATTATCTCAAATATTGGGACACCATTCAAGAACCAAGAGGTTCACGACTTGTGTGAGAAATTCAAAATCCAGCATTGCTTCTCCACCTCATACTATCCCCAAGGCAATGGCCAAGTAGAAGCTATGAACAAAACCATCCTCAAAATCGTCAAGAAAATAGTCAATGATGCAGGTTGTGACTGGCATCTTTAGCTTAATCACGCCCTCTGGGCTTATTGAACCAGCATCCGCACACCCACTGGTGCCACCCCCTTCTCTTTGGTCTATGGATCAGAAGTGGTTCTTCCCATTGAGATCGAGCTCCCATCCCTTAGGATATCACTACAAAACCTCATCACGGATGAAGAGTACTGGGTATCAAGACTAAATGACTGGAGTTACTGGATGAGAAATAAATAGATGCTTTAAATCACTTGCAAGTCTATCAGAATAGACTCAAACGAAGCTACAATAAGAAAATCAGAAGCAGGACTTTCCAAGTCGGAGAACTGGTCTTAAAAGAAAATCAGAAGAATGTCTCGAACCTAATTGGCTAGGACCTTTCATCATCACAACAAGTTACAAGTCAGGGGCATATTAGTTATCAACACCCGAAGGGGAACCTCTACAGGAGCCCATGAATAGCTCCCATCTCAAAAAAATTTATGCCTAAATCTTTCAAGGTATAGAACCAAAAATCAAAAAAATTAGAAAACGTCTTGAAAAAATGGTTACTTAAGCGAAAACCTAGCAAACAGGCATCTTAGTGACAACAAAAAAAATCAAAAAAGAAAAAAAATCCAGAAAAATTAGAAAAAGGATTGAAAAACAATAAAGAAAAAAATTGTCCTATAGTGAAAACCACTTCGGTTGCACTTTGGGCAAGTACCTTGATGAAAACCTAGCAAATAGGCACCTTGTGTAAATAAGCACTTTCCATCCACCAGGATCTTTATGGCTTGATCTGCATCATCCATCCATTTTGCTTCCATCATCCATCACATTTATGTCTCCATCCATCACTCATCCACTCGCATCCGCACCTTAGCTTGGTCATGTTTTTGTATCATGATCCCTCCTAGTACTGCTCGACCCATCTTCAAGGTTAGTTTGTCCTGCCGTTATCAGAGTAGTCTATTGCATCACGCTGGGGGCATGTTCTTATCAAATTGGATTTGTGTATGATCTTAAAGTCCTCAAATCTCAGAAAATCCAAAAACATCAAAACATATCAAAAGTAAAAAATAAGGTCATCTTGTCGAACTACATCGTCTCTAAACTTGAACATAGGCAAGGTTGATCTTTGATCATCCGCCATGACATTTAGGTCAGTCTTATAGGAGTCCATCATAATAAACTGGCATCTCATCATGTATATCATCATCTGTAAATTGATCAAGTTGTCAGTCAAACTACGTCCTCTCTAAGCTTGAATGTAGGCAAGGTTGATCTTTGATCATCCCCTGAGACATTTAGGTCAATCCTATAGGAGTCCGTCATAATAAACTGACATCTCATCATGTATATCATCATCTATAAATTGTTCAAGTCGTCAGTCAAACTACGTGGTCTCTACGTGTATAACGTAGGCAAGGCTAATCTGTTGATCAGCCCCCGAGGCCCCTAGGATAGGTCTTTAGGTTAGTTTCTTGGTCAAAATCTAAGAAAATCCCAAAAACATCAAAAAATCAAAAGTCAAAACATTTGAAAATCTCAAAAAATACTAAAAATAGCCTCAAAACATTGCAAAACATCAAAAACATCCAAATATTTGAAAAATCCATCAGTCACATCTCCCTTACACCCACAATAACACCACTCATAATAAACTAATTGTCATCATCAACCTTTGGTGAAACAGTTAGAAACAAGTCTAGCGGATTTAAAAGTAAAACTCCAAATGTCAAGTCTTAAGCCTAAGTCAGTGCGTAAGCAAGTTGGTCATCTCTTCATATTGGTAACTCATCATCTGAATTGGTCCCATATCAATCATCCCTTAGAACACTTTGGTTAAATGAAATGATGTGCCACCATCCACTAACATGTCCTAGGATGAATCCTTCCTACAATGGGAATTATCTTTTGGCAATAAGTTTCGGTTATCATCCTTAGAAAGCACATCCTCTTTCTATTAGCGGTATTGAAGAGCATTAGTTTGTTTGTTTACTTGGTCTTTATCTTTGGACTTACCTTATTTGCACTCATTCCAAGGATGTCTCGATGATATCCAAAAACAAAGGATTTAGAGAAATAGGAATGGGGCAACAATCATTATCTTTTGTCTGTTGTGTTTGTTGGAAGTTCTTGTAATATAATTTGGTGAATACTTGCTTTGTTAGGTATGTATGGAAGAGGCCTAGGGAAAATTGTTGACTATTGCATGGATAGGTTTACCTTTCCGTGTTTTGGTTCGAGGTGTCTAAAACTTCTGAAGTGCATCCTAGCAAGGTTTTCGTATGTCAGGTGTGAACAAGAATACTCCTATCTATTTGTCAAGTCAAAGTCCATCACACTAAGTACCATGCCATTCTGGTCCTCTATACCTTGATGCATCATACCACGTGTGTTATCAAACATAAGAAAATTTGGCCTTTTAAAAATACCAATTCCTCGGCAAGTAATCATCATCATCATCATCATCATCATTTGCATTTGCATCATCGTGGGTCTTGTTGAAATGACTTCTTCCTTTTACTAACTGCACTAACAAGGTACTATGATAGTTGATCATCAATCACCATCATCATCATCGATCCTGTATCCACAAATCATTAGTGCATTGCATAAGCATATCATATAGAAAACATACACATTGCATTTTTTATCATCATATAAATAGGTTATCATAAACATTCTTTATAAATAGGTGCATCCATGTCATTGCATTTCACCCATTACATTGCATCTCAAAGAAATTATATCAATCATTGCATAAACTTTCATTTGCATTTCATAACCATTTCATATTACCATCTACCCTATAAATCATCACATAACATCTATAGAAGCATTCCATCATCATTTTTACATAATCATAATCAATAGATATATAAGCATTTATTAAAGCATACATGCGTGCATAACATCATGACATCATCTCACCACTTTATGCATTAACATATCATTGCATCTCATCAAACCATTTCATTATGCATTAACACCATTTCATTTTCATCATCTCATGACCATCATATTCATATTACATCCATCCATAAATCATCTCATATATAAGGATTTTTCACACATCATTGCATATACCATAGATCATATCATTTTATATATTAAAACCCATATTAGATATCACATTGGCATAAAATAAATCATCATATAGATAACATCATTGCACATCATAGCATAGGTTAGCATAATATAGATCTGTTAGTCATAATCATTACATAAACATCATTAGAAATAAATACATCCATAACATATAGAAGTAGAATCAAACACACATAGATAAAAGTACGCAGTACATCGCATCAAAATCGGCTCATATATATCATCAATCATGTCACTGTCATAGTACAAGGAATAAATCGGATCACTGTACATATGTGTCAATCAGTACAAAATGCCCATCAGGCTATCAAAAATGAGCCCATAAGGCACAAAATGTGTATCATCTGGATCAAGCTCGATCTCGGTGGATGCTGCCCTCACCCCTATCACCATGACCCTTTGGTGGTCTCTGGCTGGCCCGCTCTAAGTACTCTGGGACCCAATCTACTCTAGGTATAGTATCATGATAAGCCCGATGGTAGTACTCTACCTCTTAGATGGCATCCCTGTAGGATCACACTGGCACTGTACCTTGGGAGGAGGAGGCTGTCATACTCTCGATTTGCTATCTGCGGCCTAGCTTTGTAGTTTCCTGTACCTCCGGAGCCTATCTCTGCTGCATGGCTTGAACCCTCTCAGCCCTAAGCTGCTCTCTCTCAGCCCTCTCCTGGTCTCTCTCTACTGTCACCGCCTGAACCTAGGCTTGCAGTTGCAAAATCAAGGTATCCCATGCATCTACTTATCCTGCTAGTTGTACCTGTGGCTGCACGTGAGGCTGATCCTCACCCTCGACTCGTGGTGGTGGGACTGGCAGATCCTGTTGTTGATCCTGCATGTGTACATCCCCATGACCTGGTGGGACTAGGGGCTCACATGGTGGATCATGTCAAATCTCAATCCTCGGTCCTCATCCTCGCCCTTGTCTTCTCCCTCTGCCTCTGACCCTATAAGGATCTGGGTCCTCACCTGGAATGGTCAATCAAAGTGGAGGTTTGAACTAGTCCTTGTCCGCCTGAGTAGTGTTGGGATCTGCTAAGCCCTGATCATAAGCCCACGGTCGGGCTACCAAGTGCTTGAAGTTGTCAACTCGGAGGTAGGAATACTATGACCATGTGACACCTGTGTCATGCTGCGAGCAAAGACGACTACATAGTCATCATCAGGCCGATCCTATGTGTAGTACCCCTCCATTTATGCTTATGCTTTCTGCTATTGTGTTTTTATACTGTTAGACCTATGATAATTTTTTTAGATATTTTGGTCACTGGTTTTGAGCGATAGTGGATTATTTTGTGACATGATGATACTTGTTTGATGATTATTGATTTCAGACATGATTGGATATAGTTTAGATATTTTACTTTCAGTTGATTATTGCTATGAACATGTTATGATGGACTAATAGCTATTTATTTCGTCAGTTTGCTGTGAAGTGTATTGGTGTGGAGAATGGAATCGCATCACTTGCTCGCAAGTGCCCTGCGATATCTGTGATTTTCTCCACACGGTGTGTCTGTTTAATGCTTTATATATATATTTGTATGTATGTTATTGCTTGGTTGCAGGAATTTGCAGGTACATGACACCGACTCCACCTGGGTACTCAGGTCTGAGCATGTCAAGACTCAACGGAAACGTTGATCGGGAGATAGTAGTTAGGTTTACCCTAGCCTAGTTTATAACCCTGGTCTTAGTACGTTGTTTGTTTTAGTTCTGAGTCATAGGTTTGTCTTGTATTTTTTGTTTGGATAAATCATTTTGAAAAGGTAAATTTGGTTAATTTTTAATGTTGGAATATTGTGTTTTAAATTATTGATTATTTAATTAATGTTTAAATGTGGTAGAAGTTTACTTGCTTGATAATTTAATTCATTAATTAGCTTATTTGGTTAAATAGTTGATCTTAAAAGGATTAAACTATTTTAATTAAATAAATAAATAAATTAAATTAAATTATTAAGTGTGTAAATTATATTGCATTTGAAAATTAGAAAAAATAAAAATTAAAAAATGCATGCAATTGGAAATTGATTTTTAAAATTTAAATAAATTAAATAAGGCATGCAAATTTTGCATTGGAAAATTGCTGAGAAGTGGAGAAGATATTTTGTAACCTCTTCTCGACAAGTGTGTAAGTTTCATTTAATGAGGTTGTTGAAAATTTGTTACGGAGGATATTTTGGATCTCGGGAAAAATACAGAGGTTGTTAAAAAAATTCCTCACGGGAAAATTATCAGTACTTTTGCAAAAAAAATTCTTGTTGTGTAAAAACTTATTTTCTAAAAGGATTTGTTATTTCCTCTGGGGTTGTATATTTGTGGAAGATCCCTTGGTGGGAGGATCGTTTGTGATTGGTTGGAAAAGCTTTCAGAATTTGCACGCTACAGGCAAGAGGAATTTTTTCCTACAGGAAAATATCAATTATAGGTATTTTCCTTGTTTTATTGGTATAAATTATTGTTTTTGAAAAGGATTGTTTGGGAAAAAGAATTTTGTTTCATTTCTTAGTGCTAAATTTCCTATTTCTTGTTACATGATCTATAGAGAAAATAGATATTCTCTGTTAAAAGTTTTTTTTCCTAGAGGCTTTGTTATTCTTTTTCTTGTTTTAAAAAAAAATTCTGTAGAATTGGGGAGAAATAAATTATTTCTACAATTAAATTTTAATCTCAGGAAAAAAGAAAATACTATGTTATTGTTGAAAAGTTAAAAAAAAACTTCTCAGTTTTCATACCTGAATAAATCTAGTTTAAACCTATTGATTTGAAATCTATGAGAAATATAAATTTATGATACTGTAAATTACATAGATTTTATGTGAAATTCTTTTAAAGAATGGCTATGCCGTATAGGAAATTTTTATAAAAAATTTTGGATTGAAATCCGAAAAGCGGAGGTTATTTCCGCAAATTTTATTTTTGTAAAAGAAAAATTTATTTAGGGTTTTGGGGAGGGCCGAAACCCTCCCCTTACCCATGAGGGTAGCGCAGCTACCACGGTTGCACACAATAGCCGCCATGGCTGCTGGGTGCAGTCCTGGTAGCTGCGTCCATCCCGTGGTAAGCCATGGTGGGTGTTGCTGCGTCCTTCCCGTGGTAAGCCGTGGGGGGAGCAGCACCATTTAATTTTTATTTGATGTTTATAAAATACACTTCGTTTTATCATACAGACTGGTTAATTCGAAATTCGATTTTCTTTTAAGTTTAGATAAAATTTATAAATATGTATAAATATAGTGTTATATATATATGTAATATATATTCTTATTAATATATGTTATATACGTATATATATATTATATTTATATATATATTATATAAAAGATAAATGATATTGATTATAGAATATATTATTTTGTTATTTGAGAATAAAAATCATATTTAGTTATTTAAAAAAAAAAAATTCCTTATTCAATATGATTATGTAATTGGGTTAAATATAGATATTGATTTTCATATTAATGGAAGATAAATTGTATGCTAATATTTATATCAGTAGATTAATTTCTTATTTCTAGTTCTTGATTGAATGGATTTAATATATCCAAAGGATAGTTTATTATTGAGTTTTAAATTGTTCTAAAATAGTAATTTTCCTTTTTAATGGTCAATTTGGGAATGTATTAATGTATAAGTCTTCCAGAAGGATTTGTGTAGTAAGGGGGGGTGTTATTGTTCAAAGTATATCTTGAGTTGACTTGAGTTGTGTATGTGTAAAATATGGTGTTTTCCCGACTTGTATTTATACCCTCTTTGACCTTAGAAACCTTTTCCAAGGTTGACTACATGCTTTATTTCATAAATTCAAATTAGGTCAGCAACTCAACTTTCTTTTAGTGGAAAGGAAAGAGAGTGGACCAAACGAACACTTAACCAAGACCCAAAACATTGTCTTGGATCAATCACATGCTTCCTTGATTAATTCTTAATCCTTTGTATGAAGTGCAAATACCAAGTCAGCTAAACCTAATGAAAACATAATTGAACTTTGAACTACATTTTTCCACATCAATAAGATAACATACAGATGACACAACATGCTTCATCCATCATTGTAACACACCTAAGATACCTTCAGACTCATCCACATCAGCTACAACAACCTTCAAACTTAGAATATTTCTCACCAGTCCATCCATACTACACAAACACACACAACAACTCTAAAAATCAACTTTTGGAGCATCAGACCACAAAGATCTTTTCCTGAACACAAATAAATCCATTACAAGGCATTTTCTAGATCTGCAATAGCTGAAAGAAACTAGAAAACGAATGCAGAGCAAAACAATTTCTCCCAATCCATAGACAAACAACTCTGTCAACCTAATTCACATACCGGTGAACATAACTTTCATTCTTCATCAAACTAGAAGCTACAAACCAAGATGTATCACCAAAATATGCTCATAAGAAACACCTTAGATCCGAAAAAGCGTAGGATCAACACAAAAGAAATGCGAAGCACAAACCGGAGCACATTCTGAACATACACAACTCTGAATTCTCTATTTATTAATTTTCTCAAAAGCACTTGGTAACCCATCATATTAGCACATCTACAACATAAAGATAGCTCCATGTACTCACAACATCTCATCAACATCTCAACTATACATGCACAACTTGCAACATCCTGTACTATGTTGACATCAATGAAAAGACAACCAACCTTCCTCATACTTGCAACAACTACTCCATTACTATGAGCAATTGTTTGAAAGTAGCCAATGTGTTTTCCTAAGACATGAGAGCTTTCCTCAAAAAACCCTATGCCAAGTCATATGTTTCTGAAATAAGTTGCATCATGAAATAGGAAAGAAGGATTTCCCCCAAAAATACATAAGGGATCTATGGATTTGTGGTTAATATGTTTTTGCTACAATATTTTCATAGAGCATGCAACTTTCATCATTCCAAAATACATAAATTAGAAAAATGACACAATCAAAAAAACAAAGAAAAACCTTTCAGTCAACATGGAATAAACATATGAATGTCGACACCATCATCAAAAGGAAAACACAAGGAAAATGAAAAAGATAAAGGAAAATATTTTGGGTCAACGTGGAAGAGATATAAATGTCTCGATGCCTTGTGTCATCCCCAAAAGGAGAACACAAGACAAATGAAAAAGATAAAGAAAAATATTTTGTGTCAACATGGAAGAGACATAAATGTCTCAATGCCTTGCGTCATCTCCAAAAGGAAAAGACAATACAAAGGAAAAAAATGATTACGACATAGGGAAGAATGAAGGTACATATAGAAGAATGCATAAAAGAGAGGGAAACATCAAATGAAACATCATGGGGGATCACATTACGCACATGCAATCACATAAAAAGAAATGAAAAAGAAAAAGACTAGTAATGCATAGACGAGTAAACCTAAAGTAGGTCGTCTCCCTCCCAATCTCGGTCGGTATAAATGGAAGGCGGGAAACTAGGCAAAGGGACAACATCAAGTTCCAAACTAGGAAATGCACCAAGTTCAACTCTCTTTTTAGGATATTTTTCATTTAAGCTCATGGAAGAAGAAAAAAATGTTTTCAACTCATCATGCACTTGTTCATCAATCTTTACTATGTCAATGTCATCATCTAAGTCAGTCACAGTAGGAGGTCAAATAAAAATTTCCATGCAATATTCATGTTTATGATGCAGCAAGGGTTGAGAGTCAACATGCATTGCTTCGAGTGGGTTTAGATTATGATTTTCTATGTTATTGTTTTTTCTTGGGTTTGTAATCTATGAGAAATAGCACGACGTCTATGTCTATTCTCTCCATCACTTCAATTTATTTTTGTGTAAGAGTGGTTTTAGAATTGGCTATGGCTACCAAAACGTTGAGGCCAAATGGAAAGAACAAAAGAGAGAGAATGGAATGTGACAAGAATAAACTGTATTCTTATCAATATAATTCAATCATATTGTGATGTGTACAATGTAGTAGAAACCCCTTTGTTATATAGCCAAGGTGAGATGCAAGATGTCATACGATTATGACAAGTGTCTTAATCATATGACATGAGACAACCAATCACAACTACCTAGGTTCACATTTGTTACAAGTCAAAAGACAAGATAACAGCTAATGACAACTAACACCTTCTAGAAATATTCCTTTCTAGGACCTAAGTAAACTTAACATGTGTAAATAAGTCCCCTAGTAATGAATGAACTAGGTACAAGACTTTATTTACACAAACACCCCCCCTTAAGTGCAACTTAGGGAGTAGCAGATTATTATGCAAATGAAACAAATATGCAAGAATGGGTTCCCGTTACGAGGCCATGTTAGGTATCCATGTACATATGCAATGCAATCTCCCACAAACAGAGAAAAGGAGAAAACCCAGTGGGACAAAATCCCTCCCCAAAAGAGAGATGAAATAGAAATGTTCTCAATGAAGAATGAGAAGGTGAAAACCCCATGTAAGGAGAAAGACCCCCCATAAGAGAGAATAAGAAGAGAGACAAGGAAACCCCCCCTCAATGTTGAGTCTCTTGCAATGATGGTAGAAGCTCGACATTGAATGCTAAAGATGATCCAAAAGCATAAAAAAAAGTTCCTCCCCTTAGGAGGAAACAAAACCATGGATGTATGTAGGATGTCAGGAATATGGATGATGGATGATATTTTTGAAGCATGCTCAAGTGTCTCAATGTCGATGTTGAAATTTGACACACTCCAAATAGGTGTTCTAGGACACACTGCTTAAGAGGAAAATTCAACATATAGTAGAGATGAATGTAGAAAATGATCCAAAGACAAAGATATCCTCTCTAAAAACAAAGAAGCCTCCTCCAAATGCTATCCAGAAGGATCTACAGTCATGTTAAATTGCAAATAATGATCATGTAGAGAATGAACAAGATGGTCAAAGTGTTCCCTCACAACAACTGAAGAATGATATTCTCCATCAAAGAGAAGATGAATGTCATAAATGATGTCCCCAAAATCTACAAGATGTTACTCCACAAACAAGTCTGAAATACCTATGAAGAAGCCATCCAAAGTAGCCAAATCTGAAAGACTATGTATGTCCTGCTGCACTAAATCACTAGGAACCCAAACTGTGCAATCAAAAGCATCCTTAGGTACAATAGTAGATGGAGGAGATAGAATGAATGACTCAAGAACTGGATCTGATGTGAGAACTCCCAAATTCAAGAAGCCAAATGTCTCCTCTAAATCATGGTTCATATCAATAGTCGAAGGAACAAAGTCATCATCAAAAGAAAAATGTGCAAAGTTATACAATCGAGATGAATGATCAACCACTCCAGTAGCAATGATCTCTTGACTCTCCAAGTATCGAATGATAACTGAATCAGGTGCCAAATCCACTGTCATCCCATCTCCAACATGTGTAATATGATATATGGAAAGAAGATTGTTCGTCAAATGAGGAACGCACAAAACATCTAGAAAAGTGTTGTCCCAAAAACTAATAGATCCCTTCCCAATTACACTCATGTATGTATTGTTTCCCATCAAGATAGGAGACATAGTACAAGGCTGAAATGAAGAGAATATAGACTATGAAGATGCCATGTGATGTGATGCTCGTGAATCTAGAAGCCATCTCCTTGATCCCACACCTAAAGAAGTGCAAAGAGATTGACCTTTATTTCTTAATGTTGAAGCTTGACATTTGTCCCTTTTAGACTATTTTGAAGAAGGAGGATGGGGTGGTCTAGACATTCTAGAAGGAAAATCAATGTGATTGTTTTTTAGAAGATTTTTCAATTCATCAATATCCTTCTTATAATAGTAGTGTTCTTCATGTCTATACTTCTTGCAATATGCACAGAAAGGCCTCTCCTTCTTAGATGATTCTCCTTTTGAAGATTATTTTTTCTTTGCTTGATGTAAATGTGGATTATTCTTTGCTTTCTTTTGTTTCTTATCTAATTTTGATTCTTTCACCTAA
The DNA here is from genome assembly GCA_007258455.2 of Sequoia sempervirens. Classification (NCBI taxonomy): domain Eukaryota; kingdom Viridiplantae; phylum Streptophyta; class Pinopsida; order Cupressales; family Cupressaceae; genus Sequoia; species Sequoia sempervirens. Next base: position 538,093,780 of record VDFB02047230.1, read on the forward strand.
CTAACCAACAATTCCTGAGATTTAGAAGTCTTGATGAGACCCATTGAGATAAGCTTTTGTTGCGCATGTATCAACATCTCAGAAAATGATGCAAATGAAGGTATAGTATATGTTGACCCCATAGTCCATCTATGCGTATGAAAGCTAGAAACAAAAGAATCATAATTAGGACCAAGTTTTTTCATTATATTGTAGACCAACTGAATTTCCTTCGTATCAATTCCACATGCTTTACACTGCTCTCTTAGATCATTAACCTTTGTGATTTAGTCTTGCATGTTGTCAAAGTTCTTTGGATCAAGGCTCATCAATTCACTATCAATCTAATAGCCTCTTACTTCATTTGTAGTACCATACAATGTTTTCAATTTTTACCAAGCTTCATGAGAATTTTTACATGATTCAATTTGGAATATCAAATCTTGAGAAACAAGTCTACGAAGACACCCAAGAGCTTTGGTATGTTTGATAATCCATTTTAACTTTTTATCTACATCTATAGATTCAGGTACCTTATATTCAACATATAGAGTGTGACCTTCTATCATTAGAACACTCCATGCATTTTGATGCCATGTTGAATAATTATATGATGTGAGCAAAGGAACCTTAGAATGATCCTTGTAAACAAGAGAGAAAAAGAAAACATATCAAAATAAATGCACCAAGATACCCCCCATAAATAACTCAATCAAGAAACCCCCCAAGAAATATATGATTTGACACTTTATATTTAGTGCAATTATAGTTGCTATTGCAAAAAATAGCAAAGTGGACTTTGATCTTGGTACATGCAAATGCCAAAATAGGCCACAGATTCAAGTACAACTTTTGGTATAAATTGAGATCAATATAATCATACCACTGATAATTACACATAAAATTATGCACTTTTAAACAAAATTGCACCCAAAAATGTTACCGTAAGAGTAAGATATGAGCTCCTAAATTTCTCAAATTGAGGACAAAGCAACAACACCTGTGAGAATCTATAATTTCTTGAAAATATAGGCACCAAAACTAGAAACTAATTACACCACTATGAAGAGTACAAAAAAATAGCCCAAATAATTTTTTTTTTTTGCAAAAAGAAGGTCGTGAGCACAAGTTATGGGCCTCTGAAGTTTGCTTGCAAAATGAAAATTCAATTAGACAGGGGGGCAATTTTTTTTTGAAAATGGTTGATGTTGTGCTAACATCAGGAACCCATGAGCTTAAATTTGACATCCATTGGGCCGTCAAAAAAGAATATTCCTAGAAATCACAAGAATCTTCATTGATGTTGTTGGTATTCATTACAAATTTAATTTTTTAAAATTGCTGGTTTTTTTATGTGGGATGGTGGGAGCCATATGGAGCCCACTGGCCCACCTACAGGTATGGTCTACCTTGCCTCTATGTAGGGATTGTAGTACCCTGCATATGTAGGGTACACATATATATATATATATACATATATATTTTATTTTCAACAATGATTTTAAATACAAATAAAACCTTTTAAAAGACTACAAATTTTATTACAAAATCTTTGGGAGAAAATTTCGCAGGATATAATATATATATATATATATATATATTTTTTTATAAAATCATAACATCGAATAATGATGGTGACCTGGGGGCTATATGACTCCCTGGGTAATTTTTTTTCCTCACTTGACAACTGCTCCGATTTGGATGAATTGATAGTCGATCTTAGGGTTTTTGGCCCTTCTGGACACGATGGTAGGGTCAGATTTGACCCAAAATTCTCCAAAATTGCAGCTACCTTTTGGATCTAGCAACCACACTTCAACTTCAAACCCTCATAGATTTACCCTCGTATGTCCAATTTGGACAAAAAAAAAGGAAAAACAACTTTCTCAAACCTTCTAAACGCAATGGTGAGCTTATATTTGCACCAACAAGTTTTGATATGAACCTACAATAAAAAACCAAAAATGGAACACCCCCAAATTGGTATCTCTCTTTAGAAAAAGACTCTCCAATGACACCCAACCTGCTCTGATACCATGTTAGAATTGGCTATGGCTTCCAAGACCTTGAGGCCAAATGGAAAGCACAAAAGAGAGAGAATGGAATGTGACAAGAATAAATTGTATTCTTATCAATATGATTCAATGTTATTGTGATGTGTACAATGTAGTAGAAACCCCTTGGTTATATAGCCAAGGTGAGATGCAAGATGTCATAGGATTATGACAAGTGTCTTAATAATGTGACATAAGACAAAAATCACAACTACCTAGGTTCACATGTGTTACAATTCAAAAGATAAGATATGGTATGTGCAGGATCATGATGGGCCAAAAAGTGGCAATATGATGGGTATGTGGCTGACTACTTTTTTTACCCAAAATTGATGAAACAAAGGGTTTTTAAAGGAGATTCTCAGCTTTCCACCAATATAAATTATTTTACTTTGAATTTAATAAGTAATTATTATTCATTTTCTATTTGAATTACGATTAAAGTCCTTATTGATAGGATGTTTGAGAAACATCTATAGCGTTCAAGCCATATCACATTTTTTGAATCTGAAACATGTGTCACATTTTATTCTTCACATACTATAGGATTAAAAAAAAAAATGAATTCATGAAGTTTTTATTAAATTAAGGTAGTCCAAACATACAAGTTTTATATTTTTAAAAAGTTGTAATAAAAAAATCATAATTAATTATTGCTTGGAAAAAAATTATAAAAAGATATACATCACATTAGGACATGAGTCCTCTACTTATATATAAAATCTTATAAAAAAATATTATTATTTTATTGTGGTTAGGGTGGTCGGACAGACACCTACTTCTTATTTTTTCCCTGAAATTTAAGTACTAATGCATTGAAATTTCAAAATTTCACCAAATAATTTTTTATTTATTTTTAACAAACCTAGTAGTTTAGAAACTACATTCAATTTACTACAAATTCTATTCTTACATATTTTTTAAATGATATAGATAAATTATTCAATTTTTTACGTCAAGTTGCCTAACTCTGATTTTTCTAAATTTTTTGCCACTTAAGGGCCTATTTTTTCTATGATGATCTTGCACATACCTGATAACAACTAATGACAACTAAATACCTTCTAGAAAGATTCTTTCATAGGACCTAAGTAAACTTAACATGTGTAAATAAGTCCCCTAGTAATGAATGAACTAGGTACAAGACTTAATTTACACCAACAAGAGGGTTTTTCAATCATAGGACCCTTCTCATAATTGGGAGGACTAGAAGAAACAACAGGTGGTTTTTTAACCAATTTCTCTTTGACTTTTTAAACTTGTTTGACTCTAGGAGGGACAACAAGATTGCTTGTACTATCTTGTGGTCTCTTGTGGGAAATTCTAGGAGGTTGTTTTATAGATTGTTCTTGTATGGTCGGAAGTGTTTTTGGTTCAACCATTGTCTCATCAAATATGGTTGATTTGGTCATAGGTTTAGGAATGTTGCAAAGGGATAGTTCCACTATTTTATTTTCCTTGAATTTTTGATAATATTTGAAAAGGAAATCTTCATGAGGCTTGATAGGTTCCATAGGCTTGGCCCAAAAGTAATCTAGTGAAAAATTCCTTTTGCTGAGGGTGGATGAAATCCACTATGATGCACAATGAAGATGTCATTGCCAAATGGAAACTTTAGACATTTATGCACAACTGAAGGGATGACATTCATGGAGCAAAGCCATGGATAGCCTAGTTTCACAAGAAAATGGTTTGATTGTGGGATGATGGAGAATGAGACCATTAATGTTTTTGGTCCCACCTTTAAAGGGAGATTTATCAAGCCTATCATAGGGAAAGAAAATACATTATGTGTCTTGATCTATGCTTTTGGGTTATTATATGTTCTAATATAGCTCATGCACATATAAGAATTCTTTTGTGATCACATTCTCTCCACAAATGGGATCAATCAATATCCCATTAGTGGGCTCATTATTGATTCAGCCAGCTATGTAAAGAGGATCATCAAGTGCACTTTTAGGTATGTCATTTTGTGAGAAAGAAATGTCAAGAGGTTGTCTAGTCAAGCCCTTACGAGGTTTAGCTTCGATAAATGCTATCATTTCATTTGTGGGATTTTGTTTGATGGTATTCATATTGCCATCATTCATGTCAACATTCATAAAATTAGTCTTCATTTCACTAGCTTTGACAAATGAAATATTGTGCTTAGGCATGGGATTTGTAAATATTTACAAATTTTGATTAGGAGGAGCTATAGACTTATTACATTGATCATTCAAACCTTCAACTTGTAAATGATTAGAATACATAAGTTCTTGCACAAGATGTTTAAGATACTTATAGTATTTTGTGGTGGGTATGTGCAGGATCATCATGGAAAAAATAGGCCCTTAAGTGGCAAAAATTTGAATAAGTTATCTATATTATTTCAAAAATATGTAAGAATAGAATTTGTACCAAATTGAGTGTAGTTTCTAAACTACTAGGTTTATTTAAGAAAAAAAATTTATTTGGTGAAAATTTGAAATTTCAATGCAATAGTACTTAAATTTTAGGAAAAAAAAGAAGTAGGTTCTCTCTAACCACCCTAACCACAATAAAATGATAATATTTTTTATAAGATTTTAGATATAAGTAGAGGACTCATGTCCCGATGTGATGCATATTTTTGTATTTTTTCCAAGTAAATAATTAATTATGATTTTTTATTACAACTTTTAAAAAAATATAAAAGTTGTATGTGTGACCACCTTAACTTGGTCAAAACTTCATGAAATTCATTTTTTTTTTTAATCCTATAGTATGCAAAGCATAGAATGTGATGCATGTTTTGGATTCAAAAAAATGTGATACCATTTGAAAGCTATAGATGTTCTTCAATCAGCCTATCAATCAGACTTTAGTCATAATTCAAATAGAAAATGAATAATAATAATTTATTAAATTCAAAATAAAACATAATTTATATTAGTGGAAAGCTGAGAATCTCCTTTAAAAACCCTTTTGTTTCATCAATTTTGGGTAAAAAAAAAGTTGTCAGCCACATACCCCATCATATTGCCACTTTTTGGCCCATCATGATCTTGCACATACTCTACTATGTCCATTTGTTTGATGGTAATGACAATAATTTTTTTTTCGAAAGCCTTTAGGCAATGGTATAATAGAGATCATGTTCTCTAACAGGAGGTAAGGTAAGCATGTTTTTGTCAATGAGCTACAACATGATATTGTGAAGGCTATCGGGTAAAGGAGTGAGTTCTCTTTCTCTATCCCCAAAAGTAGTTGTCATTTTTATAGTAGCCACTTGATTATTTTTTAATTGACTTGTCTGAGGAGGATTTAATTGTAGAAAGCCCTTATTTTTGTTTCTTGAATGGTTGATAATTATTTTGAGTTGTGGATTCAAACTTTTTAGGATGACTAGGGGGATTTTTCACATCACGACCTCCAGTCAAGTTTTGATGGTCACGAAGGGCTGTACATAACTGTGTGAAGGATGGAAACCTAAAAATTTCAAGTTTTCTTTGGAGCTTATCTTGTAAGTTGGAAATGAACATTCTTTAAAGGTCAAAATTAGGAATCTTAATGTTCAATTGAAAATAAAGTGTCTAATATCTTCCTATGAAATTAGTCACTTTTTCAACTACTCTTTTCTTGTGGAACCTCTTAAAATGTGGGTTATTATTAAGTGCTATCTTATGGTTTAGAACATAGAGCACACCCACTTTCAAGACATTCCACTCAAGGGTAACCCTAGAGATCTCAATGCAAAAGAGAAAGAGATCTTGCAATAGGGTTGTCCTAGGAGATGAATGTAAACAAATAAGGGGTTCACCACCAAGTTTAAAATTAGAAAAGACAATGAAATGCAAGATTAAATGAAAAACCATAATATGATGTGAACTTGATTTAAATGACCTAGAAATGCAAGTAAAGCAAAACAAAAAGATGCAAGTACAAGGTGTGTACCTGGAAATCTAGAAATGGTTGGATACAGGTCTGAAACACTAGAAAATATACCTTTAATGCTCATTGGGACTCATTCACCAAGCTAGGTGAATCAGTCTAGATTTAAAAATATTATGCGGGAACAAGAATCTACAAAAAGGGTATCTGAATCTGCAAGAATCTAAAATTTGAATGGAACTAGGACTCATTCACTAGAAATGGCCAATCAACCTAGTTAGGATTTTATGAAGCCAATTCAAAGTCCAATCCTACTCTTCTCTATATGTTCTATCCTTACTAGTTTCTGAATCCGAAACCCTGATTTGCAACCTGCAAGTCTTCTCCAATGTTCTCCAAGGCTTGATGAAAATTTTGAAAACTTTGAATGATTTGACTTTTCTCCAATCTTGCTCCTTAGGAAATCTGCAACCTAGAACTACAAATCACACATAAAGGAGAGGAAAAAAAGTTGTTGGGTTATTAGATAGGGGTTTTCCTTGGTCAAACCCCTTGTTGGAAATCAATCCTTGAAATGAAATCAAATAAGAATGGAGAATGATGAATGAACAAAGGAAAATGGTGCAACTCACCAAACCCTTGCAATAAAAGTGTTGCAACTATGCTTGAGATGGATCCAATGGATGTAGATATTGAATCTTGCTTGAAGATGATAGATCTTGAATGAAGTGCTTGCTTGAATCACAAAATACTACATCACAATTTTTAGCTCCAAAACAAACATGATGCATGAAGTCTTTGACATGATGATTGATGCTTGAATGCTGCTCTAAATTTTTTGATAATCTACTCTTGAATTCTCTTGAGAAAAATTGAATTCTCTTGTGAACTCAACTTTACTCTTAGGAATTCTCTCATTAAAGTCTTAGGTGAAAATGAATGAAAGAACCTTGTATCTATACTCAATTATGCAATAATTCTTGAAATTACAACACTACAAGCTGACATTAGATCTAGGAGGATAAAATACTGCCAAAAAGTTGAATTAATTTTGATTTTGTGCCACATGGGACTCATTCACCCAAGGTGGCAAATGAGTCCTAGCAGGCCTAAGTTTTGGGACCATTTTCTAAAATTATTAGAAATGTTTGAAATGAGGTTCAAGACTGAAAGATCTTGGTGGGACTTATTCACCTAAGGTGGTGAATGAATCCTAGATACTAATTTATCTGGGCCATTCATGCCTAAAAAACTTGAATTGTGATTGGGTGATTGTTTGTGTTAGGATTATCCTCAAAAAGATGCATTAAATGAGGCTTGTCGATGCAAAATAGGGCCAATTAAAGCATAAGAAAGCCCAATTAATAATGAAAAGCCTAGAAAAGTGTGAAAGTGTGTTACAACACTTTATAACACTCCAAATAAGGCATCATTAAGGTTAAAAAGAGGTTTATTGGGTTTAGTTATTTGATAAAATCTTAGAAAAGTGTGAAAGTGTGTTACAACACTTCATAACACTTTAGCAAGGTTCCATTTAAATTCATTAATTCACAAGGGCCCATGACTTAATGTGAATGTGTAAAACACATTACAACACTAAATCAAGGCACTATTAAGCTTAATTCACAAGGAGGGCCCAAACAAGAAAGGGAAAGTAGAAGGGATACTTTTTCTATTGCCACATCTAACCCCAACTTTAGTGAGAGGATGAAATTTCTTCAAACTCACACTAAAGTAGAAAACACACATCAAGAGGGGTCCAAGTGTACTAATTCCAGTAAGATAGGATGGCAATGAACAAGAGGGGTGATCAAGTCCTTAGGATCAAGATCCCATAGTGAACCAACATAGGCACAAAAGAACCCACATGAGAATTATATAAGAGCATCAACAAAGCACAAGCATGCACTATGAATGACAAAAGGAAAAGGTAAAAATTAAAAGAGTTGGATCAAGATTCGACTATTTTTCCATCATGATGTGGATAAGATCTAGGTTGTTTATCCAAAAACTACATACTCACTCTAAGGAAATAGAACTCCTAGTTGTCTGTTGGGTGAGAAGTCCAAGAAGGTGAGAAACATACACTCATGGCTGGTATGCACTCACACACATGTGAGTGGCTATGGGAAAATTCATGCCTCTATTGGTCTTCTCGCTCAAACCATACCAAAGTTATACCTCCTGATAACTTTGATATGGTGCCATGCAAAAAAATGATTTTCGAGCTTCATGAGACAAACAAAACTTTGTATGCTTGGAGCTCATGAAAAAATAGGATGGCTCCATAGGCATGCGAGTTGTGTTATGCAAGGTGGCCATATAACTAAAAAATTCAAAATTCAAAAGAATGTTCAAAGGAGTCTTGCTTAGTCCATGTAAGTTCTTTAACTTAGGCAACATTGTGCCTATTGTCTCCAAGAGAGGACCAATCAAAGAATAAAATATTTTCAACTTGGGGGATGTAGTGCGTCGCATCAAGCCACTAAGAGGAATGCAATATGCTAAGAGAGATCGCACTATTGAAGGACATCACACCTAATGTCATCAAAAAAGTGAAAAACACATTGTATAAAGTAAGAAGGCTACACCATGAGCCATGAAGAGAAAAATGCAAAACAATAACACCAATGTATGTCCCCACTTTAAAGAAATTGTTGAACACCATGCTATGAGCAATTACTTTAAAGTAGCAAATGATAAATGCTAACAATAAAGAAGAGATTAGAGCTAACTTGAAAATCCCTATGCCAAGTCATATGTTTCCAAGTAAAGCTAGGTCATGTGAAATAAAAGGAAAAGAGAGAGGTTTCCCCCAAAATGAAAACACCAAACACATAAGGGATCTATGGATTTGGGGTAAGTGTGTTCTTGCTACAATGTTTTTTAGAGAGCTTGGAACTATCATCATTGCCCAAATGCACATGGAACTGGAAGAATGACACAAAGAGAGTGAAAACAAAGAGAAAACCTTTCAAGTCAACATGGAAGAAACATGAATGTATTGACACCTTGCATCATCCCCAAAAGGAAAATAAATGACAAAGAAAAGATAAAGGAACTAAAAATATTTTGGGTCAACATGGAAGAGACATGAATGTCTCGATGCTTTGCGTCATCCCCAAAATGAAAACACAAGACAAAGAAAGGATAAAGGAACTAAAAAGATAAAATATTTATGACATATAGAAGGGAGGTACAAATAGAGGAATTCCACAAAGAGAGAGAGAACATCAAACAAAATAACATGGGGGATGACATCACACACATGCAATCACACCAAAGAAAAAGAAATGAAAAAGAAAAGAATAGTAAAGCACATGTGAGTCAACCTAAAGTAGGTCATCGACATCTCAATCATGTTAATTGTATGCAAAAGGAAGACAACTAGCCAAAGGGACAATAGGAAGTTCCGAACTAGGGTCATTACCAAGTTCAACACTCTTAGGAGAATTGTCGTTTAAGCTCATGGAAGAGGAAAAAAATGTATTAAATTCATTATGCACCTCTTCATCAATTTTAGCAACTTCCTCATCGTCATCTAAGTTAATCACAACAAGAGGTCGGATGATAATTTCTAAAGAAGGATTCAACTCTTGTTGTAGTTGTTGTATTGGATTGTCTTGTTTTAGGGCAGGGGTAGAGTCATCATGCATTTCTTCAGTCAAGTTTGGATTTTGATTTTATTTTTTTATTTCTTCATGTAACTTGCGAGCAAGGGAACGAAGTCTATGCCTATGCTCTCTAGCACCTTTGTTTATTTTAGTCCTATTTTCAAGTCGTGTTTGTGTAGGAGCGGGTTGATAAACCATATGTTTCTTTTCTTCCCTAAGGGGAGGAATGGAAGGAACCACATGAGGCTATTCAACCACTTTCTTTTTGACATTGTATACTTGTTTTATTCTAGGAGGTGTGTCGAGGTTGTTGTCATTGTCTCTTGGTCTTTTGTAGGAGGTAGGTGAGGTTTCTATCTTAGGTTGGTCTTGGTTGTTTGAAATTTATTTAGGCTCAATCATGGTTTCATCTAGGATGGTAGGATCATTGGTGGGTGGAGTCATGTTTTTGAGGGATAATTCTACTATTTTATTTTCCTTGAACTTTTGATGGGATAGGAAAAATAAGTCTTGTCATGGTTTTATAGGTTCTATAGGGTCGCCAAAAAGAAATCTTAGGGAAAATTTAGCCTAGAGGAAAACGGGTTAAAGTCACGTTATGATGGATGCTGAAAATTCATTGTCAAAGGGAAAATTTAAGAATGTATGCACAACTGAAGGGAAAAATTTCATGTATTGAAGCCATGGATAGCCTAGCTTCACACAAAATTGGTTTGACTATGGGATGACAGAGAATGAAACATCTAATGTTTTTGGTCCTATTTGTAAAGGAAGAGGGATCAATTCGATCATAGGGCAAGTAAAACCATTGTGTGTCTTGATCCATGCTTTTGGTTTATCATATATATCTTGATAGAGCTTATGCAAAAGTAAGAATTCATTGGTGATCACATTCTCTCCATAGGTGGGATCTATTAGCATCCCATTAGTAGGCTTATCATAGATACGACCGGCTATGTAAAGAGGACCATCAAGCATGTGATTAAGTATATCCCTAGAGGAGACAGTAATTTCAAGAGGATTCTTAGTTCTACTCTTACGAGGAATGATGTCTATCACTCCTACCATGTCATCCATAGGATCATTGTCTATAGAATCATGTTGAATAGAATCATTGTTATCATCATCTATATCAACATTCATCACATCATTCTTTGTTGTTTCGCTGGCTTTGACAAATGAGATATTATGTTTTAGCATAGGGTTGGTAAAGATTTTCAAGTTTTGGGTTAGGAGGATCAATGGACTTATTTCCTTGATCACTAACACCTCCAATGGATGGACGACCAGAATCAATGAGATCTTGCACAAGATATTTAAGACACTTGCAATGTTCTATGTCATGTCCATTTTTGGTGATAATGAATAACAAATTTGATCTAAATCTTTGGGGTAAATGCTTATTAGATAGGGTGTTTGACGGGAGTGAAAGGTAATAATTTTTTGTTCTAAAAGTTGGGACATTGTGTTATGAAGGGTATCAGGTAAGGGAGTGAATTGTCTATTCAGGTCCCCATAGCTAAAGGAAATGGTGGCTTTAACAACAAATACTTGGTTGTTGGAATTTTGAGTTATTGGTTGAGGGGGATTGAATTGAAGGAATCCTTTATTATGTTTCCTAAAAGGTTGGGAATTGTTTTGGTTTACGATCTCATATTTCTTAGTTTAGCTAGAAGTGGAATTTGTATCTCGACTACTAACTAAATTTTGTTAATCATGGAGGGTAGTGCATAAGTGCATAAAGGAGGGAAATTTCATCATGGTAAGATTATCTTGTATCTTTCTTTGAAAATTTTCTATGAACATATCTTGAAGGTGAGGATCGGGAACCTTGACATCGATTTGGGAATAAAGCGATTGGTAGTGTGAGATAAAGTCAGTTATCTTTTCTTCTTCTTTTTGCTTGCATCTCATCAAGTCATCCGAGGTCATCTTAGAGGTCATATGAACTTGGAAATGGCTAAAAAATTCCTCAAAAAGTTCATTGAATGAACAAATTGAGTTTTTAGTAAAAGAAGAAAACTATTCCAAGGAAGTATCTTTCAACAACCTAGGAAAAAGCTTAGCCAAAAGTTTATCATCAAGGACAAAGTAACTACATAAGGTGGTGTAAGCATTGACATGGTTAGAAGGATATCCTTTTCCTTTGTATTTCTCAAGTCTAGGTACCTCTACACCTTGTGGCATCGGTGTTTGTTATATCTCTAAGGACATTGGACTACTTTTGACATGATAAGTAGGTGGGACATTTTGATTTTGGTTGATGGTGGAAATTTGTTTTTGAAGGGATGAAATGGTTTGGAAAAGTTGGTTTATGAGAGGGTCATTGCTTGCGTTATGAGATGGAGGTGAAAAAGGTGAGGGGGTGTATGTGTTCAAGGGACAAGTGAATGGAATGCTTATAGGTAGTAAATTGGTAGGGTATATGACGTGCGATGCCACAAAGGAACTAGGGATGCTAGCAGAAATACCCAAGGAAGGAATCACATTACTAGTTGGTTGCATTGTTGTTATGACTTGAGGGTTGGTATAAGTAGGTATTGAAGAAATTGTTGTGGGAGGAGGAATTTGAGTTCCTTCTTGACTTGCAAAATTGCTTGTAGGTAAAGGAAAACTAGTGGTTTAAGTGAGATGTTTTCCAAATATTTGAACTATTTTTTTCACAAGGTCAAGCCCATATTCACTTTCTTCATGCATGCGTGAATGCTATCTATAGTAGGATGCCAGTGGTTGGAAATGTTCTCATTTTGCACCTCTGATTTTGTAGGGATTAGCTAGGTCCCAAGTGAATTTGAATTGAGGTTTTCTCATGGGAAACATCAAACCTTTGTTTGAATCCTTGCACTACACTCACGTGAAAGACAAGGAGTTGTTAGTGGTATGATCCATGCCTATGTAATATGCTATGTTTTAATACTAGAGTGAAAGAGCTAGACAACCCAAGATCCATAATGATCATATCACCTGATGACATGAGTCTTGAACTTCATCTCACTCATAATATTTGTAATAGGACACCAAATACCACAAGGTATTAGTAAATGCAAATGTAATGTAAGCTAAGAAAAATGAAATTCTTATAACAAAAATTATGAAAACTAAAACAAAATGGAAATGACAATAAACAAAAACTCAAAAAAAATGCTTTAAATTCTAGAAAATGCAATTCAAAATATATGCAGAGGGATTGATTCACCCAAGGTAGTGAATGAGTCCCAGTAGGGATTTAAAAAAAAAATTAGTGGAAATTTATGCTTTTTATGTTTTATGATCTATATCTTGGATGCAATTACAGATTTTGTTTAATTTAAATCAATGAAATTAGATGCAAAAATGCAAACTATATGAGTTTTCACTAATGCCAAAATAGAAACCCTACAATCCAAATTAACTAATGTAAAATCTCAATGGCCGTTACTGCGCTTGAGCCAAATCTAGGTTGATGTGATGCACTCCAAATTAGAATTTTAATGTTCTAAATGTAGGTTCACCAAAATGGAACCTCTTAAAATGTGGGTTATTATTAAGTGCTATCATATGGTTTAGATCATAAAGCACAATCATTTTCAAGATATTCCACTGAAAGGTAACCCTAGAGATCTCAATGCAAAAGAGAAAGAGATCTTGCACAGGGCTAT